>CM061469.1:13125000-13750000 GCA_030770085.1 Oryza coarctata | reverse complement strand
TACTCCACCAAGCGGTGGTTTAGGATGGTGAACAAGGGCAACGAAGAGAAAAGGAGAGAGCGTGCGAGGGAGTAAGGGTCGCTAGGGCTTTAATATGCAGATGAGGGCAGTGAGGTGGCGACATGTGGAATATAGTGAGGCAGTGTGCGATGAGGCTACCATGTGGGGCCAGAGACATGACAGGACATAGGGGCATGGAGTTAGGCGATGGCAGAGGTACAGTGTTGCTTGAATTCGGGAGATCGACTACGGGATTTGTGGTGGTGAGGTCGGACTTGGCACGACTTGGAGTACTTAGCAATGAGATTCACAACGGTGGAGCCAGATTTGGTGTGATGCAGAGCGCTCAACGATGGGATTCACAGCGGTGGGGGCTAGACTTGGTGTTGCTCGGAGCACTCAGTGATGAGTTTTGTGGTGGTGGGGCCACGGTGTTCAGGCGTGGTACGGCCATGGTGCACGGGCTTTAATGCAAGCGGACGTCTTGGTATTTCGTTGAGCACGTACCGTGCATGCGCATGAGGCAAGAGGAAAGGGGATGACCATGCCCGCGAGTGAGTGTGCGGATGTGTGTGGGAGAGAATTGACTCATGTAACACCCCTCTCCCGATAACCAATATATAGGTCAACGGGAGTGAAACGCTTTTACCTGTATAATTGTACTAGTCCTAGGAATCCAACTATTACCGACAGAACATAGGTAGATCATCACTAAATTTGTTTTTATTTATTTGATAAAGTCTCTTACATAGGTTGTAGCCACAAATAAATATCGAGCATGCAATGCTATATAGAGCAAAAGATGGCAACAAAAGCAAAGATAGACCTAAACCCACAAGTACGGTTTGGGTCCTAGATCAAAACACTAAAATTCTTCATACACAGTTTACTCCTAAAGGAACACCTTCACGATTGGATCTTTATCTTTATACAATTCTAGGTAGGGGATAATAATAGCAAGGGTGAGTACGCGAGATACTCGGCAAGTCACGAGAATTATTATGACATACAAGGGTTATCAATAGGGGTTTGGCTTGTTTTATAATTAAGTGTGTTTTAATTTATCTTCACAAATGATAAGTGTACTCCTTAAGTTATCGGAAAGAGGCTCACACCTCAATCCATTTTGTGAGTTCTCTTACAACAACTCACCACCAATTATTGGAAAGAGACTTACATTTCAACCTATTCCACAAGTCGCTTTGCAATGACTTATCATAATTTAGATTCCAAGCGTACGGTCCCAGACAATACCTCCATTTCTATGCGCTCACTTCCTTTTTCTTTCTCAATCACTTCTCAACTTCATCTTAACTAGTTCCAATTCTAGTGCCATGCGACACCTCGAGGTCGCACAACTCCGTTTCATACCACTCCAATCTTCCACCTGCCAAATAGGCTATTTCTAGTAACGGTTCCTAAACCCAACCAAAATTTTCACAATATTTTGAAATACAAAACTGTGCTAGAGAAATCACTTCACATCCACCTATTATCTTAGGCATAGCTATTTGAATAGATTATAACATTTGCAAAGGGGTGCTCCCAACACCTAACACATATTGATAGATTACAGCTGGTGAAGAAAGGATCACGACAAGGCTTTTTTGAAGTATTCTTAGGATAGTCGGTTGTCAACTAAACGTGTCACATACCAAGTACTGAGCATGTCCAAGACTTCCTATATTCAGTATTCCATAGGTGCATTCTAGATGTTATCTTGATGACTCCACATCCATTGACTCTGCACACACCCAAGATTCACTAATTACTTGGCTAGGAATGTCCCATTCCACACATATGGTCACACTTCAGTATGATTAGTGAAACTCCTCATGGGATTGGTTCTTATATACCATGCGAAAGTCAAGCCACATAGGTGGTGACTACCTATGACCAAGTTTTATGAAACTATTTTTTTGCAAAGCTTCCGACCATGAGTGTTGTCATTTCAAACCACTTTTAAAACCTATTTTATCCCATCATTAAATTTTAAGTGATAAAGGTGTTGTCAATACTCACGCTTGATGAGCACGAGTACCATAATGACAACGAGGCGACAAAGGTCTAGGGTCATCAATAAACAAGAAGTGTAAGTGTAGCAAGTGGGTTCATACCCTATCGGATCGACTTACAAACTGCGGCCGATAACATACACTTAAACATGCATGCTTTACAAATAAAATAATTTTTAATTTAAAAATAGGATTGATATGATCAATGGCTAACTTGTCTCAGTCTTGGTCCTACACTTCTTTGATTAAAAAAGATATAATTTTTCAAATATTAAATCATTTTCTTGATTTTAGAAAAGGAGTTAAATATTTTATAGAAAAGAAAATATTTGGAACCGAGGCTGACACGTGAGGTTGAGGGTGAGGGAGCTAAATTAGACTTTTGTGTCTATGGTGGTTAGATTAGTGGGCTTAGGTGAGTGTTGTTGGGCTAGGCTAGGTAGGCCGAGCCGATTTTGGGCATGGTGGGGCAAAGCGGCCAAAGGCTTAGGGCCAAATGACCTAGCCCAAATACGCGGCCTAGCCTACGAGGGCATCGTGAGGAGCGGGGTGGCCTGTAGTAGCGGACATGGCTGCCACGTGGCCCATTACGTCAGTGCAGACTGGCGATTTGACTCGCGGGGTGGGATCGATGGTTGGCGATGGCCAGTGGCATTTTGGCGAA
Source organism: Oryza coarctata (assembly GCA_030770085.1). Classification (NCBI taxonomy): domain Eukaryota; kingdom Viridiplantae; phylum Streptophyta; class Magnoliopsida; order Poales; family Poaceae; genus Oryza; species Oryza coarctata. The sequence goes on along the minus strand of CM061469.1, from coordinate 13,747,321 downwards.
TGCCGATGAATCCTAATGAGTGACAGCCATCGCAGCATCGAGTGGAAGACATAGAGAATGCTGGACGGCTCGGATTAAGGCTAGAGAAGCGGGAGGTGGCCAGTGACATGCGTTAGCAGACTTCGGTGGGGATGCATCATTTGGTCACCGTAGGCGACCAAATGGACAATGTAGTTGGCTGGGTTTGGGCTCGGTTAGAGATGGTGTGAAGAGAGAAAGAGAGGAAAAAGGGATTCTACCTTCACCGGTGGTATGGATTTTACACGATGGCAATGGCGGCTAGAGAGAAAAGAAAGGTGGTGGCGGTTGGGAGCTTAGAGGGAACTTGGAGAGGTACAGGTAGGATGAAGAAGCTCTTTGCCCTATTTATATGTGGGGGCCAGCTCTAGATGAAGATCGAGAGAGGCGTTGGCGTGGAGCAGCGTCGCGAGCAAGGTCTCGTGGCATGAGGGCGGTGCTAAAATGATGGTGCGGACCGAAGCAAGAAAATAGGATGCAACAACATGGTGATAGAGACGGGACAGGACGAAGAATGCTTGCGAGCTCGCTAGGCCCTAGACAAAACAAGGTGGCTAAGTTCATGATTTGTTGGCGAGGAGGATGGCATGCTGGGGCGACAACGGCGCAACGATCGCTTGCGCGGTGTGGGCGAGAGTGATGTGATGGCAGGCGTTGTCGACGCAGTATGGAGACATGGTCGTGCTTGGTGGTGGTTGGCGTATTTCTTGGATATTTGACCGAACGTGTGACAGGTGTGAAATGATCTTATGAGGTAGAAGGCGGCTACGCCCACTACATGATTGGATGAGTTAACTATCTTAAAAAGCATTTGAGTTAGTTACTGCATGGAAAGTACTAAACACTTCCAGCTTAAATTTTGGTCAGCATTATCCAAGCATCAATACTGTGATGGGGATATATCTATATTTAGATGAATGTGTGGTGCATACATGTGTTAGGACAGCGGGTGGCGAGTTTAACTATGCAGTAGTGCTGGTGCATATGCATTGGTCTCTCTTGACGTAGTGATGAGATTTTATTTTCCATCTGACACTAATTTTATTTGTTGTTGCTGCTGGTCTGAAGAGAAGCGACAAGAGTTGTAGGCTGAGATGGGTTAACTACCTGAGGCCTGACCTGAAGAGAGGCAAGATCACTCCCCTGGAGGCGAGCATCATCGTCCAGCTCCATGCCTTGTGGGGTAACAGGTACAACACACGATACACTAGCTGCTAGCTACTGACTAGTACAGCAGCTACAGCTGCGGGAGAGTTAACCTGCATGCGTGCGTGGAACCTCGACGGCGTGGTCGTCGACGGCGCCGCCGGGGCATGCACGCTGTGGTAGATCTCCCGACTTCCGGTCTTCATGACGCCATGAGAGAGAGTCGCGATCTCGAGTACGTACATACAGACGACATAGCTGTGGTGCGCTCATGGATAAGGATGGGACAGCAAACTATCATCCATAGATCGTACGTCCACTTCGCAGTAGCTACAGCGACGACGGCCTGAGTCGATGACACGTTAAAGCCATAGTACTATTATTGGCCACTTGTTTAATCAAGGGAAATTAACTAATGTGTTTTTTTCCCTCGCTAGCTACTAGCTCGCTAGTAGTATAACAAAGGGGAGAGAGAGAGAGGGGGGAGGGGCATATGCATGTGAGGGTTGTCGCGATTAATTTGTCATTGCGATAGTTAACAGCAAATGGACGGATTCCATATAGTTAACTAATAATTGCTACTTACCAATTAGCCACCGTGCATTACTTTAAGCCATATGGTAGTATTACAATATGCATGCATGTAAACTTGTAAAGAGCTTCTTTTTTTTGTGTTGGAGTATTATCCGTTGCGAGATAAAAGGAACCAGACGGTGAGGCGCCTTAATTTTGTGTTGTAATACTGTGCAGCAATGTACGGGTAGCTAGATTCCTCTTTCCCGTGCTACGCACTAGCAAGCATCTAATCATTCGAACATGGAGGAAAACACTAGCCACCATGGCTCACTAGCTGCTCTTGTAGTCTTGTGCTTCCCTAGCTCACCTCTCGCCTGAAAGGTGCACGAACGTGCGCCCGGTTTAGCGTTTGATTGATGTCGCCATTCTCCGCTTAATTTATGTGACAGTGATCCACCCATAAAAAAACATTTAGTTCTTCAACTTACCACAATATTGATTGACAGATGTATACTATATACATCATACCTAACATGTTTTATCGTTTTATCGTGATATAACTAAATAATATATTTGTTATCTCTAAGTAATTAAGAAATTAATCGTTATATCTAAGTCTTTGCTCGGGCCATTTAAAACTATTTTAATAAAAAATTCTGAGTGCCAAGATCTTAATTAAAATCTTTCTCATGATAAAAAATCTCATCTTAAAATTTCATCTAATCCCGAGGCTCAAATTTTAAAATTTCAATGTATATCTCAACCTATCCAGACTAATTCCATTCGTAAATACTTACCGATCCAATATATTCTCTCTTCAAAGTCTTTGTCAAAAATTCAAATTTTGAATCCAAGATCCTATAAGGTTCTCTTTCAATCATACCCTTAAAATTCCCTTTATCCCAAATGAGTTTAAAATTCAAATTTTGCATTCAAATCCTCCTTTTCTTCATAAATTTCCCTCAAAATTCCATCAAAATCCAAGCCTAGTGAGAAGCTCAAAATATCCACCATAGTCTCCTTTCCTTGGTTTCCCATATTTTCCTAAGATCAAATAGCAAGTTTAAATTTAAGTCCAAACTAAAAAATTTCAAACACCCCTTCAACAAAATTCTCAAAAAATATTGAGGGCCACTATGTAGGTCGCTTAACGTCTCTTTTCTCTTTCAACCCACTTAGCCTCCCCTACTGTCTTTCTTTTCTTCCCGATTGGCCTAGCCGTTCGCTTCCCAGGCTCGCGTTGCTCGGCCCAACCATCTGCGCGGATGCAATGACCTCACGACCTAGCCCGCGTGGACCACTCTCACACATGATTACCGACTCAGCTGCCTTTGCGCACTCGCTTGCCACTTACCTTTTCACCTGAGCGTACGAGTCAACGGCCCGCCTCCTAGTGCTCACCTGTGCATGTGCCACACACATGGTCATCCTCATCTTCTTGCTCTCGCCCATATACGTTCCACATGCTCGAGGGAATGCCGCCAAAGAAAATTCCCCTCAACCAAAAATATCTCTTCCCCTCTGCATCTAGTCACCCTTGTCTCCTTGCCGTTTGATCCGCTACCCAATACATCACCATTGTCCCTTTCTCCACGCTACGCATGCCACCACACTACGCTCACTGCGTTGGCTTCACGTCCACAAGAAAAATATCACCACTGTCTTACTATTTCATCTCCTTGCTACCACCCTTGCTTATAAATAGCCCCAATCTCTTTGTTTTTCTCATGTACGCCTCACTCTTTTACCGATGCAACTGTGCCCCTCCTTTGCATGTTTGTCTAAGCGTAGTTCAACCACCCCCTGCTGACCAAATTCTCCTCTCTGGTGAGCTCTTCTACTCTCTCACTAATAGGCATTCGTAGTCAGTTCTTGACCTGGTCATGGCAATGGCATTTCCCTTTCCGACAGCCTCGTTCTGTCAATGTCGTACAACACCGTCACTCTCGGTAACCCACGAGGCCCATCTGGCCTAATCCCAAAGGTCACTTTAACCCATAGAGAAAAGGTTCGGTTTCTCTTCCTCAACCTCTCTCATTCTCATGGGCCAAAGCCCATCATTCGGCCCACATCACTTTTCTACTCATGAATGAAAGAAGTCTATTATATCTCCCTCTCTCTATCTCAGCTCAAAGAATATTCTTTGGGAATATTTATTTATTAATACATAAATCTTTTTCTAAATTTTAGAAAATATTTTATTCTTCAAAAATTAAAATCTCCTCCACCGTAAATCTAATCAACCTGTTAAAGTCTGTAGTTTTTTTCTAAAATTAGGATCTACCTATTGAAACTATTAATTATTAACAACATTCGGTTTTGTATGTTTTTCCTCTTTCCGTGCATAGTTGATGTTTGGAAAAAAATCATTGGACTTTGGATTTCACAAAGATTCAAAGACGGAGACCTAAGGTAATTTACTCTTTGACCATATTGTTTCTAGTTTAAAAACATTTTATTTGTAAAATTACACTACTAGTGTGCATGATATATTTGATTGGCCTCGTTTTGTGTGTCAAACCGACGAACCTACCAAGTAGTTGCACTTTACTCATAGTTACCCTAAGACCATATTGCTTCTAGTTTAAAAACATTTTATTTGTAAAATTACACTGCTAGTGTGCACGATATATTTGATTGGTCTCGTTTTGTGTGTCAAACCGACGAACCTACCAAGTAGTTGCACTTTACTCATAGGATGTTGATGACCTCTATCGCTTGTCACTCCACCTTATGGCACCTCGACACCTATGCCATTCAAACATGGTATCGATGATCCCACCCAATTACCCTTATTTGTCGACATGGGAAAACTTGGGTTGCAAAAGCTTTGAAAACCTAACACGTGGTGTTGGTGGTTTATGAAATAAAAATGCTTTGTAAAAACTTGTGATGCAAAGTGAGAAGCTTTGTATTCACATATAATGACTGATTCTCTAAGAAATTGCACTGATTATAATACAGTGTGACCATACGAGTGGTATGAGATACCCTTAGCTAAGTAATTGGCCAAAATAGGGTACCTCGTATACCAATAGATGAGGAATGTCTAGATGTCAAACGAGGTGATATGCTTGGATGCCTGAGTAGGGTGACGATAGAGAAGTTTGCTAGACTACCTAGTTGAGGCAGAGAGTAATGGAATTTATAAGCATGCAAATCAAATTCTTGATGTTGTTTGAGAGTGAATTGACCCATGTATAAGGCATGAGGTATCCCTAGAATAGTTTTAGAAAGGTCTTGTCATGAACCTCCACACTTAGCTAGTGAGTGAGTAAGCTCATGTCGTGTGAATAAAGCATGCACCTTTAAAGAGATGAAATTGTTTGATGAGCTGTACCCATGGTTATAGGTGGATGTGAAGTGATTCCTCCTGTATTGATTTGTTTGCGTGTGATTTGCAAAATAATTTCTGGTTTAGGCAATCGTTACCAGAATTGGCCTTGGTAGCTGATGGATAACTGGAGTGGTCTGAAAATGGCATGTGTGACCCGAGATGTCATGTGGCATCATAGATTATGTTTTTTGAACAGAAGCAATGTGCTTTGAGATAGAAGTGGCTCTTAGAGCCAGAGAAAGAGATATGAGATTGATTGATGTCCTAGAAAAGACAAAAATGAAAAGAAGCTAATAGATAAGACAGAAAGTGAAATATGCCTGTGGGCGGAAGTCTTTGAGCCAGCATGAACGACTCGCATAGTAGGGCATTTGATTGGTTCAATTAATCAACTAAAATTTGCCTTATTTGCTTAAGTTGTTGCAAAGAATTTACGGACCAGATTGAGGCAAAAACCTCTCTCTCCACCGTTGTGAGATAAATCCACATTTAGTATTTTGAAAAAATATTTTTAAAAGAAAAGTTTGTAAAAACAAACTCTAGCCTTACTTTAAAGCCTGCATACTCATATTTTCCCAGTGACTTGCTAAATATGTACTCAATTGCTGTTTTTCCCTCCTCTAGAATGTGAAGATAAATATTAGTGTTTCTTTTCCATTCCCAAGATGTTACTTGTGGATTAAGTTCTAGCTGTGCTAAATCCTATTGTTGGTTATCTGCCTGTCGGTTATATGCTCAGTGTTAATTTAAAGATATGACCTAAGGTATAATCTATTAAATATATTTAGTTGCAATGATGCATCTCCGTTGGCCACGAGTACTAGCAATATGTCCTAAGAATGGTACGAGTATCACGGTTTTGTGGGATTCTATTCATACCGATATCCTACGACACATCTCCTCTGATGTCACCGTAAGTAGTACCGGGACAGAGTGTGACAACCATACATTCGATATTTTAACACCAATATATTTTCAAACATTACGAGCGAAACTATTTACGGATTTAAAAACGAGACTATTCACAAATCTATAGCAATACTACACATACTACTCTATTTCACTACTAAGAATAGATATTATAAAGTGTATAAATATTTTACCTCAGTAAGAATCCACAAACCAACAGGACTTCTCCGCTTCTCTTCACCTCCTCTCAACCCTCTCTTCTCATTTTTCTATTTTTTTTATTAAATTAAATTTTCATATGGTTAAAAGGGGTCTTATAGCCGGTTGGCAAAAAACGCCATAATAGAAGACGGCAAAAGGTCGGCTATAAAATTGTGATGCCTACTTCTCTCCTACAAGCAAGCCTTACAATTTTACAGACGACCCCTTGAGGACGAAAAAACTACCAAAGGATGACAAGAAGCCGCCTACAACCTCTCCTCCCTTACACGCTCACATTATTTTTACAAACATCCTCTACCATGAGAAAAATCGCTAAAAGAGTTGTCTTTAAATTTCTTATCCCCACCTGTCCGTGAACCAATGATATTTTTCATATTGGATATAACATTTTCTAGAAAGATTTTTTAAAAACTTTTCCAAAAAGTGTTGGTATAGATTTGTCAATTTTTCAAATAAAAAATATTTTAAAATATTTTAATAAAAATATATGAATAAAAAAATTCGGATATTTTACGTGTCCCGTCGCTTCCGCCGTTTTACGCGCCCCCGCGCCAGGAGCCTAGACGGAGATGTATCGCATATGCGACGCGACGCAAGGCCGTGTGTAGCTAAACGATTCGGCGTCGGGTTGTTGGAGAGACTGCGTCAGGTGAGGAGACCTAAACCCCGAACCCCGCACGCCGCGCGAGGCGAGGCGACCGATCAGTATATGTATTGCGTGCATACGCGAGCCCGTGTGGGTTGGTGGGTTGGGTGCGTGCGTGCCGATCGTATGGCGAAGTTGTTGAGTTGAGTTCGTGCATGGGCGGAAGTGTACAAGCCGTGCCGACGACCTAGCTTAAACCCTATGCGCCCCATGTGTCCCAGGAAGAAGCAGGCGGTGCCGGAGCCCGCCGCGGATAGCCTCCGCGAGTAGGAGACGAAGGACGGGTGGGTCTTCCTCGCCGACCGGTCCAGGGCGACGAGGCCGCCGCCGCCGCCTTCGCCCATGTCGAGGGCCCTGGGGTCCGGCGGCGACCAGCCGTTCGACCCCACCGCGTAGGATATCGTTAACCGGTACCTGCCGTTGCGGCGGGCTGCCGAGGCAGGTCCACGACGCCGATGTCTACGGCGCGCACCCGGCGTTGCTCAAGTCGGTGTGCTCGGCGGCGAACGAGTGGTTCTTCTTCGTATGCCGCCGGCGGTGCCCAGGCGGCCGGCGCAGGGCCGGGCCCGGGGATTACCGCCTCTCGCAGGAGGCGAAGCACCGTGGCAACGCGTACTGCCACAGCTTCCGGTACTACCAGGACGCCGGCGGCGGCTTCAAGGAGACCGAGTGGCGCATGGTGGAGTACGGCGATCGCGGCCACGACGCCGCCGGCGGCCTCCTCGGCGGCTCTGAAGGCTTCGAGCTGGTCGTCTGCAAGATCTACCCGGTGCGCGGCGGGGCGCTCCACGAGCGGCTCGGAGCCGACTGGGCGGCGCTCGCGTCGCGCCACCGCGCCGACGAGGACGCCAAACCGCAGATGCTAATCCAGATCTACCTGGCCAGCCTCCGCCTGGGGAACCAGCTCGCGTGCCGCGTGCACCGCGCGAGCGACGTCTTCGACGCGCACACGGCAGTGATCACGGCCGTGCTCCCGGCGGCCAACGACCGGCGCGAATGCGGCTCTTCGCCGTCGTTCGCCGGCGCGGGCACCCGCACGACGACGGGTTGGCGCGCCAGCGTAAGGCCGAGCCAGGGGCTTACGTGCCGCTGCGCGAGTTCCTCGTCGTGGACGGGAGGCGCAGGGACATCGGCTACAGGCTCAAGTTCTGGTACCAGGAGGAGGACGACCAAGTGAGGCGGGTATCGCGGACGTAGTGGTGGATGGAGGAGAACAGGTTCAGGCCGGACTTCCCGTATGGCGAGCTGCCCGCGCCCATGGCGCGCGGCCAAGACGAAGAGCTGGTAGTGTACGAGGTGTATCCTAGGTTGGTCGGTGGCCGGCGATATCACCTGGTTCGCTTGTTTGGAATTTTGGGTAGCCGAGGATATCAGATATCTGCAACCAGTTCTGAATTTTAGGAAAATTGAAATCGAAATACCATCAGTTCGAATTATTACACATCAATTCGAACCATCATTCACAATTGTAATCAAGTAGTTGTGGTTGTGTTTTTGCCTCTGAAATTTGTTGGCTTCGTCCTGAATGTCCTGCAGAGCATGGGTATGGCGTTATGCAGTTTCAACGTTTATAGTTTCTTTCCAACAAGTTGTTTTCGTAGGCATGTATTGCTCGTGGCAGAAAGACGATAATCGGTAGTTAATATCTAGAGAGCGGCGAACTGCTAGCAGAAAGATGATCAAATTGATATCGAGTTTCACACGGGCACCCAAGGAGTTCCACACGGGCACAAGATAGATCCCACACGATACTAGACGGCAACAAGTAATGGTCTTGCCAAACAACCATCCACCTTTATTATCTCATAGCATGGATGCAGCATAGAGAGGTCAACGAAGGCTAGTCCCAGTGTCCCACGAAGAACTATGCAATGGTGGTTGTCTTTGCAGCAGAACTGGCGATTGCTCCAGCCTCCGTCAGCAGAGGCACTAGCTTCCCTTCATTGTTCAATGCCATAGTATCTGCCCCAGGCGACATTAACAATAAACGGTAATTTGTTAACTGAAGACTGAAGAGTAATAAAATTGCGAGCAAGCAAGCGAGATAAGGGTCCAAGGGACTTCATGGGCAGAAGAGTAATCAAATTGCGAGCAAGCAAGATAAGGGACTTCATGGGCAGCAATCAATATAGCAACTAATGCAGCAACAGAGTACTTGAGTCAAACAAACAATGAAAGGCAAAAGGGTTCACCATCACAGCCACCAATATGCTTCCCATTGATGAAGACATTTGGAACAGTCCTTTGTCCAGTCCATTCAGCAAGTGCCGACTGCAGGTCAGATCCATCACCTTCATAAAAACAAATTGGATTATTAATGCTTCTTTCTTTGTTAGTAGCAATCTTCTTTTAGCAATTTAATAGTTCTTTCTGAATAAGCTGAAAGACCGAGCTTTTCCATGGCACGTAAAACAAGAACGATTAGCACATGATTAATTAAGTATTAACTATTATAAATTTGAAAAATAGATTTGTTTAGTTTTTAAAGAAACTTTTATATAAATTTTTTTACACGAAATACACCGTTTAGTAATTTAAAAAGCCTGCTCACAATATATGAGGAAGTAGGCCAGCCGTTAAGTGGTTTAGAACGCAACCTAAGGAAGTAAATTGGGGGCTTGGCAGCTACTCCATCCGTCCCAAAATATAGCTACCTTACTTGCCCAGGTTCATGGCTAAAGTTAGCTATATTATAGGACATAAGCAGTAGTAAATAAAAACAATACAATTTGAGGTTTATAATGGTCAACGTTGAAATTGCATAATTGTTACTGTAATTCTTAGATAATTACCACATTCAGTGTTCTACTAGTGTAGTACCAATCAATCTAAATATCCTACGTTCTGCCACATTGTAAGCTTACATAAAATTTGTTGTGCTACAGTAGTAGCATTTCCAAATAACCCCCACCCCACCCCCCAAAAAAGTGCCCACTTTTTAAAGCTATTAAACCCAAAACTCGTGTTTCTAGAAAATCAGTACAGCAGAAACATGCCAGGACAAGCAAATCAGTTTGTTTTTTCCTGTGCAGTTCGATCCGGCTACTTTCAAGGCTACTCGTAGTCGTATTGTACTATTAATCCTTTACCCACTCTACTTAAGGGTTCCATAACTGAACAGAGAAAGTAGAACCAAAGGTAAATGTACTCACTCTCCGCATCCAACTCAATAGCCTTGAAAGTTGCTCCAAGCTGCTCAAATAACTTCTTCACATGGACGCAGAAAGGACAGTAAGATTTGCTGTAAACAGACCAGATACAAAATAGGGAACAAAAACTTTCGAAGTTCAGAACTGAAAATAAGAAATGTAGAACAAAAAGTGAAAGCATTGGTCAACAAATGGTAGCATGTTAGCTTATAAAAGCACAGGACCAGATCATTCTTACTCTGTAACAGGTGGGTAAGCTGGAACTCACTACAGGATTTTTTTTTACAAAAAAGGAAATTAACCTCTGTTGTCAACATGAGAACATTAGAAACAATCAACTGCTCCATCAAAACATTTTGGAGAGATCAAATCATAGGTGATCAAGAAAGAGACTTCCCCATGTATTCCCCCCCCCCCACCCCTAAATACCATAGGCATAGCAGGGTTGCAGAACAAATCACAGTTATGCCGTCCTAACAAACAAAAAATTGGGCCAGACCTTCCAAATAGGATTTCACATATCTACAGAGTTCGAACAATTTCTCTACTCTAGAAAGCAAATAAATCAAGTACTCTCGCTAGAGATTGTACATCTAGTTCATGTGATTTCCTTGCATCACTCACTCAAATATAATATTTACATTGATAAATTATAATACTAGTAAACGCAGAATAACTGGGGAGGAATATGCTCAGAATAGGGTGGGGAAAGGGAGGGGTGAGGAAAAAGTCGCAGAAGCATTTATTCCTTCTTATCCCAACCTCTCCTCTTTCCCCTTCCCCCTATCCATTCTTCGCGAATCCCTCAGAAACTACACTTTTTCTAAGATTCAAGGGTAACATTCGTTGATGGCAGGAAAGGGGAGGGAAACCTGAAGACGACGACGGGAGCGGAGGCGACGATCTCCTTGGCCTTGGCGAGCGCCATCTTCCTGGATCCCGAGGTCGAGGAGGCGGAGGATGAGGAGGCGATTCCCATCTCTGCGGTGTGACGTCGCCTGCGTATTTATAGCGCGAGCGGAAAGTGGCAGAGCGAAGGGGAGTAGTCGATGGTTGTGGGTTGACACCCTGAGAGCGGGGATTTGAGGGCTCGCGACGAGACGCGTATCCAATGATCGACTGCTCCGGCACATCTCCCGAATATCATATCTATATGATCCACTTCATCGACTATAAAAATTTATCAAAGTCAGTTAAATTTTATAGTGATTCTTAACGGATAATATTTATTATTGATTATAGGTCAATATGAGTAATTTAATTTTAAAATGGATATAGGTAAATAAGTTAATTTCAAAATGGGTATGAGGAAAATCAGGTGTGGATATGGATTATCTATTTTCTTCCGGTGGCTGCCCTATCTCCTAGCTTCACGCACACGTTAAATACTACGAGTGTTTGATAGTTTCAACAAGACTAATTATATAATTATGTCGACCGTTAGCTTAGGGTTTACGAGACGATGGCAATTTTCTCGTTAATCAATTGGCGTGCGGCTGCGTTATGGCATTGAGGCTAAAGAGTTGGCAAAATTATATAAACTATTCTAACTGTCATTTTTTATTCTCCCTAAAACCTAATTTATTATAAAAGTCCACCCACCCAAATCCCTTTACGTAGAGGTGGGCATAAATTTTCCGAACCGAAAAGAACCGCACCTAACCAAACCGAAAGTCCAGTTTTTAGGTTGTTGGGTTGTACTTCGGTTTTATTATTTGCGTAGCTCGGTTTTCGATCGTCCACTCGGCTTCTAGCAGATGGAAAATGAACGTACCGCAGAAAAACGAACGACCCCCGTAGCCCTTGTTCTCCCGTCCATTCTAGCCCAAGTTACTAGCAATGCCCATTCAGCCATTCCGCCCATAGGAGGGGAACAGACAGGCGCCACCGTGAAACATCGAACTATTTCGCGCTACGCTCCTCGTGGCGGTCGATTCATTGGCGGCGGTCCCTCGTGATTGCCCATTAGCTTCTGTTTGGTTTAACCGAGCCGAAATAGTTCGATTTTTTTTTTGCTCGGTTTATCTCTTTTCCTTGACAACTTTGGTTGGCATTTTTTAAAAACCGAAGTTACTGCAAGCCGAAGAAACCAAACCGACGAAACCGTAAAAACCGAACGTCCGCCTGTACCTCCGCGCACGTAAATAACTGAGTCAACCCGTTTTCGCTGACATAAATAACTGAGTTAACCCGTTTTTGCTGACATGTACACATGGAAGGCTAGATCAGCGGGCCTCCGATTTGAATCTGATCCTCAATATAGTTTAAAGCGGAAAGACGACTTCAAACAACACAAGAGCTGAGGGTGGCAACAATCAGTAGCGGCGATCCATTACGATCAACCTCTATTCTCCCTACCATAGATACAAGTTAGCATAAACGAGCTGACTCAGCTATTTATATGCGCAAAGGGGTTTGGATAGATAGGCACTTACAACAAATTAGCTTTAGAGAGAAATTTTAAAACAAGGATGATAATTAGGATGGTTTATGCAATTTTGTCTAAAGAGTTTTGTAACGTATTGGAAGGTATCTTCGCTTCGCTTGATATGAGAACATGGAGACGAACCATCGCGGTTCTGGGTGGGTGCAACAATTCAACTGTTTACACGTACAGTCGTACAGAGATGTGTGGGTTAAGGTACAGATGAATTCAAGCTATATTCAAGCTAAAAGGATGCCAGTTCATGTACGAGGTGGAAATAAAACTGTACAAAAAAGAGCATGGGTGAGACTACGCTTTTGTATTGACCTCAAGGCATTTAGCCAACCATGCGAGATTGTGAATTGAGTAGCGAAATCACCAATTCACTTAGCACTCGCAGATTATTAACAATTAAACATAATAAAATGGTTGGCTGAAACAAAAATTGCTTCGAGGCAAACGATTAAATGGGGCAATCCGTCCCATCACCCCAATCAAATTGTGTGCGAATGCACAGCTAGAGTGAACCTGCTTCACCCAATGACAGGCTTCCAACCAGACATATAATTTGCATATTCAGGATTAAACCGCAGCTGGTATTTGAATCTTTTCTCGCAGTTGCTGAGCCACAGCGTCAATGAATTCTTCGGTGCTCAGGTAAAACTCCCTTGTTACCCTGACAAAAGGAATAATGCACACAGAATATCAGGCTCATGTGAATACCAGCCAAGATATAAAACAGAGTAGCGGAGGCAATAAACCAGTAGCAGCAACCAGTTTAATATACTAATTCTACTTTTAGCTGCCTAAGTTTTCTATCATCATCACCGCAATTCTACTTTTAGAGAAACCAGGTCACTGTAGGACTATCTACTTTGCATTATTATTATATTACCACTATGCCTTGGGCTTCCAAGAGTTTCCACAAGAGTTGGAATCAGCTGTTACACATTTAAGTTTCTGAACTACCATGAAAAAACTCCGCACATATGCATAAATTGGCTTACTTGGGGCCATGGATAAGGAGTGCAAGATCCTTTGTCATTTTCCCCGATTCAACTGTTTCAGTACATGCAGATTCAAGTTTCTTCGTGAAATCCAGCAGCCTATCATTTTTATCCAGCTTTGCTCTGACAAAGAAAAAGCAGTTATTATATCAGTGGGTAAGAAAAGGTCTACCGCTTTTGGATTGATTATGAACAAGAAGCAAAAATGAGAATATCCTAGCAGATCAACTTGCTTGTGGCATTGAATTCATCATTTACACCAACTATTGTGATTACCTATGTTCTAGTCCACGAGTCCAAGCAAATATAGAAGCAATGCTATTGGTACTGGTCTCCTGCCCCTTCTGATGTAGCCTGAAATGTCTAGTGACAGTCCCATGAGCAGCCTCCGCTTCTAATGTTTTCCCATCAGAAGAAAACTGCAGAATAAAGTATGCTTACTTAGGGACAAATAAAACACAACAGATTCTACAAGGGAGCAAAAGAATTCGTGTGACCTACCAAAACAGATGACATCAAACCCAAGGAACCAAAACCTGAAACAAGTGCTCAGTGAGGAAAAAAAACAGATCAAATGAGAAAGAGGAATGGGATAAAAATCCACACTGCAAAGCAAATTATACTGCCAAATATCACCATGCAGCTTCATGGTGAAAGCTACAACTAGAAAACTGTAGAATGTTTTCAACATCAGGAAGAGGACATATGCAAACCTTGGGCAAGGAAGTCACTCTGAACATCTCCATCATAGTTTTTGCAAGCCCAGACATATCCACCTTCACTTTTCACAGCATATGCAACCATGTCATCAATCAACCGGTGCTCATACCTGGGTGCATGATCCAAATACTATTTGGAATTCATGAAGAACTTTAGTGGTAAAATCTGGTAATGTAAAATATCACATATCAGATCAAGTTTTCCTCGAACTTCCCCTTCCATTTCTCTTCATATACCTCCTGGAAGATGTCCTTGAACCTTTGGTCATATCAAAATTGCTCATGTCAGGTTTGGACTTGTTTATGATAATATGATTAGCTGAAGTATGGTTTTTAAATCATTGGAGCAATAAAGATTGAGTAACAAGTCAAATTCTATCAAATAGACTTACTGCCCCTCATAAAGATACATAAGAAACAGTGTACCGAGAGGATAAAGGTTAAGAGAGCGGCTTTGCAACAGAAGGCTTGCAGCTACTGGTAATCTAATTTCAAACAAAATAATGGTCCATTCTCAGTTCATAGGGTAGGATGAAACTACGTATACATTTTAGGAAGAGAAAAGGGATGGCATTCCTTGTGGCAACAAAAGAGTGTTTGATGACTATAGTGCATTATAAATAACTGGAAATAATGGCAATTCCAGATACCTGCCATCATATTTCTTCAATATTGTGTTCTTGGTGCTGAGATAAAGAGGTCATTTTTTGGAAAGTGCCATTGCCATTGACGACTCAGCAAAAGCTCTAATGGACTGAGAGGGAGAGTAAAAGTTAGCATAGCTTTCAAGAGAATAATAAGGCAGTGAACTGCATTGATTTTCTATCATACCTCATCCACATTATACATTGATAAAGCCACACCAGTTCCTTTAAAATCATAAACATTTGACTCCACAGGTTCAGCTCCATCTGGGACTGTTTTTCATTACCAAAAGAATGAACAGATGAGCAACAAAATAGCTTTAGATGGTATACAAATAACTGTCAACTGAAGCTCACCAAAAACCATTTTAAGCTTTCCTGGACCATTAATTATTGTATCAGTAGCTCGATACTGGTCTCCAAATGCATGCCTTCCAATGCAAATTGGCTTCTTCCAACCTATTACAGAAATCACCTTTAGTCTGGAAAACAGTCATTTGTTCCCATGATAATATTTCAATAATTCCTTACCAGAAAGTATCTGTGGTATACTTTTACACAAGATGGGCTCCCGGAAAACAGTTCCTGTGTGTCATAGTGAACATTAGTGATCATGGTACAAAATATTTTTATATCATTGCAGTTCCTTACATATTATTGCTACTCATGATTATCAGAATCTGTGCTAAAAAATAGCATATATCAAGTAAATTTCATATTATTGCTATTTGCCAGAATCTACTGAAGTAGATTTCAACAATCCACGTTTAGGATGAAGTATAATGCATATAAAAATATTTGTGTATAAAATTTCCAACAATAAGTCAACCAGAATTCTCAATGTTGACTCGATAAAATTTTATTACAAGCGTTAACTCAATATTTAAATTTATCCCACTAACAAAATTCACAGATTGCCTGTCAATTCAGTTCCAGAATTATTTCACCCAGTAATTAAAAGACCAAAGACATCTCAAGAGTTGAAAAATGAACCATTTAGAATATTCCTGATGGTGCCATTTGGGCTCCTCCACATTGACTTGAGTTTGAACTCTTTAACTCTTGTTTCATCTGCATGTAAGCATAAAGAGAAGAAGAAAATAAGACAAAGTACCTATGGATTACAAATACAATATAGAGCGAAGTACACAGACAGTCCTTAAACTTTTGTGGGTGTGTCATTTAGGTCACTGAATTCTCAAAATGCATTTTTAGGTCCCTAAATTTGTCCTGGGTGCCATCACAGGTCCAAATGGGCCTAAATCCGCTCCGTGTGCTAATGCAGTATGCCAAGGTGGTTGTCAATCACATAGAAAAAAAATAAAAACATCTTTATCTCCCTCTTTCTCCCCTTAATCAGCCCCACCCCCAAAGCCGCCCTCCGCCAGCCTTGCCACCCTGAGCCGCCACTGCCATGGGGGGAACGGGGCCCTCCCCGCCGCCCCATGCACTTTGGCTTTTCCACCTTAGTCGTCGCCTTGAAATGCAAAGATGCAAATCCAGGAAGGCCCAACACGTTGTGCCGTCAGCGGTGGGGTGGTGAGGCCATGAAAGGTGGGGGACAAGATCCTGTCAGCTTGCTGTGGAGAGGGCATCGTCTGTGTGAGAGGGGTAGGTCACTCTCGCCATCTCACCAATGTGTGCGGGCGCTGGTGGGGGCACGGTTGGTGTGAGAGCATGCCCCTGCCTGCGGCCCTCATGCTCTCACCACTGCTGCCACCAAGCTCAACAAGGTGACTGTCGAGAGCTTGAGCTCGATAGAGAAGCAGGCGACTGTGGTCGTGGACCACGCCAATGCCCACGTGGCCTAGGCAAGATGAGCTGGCCTAGACCCAGCTCGGTGAGGGAGGCCACGGTGGCCCGGTGAAGGAGGTGGCTGCCCTACAAGAGGAGAAGGCAGTGCAAACCTTCTAGAGTGGTAGCCAATGGCTTCCCGAGAGGAGCGGCGATGTTGAGCTCCGATCCGCCATAGCCTCGAGCTCCCCATCTCAAGGTGGCATGGATGAAGATGATGAAGCTCAAATTGTCGTCATCCTCAATCTTGGGAAGCGATGGCACGTGTCTCATCCGCTTTCCCAAGCCTTTTGTCGTTCTCAAGCTCTCACTCCCGATCGTCGTCATCTTCGTCCTTCACTCCTCGTCGCCCTCCCCTCCTTCTCCAACCGCCGCACAATTGCTCGCAGTTGGGTGGGGGAGTGGCGACCGGCACCACAATGGAATGTGGCTTGTGCTCTCCGGTGAAGGATTTAGGGAGAAGAGGAAAAAAAGAAGAGAAATAGGATAAGGAAAAGAAAAGGGAAAGGGAAAAAGGAAAAATAAAGTTTTGTGACTGAGCCTCAGTAGGTCCCTATCCTCATGTAGGACCCATAGGTCATGACCAAGTCCACTAATGATCCACCGTGGTATGCCACGTTGGCGTGCGAAGCGGGTTTAGGCCCATTTGGACCTATGATGGCACCCGTGACAAATTCAAGGACCTAAATATACATTTTAAGAGTTCAGAGACCTAGAAGACACAGTCGGACAAGTTTAAGGACCGTCCATACACTTCACTCTACAATCTACATACAATCAACCAAAGGAAGATCAGAAAGACTATATCTACAGGTCTTGCCAACTTCATTTAAAGTAGAATTACATAGCCCAGGAAAAGGTGACTAATCATAGTTGGCTTTGCTGACAGCTCAGATAACTCAGATAAGTAATTAGAAAGCAGAGAACCTTTAATTTGTTTCTTTTTGCAGTATGCAGAATAGTTGTTTTTTCAAATAGATTGTTACATATATAACACGTTTTACTATGGCTCTCACAAAATAATGCTAGTACCACATCATGAAAATAGTGGCAATCATGAGAAAATTGTTATGTAACTTTTGAACTCATCAAACCAAGCTGACAAGGGAAAATATTCAGAGAACAAATAATGTCGCAAAAATAGGTACAGAAATTACAGCATATGCTTATGACAGGAGCACATATATATCAAAATTCAAATGGGACACAGGCAAAATAAAACATAAACACTAATGAAATGCGTGAACCTTAATGCAAAAGGAAATATAATCAAATATGGGAACAAAAGTTTAAGGGACTCTACCAGGTGTGATGGTAGCACACTTAACAGCAACATTATACCTGTTAAAAGCACAAAGAAAAATTTTGAATACAAACTGAAGCAACGAGAAAATCCAAAGAGGGATTCACTCAAAAAAGTTCAGTATAACTTTACAACCAACTTACAATCATCTCTTTCAAAGCATGGACATTCTTACGCAGGACTATTTAGAATAACAGTTTCCATAAGAGATTACATTTGGTGAAGGGTGACACTACTTACACCATATGGTCTACAGTAAGTCTACTTAATAACAACAGTGCAACATATGTTTCAATTACATGCACGTTGAGGTATGTATAGAAAAAATGAGAACCACCATTAACTAAGGTCATCTAGTTTAAAGCATGGATAGGTCCAATAATAATTGGGTCTAATAAAGCACCTGGTTTGAACTTGACAACCATATCTAAGGATAGCCCTCCATGCCTGCAGGAAGCTAAAATGCCATGTCAAACTTACATTCAGCTACGAAAGTGGTAATTTCATTTGTACACTAGTTGAACCTCACATTTACAAACTCAACTTAACTTACAGGACTACCAAATGACATCTCCAAAAGCTGGCATATGAATTCCGAATGAATTATGCATGTGTTTCATCTTAAAGGTTATGCTAATTTCTAAGATGCTGACATTAAGGGTTTTCATCAAATTGGATACAGCTGGGATCGTGAGACGTGAACAGAGAAGAGAGTAAATCCACTCACTTCAACGTAGCCTCGGCACTCTCAACAGTGACCTTATCATCCGTAGCATCCCGGTTGAGCAGCCCAAGGTCGAAATACTTAACATCCAGCTCCAGGTAAGGGAATATGAGCTACAGGAAACAGGGTCACGTCATCAGAGCATCAAACAAGGTAGAAAATCCAATACAATCAACCGAAAGGCAATCGCGGAATTCCGCGCCTTATCCTTTATCATCTTCCAAATGACCAGCGTCATCTCGTCACCTGAAAAACACACAGGCCATTCGAACAAAGTTAGAACCCTCGAGAAGGCGGGACGAAGCCGTGAGCCGCGAGGAGTGAGGATGGCACGCAGACGCACCGTCCATCTCGACGATGGGATTGTGGACCTTGATGCGGTGCTCCGCGGCGGCGGCATAGCAGCGGAGCGAGGCGCCGCGGAACGTACGGCCGCCCGGGGCAGGGATGAAGGCGTGCGCGACGGCGGGGACGCGGCCGCGGGCGAGGGGAAGGGCGGCGGCGGGGTTTAAGAGGAGGGCTTTGGTCGCGGCGGCGGAGCCGTAGAGAGGAGCCATGCCGCAGCGAAGGAGCAGGTGGCGCATCCCACCGAGCCCCACCCACCCACGAGGGCGAAGAGGCGGAGGGCCCGTGTCGCGCCGCGTGGGGGCGGGCACCACGCGCACGGCACGGGTGGGGGGCGCGCTGCAGGGAGGGAAGGAGGGAGGAAGAGACGAACCGGCGGCGCCGCGGTGGGGAAGTGGAGGACAGTAAGGAGTGCGGCGACTGGCGACTGGCGACTGGCGAGTGGGGCTTGGTGCGAGGCGTCGTCTCCGCGAGCCGGCGGACGCCTCAGCTCCCGTTCCGAAAAGATCCTTGTGCAGTTCAGGCGCGGTGTACAGTGCACACTACACAGCTGCTGCGGATGTGCACCACATGTAAGCAATTGGTTTGCTATCAACAACGTACAAGCAGATAAGAGCTAATTATATACCAAACAGTTTATTAATAATTAAAAAATAATTTATAAGTAAAACTTTTATATATAAATTCTTACTAACCTAAGAGTCAATGTAAAAAAATACTTTAAAATCAAAATTTAAATTTTGATAGCAGCTGATTTCATTATAGGACAAAAGATGAAACTATCGGTTTGCTGCATTTGCCTATTGTCAATTGGCGATGAACCTTTATTTTCAATTGCTATGCCATTAGTTTAGGCAATGAATCTACAATCCCATTGGAAAAGGCTACAAGTGAGCTTATAAATTTGTCAGCCATGAGGTTCAAATGCCATGACAATTTCTTCCAAATCCAAAGTCAAATGCCATCATAAACTCTATACCAAAATCAAAGAGGATTGCTAAGCAGCACAAACATAGGGTACGACAGGTTTCCATAAATTCTATACCAAAATCAAAGAAGATGGCAACGTCAAAGTTCAACGTTCATAAGGCACAAAGGAGATAGGACAGACCATTGCACATTTAAATAAGGATCGATCATTCCATCATCAAAAAATCACTCATGTAGTATTTCTCCATTACAAAATAATCGAAAGATAACAGGGGAGTGCTACATGAAAGTGTTCTGATTCTACTTAAATTGAAGATAACATGGTTTCTATACAATGGTTTCTTCAATGCGACAATATAGAAAAATAGCACCCAAGAATAGTACTAGCATACTAGAGAAACCTGGAGAACGAGGGTAAGGCCTATGACTCGGTAAAAATACTCGGCCAGTACTGGGTTCAGCCTCCAAGTACGAGGAATAAATTATTGGGCCGAGATGTTCGGTAGTTCGGTGAGATTTATAAATGGGCCTCATAATCTCCTGCCAACAGATTCCACGAACTGAAATTCTGGAGTCAAAAAGGACGAAATCTCAATGTGTTACATGCTAGGTGCGTTCTCTCGCTTGCTTCACTCCCAGCAAGTTGCGGCGGCGGCGGCGAGCCGGCCAACGACGTCATGGCACACTGATCACGCTGTACTAGCTAGCTACTGAATGGCCGGGGTGGAGGAAGGCGTGGTTGTCGGTATTGGACCGTGGGGACAGCGGTAGAGGAGAAGCAGTGAGTCGCTGTAAGTGCACCTTCACGGCCTCCTCTCCCTTTCGTCATAGTCGTCTTTGCCTAGCGGTTACAAGCGGGGCGGCGGCAAGTATGGCGGTGGCGATGGTGGCCCGGTGATAAATAGCAAGGCCGTGTTGGCACGCTTCTCCCTTGCGCTCGTGATCACCTTCTGCTATGTCTCCATCGCCAACGGCTCCATAGAGGACTCTCCGTTCCCTTCTCCAATGGCGTTGTCATCATCGGCACTCCTTTCGTGGCTTTTGTCGAACTCGACATAGGCGGTGTTAGAGATATGAAAATAAATATAATAACATGTAAGTTAGAAGATATGATTAGCTTGTTTTCTTATCTTATCTTTAGTATGGTAATCTCCTATCTTATCTTAAGATTGTAATCCAATATCTTGATAATAATCCACGCCGAGAGATTTTCTCAGTATATATAAACACGCAACAGCGGCTCCCAACAAAGTAGGCATTTTTATCAGTTTTATATGGTATCAGAGTCTCTCCTCTACAAATATCCAGATCCCATCTAGTGAAGTCATGGCGAGTTTCTCTACCAGAGCCATCGTCAATCCATTCTTTAACTAAATCGTCACTGCGAAGTTGATAAAGGCTAATTTTTTCTGTGGAAGGCATAGATCCTTCCGACTGTACGGGGTGCCCGTATGGAAGGGTATCTCACCGGCGCGATCATTGTGCCAGCGGTACTAATAGATGTCAAAAATGGAAACAAGATCATGAAAAAATCTAACCCAGCGTATGACAAATAGGTTGTCGCCGATCAGTAGCTTCTTAGCTTACTACAGTCAATGGCCTACAAAGAAGTACTCATGAAGTTGGTGAACATGAACACCGCTGCACAAGCCTAGAGAGCAATCAACGAGATGTTCTATACACAAACGTGTGCACGATCTATGAACATGCGTATTACACTCGCAACCGCTTTCAAAGGAAGTATGAGTGTTACAGAGAATGTCACCAAGATGAAATCACTTGGTGATGAGATGGCGGTGATCGAGAAGCCGATAGACGATGAAGACATGGTGAGCTACATCCTCGCTGGTCTTGATGAAAGCTATGAGCCGGTGGTATCAGCTATTGTCAGTAGGCCTGAGCCGATAACGGTAGCAGAGTTGTATTCGCAACTCCTCAACTTTGATAATCACTACAATCTGCGCCAGGATAGCTACCAAGCCAACTTGATGCATCGTGACGAACGTGGAGCACCAATCCGTGATGAAGGAGGTCGCAGTCATGGCTGTAATTCGTGGTTGTAACAATGGCAACAACTCTGAAGCAAGTCATGGCGCTACCAATAATGAAGGAAAATGACCTATATGTCAACTCTGTGGTAAGATTAGACATGTTGTTGTCGATCGTTGGTATAGGTTCGATGAAAAATATGCTATAGGAAAGAGTATCGCTACTGTGATCAACTCATATTGCGTTGACACAAACTAGTACCTACACACCGAAAGAACTGATCACATCACGGATGAGTTGAATAAGCTAATCACCCATGAGAAATCTACTGGAAAAAATTAGATCTAGACAGCCAGTGGTTCAAGTATGGACATTAGTCTCATTGGTCATAGCACTATTCGCACCCCTAGTCATGATTTACATATAAATAACATCTTATATGCTCCAAAGACTATGGAAAATCTTATTTCTGTTTGTCATTTCATATATAATAATTATGCCTATCTTCAAGTCTACCCTAATTTTTTCCTTATCAAGGATCGACAAACGAGAACACTTTGCTTAGAAGATAGTGCCGATACAGCGTTTATCCTTTGGAACCTACACTAAAATAAGCCATTGGAATCATCAAACCATCTCTTGCAAGATGGCATAGTCGGCTAGGTCATCCATCTCTAACTATTGTTCAAAAAATTATTACAATAATAAATTGCTATGTTTGGTAGAATCCACAAGTCGTGAAGTTTACGATGCTTGTCAAATGGCTAAGAGTCATCATTTATCTTATTCTACATCTTGTAGTGTGTCAAAATTTTCTTTAAAACTTTTTTATTTATGATGTTTGGGATCTAGCACCTGATTCTGTTGGGGAAAATACTATGTTAGTTTTATTGATGATTTTAGCAAGTTCACCTAGATCTATCTTGTTAAATTTAAATCTGAAGTGTTTCAGATATTTTGTGAATTTCAGAATCTTATTGAAAGGTTATTTAATCGAAAAATAGTTGCGCTGCATCTGATTGAGGTAGTGAATATAAAAAATTGCATTCCTTCTTTTCACAGATAGGTGTCACTCATAGAGTTTCATATCCTCAAGCCTACTAACAAAATGGTGCTGCTAAACGAAAATAAAGACACATTTGTAAAAGTGGGTCTATCTCTCATTGCCCATATTGACATGCCTCTCAAATTTTGAGATGAGGCATTCCTTACAGCTGCTTATCTTATCAATCACATCCCAAGCAAATTCATTGAGTATTCTACACCCCTAGAGCACATGTTCTACCTAAAACCGGTCTATGCTTCTTTGCGAACATTTCGTTATGCTTGTTGACCTAATCTTAGAACATACAACATTAGAAAATTCTAATTTCACTCCAAGCAATGTGCTTTTATTGGTTATAGCAATATTAAAAGATATTTTAAATGTCTTGACATTTTTACTGGTTGTGTTTATATATCTCGTGATGTTGTCTTTGATGAAACAATTTTTTCTTTCACTAAATTGCATCCCAAGGTTGGTGCTCGTTTGCGGCTAGAGATTGTTTTATTACTACACCATCCTCTTGATTCTACTATACTTATTCTAGTGGATAATATTCCTAATACTGATAAAACTAATAATGTTGATGAGTAATTAGTAGGACATTCATAAGTTCACATAGTAAATATTAAGAGAGCTGAACAATCGGCTATGACAGAACAATCAGTGTCATCGGTTATACCATCAGCTACGGCAGAACAACCAGCTCTGTCATCAGCTGCGGTGGAACCATCGGCTAGACAATTGATTGCACCATCGGCTGCAGCAGAACTATCGGCTATGTCATCGGTTGTGACAGAACAATTGACTATGCCATCAGCTATCGCAAAACTATCGGCTGCGCCACACACACGACTACAAAGATTGACTGCGTCTGAATTAGTTATGCCATACACACGGCCACAGAGATCAACTATGTCTGAATCGCCTGTACCAGCTGGGGCAGAACAATCGGTTGCGCCATTGGCAACATTGCCTCGGCTACACACACGGTTTCAAAGTGGAATTCGTAAAAACAAAATGTACACCAATGATACCATAAGGTAAGCAGTCTCATTTAACGATTACTAGTGAATCTTAAAATCTAGAAGAAGATTTTATGCACAAATATTGAAAAAAAGCTATGGATTTAGAATATAATGCTTTAATGAAAAATAAAAACTGACATCTTGTTCTACCAAAAAAGAGAAAAAATATCATAGATTGTAAATGGGTATATAAGGTAAAAAGAAAATACGATGAAAGTTTAGACCTATACAAAGCTCGTCTAGTGGTAAAGGGGTTCAAGTAAAGATACAACATTAACTATAAGGATACATTTAGTCCTATGGTAAAGTCTGCTACCATTATTATTATTCTGTCACTTGCTATTTTCAAGGGATAGAATCTTAGACAGCTGGATATACAGAATGTGTTCTTCATGGCGTTTTGGAGTAAGATGTTTATATGAAACAACTTCCTAGTTATGAGGGAAAAGGTAAGTCTGGGTTTGTTGCAAACTAGACAAGTTACTCTATGATATTAAACAAGCAAGAGTATGGTATTCTCGTCTAAGTATAAAGCTATATAATCTTGGTTTTAAGGCCTCAAAAGTAAATATATCATTATTCTTTTACAATAAAGATAACAATGTTATATTTATCCTTATTTATGTGGATGATATTATTATTGCTAACTCCACGTAGGAGGCTATTACAACCCTACTCAAGATCTCAATCAGAAGTTTGCTTTCAAAAATCTTGAAGAACTATATTGCTTCCATGGTATAGAAGTAAATAAATTAAATGATGGTATCCTTCTTACTTAAGTAAAATATACAACAGATTTACTCAAGAAAACTGGAATAACAAATTGTAAACCTGTTAGTACTCTATTATCTATTTTAGAGAAGTTATCAGCTTATAAAGGTTATAGTTTACTTGGATTTGAAGACTCAACACAATATAGGAGTATAGTGAGAGATTTATAATATCTCACACTTATTAGACCCGACATTGTATTCTTTTTTATATTCACCGACAACTAAACATTGAATTGCATTTAAGAGAATTTTAACATATATTCATTCAACAACCAGTCTAGTATTGAGGATAGAGAAATCCCAATCAACTATAGTTAGTGTATTTTTTTATGCAGATTAGAGTCCTGATGATAAGAGGTCCACTGATGGATTTGCTGTATTTTTTATATCTAATTTGATATTATGGAGTGCGAGAAAATATGCAATAGTTTTATGCTCTAGTACTGAGTCAAAATATAAAGCATTAGACAACGCAACTGCTGAGATGAAATTGGTTCAATTCGAAATTCATATATAAGCACTATAAGCATCCTAATTATAATATAACAATTTGGGTGCTACATACTTATCAGCTAATCTAATTTTTTATGCAAGGATAAAATATATAGAAATTGATTATCACTTTGTAAGAGAAATGTTAGTAAAAAATAATTAAATATTCAATTTATACCTATAGGTGATCCAATTGCTGATATATTTATAAAATTCGTCAGTTAGATAAATTCAGTTATGATTGAGGGAAAATGTTATAGATACAAAAATAAATATAATACCATGTGTAAGACTTGTTTCCTTATCTCTAATATTATAATCTTTTAATTTAT
This sequence comes from Oryza coarctata, assembly GCA_030770085.1. Taxonomy (NCBI): domain Eukaryota; kingdom Viridiplantae; phylum Streptophyta; class Magnoliopsida; order Poales; family Poaceae; genus Oryza; species Oryza coarctata. The sequence continues at coordinate 13,721,831 of CM061469.1, read as the reverse complement.
TTTAAGCATAGTAATCTTCTAATTATAATTCACACCAAGATTTTTTCTGTTTATATAAAGACGCAACGGCAGCTTCCAACATAACTGAACGATTTTATCAATTTTATAAGGCGGCGTTGCCGAGGAGGTTTCCCGTCTCACTCGCCCATTCCTCCTTCTGTGGTTGGCGCCACATCGCTGATCTGCAGAACACCGCGTAGAATGAAGAGCAGAGCCGACGACTCGGGGTTGCCGGCGGCGGAGCAAATGGCTAAACGCGGGTTTCTGATCTCCGAGACGCTGGGAACGCCGCCGTTGGTGACAACGGTGATCAGCCGGTCGGGAACGGCACGAGAGCACATCAACAGCAAGATGAAACTGCAATGCCAATGCCGCTGTGGCGTAGAGGGGACGGGGAGAATTCCACCCACGACGCAATCGTCGGCGCTCCCGGCGAGCCGTCGGGCTCCGAAGGCGCCACCACCGGCAACTCCACCGACGTCAGGAGCTCGAGCGAACGAGAGAGGAACAGAAACGGCACCACCGACGCCCCACCACTGAACTCGACGGCGACACCGAGAGCTGCAGCAGAGACGCCAACGCAGGAGCGGAAGGTTGACAGCCACCACAGCCATCGGAGATCCATCAGGCACAAACATCAGCAGCAGCAGCTGAGGCGGCGAGAGAAGACCGTCCTCCTCCCGGTGGCTCACCAAGAAGCTCCCGATCGCAGCGTCGACGGCGCCACCATGGCGGCCGTGACGATCAACACCAGCGCCGTCGGCGACAACCGGGTCGTCTGGACGTCGGGCGTGCAGAGCCTGGTCTCCTTCGCCAAGTGCGACGTGTTCAGTGGCGGCTGGGTGCCGGACCCAGACGACGACGAGGGCGGCTACCCGTTCTACCCGCCGGGGTCGTGCCCCCACATCCACGACGACTTCAACTGCCACAAGAACGGCCGCGCCGACACCGGCTTCCTCAATTGGAGGTGGCAGCCGCACGGCTGCGACATCCCCAGGTGAGCCCGACAACCTCAGCTCATGCCACCTACACTGCACCACACGACACCTTGCTGAATTCGCTTCTGAATTCTGAACATTTCAAGAATATTTCTAGTGTATTGTGATCGAAGCTTAATTCTCTTCTGCTTCATCAGGCTGAACGCGATTGATTTTCTGGAGAGGCTGAGAGGGCAGAGGATCATATTCGTCGGCGACTCGCTGAACCGCAACATGTGGGAGTCTCTGGTGTGCATTCTGCATCATGGTGTGAGGGACAAGAGGAGCGTGTATGAAGCGTCAGGGAGGAACCAGTTCAAGACCAGGGGATACTACTCCTTCAAATTCAGGGTACATCGCTAGGCTTGGCTCACTGAACAGTACCTCTGAATTTTGTGGAAAGTTGAGTTTGTATCTCAGGGTCACTTTCATTGCACTTGCAGGATTACAATTGCTCCGTCGATTTCATAAAATCAATATTCCTGGTAAAGAAGATGATCTGCGAGACCAAAGGCGGCGCCGTGGACGCTAAGCTGAGATTGGATGAGCTAGGCGAAGCGACTCCGGCGTACCGGACTGCCGGCATCGTCGTCTTCAACACTGGTCACTGGTGGACACACTCGAAAACATCAAGAGGGTATATCGCACTGTTCTCCAAACTGAACTTCTACATGAAACTTCACACAACATCTGTCATTTCGCCCTCCTGCCAAACCATTGATGAAGCGTGTTCTTGTGTCCACAGGCTGAACTACTACCAAGAAGGCAACTACGTGCACCCCAGCCTCGAGGTGATGGATGCATACAAGAGAGCTCTGACCACCTGGGCTAGATGGGTTGACAAGAACATCGACTCCACAAGAACTTAGGTCGTGTTCAGAGGATACTCCCTCGCACATTTCAGGTATAGTAAGAGATCGATCATATCGCCGTTGCGCCATCCGATCATCGGCGTATCTCCTCCATCTCATGATCCATGTTCACCTTCAGGGGAGGGCAGTGGAACTTAGGAGGGAAATGCCACAGGGAGACTGAGCCGATCTTCAACAAGACACACCTCGCCGAGTAGCCCGAGAAGATGAGGATCCTGGAGCAGGTCCTGAGGCAGATGAGGACGACTGTGATCTACCTCAACATCAGCACGATGACGGACTACCGGAAAGACGGCCACCCGTCGGTGTACCGGATGCTGTACGAGACGTTGGAGGAGAGGATGGCGGCGATGGCGAAGCAGGACTGCAGCCACTGGTGCCTGCCCGGCGTGCCGGACACCTGAAACGAGCTGCTGTACTTCGTTGCTCCAGGCAGGGAAAGGATCATGGAGACTATGATGAGATGGTGGTGACTACAGAAGTTGATTCTCAAGTCTTTTGACACACAAGGCACAGGCGAAAAAATGACGAGTGGTGAAGTGGTTCATGGTAGAGGTGCACTTAAACACAGGAAATCCTGCATTCGGTAGATCAGTTTGAAGCAGATGAAGCGTTAATAAGATGATGAGGTTTTAATTCTTTCCTCCCGGTAGTTCATGTACATATGAGAGCTTAATAACTGATGTACCGTCTGAAGGATATCATCACATATTCATATCAAAACCATAGCTGCCTTTTCATAGTGTAGACTGCAAGAAGGTTCCATGCAGAGTTCCAACTCTTAAGGTTTCATCTTTCGGGAGTTGGAGAAACACATGAGAGCCAGTTCTGTTTAAGACTGAGGGAAGAATTGTAGTTACAAAGCAAAAGAGTATCACTACTTTGCAGGCAGCAGCAAAAGGGAAAACTTCTCTTATTACTTTCTTGCTCCTCGTTTCAGTTTTAAAATCTTATTGCTATATTTCATATAATGGTTTTTTTACCTGGAAATTTCTGCCTCGGTGGAAACATATAACAATAAAATGTGTAGGGAAAAAACTGAATGGTTATCACACCAACATACCAAGCAAAGCGATTTCGTATGCCAGATCGTTACAGGATCAACATACTTGTAATGGCACAAGACAAATGAAATGAGGTGTACACTCTCCCAGCACAAACAAATTTGTCTCGAAGCAAGGATATGACCAACTGCTAACTGGCACAAGGACATCAAGGACAATCAAATGAGACAACATAGCATTTTTCTAGATAAAAAGCAACCATTTATTAGTAGAGTGATTTCCAGAGTACACATAAAGCATTGACTCAGCAATTAAGGATCAATGGATTCACCACACAGATATTTCCGATTATTTCGCCGTCACCTGATACAACTGGAAGGATGGAAAGGGAGAAAAAAAAAAGGTGGACTCCTGCTGGAGTTTCACCATTGCCGTTTTGTGACTTGCCGGTTTGTGTGTACCACAGCCAACCACCTAGGAGGCCAGGAAAGGCACCATGGAGTTGAAGAGCTTCTTGAGCTGGAGCTCAGCCATTGCTCTTCATCCTCCTCCTGCTTCTGCTCTCAAGAACCATGTGCATGTTCAAGCCATTCGTCTTCCATGGTTAGTAGTGAGTACGAACAAGACGAGGGGGAGGGCTACTTTATACCTTGATGAGGCTGCTGATGTCTGCAGGTACTTCTCCAGCAAAATATATTGCAAGAACCCAGAATCTGCATGGTAGCATTTTAAATTCGACAGTGCAGGTGCGTTCGGCCGAGGGGTGTTGGGAACTTCTCCTCTAGCACGCAAAACGAGAAGCCCGATTAGCGTATGATTAATTAAGTAGTAGCTAAAAAACTTAAAAAATATATTAATATGATTTTTTAAAACAACTTTCTTATAGAAAACTTTTATAAAAAATATATTGTTTAATAGTTTGGGAAGCGAGAGAAAAGTTTCCAACTCATATGCCAAACGCACCCTTAGTGCAGAACGGACAATGAAAGTAAAAACTGTGCTGAGTGCTCATTTGCTGGACTTTACACTCATGTTGTTCTTCCCTCATCATGTCAATTCTAACTATATTCCTTCTCTAGGGAATTTCCCATTCCACTTACAAGCCCAATACTATCCAGAGTATTTTATTTAACAGAACAATTATAGACCTATTATATAATAAGAAGATGTACACAGAGCTAAACATGACTGCAGAAACCACAATTCACTTCCAGTTCCCAGGGAATATATACTTGTAAATTGTATTTTTCCGAAAAACCTATATACTTCTAAAATCTGTGCATCTCTTTTGCAGTGTGCACACTTCATCTGACTATCTGCCTTGATTTTCACTATTATTTCATTGAGATTTAATGGAATGCCTTTAACAATCTATATCTGCGTTTCTAATAAAAGAAAGTAAACTCTGTAGAACTGTAGATACAGCAAGTTAATCACCAACCTGGTGCTTAAGCCTTCACCAACAAAACAAGGTTCAATAACTCATGATGTGTGAGTGAGTCTACTATCAACAAGAGAGGGGAAAAAAAAAGAAAGGCACCCTTTACAAAAAGCTGGAGGAGAACTCTCCACCTTTAGAGCTATGCCTTTTAGAATGTGTAGTTAGAGCAATGTGACTATCCTGTTCAGCCACTAACTCATGTTTATCCAAAGCATTACATTTTCTAATCCTGGATGATAAAGTCAGAAGTCCCTCCATCTAATTAAATCAGCTTCCATAACATGCTCTTAAAGTCGAAAAGATCTCAGTTTCATGTATGACTAGAGCTCTTGAGCCCAACTGAGGCATCCTTAATATACATAAATAAATAAAATAGAAAAGAACCAACCGTTTTTTAGAATGAAATTTTCCACTTGTACAGGGAGGAAATCACTACCACCGATTGTGGGGTTCCACCACTTCACCAAAGTGGGATTTAATCGCTGGGCACAAACAGGTCGGCCACTCCTATGAACATTTCTGAACTTTGACTTTTTTTAATAGGTGGTTGACATGGAGATAGTGAGTACACTCTCAGAAATGCACCCCGATCAGTAACATCATATACAACAGTCAAGGTTCAAGGTCCCACCAATAGCAATTGGTTGGGTACCATTGGTCATAATATCTGACATGCCCCCAGTCAATTTTGTGAAGAACAACTAATATCAAGAATCGCATATATTCTATCTAGTTTTGTCAGAAACCAATGAAAACTGGATGGTTAAATCACTTTATGCCTGAAGAACTATCAGCTGGCTATCAAGTAGCAGCTTATCAGAACTGTCTCCTAGCCAATAGAGGATCAATTATTTTCATCGACCAGACATGCACTGGCCATTGAGCAGTAACAAGTCTGGAGCTGGCTTTAGATTCATCAGGAGAGCACATTATCCTCCCTTTAAGGGATTAGAATCATTCTTGACCAAGCAGGGACCATGTTTGACTACCTACATTTGCCCAATTCTGAAAGTTTTTTTCTCAAAAAAGAAAAAAGAACAGGATTATATCTTGGTTTCTGTTTTGGTTGATAGAGAACTAATGCCAACTTATTCACAGGAGCACCTTTCTTGCATCTGCAACATGACCTAGAAACCTATGGTGCTATGTTTCTTAATGTATGATATAATCTCTAGCCATCAATTCTGTTGGTTATGTTCGAAACTTATAAGCAACCAGCAATGAGTCACTTTGTAGCAAACAGAAACTCAAAGGAAAACAGTGCACCACAAGGTTCATAATGCTTCAAAAAGGAGTCTTAAAAGCATTCCATATAGAGCTCAAACAGAATGTCATGCTCAAGGTCAAAGCACAGTGTTTTAGAAAAAGGTCAAAGCATTATTCATGTAAGAAGTAGCATTGCCCCAAAGGAAGTAAGCAGAAAGGTCCATTCCCTCCATGTCACAATATAAGGCGTGTATTTTTTCAGTTGTGCTTCAAATATTATGTGTGCATGCAACTTTAATGGCCTTTCCTATCTTCTGCCCTCATTTACTTTTTGCACCTTCAACAATTATGGGCACAACCAGAACTGAACTCTGGAGACTCAACTATACTGTCAATCAATTCAATGGTGAATGGTCTGTCAATGCCAAAGATAGGTGGGATCAAACAAGAGATCATACTTCAGGGTTTAAGCAGTAACCTCTCTTAACCCTTAGCTTTTTGGTCACTAAAGCTACATTCTGATAAACAAGCATATCAGTAGGTACAAGATATACACAAAACATGTTCGAGAAAAAAAAAGATATACATTGGGATTAGTTTACTAAATACGAAAGAGATCATCCAGTGGGATGAATTCAATAAACTCTATAAAGCTTGATGAAAATTAATTTATAAGATCCACTGCGCGTTCCAGGTAAGAAAGCTAACCTTAGCAGAAAGATTAAATCAGTGCGCATAATAAGTCACTATAATATAAACAGTAAAGTTCCCATGGTAATTAAACAAACCCCTCACCAGTCACCAGCAATAAAGTGAATCACATTAGCCAACCAGATTCATAACCTAAACCAAGTCCCATGTTCCATACTTAATCAAGCAACACCTGAAACCTTCTGTGTTTTTTTCTTGAAAATTCTGATATTTTTTCATTATGTTTGTGGAACTCTGCTCAAGAAATAGTATATTGGCAGCACTGAAATAACAGGACACTGTATAGACAGCACACTGGTTATTCATAGTCTTAACCTATTGTACCCCATAGTTTGTTTCTTTTTCAAACTAAAGAAAAATGCTGTACTTATGAAATATTAAGTAGGGTTAGTGTGACAATCAAAGCATAGAAAGCATGCCTTTACACATAATCAAAGAGGTAGAACTAAGAAGACAGCACAATGCAGTCCACATCATAAGCATGGAAAAATAATGGTAACCTACAAAGAATGCTCTTTTGGTGTTCATTGAGTGGATATGCACCCATGTAGTCATCTTACATGACTGCATTGCGGTTATCAGATAAGGAGAAATAGTATAGATATTGTCTATTGTCTCTTCCACAGGCATGTACTTCTATGATAATCAATAAATGATTCGATGTTAATAAATTTAGAGTCAACGCAAAACAACAAAAAGCATGCCTACCTTGAAATATATCTTCAAGCTTATCTATTTCAAGGTCATATGCAATGCCATGATCGACTCATATCGTCCATGTTTTCACCACAAATCCAAACAATGATAGGATCAAAACAGGATCCTAAAACAAGATGGACCAGTTTATCTACCGGGAGAGTGCCAATCAGCTCTCTTAGACAAGAAAGAACTGAGACTTTTCAAAAGAAGTAGCACTACTCAAGAGTTTGAATCTAGACGTATCACGTACATATACTGGAAACTAGTAAGATCCATTACGAACCCCAATAAATGAACTTATTTGTTATTTTTCTTCTGGCACAAAGATCAAACAACTCAAATTCCATCAATGGAATTTTGAAATTTAAGCCTTTAGTATGTTGCCATTTATACCAATAAAAAGGTTATATATGAAGGCACAGGCTTTAAATATAAAATTTGGATTATATTAGCTGTTACTACAAACATGATTGAAAGGCACAATTCAAATTATCAAACGAGCTTACATAATACAGTAATTTATGGACAGAAGTGTGATTAGTCAAAATTCAAAAAGCTAAGCAAGATCCACTCCGAGACAATCTTGTGATGTAAAGATTGTTGTTAAAGCTATAATCTACAAAATGGAGTACTTCAAATAGAATCAACAGCAAACATCTAAGTTTTGTGATGGGAAATCTGGCACCACACAAATATATGTGAATGACGAGCTATGGAACAAACATGATTCTACCATAAGCTCATGTCTTTAAATAAATCAACATAACTTTGAGGAGCTACCTGAATTAAATTAATTTATTTCCTTCAGGAAATAGGCCCACATAGTGATTCGTGAACTGAGTGCAATGACACTTTCACTCTTAAAGATTGCCTAGGTTCTCCAGTTGCCACACACGGAGGAGTCGATCGTAAAATGAACAGGTAGCAACAACTGAACAATTCTTGTTATGTTCTGCACCTTCACTTCTCTGCCAATCTGCACCATATGCTAAGGACTCATGCTTGCAATATGTTTCCACTACTGCAGCATCCCCAGTACCTACTTTAACAATGGCAAACCCGTTGTGCATGCATGCAGCCAAGACAATATCTGCAATAAGAGGATGATATTTAATCCTCCATACACCACCTCCTAAATTTAGGGACTTCACATTAACGGGTTTCACCATTGATCTCATGTCCCAAACTCTGAGAAATTCATCATAGCTTCCAGTAAGTAGCATGTTCCCCTCTAGTGGATTCTGAGCAATGCAACAGACACCCATATTATGTGACTTCTTGTTCTGAAACACAGCGTTTGATGGGTTCTGTCGCAAGTCCCAGCAGCTGAAAGAGCAGTCGTCTGATCCGCTGTATAACAAGTGTGGCTTTGCACGATCAAAATAGCATGTCCAAACTTCATACTGATGAGCAGTCCACTGTTCTGATACCTCCAAGCGGTCCTCCCTCATGGAAATCACAGATAGGGAACCATCCGATAATCCAACAGAAAGTGACTCGGCAATTTGGTTCCAATCCACAAACAAGCACATCGAAGAAGAAACATCTCCAGAACAGACATCCCTGAGTACAGTACCTGCATAATTTAGTCACAGAAAGCACTTGAATCAACTTCCTGAGGTGTTTACAAAATACATGGTAGACTAAAAATATGACAAATACTGAGGTGTTTACAAATAGCTACACATGCTCCCCTACTTCCAATACAGAATCAACTAGACTATCATGGTAATTTAACAAAAAAAATCATGACCAAATTTGATCCAGCAACGCAAGAATCCGAAATGAGTTAGAACATCAATCAGCAGCATATTGCCTTATTCTCAAAAGAAGATGACAGCAACAGACCACCCCAGAAAGCCAGAACATTGCAGAGTTTAAGCAACCTGTTGTTAATCCAGATTAATCACTGGGAACATACCCACTCAATCCAAGAGACACATTTTCAAAAAATAAAAATCAACAGCATAATCCCCTGAACCCCTAAATACTTCTGCAAACATCCGGCAGCATTCACATGGATGATAGAGCGCTTTCAGAAGCCTAAGAACTTAGCATTTGCCTTCTGCATCACTACGTTCAGTCAAAAATTCATGAATATTGCTGCATATCTCATGGAAGCTTAGCAAGTGGATAGTGATTCGATGTTGACACAATAAACAACCTTTTTGTTTCTATGTTAATGCAAATGCAGGAAGAAACAACACCTTTGTCCGATTCGTCCTCCTGCTCCAGGCGCCAGAGCACGAGGCGGCCTTGGGCGTCTGCCTGCGCGAGCAGAGGCGCCTCGGGGCTCCATTTCATGTCGAACACCCCGGCGGTCTCCACCGTGTGGAGCAGCCGGAGCCTCCGGGACGCGTCCTCCTCCTCGGCGTCGACGGAGAAGAGCGACACGGTGCCCGCGCGGTCCTGCCGCTCCTCACCACCCTGGCCCTGCTCCTGCAGCGTGTAGGTGGCGGCCGCGAGGACGTGGCGGAAGGGGCGGTGCGGGCAGAACTCCACCGCGTCGGCGTTGCCCCCGAGGTAGCAGGACCCCAAATCCATCCCCCTAGAAACCCTCGCCTTCCCGCACGATGCGGCTCTCGCGGCGGTGGCGGCGGCGATAGTCCAAAGCGCGGCGCGGCGGCGGGGGCAAAAGAGTCAAAACTTAATCCAACCGGTCACGATAGCCTATCCTAACCATGTGGCGGGGTCGAGCAAACGGACACCCATGGCCTCCCTAACAGCGGCGATTTCGTCGGCCCCCGCAACGGCCGGCCCCGCAGCTCGCCGCCGCTACGGATTCACCGTAGTGCGCTGCTCGTCCTCCGCGGCCGACGAGCGTCAGGCCCTCTTCAGCCGCATCGCCCCTGTCTACGACCATGTCCGTATCTCCCGCTCCTCCTGCCCTTCCCCCTTTTCTGATCTCGCAAAAAATTGAATTTCATTGGAGATATGTACACTAGCAGCATTGCACTGACGACGGCGCAGTGCCGTGTTCCTTGTAGCTGAACGACGTGCTCAGCCTCGGACAGCACCGGACATGGAAGCGCATCTGCGTCTCTTGGTCCAGGTACACCACTAGTGGCAGGCATGGTAATGTGGGTTATTAACACTCTTGTTCTGCAATTGGTTGATGCAGAAGGTTTTATATTTGAGGCCAGGGCGAAAAGAGGGGATCGTGTTCTTGATCTCTGCTGCGGGAGCGGGGATTTGGCGTTCCTTCTGTCTCAGAAGGTCGGCCTGGATGGACAGGTTGGTGTTGAATTTGGCTGCTTTAGATTTCCCCGGGGGGGTGGGGGGGGGGTCGATTGGAATGTTCTACCCAAGCTCTCGTTGTTACAGGTGTTGGCTGTTGATTTCTCAAGGCAGCAGCTGCAAACTGCTGCTGACCGTCAGGACCAACGCTGGAAGCCTTGCTACAGGAACATCAAGTGAGGATCCTCAATTTGAGAGTTTGTAGATTATTAAGAACAACCTGCCATATGTAGCTTTGTGATTGCCGTTAATCAAGTGGACAGGTCATGCGCATGGCTGACGACAGATGAGTGCTTCGGACCTCTATGGTTGCAGGTGGATCAAAGGTGATGCACTTGATTTGCCTTTCGCAGAGTGCTGCTTCGATGCTGTTACAGTTGGCTATGGGTTGCGCAATGTGGTTGACAAACCCAAAGCAATGCGGGAGATATTTAGGGTCCTGAAACCAGGTCTAGTGCAGATTTCAAGTTTTTTTCAGGTTGATCATGCTTATACTTCAGCATAAATTTTCACGTTTGGGCTTTGCTAGACTGCAGGATCAAGAGCATCAATTCTAGATTTTAACAAGAGCTCATCACTTTTCACAGCATCATTGCAGGTAAAATATCACACCATCTATAGTACACATGAGTTTGGCTTGTGTTTGAGATCCACGACAAAGATCACTTCTTAATTATTGCACCGTGACAATTTAGCAACATCGCACATAGGTCATGTGTTGACTTCCAGTGTCAAAGACTTTGGGTCAGTCCTATATATCTCTAACCGATTTGATGTTTTCCCTTGGACAGAGTTGGATGATCGATAATGTTGTGGTTCCTTTAGCTGGTGGCTATGGACTAACTGAAGAATACAAGTACCTGAAAAGTTCGATATTACAGTATCTAACAGGTTTGCATATATGTATTTCCTTTGTGAGAAAATTCCCTTGAAGAACAAGATGGTCACATTTTTTACCCTTTTTTAGCAAAAAATGTTATAGCTTTCAAAAAAAGAAAATAATAGTGACACAATTTACATTTGTCATTCTGATAGTAGCACTACTTCAACAAACATCTCAATTTGTCCTGAAGGAGTACAGTAGGAATCCTTTTTTCTTCTCTCACAAGGCCACACATCGAAAGATTCAATTATTTTTTTCTTTGAGAAGTCAGCGTTCTTATGTTCCAAACAGTCCCTTTCATCAGCGACCAAAGTTATCACTCATGTATTTAATTTGCTTGTGCTGGTTTTTGTCCTGTGTAGGAAAGGAGCTGGAGGAGTTAGCTAAAGAAGTTGGATTTTCTGCAGCCAAGCATTATGAACTTGGTGGGGGACTCATGGGAGACTTAGTTGCAACTCGCTGAGTAGAATTGTTGTGAAGAACCTGATCTGTACAACTTACCTGAATTTTGTAGCTGATATTTATTTTCCCTCTACATCATCTGATGGTTATGTTCCACTGATCCAACTGAGATCATGCATCAAACATTCAAAACTTCCCTGATATATATTTAACTTTCTTTAATAAAAAAGGGTCAATTGTAATGGACCTGAAAATGTATAACCTGCGATTCATGATGGTGCAGGAGAGGTTCGATCAAAATGTTGGTGCAGGAGAGGTTTGATCAAAATCAGACGCCTGGGATGAAATCAGCCTGTGATCAACATTTGAGCTATCAGACTGGAAATCAACCAGCTCAATCAATCATCCGGTAATCGGAGGCATGAAGGCAGGTGAAAATATCAGGCCCCCCAAGGATTTCCATGGTGTGCATTGCCCTGAGTTCAGAATCCTGTGTCTGATGATTAATCGGTCCCCATTCGTGACAGACCGTACACTCGTATTTATGGGCAGAGTTTTTAGTCACTTGTCAGACTCCTTACCCACTTCGCCTCACAATGGAACGAGTATTCTGTACGGGTGTAACTGAGCTCAACGAACAAGCCACCAAAATGTTCGCAATATAAATTCTAGCCACGAAGTTTTACGAGCTATTACAAACGAATTCTCCACTTGATGATCGAAGAGAAACATGTCTTAAACCCTCTTAAACCCCCTAACCAATAAATACCGTTACAACATTAACAAAACATAACCCACTGTAGGTTTAATTTCACCATTACTTACTTTCACCCCTAAACCAGATTCACCATCACTTTCACCTAAACCAGAAAAAGAAGGTGGAGAGAAACATCAAAACTTGAACCAGCGCTACTAAGCACAAATAGCCGTGCGAAGTAGTGTCCTGTGAATGATCCTGTTGCCTGCGGATGAGATCAATTCCTCCTCTCGTCCATGGCGAGGATGGTGCTGATGTTCATGGGGCTGATGTGGTCGGTGGAGCCGTGCATGAGCTGCGCGACGATGAGCCGGTTCGCCCGCTCCGTCGGGTGGAACGCGTCCCAGTACGCGTACACGTCCCTGTTCGCGCACACGTTCGACGCCGGCGTGCACAGCCCGATCCCGTTGTATGGCCCCTGCCCGCAGCACGCCACCTTCGCCGTCACAAACCCTGCAACCACGAGCACCACACCACGATCTAGTCATCTCCCTGGCCGAAATATCTCATGTAGCAGTCGATCGCCGGCCATGTCCAACGGCGGCGTTAGCTATTACCGTAGTCCTGAGGGTTGAACATGAAGTCGAAGCTGATCTTGTTGGTGTTGGCGGCGATGAAGACGTGGCCGCCGAGCTCGGAGTTGAGCTCGGCGAGCATGAGCTCCAGCTGCGGGTTGAAGAGGTCGGCGGCGCGCGTCAGGTCGGTGGCGCACTCGCCGTCGATGCTGTGCGTGGCCAGCTCCGCCGGCACGCACCCGATCATCCCCGTGCCCGTCACGATCACCCGCCGCGGACCCAGATCGTGCAGCCTCTGCACACCATATACAGACGCAGTCATTTTCCTTCCAAGACGCAGCAGCGTTCGAAAGTATTCTTTTATGCGCATACTTCTTAAACTATTAAAATATATTTTTAAAAAAATTCTAGAAAAAATTTACTTTAAATGATTATTTTAATTCAATTTTTCAATTTTTAATTATATGTTAATGTGCTGCCCCGTTTTACGTGTTACTGCTATGTTTCTAACACGTTTTGCCGAAGGCAGCAGCCGCAGCTGATAATTAACGAGCCGGTCCCCGTCGTCCTAACGCGGGAGACATTACAATTTACATGTACACGAAGCTGCAGTGCACGAGTGGCACTGTTGTTGCATGTGGCATGAGTAAATTTTGGCACGACGGCCTTCGCGGGTACACCAGTAAATGCGATGACACGAGCCCCTACGTCTACGACGACTGCACCCTGCTTTTTTTTACAATGTTTATTGTCCTACTTGGCCTATTCATTGCCTCTGCAGAGTGAGAGTGTGGTAGGTGACACAGCATATATACATCCACCCGAACGACGACGAGGCACGGTCGCTCAGACAGAGTACCGTCAGCGACTCACCGTACGGTAAAACTTGGGTGCTATCTAGATGTACTACTTGAAATTATTTGGTGGGAAGCTGATCTAGTAAATGTTTAGGCCTATTGTCATTGGACCCCATAGACTATTCATAAAGTGTGAAGGAATGTATAGATCTGCAGCATAGAGATCTGATACACTGACTTGCTCATTTTCCTTTACTGCTCCGTGTAATGAAAATCTTGTAGTTTTGGTACTGCAATGCGTGAAGCCTTTTTCGCAGTACACTGTATATTGCTTGTCAGACATGTTAATATTTGTTGCAATTAGAGATCTTAATTTAATGATGCGAAAGTTAGCATGCAAGTATTTTATAGGTATTTTACAATAATCTTTAATCAATCTATACCATTTATATTTTCTAATCAAAAGATCATATATTTGTAGTTTAATAATAAATTATAAATTAACAGTTAAAATCATTTCTATTAGTGATAATACAAGACTACCGGGCCACCATATCTATTTTTTCCTTTGCAATGGACTGCGTAAGGATGAAGATAGAAGTGTTAGACCACTGGCCTGAGTTGTATATATATAGACCCGACCCTCCTTGTATACATTTAGTTCTTAGTCACTGTACATATTTCTACATGATATCAGATCGAGTCTAGACATCTCCGGCGGGCTAGCTTTCTCTCACTGGTGAGCCGACCTTTTTTCTCCTCGTCGTTGATGTTTTCTCCCTATTGCCGACCCTCTTCCCGGTACTCTCCTCGCTCTCTCGTCTTCATTTCTTTCTTCTCCCCATCTTTCTCGCAGTCACTTTCTTTTCTCCGTTCCACCTCCGCACGACAAAGTGACGGTCTCCATCCGCCTTCTCGTCTCGTCTCGTACCCGTCTCCGCCCTTCTTCTTGCTTTGTACATCCTTTCTTCTCTGACGCTGACGCACCTATGCGCTCGTCGTCTCCATCGGCTAGAACCCTCCCTCGGTTCCCGCCTTTTCGACACGCTCAACGGCTCTCAGACGCGAACCTTCTTCCCTCACGTCCGAGCCAATCTGACATGTCCACCTATCCACGAACACGAATCTCTGCCTCCCGAACGCAAACATCTTCTCTTCGCATCCGTCCCCTCTCCACCTTTTTCGCGTCCGCTCCCACGGACGTGAATCTTTTCTTCACGGACGTGAATCCTCGCACGTCCGTGACCCAACTACTCTCTGACCCACCTACTCTGCCACCACATTTTCCTCACTTACTCTGCTGCCTACTCCCCATCGACCACCCACTCCCCATCGGCTAGCCGGCCTACTCTCTATCAGGTTCTCATCTCTCTAATTGGCCGATTTGTCCTCCCATCGGTTTTTCCCTCCCATCGACTATTTGTCCATGTTCTTCTCTCGTCATGGCCACCAAGTCCGCCCTCAGCTCCGGTACTCTCCAGTCGCCGAGTCTACTTCGGCTCTCGGTGCCCTAGACCACACTTCGATCACCACCTCGCCGATCTTCTCCCCTCTCTACGCTGTTGTGAATGTGAAATCTCACGTTCCTATCTCTCTTAACCTTAACACCAACTATTTTAAGTGGGTTTTCTTCTTCAAATCCCTCTGTGAAAAGTTTGGCCTACAGTCACATATCGATGGCTCCGCTCCACCTCACCCCGATGACATCTAGTGAGACATCACCGAGTGCTGCGTACGCAGCTGGCTACTCGGCTCGGTCGACGACTCTGTCCTTGACCTCGCTATGGATGATACCGACCCTACCGCCCGAGATTTCTAGGTGGCCATCGAGCGGATCTTCCTCGTGAACAAACAGCCCTGTGCCATCTTCCTCCTCAATGAATTCTATTCCATGGTACAAGAAGACTCATCTATCTCCTTATACTGCCAGCGCCTAAAGTCAAGGCCGCTACTCTCCATCAACCGTTGCTCTCACGGGCTCTTTCTTTCCCAGCGCCAGTACGCAATCGAACTTCTCCAGCATGTGGGTATGGCCGATTGTCACCCCACGGCCACCCCGGTCAACACTCGAGCCAAACTCTCCCGCTGCCGATGGTGCACTCGTTGTTGATCCCTCTCAGTATCGAAGTCTTGTCGGGGCTCTCCAATACCTCACCCTCACATGGCCTGACCTCATGTACGCTGTTCAGCAAGTGTGTCTCTTCATGCACGCTCCGCGCGAACCTCACCTCGCACTGCTCGAGCGCATCCTACGCTACGTGAAGGGGCACGCTCTCCAGAAGGCTGTATCTTAGCTCTAGCCCCATCGACTCCCTCACCGTGTACTCCGACACGGACTGGGCAGGTTGTCCCGACTCTCGATGCTCTATGTCTGGCTACTGCGTTTTCCTCGGTGACACTCTAGTCTCCTGGTCCTCAAAACGCTAGACTACAGTGTCTCGGTCTAGTGCCGAAGCCGAGTACTGCGCCGTCGCCGAGTGATACTGGCTTCGCCAGCTTCTCCAGGAGCTCCGTGCACCCCTCTCCTCCGCGACCGTCGTCTACTGCGACAATGTTAGTGCCATCTAAATGACCATTAACCCAGTTTATCATCGACGCACCAAGCACATCGAGATCGATATCCATTTTGCCCCTGACAAGATCGTATTATGACAGGTTCGGATGCTCCATATATCATCGGCGTATCAGTTCGCTGATATAATAATCAAAGGTTTGCTCACGTCCTTGTTTACCAGTTTTTGGTCCAGTCTCTGCGTCTGTTCCCTCCCGCTGCGACTGCGGGGGTGTTAGACCACTGGTCTGGGTTATATATATTAGGCCCGACCTCTCGGGTCTATCATTATACATATTTCTAGAGGAGCTTACTGACACTGACAACACAGACTGTGAGACGAACCGCAGATTGTATTCGGCTGATTGTTTCAACAGGAACTTTCTCAGATTGATACAGAAAAACTTCAGGCCATGTCATTCTGAACATATTACCCGACCAAAGAGACTCCACACAAGGACAGGTTCACCCTGCACTTTTACTTATCGTTTGCAGTGCCAACAGTTAACCTGAAGACCCATATCTTTGTGCTATTGTTCAGTAGTCAGTAACTCATACGGCAATGATTTCTACTGTTGCTGCTTTTATGCAAGTTAGTTAACTATGTTCATCTGCTTAATTCTACTGTTTTTGTACTGAAACATCACGGCGGTTTGATTTTCCCTAATTTTACCTTTGCGGATAGCACGGAAGTTAATTGAGGCTAGTTATTCTCTAGAGCAAGAAAAAACATGGAAGTGATCAGACTAACCGTGAGGATCTTCCTGTACTCGGAGATGAGGTAGGGGACGTAATCCTGGATGGCGAACTGTCGTGACCTGACGGAGAAGGGCACCAGGTAGTAGTTGTTGACGAAGTCGTTGCCGCCGAGCGTGATGAGCACGAGCGACTGATCCACCAGCTGCCTCGCCGAATCCTCCCCGACGAACGCCGCCAGCTTCTGCTGGTAGTTCTGGAAGTTCTCCAGCTGCTGCCCGATCCTAATTATGTTCACCTGCACTCACAGCAAAACACAGTGTTAAATTGCCGCTCGCTCGCTCGCTCGCATCATCTCGATCAAGAACGAGAGATTGTTCGTAACGAAATGGTCGCGGATGCGGGGCTTACGAACTGGATGCCGGTGTCGTTGAGGATGCCGACGCCGGCGGAGGCGAAGTTGGCGCCGATGAGCAGGTTCTCTCCTCGGAGGTCGGGGCTCAGGTACGGCAGCACAGGCTGGGACCCGAGGTACTCGCCTGAGAGCCAACGCGAGCCAAAGAAAAAAAAAAGGCAGTGTCAAGAACAGTTTGAACTCTGTGCATGCATTGTGTTTTTTTTTTTTTGTAAGTGACAGTGCTGGAGAAGGTGCTAACTGATGATGTCCGGGATGTTGAGCCCGTTGGAGAACCTCCCCGTGGGCATGTGCGTGGGGAAGTCGATCCCGTACGGCGGCGCGTCCGCGCGCGCCGTCGTCATGAGGTAGTTGTTGTTGCCGTTGTCGACGAGCGAGTCCCCGAACACGAAGAATGCCCGCGGCGCTGCCGCCGCCGGTGTGGCGGCCACGAGGAGAGCCACCGCCGCCACAAGGAGGCGGACCAAAGAAGAAGCGCCCATCGCGGCGAGTCTAGAACACGCACTCGCGACAGTTGAGCGTATCCACTTGGGTTGCCTGGCTAGCTGCAAAGTGGCGTCGCCGACTGATAGTGGGACAGTGGGCAACACGACACGACGGTGGAGGGACGGCGCGAGCTCGCACGCTCTCTTATAGAGTGAGGTCGCAATTCGCATCGCATCTCATCGATATCTCACGCCTCGCCACCTTAAAACGCGCAGTTAAGGCGTGAGCAGTGAGTTAGAGGGTGGGGGACACGGAAAGCAATTGCGCGCGAGGACCACACCCAAACCGGACGACCCCCTCCTCTCTCGCACGTAACTGTTCCATGGCGGGAGCTAGCCTGACCAAGCACGACATGCAAGGGTGGTTGGATGCTAAATGCGGCGCTTGCGTTGCGCCCGTGCGTACGCGTCGTCGTCTCGGAGGCCACTTGGCTCTCTCGATCTACCGGGCCCTGCTACCGTGCTGCCCTTGCCTTGCCTCGGATCATGTGCGTGCACGAGAAAGAGACGGAGAAGGGAAAAGCGCTGCTAGTTCGCTGTTGCTAACTACCACCAGAATTGCTCTCAGACTTGAAAGCGCCCGGCCGGCAGCACAGGAACGGAATCCTCTTCCTGCCAGATGCATCATGCATGTACAGTCGTCAATTATTCAGTCACTCAGATGGAGCAGGGTGCATGTACAGCTGTGTGTGTTTTAATTTGTTTCTCATTGATGAATTGCTGTAGTAGGTTAATTTGCTTTTTGTGTCTATAAGCGGAGATGTTTGCAATCATGAGTACTGAGAGCGACTTGTTAGGATGAAGATTAAGTTGCATCTGGATTAATTGGTATCGATCGACACTGATGGTTGGTCTCACGATTAATACAGTCGATCCTCTGCTGTTCCTGAAAGCAGGACAGAGTGGCACATGGAGCACGGACAGCTTAATGAAGAATCCAATAAGTGAAAATCCGTAGCTGAAACTAAGTTAACTAATTCCCGCTCAATTCAAATCGCGTATAAGAATCAGCACAGTAACAAAGATTTAATCCTCAAGATCGATCATCTTCTTTTGGGATGCATGATAAACAGCAACAGCAATAATTAAATTTTGCTACTCAACGCAAGCTACGAGGCCAGACTCTGCTACTCTTTCTGCTTTCTTTGTTGAGTCAAAGTGAGCTACCATCAGCCTGTCACAAACAAAAGTCGCAACCATGGATTCCACGCCGAAGTTTTCAATACGCCATAGCATTTTTCATCCTCCAGAGCTAGTTCACTCCTCCTAATAACTACTCGTACGATCGTACCTGAAACTTTTGAGAGGTTGGCAGGTTAATTAGGAGTATAATCTAATAGCAATAATAAGTATACTTATTCCATGTAAATTATTTCAGAATGAAATTTCTGATGTATGTAAGTGCGCACCGTATACACACGGAGCATCATATATATATATATCACCGCTGTATACTCCGTACGTAAGTATAGACGACAGCCAGCGCGCAGCTTTCATTTATTGTACTTGATCCAGTACGTATAGCGCGTGCATGCATGCATGCGCGTAGCAGAGGGCGCCATGTGAGATTCATTAAGCGGTGGGGTAGAAATTATCGATCCATCAATGTGTGCCACCACCCATAGCAACCGCCTACTACTCGAATGCACGTACGGCGAGAAGATAAAATGTCGAGGCGTAATTGCGCAGTAAAAAAGATTTTCGCCGTCGTCCATGACGAGGATCGGCCGGCCGGCCGGCGACTCGTCCTATGTATATATAGAACTCATCTTCTGCAAATCGTACAAGCCCTTCAGCTAAGTACGTACTGATCAGTCAGATCGAGCTGTAAGAATGCGTTTTTGGCGTAGAGTACTACTCCATGATCTGGACGTAATTTACTGTATGTCGCCAACAGCTAGCAAACTGTATGTACATGAATATGAGCGTATTCAGTGGTTTGTTCCCGTGCCGGTTCTTTCTGTGTCCGTAGGTGTTCTGAACTTTCATATTCAATGGTATAGTATCAAAATCTACGGGTGAGCAGTAAACCTCTGTCATACTTATAGAGACAATTAATTATGTCCTACTTGTCAAGAAAAAAAATTATGGGTTTTGACAAATGTAGTATTCGTGACAATATTGTAGAACCTCGTCGAACCGCTCCTTTAGCGCTGTTTAGTTTTTTAATGAGTTTTTTAGTTAGACCGGATGCTATATATTTTTAGTGACATAGATAGGAGTATTCTCGTGAACCTGTCTTCTAATAAAATTATATGAGTTTTTAAAAAGTATATATTCATATGTGTCAGGAAAGAAGCAAATCAGGAATCTTAGTGACAACTCGACCTGTGCGAATGGCCGAATTCCACCATGAAAGGCAGGACGCACACACCGGGACATGCATCGATGCACCCAGCAAGCAGCTTCATGCTCAGCTAGAGCATACAGTTAAATAGAGTAAAATTTTGGAGAGCTATATCCTTTCGGAGAGGCGGGGACAAGGTAAAACCGATCGGTCGTTGGCTCGTTTGCTGATCTAGCTACCATCCGTAAAGGCTAAAACCAGCATTTACTCGTAACAGCTGGCTCCTGTGGAATGATGTACAGATAGGCTGGCGAATGGCGATCCTTCGACCTACTGACGTGTATACTTATACTCGGCCAAACGGCCGGCACTGCACGTTAAGAGTCGGGCCGCTGTACTGAGCCGTATCATATAAATCTATGCATTGATGTCTTGGCTTAGGCATGTTCTATGGATACGTCGGTCGTTCTATACTGATATATGCCCGAAAGTGGCACGTTGGTTAGTGGTGGCCCGACAAAAAATAGAAAAAAATAAATTCAGTTAAATAAGATGATATATATTTTTAAATTATAATATAAATATTATATAAGGAAATGCTTAAATAAGAAAGAAAAGCTTGAATAGAAAAAATATCAATTAAATATAATAATAAATCTTTTTAGAGGCTTTAAAAATATAGAAAAATTAAAACGGTATAAAAATGAGAGGAAAATTAGTAGACCCGATATTGATATTACATGTTGTCTCTAAAAACTCATATTTTAAAAAACTATTAAAAAAAGGGTGTAGCCTACAATTAAAAACTAAGAAAAATGGCTAAGCTTGTACATCAATATCCATATAAAAGATCTTCAAAATGAGTAACCAATTTTAAGTTCTTAGCTAGTTCTTAGTCTTTCTTTGACAACAGTATTATTTCTACCATGTAGCTACTTAGATTTCTTCTTCGATAATTCTTCTAAAAGTCCGATTCATAGGATATTATAGATATAGATATGGGCACTGTCAACACATTCTATGCTAGTTTTGAGAGCATAAGATAATAGGCCTTGTAATTATTCCACCACCTGAGCATATTGATTTCTTCCTAATTGAAGGAGTCGCTATCCAACAAGGAGGATAATTATTGGAAAGCAGTGGCAATCCGTATGGTGGAACTCCTAGCAAAGGTGGAAGAAGAACCACCACTTCAAATTCGGTCTCACTGTAATTTCTTCTCACATGCTAGTTTGGATCGTCCATACTAAAATTTTACAATTACATGTATATAATTTTAATAAATAGGTCTAATACTTTCATAGCAACAAATAACTAATAAATAATAATACATAAATACAACTCATCTCATACCTCTTTTAGCCCATGGTTTGTAGCCTTCAAAGCAGGAGTATATCTCTTCTCTGGATGGTTCAATTTTGATTTTTGAAAAAAAAATTAGAGAAATTTTGTCAAACAACTCAACGTCACATGAGACAGGATGTTGGAAAAAAATTCACATGTCAAATTTCTTTGATACTTTTTAGATTTTTTTTAAGCTCTAAGGGCTAATTTTTGGATTTTAGCCATTAAACTAGTCATTACTAGGATAATGATTGTAATTTTGCAGTCACGACCGAATCATATGTCGACACATTGTGGGGAGGGAGACACAGGCACCACACAACCATGTGTGTGTGACACAGCGTTGGTCGACACACCTCGGGCCATGTCATGCTGTGCACAATAGCCGTGTTAGGCCGTGTGTCACACCCCGCCCAAGCATCACTAATAGTGATGTCAAGAGGACACCACATGAGGAGGATAAACCACATCTCACAAACATCGAGCTCGGTATCAGTCTTAGGACACGATACTGATAACCACAGTAACAGTAAAGTATCATAGCAAAAATAATATTAATAATGAATAATAAACATATAAGGTTGCATCTTTGGTAGGAATCCAAGAAGAGAACCGGCATAATAGAGGTTCCAGCGGAAATACAACGTACCTAGCACCCAAGCCACAAGCAATAGTTTCGGGCTAGGATGAAAACCTATCCATTGTCTTTGCTTCTCTGAAAGCTTTGAAAAAAAAGTCTAAGTACGTACTTAGCAAGTCATAAAAATATAAACATGTACAGGCTTTAAATAAAGGTTAGGTTGTTATTTGTTATTTTATGTATTTAAAATTTTTATGCGTGCGTTTATCTTGATTGAGACCATATCCTCAATATCAAGTGAGAGTAGCCATGTAGCCACTCTATTTAGTATAGTTTATTATTTATAAGAGACTCAGGTACTAACACAACCCATGATTCACTTTGCAATGTCATCAGCGTCAGCGGGCTCCCAAGCCTACAACCTATCGACAATTTTTATCTTGTCACCCATTTGTTTCTTTATACTTCTTTATACTTTCTGAAAATCATAGGTCTCTGCTCAAACCATTATCCAACAATATTCATAAGACCACAACCCACCTCATCAATTATGGCTCTCAGAGCCTCTTCGCTTAGGCGGTAGCCTATCAACCATATCATCAAATTTTAATTTGTTTTTTACATTACCATCATTATTTTTTCCTCTCAAACATAGGGTTATCATCTCACCCTTTTACTATGAAACCACCTGACTTGCCAGACTATATAAGTTTGTTCCTAACCACATAAGTTAGCCGTTAGGTACATAGGCTAACTCTGAAAATGGATCTCGGCCTATAACATTACTTCACAAACATTTACAAATAAATATGCGTGAGAGGAATCACTTTATATCCGCCTATGACCATGAGCATGGTTGTTTAAAAAGTTTGGTCAGAACTTCTATAGAAGATGTATGTTTTGTCCACATGGCGCAAGTCTCTTTAGCTACCAGTCGATAGTGAAGAATTGCTATAAGTCCTTTTCATAGTAGAACTTGGATAACTATTTATCGACCAAAAGGGTTTTAGATGAAGTCCTAGGCAAGTGACAGACTTCCTGTACTTAGGATCCCGTGAGTACTACTTCTCATGGCTCCTTCGACGATTCCACAACTTCCAGCAAACAAACGATGCTAGCCCCACTAGTTGCTTAGCCAGGCCGTCTCGTACCATCCATATAGTCATATTGTACTATGATCAATGCAATTTTTAAGGAATCGATACTTATATACGAATGCAAAGTCTCATCACACAGGCGATCACTTTCTACCATGTTTTCTTTTAAAACAATCACCTTTTTTCAAAATAATTCAGAACCCATTTTTCCAACAGGATCTATCTATCCTAACCAAACATCTTATTTTTTCATAATAACATGTTTTTAATTATCATAAGTAATTATCAAAGGTTTTAGTACTATTGTTATGAGTCTCAGTTAATAAAACATGGCTCACGAAGGTCAGGGCAATAAATTTTTAATAGAAAGGATATAATGCATCAAATAGGTCGGTCAAACAAATCGATTACAATCAGCCGACTTTATGGGTTCCTAATTATGCATTTTATAAATATTTAAATTTATAAAATGGGATCAACATGATTGAAAGAGTGACTTGTCTTGCTCTAGGTTGACACAACTCTTTAGATTCCGTGTTCGAGAAATTTCCGTCGGGAATCTACGTGTGGAACAAGAGAAATCTAAATAAAAAAATAAAAATAAAAATAGTATTATTAATAAATAATGATACTATTGGATATATCTCAATTTTAAAAAAATTATGAAAGTTAAATAGATTCAATCGGATTTATAGTTAAATATATATT
This sequence comes from Oryza coarctata, assembly GCA_030770085.1. NCBI lineage: Eukaryota > Viridiplantae > Streptophyta > Magnoliopsida > Poales > Poaceae > Oryza > Oryza coarctata. The sequence goes on along the minus strand of CM061469.1, from coordinate 13,698,167 downwards.
GATTTTTAAAGTTTTATTGAATTATTGTTAAAGGAAAATGAGTTTCTATTTGTAGGAAATAATATTTCTAGGAATATTCTCCTATGGGCTCACTATCATAGACATAGGGGTGCCGGCTAATGTAGACTAAGTCTATCGAGCGCGTGATGGGGTAGACTAGTGGACCGGTGTATGGAGCCCACTTGTCAGTGACTCTAGCGTAGGAGATCAAGTGCACGGTCAATGGCTCAACCGAGTCCTACTAGTTAAACTTGATTAAGGAATATGGAGACCATGTAGGTCCTACTTAGTAGTCTTGTCTCCATTTCTTCTTCTTCTTCTCTTCTCCCTCATGTTGCTCTGCTTCTCCTTCCTTTCTTATCTTGGTAAGAGAGGCTGGTGGGAAAGTGGGGAGTGGCTCCTAGGTATGGGCAGTGATGGCGGAGTGACGCATGGCAACACCGAGTGTTGTATCGATCTAGGGGTCTTCCCTCTGGGTCTGACGAGTAGAAAGGCAACATAAATATAGGTGGCACTGGGGAGTCAAGGAGGAAGCTAAGCACCGGTGTGGAGGGGGTGCTACAGCAAGGGGAAGACCAACATGTTGGCAAAATCGATGAGGAGAGGGGAAGATATATTGGTGGCAAGCTGGCGAGGACATAGGTGTCACAACGGTGGCAAATGAGACGTGGAGGTGGCAGCGATGCAGAATGGGGCGAAGTTGTTGCAAGCACACACTAGGCGTTCCGCATAATGCTGGCGACTCGGTTCATTGCCACTTAGTGTGGGAATGGCAAGATGGGCTAGGGTTGGCAGTATGGTTGGGAAGTAGAACAGGGGGAAAGGAAAGAGAATGAGAGAGCGTGAGAGGGAGTGAGGGTTGCTGGGGCTTTTATAGGCGGAGATGGGCAGTGAGATGGCAACGTGTGGAGTACGGTGAGGTATTGCGTAGCGTGGCCAACAAGTAGGGCCAAAGACGTGATAGGACGTGAGGCTAGGCGATGGCATAGGTGTAGTGTAGCGACGATTTGGACGGTCAACGACGGAATTTATGGCGATGGGGGCCAGACTCTACGCCATGTGGCACGGTGCTGAGCTCTCACTGATAGGATTCACGACACACTGGTGTGAATGTAGGCGGACGACTTGGCATTTCATCGAGGACGTGCCATGTGTGCTCGTGAGGCAAGGGGGAGTGGATGACCACGCGCACGAGAGGCAGTAGACGGTCGTGAGATAGCTAAGTGGCTGACTAGTAGGGCCTATAGGACATTACATGAGGAGTAAGCGCACAGACGCAGTAGTGCAAACACGTGCGGGTGGGAGTTAGCTCAGATGTTATGGGCCATCGAGGAGGTAAGGGAGAGAGGGAATAGCCGTGGGCTGGCTCAGGTGTGACTGAGAAGAGGAAGGAAGAGGAGGGATGGAGGTGTCGGGATGACAAAAGGATGGAAAGGAGGAGGGAAAGGAGAAAGAGGTTGGTCCGTGGGAGAAATGGAGGCCTATAAAAATTATTTTTCTTTTTTTAAAGATTTTAGATTAGGATTTTAAGAGGATTTGTAGGGGTTTTGAATTTAAAATTGGTATACGGTCTATAGAATTTTGGTGATTTTTTTTGAAAGTTATAAAAGTGGTTTTGAAAAGATTTGACGAAATATTTAAATTATAATTCAATATTTTAACTAACAAAAAATCTAAGTGAAGGAAAGTGCTTTAAGATCTGTTTTAGAAATAGATTTGATTTTATAGAAATAAAAGAGGGAGGGTTTCAAAGGGGTTTTGAATAAGATTCTAGAGGTATTTTGATTTTCTAACTTTGTGTCTCGAATTCGAATTTAGAGACTTAATTAGTTGAGAAAATTTGGATAGAAATTTTATAGGTTATAAAGAGGAATTTAATTGAGATCTAGGTATATATGAAAAATCAAATTTTAAAACTATAATTTTTATTAAAATATTAAGATAAAATCGGGTGTTATACCATGCCGACACACTGGCCGAGGCAACGGCCTAACACAGCACGGTCCATGGCCAAATGAGACGTGACGTGCTTGAGGCGTAAAAAGTGATATCGTGTCCAAGCCGATCCGGTTAGGGTCGAACCATTTCGCATGTATACTCTCTCGTCTGGCGAACGGCCAAATCGACCGATCTCTCTGACACTCACCCATATCTGGCAAAACGCGAATTAATCGTCCGTCGTCGCGACAATTCACGCGACGGGGCATGCAGAACGACGAGGCGTTATCGGTGAAAACTGAGACGAAAGTACTCGCTGATCTCGCCGGCCGTACGTAGAGGCGTCCGAAGATTCCATGGCCAATCTCTTCCTCCGGTCTCGCCGTGCCGGCGTACGTACGTGCTGTAACAACAGTGAGTTCATAATAACTGTTCGTTCTCGATCCAGATCGGTCCAGCTCCGCTCTCATTGGATCGTGCAACTAGCTAGGCTCACGTACGTTTGATATGGATCAGTAGTGTATCCCTGTGTCGACGCACTGCAGGCACGCACTTGTGTTTTAAATTTATCTTCTTCTCAGGACCAGCTTTAAACGATGCTGCATGGTTTTAACTGTCATTAACTCTGTAGATGTGTTCGCCATGATGATGTTGCGTGCCGTTTCTGAACCCCCTGAGCAAACACTCGTCAGGAGGATCCAGACTTCCAGAGTTCGACGACGACGACGCAAGCGAGGGCTGCAGGACTTTGCCGTTGAATCTGTGCGTGCCGCGTGCGTGGCTGCGTGCGTCTGGTTAGGTGACCGTTCGGCAGTGGGCGTGACGGTACACGCACGCGCTAGTTGGGTTGGATAGTTGGGCCTTCGGCGTGTGCGGACTTGCCGTGTTGCTGATGGGCTGACCTGGTACGGCCCATTGATTGGTGTGCCGCACGATTTCGCGGCGGGCCAAACGGAATCCCACGATGAGCACAGGCTCAGCCTGTCTCGCTGAAACGGCCCAAGATGGCCGTTGGTAGCGATTCTAACTTGTCATTAGGCCCAATTGAGACCCAACCTTGTGTGTGAGCAGACGTGAAATTAGCCGGCCTTTGAGCCCAGCAATGCCCATTAGAACTGTCGGTCCATTTGTTTGTGGACCACAATGAGGCCCAAATTCTTGCTGCCCAACAGACGTGTCGGGTTGCTGATGGGCCGTCCCAATTTGATCCGTTGATCGATTTGTGTCCACTGTCCACCGGGAGCTAACCGTGTTAAGTCGCATCGGCTTTCTTCTGTCATCTTAATCCAACATTAGTCCGAAGATAATCTTTTGCTACTTTAAATGTTGGTAATGGTGGTGACAATACCACCACCTTTATCGCTAGCATGTGAACCTATCATGTCAGCGAAACCCCCTTGCTCCTAGATTCAAACGCTCTCTAATCTCATCCAAATACTGATACCACTATATTTGTAGTATAACATATTATAATAAATTCTTTTATTCATAGCATGCGTATTTTGTTGGTAGAAAAACATCTATAGTGACTTCTTATGATTGGTAAAAAAAACATTTATAGTCTCTTATCTCTGCACTCCTACATCTCTTTGCCTACCCCCGTTTGACCTCTAGACCCTTATCAGCTTGACAATTTTCTTATGAAACTTCATAAACAAAGAAATTATTGTCTAGTGCTACACCGAGCTGAACCTTTGCAAATAGACTGCACTACACCACGTGGCGTAGAGTTTGGCCCCACTGCCGTAAATTTCATCATCGACTATTTAAATCGTCGCCACACACACCTATACCATCGCCTACCCTCATGTCCTGTCACGTCTTTGGCCTCACTTGTTAGCCACGCTACGCACTACCTCACCGTACCTATACATCTCACCACCCCTCCTCCTATAAAAGCCCTAGCAACCCTCACTCCCTCTCACGCTCTCTCTTTCTATTTCCCTTCCCCTTGTTCTACTTCCTAAGTCACCATGCTACCAACCCTAACCCATCCTGCCATTCTCGCATTAGGCGGTAATGAACTGAGTCGTTAGCATTCTACTAAACGCCTGGTGCGTGTTTGCAATGGCTTTGCCCCATTCTACACCGCTGCCACCTCCACGTCTCATTTGCCACCGTTGCGACACATGTGCCCTCGCTAACTCGCCACCAACCTATCTTCCTTTCTCCTCATCGATTTTGTCGACATGTTGGCATTTTCCTTGTCGTAGCCCTCCTCTACACCGGTGCTCAGCTCCCTTCTTGACTCCCCGGTGCCACCTATACCTATGTTGCCTCGCTACTTGTCGGACCTAAAGGGAAGACCCCTAGATCGATTCAACACTCGGCCCTGCCATGCCTTGCTCCGGTATCACTACCCACACTTAGGAGCCACTCCCTACTTTCCTACCAAACTCTATTGTCAATATAAGAAAGAAAGGAGAAGCAGGGCAGCATGAGGGGGAAGAGATGATGAAGAAGAAAAAAGAGACAAGACTGCCAAGTAGGACCCAATCGACTCAACCCCAACTTTCAGTTGAAGCCATTTTTACTACGAGATTACGTAAATGATTGGAATCAAAGAGAGAGCGTGTGTGTGAGAACAGACGATCGTCTTTTGAATTCTGATGCTGACCGTCCTCTAAGATCTGCCATCTCTGCACTCCCGCATCTCTCAGCCTCTCCACATGACATCTCATTTGAGCTTTGGCCCTTATCAGCTTGACAATTCCCTATGAAACTTGGTAAACAAAGAAATTACTGTTTAGTGGTACGCCGAGCTGAACCTTTGAAACAGACCGCTTCTCGTCTCTTTCCTCTCAGTACTCACCCTTTTCCTTGTGAGTCATCAGAGAAACGCTGCGGCTATAGCCGCAGTGCTGCACCTGCACTGGTCCATCCATCCACGCGCTGGCGGCTGAAGACTGAAGTCCAGCCAGCGACGCTCGATGCTGAGAGCACGTGTGCCTCTCCAGGGTAGCAAGCAGCTGGTAGTAAAAAAAGAGATATCGAGATTGGATGGATCATGGTCTCATGGATGGCGTGAGACAGCGCGAGTGCCCCACTGTTTGCAAAAGGGAGCCGATAAAAATGTTGGCTTCAATACGTAATCATTGTCAGTTACAGGACGAAAGCAGCAGACGCTTTGTAAACGATCGAGAGCCAACCTTTACCTGCGCTCCCTAGAAGCATCGGTAAGCTCCCTTAGTTCGGCTTAGGACAACGTAGTGTAATTAACTGAAATTAACCTGTTTGTAGTAGCTTCCTGAACATATACTGCCCGCTTTTGCATCAGTGCAACACAAACATTTTAAGTATTACTAGTAGATGTTTCAAACTTTCAGGGTTTGATACGTGAGGTTAATTCCAGGGTCTTTGTTTGTTTTGGCCTTTTCTGGGAAGCGAAGTGATCGAAATGAAGGCAGTGTGTGTCGTGGTGCTAGCTTAGCTATCAGGATAAGATTAGCTGGGGTGTAACATCTCGCCGTAGCTGTAGGCGGCTCATCTGCTGAAATAGCTGGATTTTTGGACCTGATTTTGGTGATATGTAGTTACGTGCTTTCTGCTCCTGTTGAATTCAACCAAGCATTCACGTTAGGTGATTGGTACTTTGGTGATGAATTAAACCAAACCAGGGATTGGCGACGAGGCACCATCATTAGGGTAAGACGAATGGTTTCGGTACGGTTTGATTTCGACACTGTCATGCTTTGTATGCTGAAGAACGGCCAGTTCGGATTGTAGTACTAGTACGCCTGTATGGACGCTGGGACAAAAACTTATCCATAACAAACGAACCAAACTTCAAATAGAGGACAAAAAAAATTGTCTGCTGCTTAAATTATGGCCAAAGTTCGTATCTGCTGCCGATATTTGAGGCAAGTTCGTAGGGGGCCCACTGCTTATGGAGTCCAGTTCACACTTCACGGTTGCAAACCAGAGGGCCTAAAAGTGAAAGGTTACGAAAAACCAGGGGTGCAAATGCACAAAGCCACATAAAGCCCCAACTAACCTGGCATTCGTGTCCCTCTGCGCTCACTGTCCCTTCTCCCTCAGATCCGGTCACCCCCTGCCCCCCTCGCTTCGCCGCTCGCCTACGGGCTCGAAACCCTAGGGTTGCTCGCACTGCAGTGGGGGTCGCCACGCGGGAGTAGGGTGGGCGGAAAATGGAGGCGGCGCTGGAGGCGGCGCGCGCCAAGGACACGAAGGAGAGGCTGGCCGGGGTGGAGCGTCTGCACGAGGCGCTGGACGCGGCGGCGCGGCGCGGGCTGACGGCGGCGGAGGTCACTGCTCTGGTGGACACCTGCATTGATCTGATACGGGACGCCAACTTCCGGGTCGCGCAGGGCGGGCTGCAGGCGCTCTCCGCCGCCGCCGTCGTCGCCGGGGACCACTTTAAGATCCACCTGAATGCGCTCGTTCCGGCCGCCGTCGAGCGCCTCGGGGACGGCAAGCAGCCCGTCCGCGAGGCCTCCCGGCAGCTCCTCATCACCCTCATGGAGGTCTGCTCCTGTAATCTGTAATCTCATCGGTTGATTTTCATTCTGTTTGAGTACTGGATGGAGATGCAAATACGAGTTAGTGTTAGATAAGGAGCAGACTAGACATTTCTTGTCTTGTTTTGATTCCTTCACTGGGGATGTTGAGCTGCACAGCTGAACTTAAATGAGAAAACCGAAATTGTTCGGCACATCATAATAAATTGACAGGCTTAATACCAAAATTGATCAAAACACTAAATTCAATTTTCAGGGAGCACATGTTTTCAGGTTTGATGTTAAAATGTAGGATATAAGTGAACTTTGAAACTTCTTCCATGCATGTACTGACTCGACCTTTTTCAGACCAGATGATTTAACTTTCAAATACGTCACTGGCTCACATTCAAAAAATTTTCTTTTGTGTTTTTCTGTTGATATATATAATGTTTGGTATTATAGTGTAAATATATGATAGCTTTTATCTTTTACTTGTCAATGTTCATTTATTAATACTAAATGTACTATTTTTTAAACGTTTTTTTTACTTTTCTACATTCATCACATGATTTCAAAGTACCAATCGAAACACATTTGCCCTATTCTAAGTTTTGGATCATTATCAGGTAACCTTTTAATTCTATCTGTATCTCAGGTTTCTTCACCGACAATCATAGTTGAAAGAGCTGGAAGTTATGCATGGACTCACAAGAGTTGGAGGGTTCGGGAAGAGTTTGTACGTACAGTGGCAACCGCGGTTGGGCTTTTTGCTTCAACCGAGCTCCCCTTGCAACGAGTTCTTCTTTCACCTGTAAGTCTAGGCTTCATTTGGTAATCTCTCCTGTGGAGAGCTTTATTTCTTTTAATAGATGGACTTGTTAAGATTTTTTGGCTTTCCAGGTCTTGCAATTGATGAATGATTCGAATCAAAGTGTTCGAGAAGCTGCTATCTACTGTGTTGAGGTCCACTGATGTCAAACCATATATACATGCTTCAGCCAATGCTTTTCATATTTTCTAATTATATTACTCTCAGTTTCATGCTTTGTGTTTGACTGCAGGAGATGTACTCGCATATGGGATCTCAGTTCCATGAAGAGTTGCAGCGCCATAACTTACCTCCGTACATGGTAATATGTTTGGTCATCTAGTTATTTGTGCCAATTGGCCTTACTAGAAGCTTCTTTTACTCGCTAGAGCCAGAGGGCAAAAATCCCTCTTCATGGTTATATGGTTATATGGTCATCTATTTTATTATTATGCAATTACACAGTTCATATGTTTTCACTCGTTTTCATTGGCAGTTTATGTGACACCTTTACTATGATAGACATAGTACACTGTTATACATTTGTTAATTTTGGAGTAGGGGGCTTTCAGTAGCATTACTGTAGATGGTTGAGCTCTTATTAGTCCATGTTTTTGAAGAAATGCGAGGAGTATGTGTAGCTTACCCTAATCTGTATTATTTGATGTCCACAGCTAAGAGAGATAAATTCAAGATTGGAAAGAATAGAGCCAAAGGTTCTAACATCTGATGGTAATACCATGCAATATAAGGCTGTCGAATCTAGATCTGTTAGTGCTAATCCGAAAAGAGGCAGCCCAAAGACAAAAAGCAAACCACGAGAAAGTACATTATTTGGAGGTAAGTTCTATTTACCAGTGAAATTTGCATGGGCGTTTGGATATATTTTCATTCCAGTAGGGAAAATTTAGGGCATTACTGGTACAAGCTGCAATTTGTTGAAGCAAATCTAGGTTGTTCTTAGTTACCCCAGAGATTCCCTTCCTTTTCTCTCTCTGTATCTGGATGGACATTCGTAGATTTATAACTTTTACCATGTTAGTAAGGTGTAGTCAGCCACCAAGAAGCTGCACAAAACATACTTTTGTTGCTAATTTTATACCCTCAGTTAGCAGTTCTGAGCTTTTCCAGCAAAATCAAATTCCAGTTCTTGAGTTACATTTATGTTGTGTGTACTGATACTGAAATATAATTGGCTTGAATAGAATGTTAGCTTTCAGAGATTATTTGACCAGATATGATTTTTTTCCTGATACGTTGGTATGATCTGGCAAAATATTTGTTAAGAAAATAGTCTAGATGGGCAACTGTCTATAATATTATGACATAAAATGTAGCACATCCTCAAATTTGAGATCTAGTGGGGCTATTATTGCTATATGCTTATCAGCCATAGGTGTACCACAGTGCCACATGCTTATTTCATGCACAACGGTTCTTATGAAAATGATCTGCAACCTTGATCCCTTTCATATGTTGATATGCAATGTTTTTTTTTTGCCAGTCCAAATGCTCTTACATATTTTGTTGGTTTAGTACTATTATTTAATATGCAATATGAAGGCATGTGGTTGAGTTGTCTTCCCTGAAACTTCTGTCGAGTACTCGAGTATACGACGTGCCACAATAAACCAGTATTATCTGAGAAGTTAATGGTTCTCTGCCAGCAAATACTCCCTCCGTCCCAAAGTATAGCAACCTAGGAGGTTTTGGGGGGAATTAAAGATTAGAGTGAGAGGTCTAAAATACCCCTCATTAATGTATAGTGGGGTGATGGGAATTAAGTATGGTATGTGTGGGGTGCGGTATTGAAGGGCTAGTGGGGTGCTGGGACTGACTAGGGGTAGCATGGGAAAGTAGTGGGGTGAAAGTCACTTTTACATGTCCTAGGTAGTAATATTTGGGACAAAATTTGAATCTACAGGTAGCTATATTTTGGGATGGAGGGAATATGTTGTAATTTGTAGCCAAATTATGATTGATATTTGCTACCTGTGATACATATACCATGTTCCTTGTGCACTATAATTTATTTTTTCATTTACAGGGGACACGGATATAACAGAAAAACCAGTGGAACCAATTAAAGTTCACTCAGAGAAAGAATTACTTCGGGAGTTTGAGAAGATTGCAGCTACCCTTGTTCCAGAAAAGGACTGGTCTCTGCGTATTGCTGCCATGCAAAGGATTGAAGCTTTGGTGTATGGAGGTTGATGCTCTGCATCCACCCATATGCTACTTTCCTTGATTATGTTTTGTGCAATTATGCTTGTTAATGATTACCTGTGTGCAGAAACTTCGTAGCATGCATTGATTGTACAACTTCATAGCATGCATTGATTGTACAACTTAGAAACTGTTATTTCTATCCAGAGAGGATACCTCATTGCTAGGATGTAGATGTCAAAGTTGTCACTGTCCCTTTATTTGTTGATAACTATGCATCGACCCTATTTGATTTCATGCTCTTAAAATTTTCAGTGAAGTGAAGTAAATGGAAACTACGTCTTTAGGAAACCACCGTGATATCCTTCAATAAATTAGCATCCTTCTGTTTAGTGATATTGGTTCAATAAAAGAACTATCAACTTGAAAACCTTGATGACGGAACTGAAATTTGTCGCTCAAAGCCTTCATATTGACATCAAAGCTATATCATTCGTTATGAACAAATAACCCCTTATTGATTGCTAATATGATTCTGTCTGATCAGTTTAAAATGCTTTTATTTGTCTTGTCAGGTGCTATTGATTATCCATCATTTCTTATGCTCTTGAAGCAACTGGTTCCACCTCTATCAACTCAGCTGTCTGATCGACGGTCTAGCATTGTAAAACAGGTACGTTGTTCACCCGTCAATCCTTCTTCTGGTAAGTACATACTCCCTCTGTTTCACAATACTTGACAATTTTGACTTGGCCTTGTTTTAGTTTGACCACTCCTGTTTTATAAATAAACTTATGAATATTAAAATATATACCGTATTAATGAAGTATGTTGCACAGTGAATATAAACATACAAATCCCATTCAACATAATCAAACAATTTTAAAAATATCATTGGTAAAAGTAAATCAATTGCCAGTCAAAATTGCTAAATACTATGAAACGAAGGGAGTAGTTGTTTAGTTCCAACAATGTTTCTTCTCCCTCTGCTTTGTTGCCCAAAATGAGCTGAATATTTCACAGGATAAATTTACTTATGGTGAAACCTTCCTCACCATCTTCTTTTTATTCCCAGGCATGCCATCTACTCAATGTACTATCCAAAGAACTCCTTGGTGATTTTGAACCATGTGCTGAACTATTTATTCCGGTATATACAAACAAAATTTTATTTCTTCCTTATATTGTTTCAATAAAACTAACATATTTGTGAATTTTTCAGATGCTTTTTAAGCTTGTTGTCATAACAGTGCTTGTCATTGCTGAATCAGCCGATGCATGCATAAAAACTGTGAGTTATTTTTTTAATATATATTTTTGTTGTCATCATTCACTCTCATTGCTGATATGAGATATATTGCAGATTCTACGGAACTGCAAGGTTTCACGAATTCTTCCTCGCATAGCTGACACAGCAAAGAATGACCGAAATTCAGTTCTCCGTGCTAGGTATGTGTTTGTGTGGTTATCTTCCTGTTTCCATGTATGTAATGTGCTGAAGCCTTGAAGCCTACTATCTACCGCATTAGGTGCTGCGAATACGCACTTTTAACACTGGAGTATTGGGCTGATGCCCTGGAGATACAACGTTCAGCTGATTTATACGAAGATCTAATAAAGTGCTGTGTCGCAGATGCGATGAGTGAGGTAGGATCTGTTTGCGGAATGTGTTCCATGGCTCACCCATTTTATCTTTGTTTTTATTGAAAGTATTTATTCAATTTTCAATACCACTGCTCATTGTATAGCGTGTACTCTTCATTTGCATTTTTTTGGGGTATGTGTGTGTTTGGGGGGGGGGGGGGATGGCATGAGGAATTCATGTTAGTTTCTGTCCATAGCTTGATTTTTTTTTTGAAAAAAAACAGTGACTTGAGCCTCAGGAACCTGCACAACTCATGAGTTGTGGACTCTTACGAAATGACCATTGTTCCCGATTAGATTGGCTGTGCTACCCTGCATTGAAAAGCAAAAGGCGCCAGAGAGAATATTGTAGGTTTAAGGGGGGATGAAATTGGTATATCATTGTGCTACTATTAATCGAGCAAGCATTGGTTTTTGTGGGGATTACTGTTGTTTTGGCAATACTCATAATGATTGTTTTTAAGTTATGTACTTTTACAATTCCAGGTCCGTGCAACCGCTAGAAGTTGTTATAGACTGTTTGCAAAGACATGGCCTGAGCGTTCACGTCGGCTTTTTATGTCTTTTGATCCTGCTATACAGAGAGTACAGAATTCCTCTTATCTTTTGTGTATTCACCCTATTACGACCTCCCTACAAATAAGCACACCTTCACACTTTAATGTATAACTACAAATGATGCAGACAATAAACGATGAAGATGGTGGTGTGCACAAGCGGTATGCTTCACCCTCTCTTCGTGAGAGGGTTGTGCAGCCCTCTCGTTCTTTATCACATGCAAGTGGTACAAGTGCACCTGGATATGGCACTTCAGTTATTGTTGCTATGGACAAAACTGCTGCTATTTCTTCAGATTCATCCTTTTCATCAAATACTCTTCGTTTGTCACAGTCAAAGACTGTTGGAAGAAGTTCTGAAAGAAGCCTAGAGAGTGTGCTTAACTCGAGCAAAGAAAAGGTTTCTGCCATTGAAAGTTTGCTGAAAGGTGTAAGCATATCAGATAGGCAAAATATCTCAGCTACACGCTCAACCAGCTTGGATCTTGGTATTCTTTTGACTGCTTAGTTGTCAATTACTGTTAAGTAATAGAAATAGCCTTTTATCATGTATTTCCTGGTCATTTTCTGGCAATACTATCATATTAGTTTTCTATGATAAAAAAGTTAGTTTCTTATTTCCTTTTAATCCTAGTGCAGGGGTTGATCCTCCATCATCTCGTGATTCTCCTGTTCCACTTGCAGCAACAGCTTCAAATCATCTGTCCTTACAGAATTCAGCACTGCTCAACTCATCTATTCCTATCACCACAAGTGCTAGTGCACGAAATGGAGGCTCCCACTTATTGGAGTCAATGACAACCCAATTGGGCACCAGAGAGCGATCAAGATCACCATACTTGGGTAATATATCATCTGAGTCCATGTCAAGCTTATCACTGCCTTATCCGAGAAGGTCTTTGGAGAGGCCACAAGGAGGCCGCATGGATGAGAGTAGCGATATCCGGTCAACTAGGCGATTTCCTCAAACACAAAACTATGTTGATATGGCCTTCAGAGATGCCATCCACAGAGATTCACATAATAATCATGTTCCAAATTTCCAGAGACCTCTTCTAAGGAAGCAAGTAATGTCAAGGGCTTCTGCCAGCATCAGGCACAGCTTTGATGATAGCCAAGTACAGTCTAGTGATGTGTCTGGTTATACGGATGCACTGGCTTCACTGAATGATGCTCTTTCTGAGGGTCTCAGCCCTAGTTCGGATTGGGCAGTGAGAGTCTCAGCTTTTGAATTTATTCGGAATCTTCTGCAACAAGGCCAGAGAGGTATTCAAGAAATTACACAGAATTTTGAAAAGGTCATGAAGCTGTTTTTTCGTCATTTGGATGACCCTCATCATAAGGTTGCACAAGCAGCCTTTTCTACCCTTGCAGAGCTTATTCCAGCTTGCAAGAAGCCATTTGAGAGTTACGTTGAACGAATTTTGCCATATGTCTTTTCCCGGCTTATTGATCCAAAAGAAATGGTAAAAAAGCCATGCTCGTCAACCTTGGACGTTGTTGGAAGAACATATGTAATTGATATGTTGCTACCTGCCCTAGTGCGATCACTAGATGAACAGAGGTCCCCAAAGGCAAAGTTGGCTGTTCTTGAGTTCGCAAATAAATCATTCAGCAAGTACACTGTAGATTCTGAAGGTTATAGTAACAGTGGGTTCCTTAAACTGTGGCTTTCAAAATTGGCACCTTTAGTTCATGAAAAAAATGCAAAACTGAAGGAGGCATCCATTTCTGGTATCATATCTGTTTATTCTCACTTTGATTCAACAGCAGTGCTAAATTTTATCCTAAGCTTATCTGTTGAGGAGCAAAACCTCTTGAGGCGTGCACTGAAGCAATACACACCTCGCATTGAAGTTGATTTAGTGAACTACTTACAGAGCAAGAAAGATCGTCCCCGTCCCAAATCTTATGATCAAGCGGATTATGGAACTTCTTCCGAAGACGGTTATGCACTTACATCAAAGAAGAGCTATCCATTTGTACGGTATTCCTCTAGTTCCCTTGATGCTGAAGGGAGGAAAGGGATGAGTTCAGTGCAAGAGTCAACACTGCGTATTGCCCCTATGGCACGAACTACTTCTGATATGAGCATAGATCATACTAGTCAAGGCTTAGAACTGGACACGGGAAGTGAAGTTCTTTTAACTAGAAGTAGAGAATCAAAGAACAATACTAGCTCACTAGTGGAAACTGCTCGTTCTTGGCCAAACTATCCTGAAAAAACTGATGCACCCTTAGATGATGAAACTTCTATCAGTACTCCTCGCTTAGACTTCAGCCATTGCCTTGCTTCTGACGGGTGTAATGCTGTTGATTCTACTGCTGAAGAAAATGTTCAAGAGGGAGATATTGCTGTGAAACTTAGTTCTATAAAGACTAGCCTACAGTCTGACAATGGGCTGAGCATACCACAACTTCTTCATCAGGTACCAATGAAAAATCCTTTTACTGTTTCAGTATCCTTTATTTTGTGCCACTACCTTATGGTTCTGTTGCTTTTTTCTTCATGCCTACGATATGTGTCAACTACAAGTAATAATTTGTTTCTCACCTTTTTAGATAAGCAATGGTACTGAAGTTTCAAGCTTGGAAAAGCGGGAAGCATTACAGCAGTTGGTTAAAGCTTCTGTTGATAATGACATCTCCATTTGGGCAAAGGTTTGCAATCTGATGTTTTTTAATGAATATTCCTCATGTTATTAATCACTTGCCCTTTCTTGCCCTTTTCTTGGTTGTCTCTCCTGGACAAACATCTGCTAAAATTCATGTGTGCTTTTTTTTTCATTTTTTGAAAATTAGCTTGGACCTCTGAATGCAATGTTTGCTTGTAAAACTAAACATCACTCGTAGGTGACCATGTTTGGTTTATTATAGTCACACTTGCGCTTGGTCAGTTTGTCTGTTTCTGTCCTACAAGTCCATTTGTCCAGTATTTGGACTTACTGTTTGCCAACAATGTTTGGTCTTATGCCAAAAGAAGCAAAATTTCCCCATAATAAAAAAGAAAGAAACCCATGTTATAGCTTGAAGCTTGGAGACGAGCAAGTTTTCTTTCTTGTATCTCTAGATCAACTTTGGGTAGATCTGAAAATTTTCAATCTATACTATTGCATTCTAATTACAGTCCTTCAATTGTACAACAGTATTTCAATCAAATCTTAATGGCTGTGCTTGAGGTGCTGGATGATTCTGATTCATCTACTAGGGAGATTGCTCTGTCTTTAGTTTCCGAGATGCTCAACAATCAGGTCTATCCACAATTTTGTGTTCATGAACAGGTGTTAGTTAATTGATTAATATTTCTGATTACTGATGATTATTGTGCTGTCAGAGTGGGGCTATGGAAGAATCTATTGAAATTGTTCTGGAGAAACTTCTGCATGTTACCAAAGACATGGCGGCAAAGGTATGCATGCCTTTGATTTCTACAGTATAACTTATAGAGCCGTTCTCCTTGGCATTAAGATTCTTTGTGGCATTGCAGATTTCAAATGAGGCAAACCAGTGCTTAAATGTTCTGTTAGCAAAATATGATCCTTTCAGATGTCTTGCTGTATGTACAAACTACTTCTCTTACGTCTTATGTACCACTGCTACTTCCTGTTCTACAAAGTGTAGTTGGCTTTATCTTAATTTTCATGGTTTTTGTTTCCATTGCAGGTCGTGGTGCCTCTATTAGTCAGTGATGATGAAAAGACACTTGTTGTGTGTATCAACTCCTTGACGAAGGTATCTCATATATGCAGTTTTTCCCCTGTTTACTGTTTGAGCATTTCTCACTTATGTTTGAATGGCACATAATCTGATCTTTTGTAAATAGCATCAATTGATAATATAATTACTCTCTCTGCTGAGTTGTACTATCAGTTATTTGCTCCACCAAAACTAATGTATTACATGTCTTTTGGTTAGATTTCCTAATCATGGAAGTGCTTTTTTCTCAGTTGCATGTCTCTATTCTGATATTTTTTTTGGGTACTCTGGTAAGTGGTCAGATTGGAACAAATCTGAACTGCTTTAGCATTCAATGTTACAGTTTAGTGGGTTGTAGATGCCCCTTCTTGAACTTGTCAACCTATTGTTTGAGTATATATGATATTCTACTATTTTTTGCTGAAGAATGGGGCCAATAAACTAATCATATGTTTGGAAATTTATGCCCTGCATAGGACACAGAAATCATATGTATTTGAATAAAAGAATTGGATGATCTGTTTTTAACTTCACACCTCTAGGTCTTGTGTCTCTGACCGATTAAAAACAGGTAAACTAAACACATTTTTAGCAAGTGCTGTTGACTGCTGGTTCTCTTTGGATAATCTTGCAGCTTGTTGGACGGCTTTCCGAGGAGGAATTGATGAATCAGTTGCCCACATTTTTGCCAGCCCTGTTTGATGCTTTTAGTAACCAAAGCCCTGATGTTCGAAAGGTAGGTATTAATACAGTAATACTGTAGTTCTTGTCATGGTACAATTGTTCTATAGTTTTTCATAGTGCCTTTCTATTTCTCTAAAATTTTGGAGCTATGAGGATTTTATAAAGGTAGGCACTGTGGAATGGTGGTTCATGGTTTAATTTCCAGTTGGACTAACTTCTAAGAACATTCAGGCTGGTGGAATATAATCCTAACAATTTGAGAAGCATGCTATACATTAGGGATGCCACTTACAAATTCCTAGTATTTCCTATTGTTCCTGAATTAAAGCCACTCTGCCCAGAGATGATACTAGTTCCATTAGCGTCTGATGCAATCTAGGTATCACTTGCTCTTGTCCACTGAAATATTTTCACGATAATCTTTTAGCTCCCCTGGTTATTTGGAACATTCAATGTTTTACGAACTTAGGACATGGAGGATGAAGATTAATTTGAAGCTGGTACTGGATAAGGTTGTCTTTTTCCCTAGTTTGTCATCCACATGCAGTGCTACTCATTTCAATGTGCTGGTGTTGAAGTTACTTAAGTTGGCAGCTTCCTTTGTTACTTTGCCTTCTTTTCTTTTTTGTATCTTCTACAATATCCACATACATCTCTGTGTAACTCTGATTTCTGGCATGCCCTAGAATGGTTAAGCCTCTAAATATCTCACAAGCTGCTATAGTTCTTTTGCATTTTCACCACAAATCAATTCGCAATGCATTATCCCAGTTGTTCATATCTGATAGTATTGTTATCATATTTTTAGACTGTTGTATTCTGCTTGGTGGATATCTACATCATGCTTGGAAAGGCATTCGTCCCATACTTGGAAGGGCTTAACAGCACTCAGCTGCGCCTTGTAACTATCTATGCAAACCGGATTTCACAAGCAAGGTCTGGCGCTCCAATTGATGCTAACCAATGACCTGAGGTGCAACACAACGCCCTGTTATTATTTGTCATGTATGAATACCTGTTTGGCAGGGGTGCATTGTTTGGGTTTCATTTGTTTGTGCATGTGTATAGTATAAACAAAGACCCTTGTGTAGGGAGCTCCTGCCTTTCTTTTTCTGTTTGTGTGATTATGTGTTCCCTCCTTTTTAATCTGTTTTCTTTTTGTCAGCATGATGAGTGTTAATGAGTGTTTTCTTTTTGTACCACTTAGTGTTTACACTTTACAAAAAAAAGGATAGCGTAGGTTCATGGAGAGACTGTGTCTGCCTCATTTTCATTTGATGTATGATTTCCGTTGGAATTGCTTGGTGTGAATTCTCAGTTGTAAACCTGGTTCTTCTAGTTATTGGTTTTGCCTTGCTTATGGAGCTTCCAATCTACCCCAGAACTCAGTTTACGTTTTGGGATTTCTGGTATGTTTCGGACCAGCAATGCGAACATCATGTTAACTCTGAACTCATACAAAGTTCACACCTTTTGTACTGAATTGAGCAAAAGCATACCAGCGCAGTGGTTTTTGTTGAAATTATTGCGGCGTCAAATTGTTTCTCCAATTAATTAGGCTAAGTTCGGTAGCACGTAACGATGTAACTCATTAATATATAATTAGTTGAGTATTAGTTATTGTATTTTTTTTTAAAAAAATAAGTTTATTTGATTTTTAAAAGAAATATCTATATAATTTTTTTAAAACATACTGTTTAATAATTTAAAAGTGTAACGGAAAAGGAGGAAATTTGTCACTGCTAAACTCAAACGAACGGGGCCTAAGATTCCCATGGCAGTAATTTCATGACCACAGTCTCCAGGAGCAGCCAAGTTTCAGTCTCCTAGTCAGTGATGAAGTTCAACGCACCGGTGGTTAGGATCAGGCCCGTTCTTCGCAAGGAGCGGGAGCAGGTTGTCCGCCTGCTGCTGAGTCTGCCGCAGCGGCCGTGTACGGTAGACGGAGAGTTCAGGACCACTTCAACTTGACGTCGTGTGTCTGGCCTCCAGACGTGGGGCAGGCAACAAAGGAGACCAAGGCGGCGCACGGAGAAAGAAGACTGGGAAGAAGGGACCCGGTCTTTTGATTCCTGAATGGCCATTGGCAAGAAGACCGCTCAAGGGGTCAAGCGGTTTCCTCCCTGTTCTCGCCGTCGAGACCGTTGCCTTTGGACCAGGTTTTTCTTACCGTTGAGTGCGGTAATGGAAACTGCCCTGTATATCGATCAAGTTTTAAAAACATAAAATAAAAATATTTTTTATAAACTTTGTCTAATTTTTCTCCATTTTTAACGAGGATAATTACACCTACCATAGAAAGGAATAATCCCATGAGTTCAAAGCATTGAAGCAATGGTGATGATGACAGGTGGATTGTGCAAGTTTGAGCACTACATCAACTTTTTAAGGATAATCGATTTGTTTCTAGAACTCAAATCTTTATGCACGGGTACTGGGCTAATGGCTCCTTTGGTTTGTGGGAATTTTGTAAGAAAAAATAAAGGAATTCAACTCTTATGGTATTTAGCACTAGTCGTTCATTTGGATTGAAGGACTGGGGCATAGGAAAAATAGTGGAAAACTTGAACTTTATTTTTCCGTTACTTTGCTAAGTGCAAGGCAAATCAATTAATAAAGCACCAAATTGAAGATACTTTAACCAAGAGAATTATACTTTAGGATCGTTTTGTAAGATTCATGTGTTTACCCAATTCCTGTGTTCCAAACAACTCATCTTGTATTTTTTTCTATATTTTTCAATACTCTATTATATATATATATATTCCTAGTGTTTTTATATTTTTCATATTCATGTAGTTATTATATTCCTATATTTTAAATAGCCCTTAATATTTTCGCAAAATTTGTTGTGAGACACTTATAGATAGTGTAGAACATTGCACACCATAAAAACTTATTTGCTGATGCATACTGTACATTATTTTATATTTTCTTTGCTATTTTGGAAAGAGATATTTCTCAAAATAATAGCTTTGCCCTAGCACAAAACTTCTTTCCCAGCCTAGCTGGTTCCACCTAAGATTGGCCACTCCCACTGCCGTTACCAGCCTCCCCCGCCGCCGAAGCACTGCCTCCCCCGAAGCCACCGCAGCTGACTGCCCCACCTTCGAGGCCAAGCCATCCACTGATGACGGTAGCCTGACGCCCAGATCTGACGCCGGCTTCCTCCCCCGCTGTCGAGGCCTCTTCGACGACGCCAAGATCTGACGCCGGTCGGATGATGTCTCTCCTGCTACCGGCGACGTTGGAACTGAAGAAACGGCTTCCTCCCGGTAGCCGAGTTGAAGCCGCCGCCTGGCTTAAGCAGGCTATCCCCTCTCTGCTCGTGATTTCATCTTCAGACGATCCCCTTCCATCCTACAAATCCTGTCAGAACCAATGGCGTTGGGTGCAACCAACGCATCCCGCATCAATCCAGAGCTTTGCCCGGGCGGACGACTGCGACAGGTGCACTACAGGAAGCGCCGCAAGCCTAGGAGCGCTACGGCAACCTCACAAGCCTACCGCTGTCTCGGGCTACTCCTCCAGCGCCGCCAGATGCCTCGCCCGATCGCTACTCCACCGCCGCCCGGGGCCACCACTGTAATCTGTTGGGGGGAGGACTAGAAGGGAGAAGGAGACGAGAGCAAAATAGTCATTTTCACATGGTTTCTCTCTTCTCTGGATATTATATTTGGAATTAGCTATGGCGTCACATTTTTAAAAATAAATAATCAAGTTTTTTATACTATAATTTGTCGTCTGTACTTACATTATAATTACCAGCGGTGAAACCAAGATTTGAATATATGGGAGGTTAACTTGGCAAGCGATCACGATTACAAACAAAAATAGCTTAAAATTATATGCAAATTTTAAGTTTTTCCTAGATATTAATATATCATAGGAATATAAAAACCACACCATAACAAAAAAAATCAGGCAGTATACTTATTTATTTTAATTTATCACTTTAAATGTTGAGCAGACATATTATAAGCCATGATAATATTAGTAATGATAATAGTATTTGCATGATTTGTAAGTATTAAGTAATATTTAAAATTTTAAAATGATAGTCAACTAACGATGTAAACAATACATATGATTATGAGATATTAATAAAATATAGTATTCTACAAATAAAATGTAGTATTCTACGTGGAAAAAAAAGATGGCTGTTATGGCCACGGTAAAGACTTGCGCTCCTTTTGATTAGGGTTTAATTAATCCTACTTGCTAAACATACGTAGCTGGAAAAATTAAGCACGATGTGATCTGAATGTAAGCTGCTGCTAGCTCTGCATGTATCGGCATATTAGTTGGAAGGAAAAAGGAGGGGAGTGGAAACCCCCACCTTCGCCCTAGTAATGAGTAATTACACTGTAAGTATAAATTTATAAATTTTATAACTTTAATATTTACATTATAATTTTTCTAATATACAATGCGGTTAGATTAGAACTAATTTATTATCTACTTACGGGAGATATAATCGTACTTATATATAAAAAAGGAGAGAGAACAAATACATAAAAAATAACTAAAATTAATTTAAAAATATGGCGTTATTTTTAGTAAACCCATTATATTTTAATGCTCGTAGCAAATTGCCGTGTTTTTTATATTCTGATTTTTGTACTGTAGCAACTTTTGCATATTATCTTTGTCGACCGTACGAGCTTGCCGGCCTGGATCTGGCGATCCAGTATAATATTCCTACTTGATTAGGTACGCCACCTTAATTGATTCTATTAGCTAAATTAGTCAGTAGTTCCAACACGCGAACATCATCTTTACTCTTTAGAACCGCACTGGCTGCAGGAACCCAGGCTTTTGAAAAATGGGTTTGGGTTGGTGGGTGACTGACAGAGCAACACCGTGCAGAAAGGATCAATTATAAACGTTTACGTGGATTATCCGGTCAAGCAATCTGGAAGCATGCACGTATACCAAGTCCGGCCGAGGAAGTTCTAGGTTTCTAAAGTCGCCAAATCGGCGTCTCACCGGCCGGTGCGCTCTTTGAGACTTCGACCGATAGAGGAATTTCTAACCAGCCGGCGTCTCGCCGGTGCATTCTTTGTTTGAACCGAGGAAGAACGACATTTCAACGGCGCATGCAGCACCAAACTATCTGGGATACAGTGAAAAGTTGAGCACGGTCAGACAACGCTGAATTCTTCGCAGCACGAGCCGAATGCCCCCGCTGTTACATACTACGTACGCGCGATGGCTAGATGCATGCGTGATAGTGATACGAGGAAACGTACGTGAGCTCAGCTAGCTCCGACAAATCGATGGCCGCGTCGACCCTAGCTTTCACGGCGCGCCGAGGCGGCCCGGAGCTCGTTGCGCAGGCCGGCCCGACGCCGCGCGGGCTCTGGCGGCTCTCCGACATCGACGACCAGGGCAGCTTCCGGTTCTACCGCTTCGTCATCCACTTCTACCGGTCCGGCGACCGTCGCGGCGTCGACCCCGCCAGGGTCATCCGCGACGCGCTGGCGGCGGCGCTCGTGCACTACTACCCGATCGCCGGGAGCATCCGGGAGCTGCCCGGTAGGAAGCTCGTGGTGGACTGCACTGGCGAGGGGGTCTTGTTCGTCAAGGCCGACGCCGACGTCGCGCGGGAGGAGTTCGATGACGCGCTGTCCCCGCCGATCCCTTGCGCCGGCAAGCTCCTCTGCCTGCCGGAGAGCAACACCGCCGTCGTCACCAACCGACCACTACTCTACGTTCAGGTACGTCATAAAACTTGAATAAACTCTGCAACTTTTGCACCGTTTTGTAGGTGACGAGGCTGAAGTGTGGCGGCTTCGTGTTCGGCACCCAGATTTGCCACAACCTCGTCGACGCGGCTGGGATCACTCGGTTCTTGCAGGCCGTCAGTGAGCTCGCGCAAGGCGCGGCGGCGCCCAGCGTCCGGCTGGTGTGGGCGAGGGAGCTCCGGGACGCGCGCCACCCGCCGCGTCCGGCGTACGACCACCCGAGTACAAGCCCGCGTCCGACGAGGCCAGCGACTAGCTCCGTTCAGGCGACGAGCTCGTACACCGTAAGTTCCTCTTCGGCCCCGACGACATCGCCGCGCTGCGTGACCAGCTCCCGCCGCGCCTGAGGCCTCAGTGCTCGCGTTTCCTGCTCATCTCCGCGTTCACGTGGCGCTGCCGAACCGCCGCGCTCGGGTACGCGCCCGCCGACGAGGTGCGGTTCATGTTCGTCGTGAACGTCCGCGGGCGAACTCCGCTCCCTGAGGGGTTCTACGGGAACGCGCTCACGTTCGGCGTGGCGCGGACGACGGCCGGCGAGCTCTGCTCGGGCCCGCTGTCCCGCGCCGTAGAGCTGATCGCCGCCGCGAGGGCGCGGACCATGGCCGACGGCTACACGCAGTCTTCCGCCGACGCGCTGGTGCTGCGCGATCGAACGCGGTTCACGACGGCGCGGACGTACCTGGTGACCGACCTGACGAAGTCGCCGCTGCACGAGGTGGACCTCGGGTGGGACCGGCCACGACGACGCTGCCCACGTTCCACATGCCCGCCCGCAGCGGCGGGATCGCCGTGCCGATGTGCCTGCCGCCGCGCGCCATGGAGAGGTCGCGGCCGGCGTAAGGGCGGAGCTCGCGGCGGCCGCTTTCCGTGCGCCAGACTCGGAGCCGCCCATCCTGTCCAAGATGTAGAGTATGGGCATGGATTGATTCACGAGGACTCTTATTGGGCTTATACAGCACCAATGTGTGGCCCAAAAATATCCAATAAATCAATGCTAGGACAGAAACATGGCTGCTATATCACGGAATCCTCTTCCCAAACATTGGAATGGTATGCTCCTGTACACGCAGCCTGACCGAAGTGGCAGACACCCTCACGCGCCATCGTGTCGGCTCCTGTAGCTGTTCTACACCTGGGAGGGCATGAGCCGCATAGCCAACAGTCCTAAGCCAAGCCATTTGTTCTATTTTAGTTATAGGTCAATCTATGATTCTACGTAGGTCAGATCAACGTTAGCCCTTTGCCTCACTGAGATTCTAACCATGGCTAGCTAGAGTATTGAAACCACAATTAAAACTATACTAGTATCGACTTTTGATCTTGTAGCATTGGCATTTGAGCTTGATAGCTCATCTCACATATATGGCTATGAGGCTACACCTAGACTTTGGTCATGATAGAGTAGGCCCGTATTAGGAGAATGGATATTTGATAGACAACCCGTTTATGTTGTTTACACTACAAAATTTTAGTTATATCTTCATAATAACTTCAATGATACTAATATTACTTTTAAGTATACATAGGTACCAGTGATACTCGTTAAGTAACAATGATACATATAAAAATCAGTAATGATACATTTAAATATCAATAATATATATATAGTAATAATATATGTTAGAATGATAACTATAAAAATAGTGATGATACCTGTAGATATCTATGATGTACTGACGATGATACTTGTCATGCACCGATACCTGTTAGGTACTAATGATGATATTATATCAATAATGATATGTATAAGTATAAGTGGTGATGCATATTAGAACCAGTGAAAATAGAAAATATATATAGGTGTCGGTGATAGTATTTGTATGCCTATCTTTAGATATCAATGATATTTTAAGTGAAGTTGTATGTTGCACGTATAGCTTGCTAATATATGTGCACAAGAAGGTATACGTCGCTGGCCTACTAAGAAGGCGCATTGCATCATGGCTGCTTTTGTAAGTAGTATGATTACTACTGATAGTCAACAATGGTATGTGACACGAGGACACATCGTACGTACACGTGGACACTGTGTACGCAAATGCCAGAGATGATCGAGGACTACTTAAGTGGCAGCTACCGTTTAGATCTTAATGCAGATGGTCGTACATGTGGTGAGCCCAATACAGCCAGAGGAGTGCATCATGCGCGCAACGCGTCCTAGCGCCATGGTTCTTTTCCATCTCAGTGGAATAGCATCCCAGCGAATAGCATTCCTGTAATAATTTCGCGGTGCATTGATAGATCCGAATCCAAACAATTTTGGATCAAAATTAAATATATCTTGCTAATTTTTTAAACGAACTTTTCATCGGGGGAATCCCAAAAGTTTAGGCCCGAAGCACTGAACCCAGAAAATGTCAAGGCCCAAGTTTTTTGCAAGAGCTGTTACTTCAGGATTGTGGAAATCTGCTATCACTCCCTGATGAACGGCACTTGCTATCCTCTCTCCAATTCCTACGGATATTCAGCTGTCCGAAGATTCAGTCGTTGCCGCCAAAGGGCTTGCCAATCTCCCTGAAAACATTGTCCTTCGAGAAATGTAGTCTGATGCTCGAGGAGCAGTTAAAGAAGCTGGAGGTTTCCTACAACACAGCAAAGCCTTTGTAAAACATCTGAAGTCGGAGTGCACATATGACACTAGTAATAGTGCACTGCGATGCACGTTTTCCACGTAATGTCTGGCATCAACCTAATATTTTGCAGTCTCAATATGTGTGCACGACGATTCATTTCCGTTCAATGATAAATTAAAAAAAAACAACCAAGCTTCATTTTAATTTCCATTTGAGCTGAAAATGAAAAAAAACACAACGTGGTACTGCATACAACCAGAGAATAATAATGCACATGCCATCGTGTCGCCTGTCAGCAATAAATAAATCATCGAGACAGAAGAAATTAAACCTCATACCTCATTTCTGTTTTCATACATACAGAAAATTAAAAGAAATTCAGAAACTCACCGAGTACAACAAAAGCAAACCCGTTCACACGTAATTCTGATGTAGCGAAGAAATAAAGGAAAAAAAACACAACCTTGCAGTTGAGTCAAATTTAAAAAGAGTACCGTGTTTTTGGAAGTAATAAGAATATACAACCTTACATGGATAGTAGAAGAATCATGTGGACCATATGATTCTTTAATAATTGGACAGCAAGTTGGTCCCTCGAAATAATCATTGGCAATAGCAAGAATAATCAAGACATCAAGCTCTTCATGATAGAACCAAAGGTAGCATTTAGAGACCCAATAATATAATGCATTTGAATATGGAACATTGAAAGCTTTAAAAATGCATCACAGGATACAGCCATACAGTTATCTTACTATTCAGGAGCCAATCAATGCAATCATGAATAATTTCAGAAAAAAATCATGCATAAACCCTTGTAATCAGTATCACTATTACTTGCTTGTCCTTGTCCATAAAGAGTCAATACTACTTTCATACTAAGCGTGTGTCTTTTCTAAAATGGAAGCATGTTATCAATTGATTTACAAAGTACGCAAAATTAACAAAATCTGTCAAACCCTTAGGAAATGATATAACCATTTCTGCCTAGCAGCTAGCAATTTTTTTTTTCAAATCCACCTCTAGAATCTTTAGCTAGAAATAGATAAATCGTTTGCTAACAAAAAATAGATGGTGCCGGTCATCCCTATTCTCCGACACCAATCACGTCAACATAGAGGGCAGCACGCGTCACGGCGTCAGTGGCAAACAAACATCACAGAGGGGAGCAAAACCACAAGTGTAATCTGATTATCTGAAATGTCAAATCACATCAGATTACACAGGTGAGCAAGACCAGGCCACGCCAAACATTTCAGTAAGAATTGCTGAATCTAAAGTGTTCAAGATAAATAAGTAGAATCGCAGCATACATGGCGCAACCTCACCTCCCTGCTCACCTAGAACAAAACTGTAATATGATTATCTGAAGTGTTTTTTACCACAGTTTTCAGGTTTACAATGATTTTAGATTCAAAAATGCACTTTGATCAATTATCAGAAAGGAAAGCAAACAAACAACAAAGTATTTTGCCAAGGATCAATTTAATTTTACCGAAACCAAACATGACTACATGATGGCGTGCTTACAACATGACCTTTATATATTCCCATTGACATATACACATGTTCCATGAAAAAATATTTTGTTTGCTAGCTAATAGAAAAGTAATGTAAACCAGCTAGTTGCAAAAACTGAAATAACAGTGTTTCAGTTCAGAGGAAGGAATGATGCATCTTTTATTTGGCACTTAAGCAGTAGAAAACTACCACTGTCATGACCCAGTTGCTACGGACTTGCAATAATTTGATAAAAGAAGACGATGAAGCAACTTTGTGTATTCAGAATTTAGAGATGACGCTTGGTAATTAATATCCAGTTGTGTATCCTAACCTCAGATTATAACTGTAGAGCCCCTCTGCTCTTATTCATTGTAGGTGCAGGCAGCCAACCAGCCAATAGCCGTCTTCACAATGAATGTCTTGTAGTGAGAGATGGGAGCGGGGAGACTTTCTGGCACTCCAACAGATAGAACCCCTGCTCTTATTTGTGAATGCAGCGAGGATGTGAGATAAATCACCTGTACTGAAACATAGAGTACTAAAAGTTCTATGGTGTGCAGAGTCCTTAGAAATATATTTTTTCAGACTTCAAAGAGACACCTCTTCCATAGATCCTGCAAAATTTTGTGTTTTAACTGGCATAAGAAACTTCTATATGGGGCAAGCTCTATACTACCGCACACAAGTAGGCCGCAATTTCAGTAGTTATGCATGCTAGTATTACTATTACGTATAAGCTATAGAAACTTCAATAATCTTAAACTCAATGCGATAAAAAACCGCATAGAAAAAATGTGCTTTAGATAGGATAAGTCTACGGTACAATCCCTTGCAAAAAATGACTAAAGTATAACTTCCTTCTATCTCTGGAAT
Source organism: Oryza coarctata (assembly GCA_030770085.1). Lineage (NCBI taxonomy): Eukaryota > Viridiplantae > Streptophyta > Magnoliopsida > Poales > Poaceae > Oryza > Oryza coarctata. Next base: position 13,671,518 of record CM061469.1, on the reverse strand, counting down.
ATGGAGCTGTAGAACTGAAAAATAAATCAATATAACAGAATTTAAAAGATTTGATGTATGATAATGAACTGCTAAGCTACCAAAAAGGTACATTGGTCTTAATGAGATTGAATCAGTGGCAAAACAGATTCGGAAACAAGCGAAATAAACCTGTCCTCGCAGCCGATTCGGATGTGGAGCTTCATGCGCTGTCCATTGAAATAGGCTCCACCTTCTTTCTGTTCGGGAGCTCGATGGCTGGGCTCTGGGGTCGTCGTCATCATCCGAGAGTGTGGGCTTCGTTTCTTGCAGCTCGGCCTCCATGCCCAAGATAAAGAGTGAGGTGCTGTCCCCCTTCCGCTCGGTGCGGATGTTCTTCTACCTCGCGTTCATGGCCAGCGGTGGGCCCAGGGGCCTTATCGCGCTCATGCAGCTCATCCCGGCGCTGTCCAGCCCGGCGAGGGCGGCCGGCGCGGCGGAGACGCTCAACGGCCTGGGCATCGACGTCGCGGTGGTCTCCGTCTTCGCGTTCCTCTACTAGCGCGAGAGCAAGGCCAAGGACGCTCAGGTGGCGAAGCTCACGCGGGAGGAGAACCTGTCCAGGCTCAAGATCTGCGCCAGCGAGGGCAGGACGCCCGTCCCCCTCGGCGAGCTGAGGGGCACCGCGCGGCTCGTCATCGTCGCTGGCCCCGCTGAGTTCGTGATCCAGTCGTTCCGCCGGAGCAAGCCGTTCTTGACGGATCTCATGGAGCGGGGAGTGCTTGTTGTGCCATTCTCGACGGACGGCAACACGCCGGACCTGCAGTTCGACGAGACCGACGTTGAGGAGGAGGAGGAGGAGGCGGCTGGGAATATGAAGCGGAGGCTTTGGCAGCTCACTCCGGTTTACACTTCTGAATGGTAAGTACGCGCCAAGATGGGATCTTAGGCTTATCACACCCATAAATTTAGCTACTTTTCTTCTTCATATCAATCAAAAATTCAAATGCAAATTCATGTATCTCACTCTCACATCGATTGCTGCTTATTACAGATGGTGTTAATGTCAAAATTTTGTGTTTTACCGGTTGCTAAAGGGAGGAAGTCGATCAAATGAAATAAGGAGAGAATCGGTTTAAAAATAAAAGATTATCTATATAAGATCGAGAAGTAGCTATGAAACTCACGATAGAGTATTTTTTCTATGTAAATCGTATCTTATATAGAAATATTTATTTAGTTTAGTTAACTTTTCTAGATATATTTTTCTTTTATATTTTTAGAAGATAACGTTCGATGGTTGTTGTAACTGCATCAGACTCTGTAATAACAGGATATAAATATATGCCCCCTAAAGACATTAACATATCTCTCGACCAATCTAATTAACTTTCAGCGCATCGCCATCTTAGTTTATCTAGGTTTTTAACGGTGGGTTCTGCCTCTTGACGCGAGGTTGCATTGGCTAAACTTGATCTCCGACGAAGAGGTAAGTCCCACCACTATCTCGATATGTATTGCTCTGTCTAAGACTGCATCAGTTAGGTTTGACCTCTTAGAATGATCGGATGCATCACATCACGTCCGTGCAAGATCTATCGACCTATCAAGCTTTCTTCGTCGTCGTCGATCTTATGCTATATAGGTTAGGTTCGATCTACAAGTTTACTGATAATATATTAAGCTATAGGCCTATAAGTCTCTGTATGACGTTTTATCAGAGTGTTAGCTGATGAGTTATCTATATCCTAAGCACTACTCCCAACGTATCGGCTACTTGACCGATACACAACTCGTGCTGTCATATCCAGAGCAGCATTAGCTTTGTAGCCGATATCTTTTATACGATTCCTTGCCAGTTCGCATATGCTTTTATCGGTTTTCCAGCTGATGAACAACCACTATAACTTCTGTCTACGCGTTTTGTTTTTAATACCCTTCGGTGTCTTCATCAACTCTACGACCGATGGATTAGGATCTCGTTTTCACCACATCCGAAGTCATCATATCTTTCGTCGACATCTGTCTACGTCTTCATCGGCTCTTTAGCCAATAGAAGAACGTTCTGATCCCTATCGACAATCAGCAGATAGTAGGAGCCACCCAGACATGATTGACCCAGACATGATTATAAGCCGATAGCGAGAGCTCATAATCGGTCTATCGTTCGATTGACCCATTTGTTTTACCTCCTTATCAATTGCAGGGTTAAATTGATTGTCACGTCTCTCCCTGGTTGAGGCTCTCTCCGTGAGATTTGGCGGTGAGCAGATGGCTAGATGATTAGAAGTGCCACTTGACTCCCCCGTATGAGTACCAAAACTACTCTGAACTTGTCTGAAAAATATAACTGAAGTTTCTGCAGCGCTGAAGTGAACCGCTCTTGCAGGTATCTCTCGCTCCGGCTGGACGGCAGCGTCTGTGGCAGCGGAGTCGGGTACCCGCCATGGCAAGCCTTCGTGGCGCAGCTGCCGCCGGTGAAGGGGATGTGGTCTGGCCTTCTTGATGGGATGGACAGGAGGGTGCTCTGAAGTTTTTAACTGGTGGCAAATATACTGATATACACCCGTGAAAAAGACTAGCTGAATGGAGGAAGAAGACGGCTACCTCGTTCTAGTAGATTATGTCGTGTTGACCTGCTTTCTGCATCCCAGCGACATCTGCCATGTAGTTTTGCAGCATATCTAACGAGAATCCTGTAGCAAAGATCTTTTTCGCGTGGTACACTTATCCAATCTTTTTTGAACATGAACCGTGACGAATCTTATGGAGCACTGGATCATGGGGCAATGATACTGCAGCAGAATTGCTTGATTTTTTATCTGGCAATCAGGCGCTATTGCAAACAATAATCAAACAGCTTAAACAGAAGCCAGCCCAGAATACGAAAGCCCATGGACCGTCAGCCCGTGACACCATGGCCCACCCGCCAGATACGTCGGGAAGTGTGCGCACTACGCCGAGAAGCGCGCGGCCACAAGCCACAACCCCACACCGCCTCTCGGCTGCTCGCGCCCTGACGCTTCCCAAAACCCCAAAACCGCACCCTCCCTCTCTCTCTCCCCTCCTCCGCTCCTCAGTTCCCCAAAACACTCCCGGTGGCGGTGGGCCGGCCCCATTCCGCCGGGGTCCACCGTCCACGGAGGCGGCCGGAGGCGCCCCGAACAACCGCGGGTCGGGGAGCCCCCGGAAGGCTGGAACCCTAGCGGCACCGGGTCTCTTATTCCTCCCTGTGCGCCGGCGGCGCCGTGGCCATGCAGCGATTGCTCGCGAGCTCGCTCGTGGCCGCCACGCCGCGGTGGCTCCCCGTCGCTGACTCGTTACTCCGGTGGCGCCACCGCCCTCGCTGCTCCCCGCTCCCCGTGATGTGAGCTTCCTTCGCACCCCCCGGGCATTTGCTACGTTTAAGTCTCGTTTTTCTGCGTTTTGTTGTTGTTGTTGTTGCTTGTTGCTGCTGCTGCTGTATAGGCGGTTTGTTGGCTTTGGTAATGGCATTGGATAATAGACGTTGGTGGAACGGGGGCACACATCCGAATGCCATTGGTGGGGGTTTTGGAGTCCGGCACGGCGGTGGGATAGATTCTGGAAATTTCAAACTTCGTGATACTATAGACTAATATACTGATCATGCATCTGGATAAATCTGTTTATAGTCCGTGAGAACTGAGCTTGATTACTGTATCTATGATTGTTATCGGCCTGAGTTCTGAATGAATATACTCAACTACTATTACCATATACTTGATTACTACTATCTGCTAGAGAATGCACAGGAGGATGCCCATGTCGACGCAACCATCATAGCCTCCTAGGTTTCAAATTGAAATGTTGTGATCCTTGTAGAGACAGACACAGAACTGCAGTACACCATTATCTCACATCATCACATATACCAATGTAGCATGCCCTAAATGTTTCTGTACATGTACTCCTATACAAATTTCAGTCTATCTCATGGTATGCTGTATATATGCCACATAGGTTTGAACTTAATGTGTCCATATTAAACTAAGAAATCACGTTCAAATGCATTACTGCAATTTAGAACAACCAAGGGAAGGTCATAAGAAAATGAAGCTCACGTGAATATGTGATACCCTCTTAATGCATTCAGTGATGCAATTGATAGTGCTGTAGTGCACTGCACACGTGCACAATTATTTGGGGATGAAACCTGTGAACACGTAACATCGACGCCGTATATCAAAGACCCAGTTCTGGCAAGATCTGTTTTACTATACGATTTATCCGTACACATGGTTGGTGCGCTATATGAGTTGGATGAGTACCTATTTCCTTTTGCACAATGTTGATAGGCAAACAAAACAGAATATAAAAGAAATTATTTATAGATTGTTGCACCTTGAACCTGACCTCAATTTCACTTTTTAAGAAGTGGCATGCTTGGCTTGATTTTTGATCTATATAATCTGGCCTGTTTAAACTTCTTGGTAATCTTGATACATCTACACTTCAGGCTATGTAACAGGAGGTCTTGGTCTAAACCAAGGAAAGTCTCACGAGGCATTTCCATGGTGTCTAGAAAGATGAACAGACAAGGAGATCTCTGCAATGAAGGCATGCTGTCACATATTCTGTGGTGGAAAGAGGTGCTCGCAAAAGTTGGCATATGTGTATTTTTCTCTCTTTCCAATGTATTGACAGTGACTCACTAATGCTTCCGCTATGTTATTGCTGTTATTCTGTTTAATGTTCTCAGAAAATGGAGAGGTGCAGGAAACCATCATCAATGCAATTGACTCAGAGGCTTGTGTATTCAAATATTTTAGGATTGGATCCAACTTTAAGAAATGGGAGGTGAATCAGATGCTCTTGTTTAACATAATTATGCAATGATCATTTCTTTAATATTTTCTTTAAAAAATGGAAGGCTAGCATGACGTTGTACTATTTTTAAGTTACTTTGAAACTTCAGTTGTTCATATTCTAAAGTGAAATTTGTGTGTCCATTACTCCATTTGTTTGCTTAGTTATATTAATCTTACAATTTGCATGTTCCCATCATTTGCTTAATCATTGGAGAAATTTATGGCAATCATGGCTTCATGTATGTCTTGAAAAGACATATTTCTACACTGTTTCTTTTGAGACATACCAATCTGATCATGTTGGAGAAAGTTTATTGTAATTTTGTATCATCTTTAATCAATTCCTTTCTTCCATGGTTATTTTTCTTTCGTTTTAGTAAATATTTCTTGCTTGAGCCATTTTTGTGTTGGTCACATCAGGAACATTTCTTGGTATTTGCTTTCTTTTCATTAACGCAAATGTTGATATGAATCTTTGCAGCTTGAAGGATGGAAACCTGAACACAGAAATGCTGCAATTCAAATCGAAGTTTCCTCGTGAAGTTCTACTCTGCAGAGTAATGCTATTCTATTCTTTTATTTTGTTCACATGTTTGATTGTCTTTTTTGGGAAAATCTGGAGAGAAGCCAGAGTTTGTTGGCTGAGAATTTTTAGTTATCAAAACCTTATGTTTCTTTCTGAATATCTATGACATGTGATGGTGTGTTTTATGTGCCTCTGATAAATCTTTGCTATGCCATAATTTACATGCCACTGCTGTTCTTGTTTCCAAAACTTTTTTTTTGTTTCACTACATGTCCCCTCCATCCCCATTCCCATCTGTCAATCTGGATTCACTTTCAGCATTTTGCTAAATATAATACTCAGAATTAACATATTTCTCTCCGGCGTTCTTCTGGTTTCCTCTTACATTCAAGCTGGAAATTATCCAAATACATTGACCTATAATGTAATTACCTTTCTCCATTCAGGTGGGAGATTTCTACGAGGCTGTTGGGTTTGATGCATGTATCCTTGTGGAGCATGCAGGCTTAAATCCTTTTGGAGGCTTGCGTTCTGACAGTATTCCAAAAGCTGGATGTCCAGTCATGGTAAACTGTTACATAACTATGCTGATGCTCTGAAATTAGGATTGCTTTAAGAACTATCATAGTGCTCTGAAATTAGGATTGCTTTAAGAACTATCATAGTGATCTGCTTAGTTAATTATCAAATTTTTACATCATTATGTAAAGAAGTATTAAAAAATGGAGAACAAGGAGCATGAACTTTTTCTGTGAAACAGATCTTGTTGCGTTCCTTTTTTATGCTTTTGAAGAGTCAGCATATCAGTATCATATTGTGTGGCACTTACTGCTGCCTTTTATCTAGATCTAAGTTTTAGTCTAACCACATGAACATTTTGTAAGTTGCCTGCCTTTTTTTGCAATTACACATCATGAACATGGAGAACTTATTTCTTTTGTTAGTTACTTTTATCACACATGGCTAACATTTTGTATGCTCATGATTCATCAATATGATTCAAGCATTATTCGCCAATATGGTTCAAACTAGGAGATATGCTTGGTACTGAAGTTAACATGGTTCATATCTTATTGTTCTGTTGATAATAGTACGACAGGAGCAATATTTAGAAATTGTGCCAAATGTCGATATAATATGGCTTATAATTAATGCGCATCTTCACGTTATGTTGATAATACTATGACATCATAGTAAATTTCCTTACAGAATTTGCGGCAAACATTGGATGATTTGACTCGATGTGGTTACTCTGTGGTAAGATGTTAACTCAGTTGCTTGTAACATTATATCCATTAGGATCATTTGTGCAATGCAATATTCAGTGTTCTTGACAAAAGCCCCACAAGTCTGCATGTAAGGAACATGCGCCCCAACCTTGTACCGGTCAAGCTGCATAAGCGGCTGATTTTCCCATAAGTGCTACAAGGTGGGGTGATCCCATGAAACTAGATATCACTTTTTAGAACCTTGGTAATTGTAGACATACAACTGCAACTATAAGGTCTAAAGTCACTCTTCCGGTAAGCCATAAGTTCAATGAACTACAGGAAATGCCATAGTGCTTATTTGAAGCCGTGAGTACTTTGGTTTTGCAATTTTTATCCTCTCATCAAGCCTAAGAGTAATAACTGTTTACAGGACAGTTCAAGGATGTTATTACCTTTTTATTTATGTTATTTATTAGTGTCCTCATTCTGAACAATTGATCGGGCCTGACATAAGTCTCTGTAGAGAGATGTATCAAAATGAGATTTTGTACATGAGATCATCACATGATTATGTACCAAGAATTTTTTTAACCAACTTGTATTTGCGTTAGTACTGGAGTGACCGTAGAGCTAAACAGTTGTGGATCTGGCTTGGTTTCTTCCGTGGTGATGCAACGCTCATATCATCATCAGCAGCATGCATTTTAGTCCTAAATAAATTAGAATATGTTAAGAATAAAATTTACAAAAGCCACATATCAAGATTTAGACATGAAAGTATCTATTTTTTATGTACTTATATTCAAGGTTAATATTTTAGGAGCATTACAACAATTCAAGCCTCGTTTTATTGTCTATTTTCATAATAATTTTGGTTTTTCTCTATCTCTCATCATATTATTACCGTGCCTTATGATTTTATTATATACGGGTGTCTCTGAAGATCTCCGTTGGATATGTCCAAACCATCTCAATCGATGTTGGATAATTTCTTTTAATTGGTGCTACTTCTAACCTATCACGTATATCATCGTTTTAAATCCAATCTATTCTTGTATGACTATAAATCTAATACAACATACGTATTTTTTGCAACACTTAACTGTTTAACATGCTTTTCTTTTGTAATCCAACATTTGCACTTATGCACCATACGATGTCGCATGTCTAATCATCATTTATAAAACTTGCTTTTTAACTTTTAGGATATCTTCTTATGATAAAAAATGCCCGATGTTTTTTGTCATTTCATCCATCTTACTTTAATTTTATAGTTAATATCTTTATTAATAACTTTATCTCTCTGTAGCATTGATATCAAATAGCGAAATGTATCTTTTTTAGGCACTACTTGACATTCCAAACTAACATTTTCTGTCTAATTCGTAGTAGTGCTGAAGTCACACATCATATATTCAGTTTTATTTTTGCTGAACTTAAAACCTTTCGACTCTAGAGTGCCGCCACAATTTCAGCTTACTATTTACTTCCGTTTGACTTTCATCGATTAGCACTACATCGTTAACAAGAAGTATACACCATGAGATATCTTTTTGTATGCTCCTTGTGGCCTTATCTATGACCATGTTAAAAAGATAAGTGCTTAAAGCCAACTCTTAATGTAGTCCTATTTTAATCAGGAAATTATTTCTCCCAATCACTTGTTTGAATTTTAGTCACAATATTGTTGTACATATCATTAATGAGTACAACGAAGTTTGTTGGAACTTTATACTTATCTAAAATCCATCACATAGCATTCTTTGTTATTTTATCATAAATCTTCTTCAAGCCAATAAAAACCATATGTATGTCTTTCTTTTGCTTTCTATATCAATCCATAACTTGTCTTACTAAGAAAATTGCTTTTATGGTTGATCTTTCGAGTATAAAATTAAATTAGTTCATGGAGATACATGCCATTTCTCTTAAACAATTCTAGATAACTCTCTCATAGCTATATAGTATGTCTTATCAACTTAATTTCTCAGTAATTAGTACAATTTTGAATATCTTTTTTATTCTTATAAATCGGTACTGATATACTTCTCCTTTACTCTTTAGGTATTTTGTTCGACCTGAATAGCTTGATCAACCATACTATAGCTAAATCTTTAAGACATTTTTGCACCTCGATTGAGATACCACTAAGGCCCATCGTCTTACACCGCTTTATCCTTTTCAAAGCCTCTTTGATATTAGATTCTTAGATCCTTCGTATAAAGTATATGTTGGTGTCATCAAAAGTATCATCTAACTGAAAGTTTGTATTGTCATTGTTACTATTAAACAACTTGTCAAAATATTCTTGCTCTGTATGTTTGATATTATTTTTCACTAAGTGCTGCCCTGTCTTGTTCTTAATGCGTTTAACTTGGTTAAGATATCTTATCCTCCTCTCACAAATCCTAGCTATTTTATAGATGTCGTTTTCTCCTTTCTTCGTACTCAATCATTAGTAATGATCCTTGTAAGTCTGTCCCTTTACCTCGTAGTTTTTTTTGCGGACTTTTTTGCTTCTCTATGTTGTTTGCACTCCTGTCATAGTATAAAAGCTTATAGTTTTTTTTCTCCTTAATAGTTCTTTGGATTTTCTCGTTTCACTACCAATTATCTTTATGTTTACATCTACTCTCTTTAGTCACTTCAAACACCTCTAAAGCCACTTTTCGAATATAGGTTGCCATCTTTTTTCACATTGTTTGCTTTGTCTTTTTCATACCAGTTCTCTTTGATAACTTTTTACTTAAAGGCAATTGATATTTCTCTTTTCAATCTTGGCTTGTTTATCCCTATGGCCACGCATTTGAAATCGAAAGTTGGACATCAAAATCTTATGTTGAGAAATAACTCTCCCAGTATTACCTTAAAATCCAAGCATGTTTGTTTTCTCTTCTTATGAGGATAAAGTCAATCTGGTTAGAGTGTTGTTCACTACTAAATGTCACTGAATGTGACTCTCTTCCTAAATAAAGTATTGGCTAGCAACAAGTCAAAAGTTATAGCAAAGTTCAAGTCCTCCTCTTTCTCCTCATTCCTTCTACCATACCCAAATCTTTAATTTGCTGTCTCAAAACCTGCATTTGAAAACCCTACATGACCATTAAGGTCTCTTCTATAAAAAACTTATCACTAATAGGTACATTTCTAACCATGCTATTTAAGTCTTCTCAAAACTATCTCTTAGCACTCATTATAGCTTACTTGGGGACATATGTACTAATTACGTTTAAGATCAGATCATCAAAAACAAGCTTGATTAAGATGATGTTGTCCCCTTGCGTTCTCACTTCCTCCATATCATTTTAGAGACTTATTAATCAAAACTCTTACTCTATTTCTATTGGCAGTTATCTTCGAGTAACAAAGCTTAAATCCAATATTTTTTACTTCCTTCATCTTGTAACCCTTTCATTTAGTATTTGAACGCATAAGATATTTATATGCCTTTTAATCACTATATTAACTAACTCTCTTAACTTTCCTATAAGAGACCCTATATTCCAACAATCTAAACAGATCGTAATGGCTCGACTAGCTTTCTTACTATTCACACCTGTCAAGTTGGATGCGAAGACTCTTGCTTATTTTTCACTAAACCTGGACAGCGATGTAGTACGTCACTAAGGAAGCGATGACCCAATTCTTGTTCACTTGACGCTGTGTCTAAATCACAGCATGGCGCTTCACCAAGAGAGTGGCGACTTGGCTCTTGCCTATTGAACACCATACTCGAGTTCTGATATAACGTGTCGCTAAAAGGGTTGTGTCTCAACGGTTTTCTCTTAGATTTTATCTCCATTTGAGTAGCTGGGTTTTTTTAAATTGGCTTGTTAAGCCTAATATAATCTTTTAGGGATAGGATCCCCTCCTCTTTTATTAGAGTTTGAGACCTATTATGTTAAGACAACATAGGCAGAGTTAGGGATGAAATGCTCACAAACTGTTCAATTATGAGCAGTACTTGACCATGCTTTTATCATTTGTCACATATTTGACTATTAATTTCCCACCAAATTTGGCATGTCTGGTTACATTTAATTGGTCATCTTCTTGACACTGACCTATGTGCATTTTGTTATTTTTTACTACTGTGTGCAGTGCATAGTTGAGGAAATTCAAGGCCCAACCCAAGCTCGTGCTAGGAAAGGTCGATTTATTTCTGGGTAATTGTGTGACTATTTATCGTGGAAGTTTAACTTAGAACTTTATTACTTATTAGTGAATGGGTGATATTTTGAGAACATCTATTTTGTAGTGTTGATTTATTATTATATGGCCTTCAATTTCAATATTTTGCATAGTTAACAAAATATAGTGGTGTATATTCATAGTATTTATCATCCTCAAGCCTGTTTCTTCTTGCAATGTTACTGGAGGTGCATCTAGATCTTAATAATAGAAACTGCTATATTGCTTTTTACATTTTAAGGTTTGATAATTACTTCAGTCCGTAACCATATGCTTCTGTTTCTATTACAGCCATGCGCATCCTGGTAGTCCTTATGTATTTGGTCTTGCTGAAGTAGACCATGATGTTGAGTTCCCTGATCCAATGCCTGTAGTTGGTGGGTTATACTTCCAGATTTCTACTCCATTACTCGAGTTAAATATCTCTGTGTTGTCTCTTCCATTGTAACTATGCTGCTTGTTAGCTAGTCATATGTTTGCTCCATAAAATTTCAGTATGCAATTTTGTAGGATTAATTTCATGTTGAGAGTGTGCTAGTAAATGAAATCGAGCATGGAAATTAATCGGTGAATGGTATGGTCCATTAGATTATATGGAATGTTAATTTCTTTTATTAAACAATACTTTTATGAAATGTTTATGTCTTTCATTAAAAAATGTCATAATTACTACTTATGAATGTTGGCAAAGATTTTAATAGCATCATTTTTTTCCAAAATTTTAATGAGTACAAGTAATAAATCGTGGTGTATAGATCTATGAGTATCATTTAAGGCGCTAAGAACATTTTTTGTTTGCGTTTGAGGCATTATGTTATGCTTTTTGTAAGTTTTAAAATGTATTTTATTTCTGTGTGTTCTTGATTTCTATTCCCCATTTATATGATGGTTTCATTAGTTCACTATGTACTGATTCCAGCACTGACATATTTATACACCATGAAATTTATATCTATAAGGGATTTCACGATCTGCAAAAGGCTATTGCCTGATTTCTGTGCTAGAGACAATGAAAACATATTCTGCTGAGGAGGGCTTAACAGAGGAAGCTGTTGTTACTAAGCTTCGTATATGCCGTTATCATCATCTATACCTTCATAGTTCTTTGAGGAATAATTCTTCAGGTTTGGGTTTATATTTCAGAGCATTGTTTTCTCACTTTTTGTTGTTGTTTGATCTGGAGTTCAGGACACAGCAATTCTGGAACTAGGAAATATGAAGTTCTAACTTATGCTTTTAACATGATTTTCTGTTCATTTTAGATCATACCATAGGTAAAATTGTCCAAATTTGAAGCTGTTGCATTGGTATCACATTTCATGCCTTTGTACTTGAACAGCAGTTTTAAATCTTGTGGTGCTCACTCCTTTCTCTACATTTATTGATGCATTAGTTTTTTTTTGATATGAATGCCATATCAATCATATGTATGATGGAAGAAACTTGAGATTGAAATTTGTGGAGGAATATCTGATTTATGTCATTAAGATAATGCATATGATGAATGCAGTTGTAGCTATCTATGGTTTGAATCTTCCTATTTATTTATGATCCTTCCTGTCAATTTCTTGTGGTTTAGGCACATCACGCTGGGGGGAATTTGGTGAAGGGGGCCTATTGTGGGGAGAGTGCAGTGGAAAATCTTTGGAGTGGTTTGATGGTAATCCTATTGAAGAACTGTTATGCAAGGTCTGTAGCATATATCTTGGTGCAATGCATGATTATTATGAATTTTGTGCATATGATCCATGTGTTGAGATTAAATATGAACTTTTGCTGATTTTCATGGACTTTTATGTGCCACACTTCTATATTCTTCTCAGTGAGTCTTGAATATTGGTTCTTACTTTCTTATGTCCCCAAAAATTAAAATTTGAAGGTAAGGGAAATATATGGACATGAAGAGAAGACTGTTTTCCGTAATGTCACTGTCTCATTAGAAGGGAGGCCTCAACCCTTATATCTTGGAATGGCTACTCAAATTGGTATAAATTAGCTTTCTTGGGTGGTGTTGATATTTTTAAAGAGCCTTCTAAAGTGTTGGCATCCCATTTATTAATTAATGTGCTATGATAGGAGTGATACCAACTGAGGGAATACCCAGTTTGCTAAAAAATGTTCTACCTCCAAACTTTGGCGGCCTTCCATCATTGTAAGTATTGTTATTTGTTGGATTAAGTTCATAGAATTGCTTAGAATCTTCATACTCCCTCTTGTCACTAAAGCTTGTTGTTTTGGACATGCATAAAGTCAAGATTGCATAACATTGAGCACCAATGCATTTTTAACTATTTAGATTGGATACATGAAAATCATATGTATAGATTTGTCTCGAAAATACCTTCACAATATTGTACAAAGTAACATGGTTTTGTGAATGGCGGGCTATATAAACTGTTCTGAGAGGCTTCTTTTTTGGTAGGATTCAGTCGTGCATTGTTTATGTCCATTTGATCATCAGTTAGATTTGATTCTGCTTAGCACTGTTCTTCCCATGCTACTCATCAAGGAAACTGAGGGTTTATACAAGATTTATGCTAGAATATTCCTTACATTGATTACTGAAACAGTTGATTTTGTGGTGCCAAAACAAGACAATTATTTATTCTGTCTTGCCCTAAGGATATACATATGCAAATATGCTGTCGATCACTCGCTAGAGCACTACCATCTGCTGACCAGGCCAACTTCTAGAAAATAGGCATGGAGGAATCTTGTCAAGTACTCCTTCCAATATATTTGTCATCATATCAGGTTTAGGTGTAAAACAGATAATGTTGTTGCGATCATCATTTTCCTCTAAATGTCTCATTAAAAACTATTAAGTCTAATTAGCCTCCCACATTCCCACTAACCAAATGTCAACACACTTATTTGCAATGCCTTCACTTGTTCCTGAGGCCAATGAGCAGTGCAGACATGTAATGAACTAGGCCATTCATCATTTCTTTGTTCTGTGAAACCAGAAAAAAATGTCTGCATTGAGCTAACTTTAGTCATTGCTTTGTAATCCTACCGAAAATGTTACTTGTAAAATTTTAAAAAACAGTGGCAGGTGAGAGAGAATATCATGTAAGAATCACAACTTGTAACATTCCTTGAATTAAAATTATGTCACTACAATATGCATTATGCACAAGGGATCTTATTTTAATATGAGATATTATAGGTTTACTTTGGGGGCAAGATGTTTATATTTCATTGCTTATATGTGTTTGCTTTGGTTCTTGAGAGTTACCTTTCCTTATGATATGTAGGTATATTAGAGATCTTCTTCTTAATCCTCCATCTTTTGATGTTGCGTCATCAGTTCAAGGTATGTTTTTTTTTCCTGTGAGATTCAGTGTTTGTAATTTGCTGAGTTGGAACTTGAATTCACTTCATGGAAGATAATATCTATTTGAGTTTTAATTAAGTGCATACAGTTATGATTAATATTAACTTTGTTTTCCCATTTTTTCACAAGATGGACAAAATTGGAATGGCCTATCCATAATTTCATCCGAATTTGATCCTTGGAACTATGCACGCTTTCCTTTTCCGACCGCATCACTACATCGTGATGGTTTAATTGCAATGACTAAAATTTATTTCCATCTTTGTGGAGAACTGCAGATACTGTCATAACCTCATAGGTCATAATTGCATTAACAAACCATCTCTTAGGTGGAACATAGTTGTGATATTTTTAGAGTTAGTTGGTCAATCCTATGCTATGATTTCACAGGTAGAACGGCTCGAAGGCATCACAACAGTCTGGCCTTTTTTTTTTCTTAAATGATTTTGCTGAATTGCTGATCCTGAGCTTTTATGTGCGATGATTCTTTACATTGAGTGCTACAGATATCTCATACATATACAATGTGGCATTTGAAATAAGATAATATCTATTGATAACATTATATTTGGAGCTTTGAAAAAACAGCTAAAGTAGCTGCCTCCTGTTGTGCCATTTTACTTTGAAATTAACATGCGATGCCTGACAGAAATCACATTCTAGTGCTCTAGTCTCCTTTCTGATTTGCTCTGCAAGGTTAAAACGATTATATCCTTTTTTGAGCAACTGTCATCTTTCAGCTTATCCTGTGTATACATGGTGATGTTTTGCACCCCCTCTGATTCCAAATGTTAGTCATCTTAGTTTTCTCAACTCTTTCCTAAATGTAAGTCGTTTTGGAATGGCACCTCTCCATCTTTTTTTCCCTGTTTGCACTTGCCCTCTTTCAAATAAATGACCCATCTTTTCCAATTTAGTATAAATGAAGGGCAATAGACTAATAGAATCATTTGACTTAATTCTCATGCAGAAATCTGAAACATTTTTTATTTTGGAATCTTTGTAAGAAAAACTTATATTTGGAATCAGAGGGAGATATTTGATATTACATTGCTTTGATTTGTACTTTCTATTCCTTGTTAGTATGCATTAATTACATTTTTTCTGTTCAGATTTCATATTTTTTGCCTTTTGTTCCAGTTCTCCAGAAAATTTTATAATGTTGCACCATGTGACATCATAACAGCTATTATAATTTGGACTCTTGAACTGTTTCAGAGGCTTGCAGGCTTATGGGTAGCATAACTTGCTCGATTCCTGAATTTACATGCATACCAGCAGCAAAGGTTGCTTTCTTTTTTCTTAGAGATATTGCGATGCTTGCACCATCAGTTATGCTAGATTGCTTTGTTGCATGTTCATGCTGGATAAATGAAATTAACGTTTCATACCCAGTAGTTATATACCACAGCCCAGAGTAGTGTAGTACAATGCCCAATGTCCTTAGTCACGTGTAACTTGTGTGATGTGAAGTGTACAGATGCTTGTGATTTCTTGATATACAGTAAGCTAGTTTTGTAAATAATTCTGAGGAATTTAGCTACATTGTATTGTAACGAAGTAAGATGCATCATATGACAATATTGTTTGGAGATACAAAAAAAAGTTCTTCTTGGCTATGTAATGGTATAAGCACTGCAACTAACTGGCCACACTGGTGTTATGAGACGTATAAGGTTTCTATGAGCTCTATGTAATGGTTGTGTTCAGTTTACTAATAGTGTGTATGTTCACGGGTCATTTTATAGTGGGTAAAATGATAACTGGGATATCAAAAAGGAAGTACCCTAGATTCCTTTTTGTTGTAGTAATTTCAATTTATTCTTTATCTTTAGGGAAACCTTTGGTCTCCTGTTAGTTTTCATCAATTTAGTTATCATATCATGATTATAGTGCATACTATTTTGTCCTTTTTCTCATCCTATATTATTTTTTAAAATGTTGATTTTGCAGCTTGTGAAATTACTTGAGTCAAAAGAGGTTAATCACATCGAATTTTGTAGAATAAAGAATGTCCTCGATGAGGTGTTGTTCATGGGTAGCAATGCTGAGCTTTCTGCTATCCTGAATAAATTGCTTGATCCTGCCGCCCTAGTTACTGGGTTCAAAGTTGAAGCCGTTATACTAGTAAGTTGAAGCCAATTTTGATAGTCTTTTCCCTTTCCCTATGTTATTGATCCAGAGCATCTTATTTTGCCTTTTTTGTAGGTGAATGAATGTAGCTTTATTTCACAACGTATAGCTGAAGTAATCTCTTTAGGTGGTGAAAGTGATCAGGCAATAACTTCATCTGAATATATTCCCAAAGAGTTCTTCAATGATATGGAGTCATCTTGGAAGGGACGTGTAAAAAGGGTGCATGCTGAAGAGGAGTTTTCAAATGTTGATATAGCTGCTGAGGCACTGTCAACAGCGGTATGTTTTGAGTAATTTAGTTTCTGTGTTTATCGAACTTAGTGTGAATTTACCAGAATTATCAGTATTTGAACAAACTAAAATACTATGTTGTGGTCACTACTGATGTAAAAATGTGTGAATCTTCAACAATAAATCAATACCTGTGGCTGCATTCTTCAAACAAGGATATGGATACCGTGGATATTTGCAAGAGACTGAACTGGACTTCCACATTTGCATTTCCTTTGATCTGATTTGTCATGAGTTCGACTAACACATTTTAAAATATTTTTTTTCAGGTCATTGAAGATTTTCTGCCAATTATTTCAAGAGTAAAATCTGTGATGTCCTCAAATGGAAGTCCGAAGGGAGAAATTTGTTATGCAAAAGAACATGAAGCTGTTTGGTTTAAAGGGAGGCGATTCACACCACATGTGTGGGCCAACACTCCTGGTGAACTACAGATAAAGCAATTGAAGCCTGCGATTGATTCAAAAGGTAGAAAGGTCGGAGAAGAATGGTTCACCACTATCAAAGTTGAGAATGCTTTAACCAGGTATCGACATTGATGATGATAACCACTTTGTCTGGCAACCTCACTTAATAATCAAATTGGCAGTCTTACCCGATTTATCTATTGAACTACATCTATCTCACCCAGAAGTCAGAAGTTGCTAACTTTGTACAAAGTGCCACCTTTGCAGTCCCCAAGGAAATGCTACTGTATGTTAATGAAAATTGAAACTACATAGGTGTTGAAAATGTTCAATTTTTCTCCCACATGCTATTATTATGTTTTTCATTGTTTTGCTTTATTCTATTGTGAGGGATTATTGTTTTGCTTCTGAACAAAATTAATGATAATAATCTACACACTATAGTATCCTTTTGAAGTAATATCACCATCTATAATGAGCTAGCTGTAACAGATTACAGGGCAAGTAAGTAAATTAACATTAGTTGTTTTGACAGTAACTTTAATAAAATTATAATATTTGTTTCTTTAGGTACCATGACGCTTGTGATAATGCAAAACGCAAAGTTCTTGTGTTGTTGAGAGGACTTTCAAGTGAATTGCAGGACAAGATTAATATCCTTGTCTTTTGCTCAACGTTGCTCATCATAACAAAAGCACTTTTTGGTCATGTTAGGTGATTACTTTTGGCCTTGCCTCTACGAACATCATATTGAGTATTGTATTCTCTCTTTTCATAAACACGCAATACATTAGATAGTGTATCCTCTTGCTATTCTGCTATTGTAAAATTAAGCAATGATCAATTTTTTGCACCTGAGCTGTTCCGTAGCTCCACTAAACAACTGGTGGTCTGGTTAATAGCAGTTGTAGCAAACTGGCAAAGCGCCAGTAGAGATGGGTTTAATTCTTTTTCTATTTATATATAATTCTGGGGACTTCATGTTTCTCAAATTGAAAATTTTATAGATAATCAACTGGTTAGTTCTTTTCCATAAAGGCCTCATCTGGTATCTGTAGTGTGACTGACTTGTTATTAGCCACTGACATCAATCTTGGGTATCAGGCCGGAATGTCTCTATGTTATGTATTTTAAACTTATTCTGGAACTTCTTCATGAAATGTTTCTCATTGAATTTACCCTCTCCGTCTTAAAATATAGTTACCTCTAGAATTTAAATTTGTCTTAAAATACAACTACTTCTGTACCTACCTTCTTATCTCAACTAATCATACTCTTTCCACGATTAATTTTTTAGCTACTTTTTCATCTCAACCAATCACAACCATTTCTCATCTCAACCTTAATTTTTTTAAAAAGGGTATAAGTAGTTGTATTTTGAGACGGAGGAAATAGCTAGTAGCCTGTTACCTAGATTTTTTTGGACAATTTATATCTCAAGAGCCTAAGTAATTATTGACGTACCTAAATCGTGATTTGGGTTTCAACTCTAGTATAACCTAACTTGCTTGCAACTAAAATGTTTTGTTGTTGTTGTTATATTTCAAGAGCGATAATATTGTCAATTTAATGTGCTTATAATATTTCTGTTTTGGTAATATATGCACAATGTTCTGGTTTCATGCATTTTTATTGGGGTTTTGAGCAGTGAAGGACGAAGAAGGGGTTGGGTGCTTCCTACTATATCTCCCTTATGTAAGGTACGATATTGTCTTACTATTTTTTGATCTGGGCAATAATCTCCATGAAAATAGGCTCATATGATGCCTCTTTGCTTAAACTGAAATAGCCTCAAAGGGTTGCTTAAGTTTGTGGGGTTAGTTGTGCTACCTTTTTCTTTCTGTTCTCTACTCTCTTTTTTGTGATTAAGTAGTCATGTATCAGTTTCACAGATGTACGCGTTAGTCCAGTTGGAGGAACTTTTAGCAATGGGTATTGATGATACTGTATCCATTTAGCCTTATGTGTGAAAATACCTCCTCTGGCTCCCTGACACAACCGAGAAAAAACTGAACATATACGCACGAACAGTGTTTTCAGTTTTCTTCTGGCAGGGTTGTTCTATGTAAATGAGGACTTCCTGTTTGGGTTAAAAACTTGCTGTATGATTGCATGCGTGCTAGTTTTAGTAGGTCCCATAAAGTCATGATTGATGCTAGGTATTCATAGTAGCCATCTAGGTTTCCTTGTCTGTTACTGTTATCTCAGTTGCGATTCTTTGTTGTGCTTGTGCATTATTGCTAGTTTCAGTTCAAAAATGTAGTATTATTAGTTTCAAATGATACAGTTAATCTTGTTGAACAAAAGCAAATCATAGTTAAGTAGGACCAGCCTTTGTGTATAGATGCTAGCTCCAGCCATTCATTACCTGTTACCAATTTTTTATCTGCCTGAAGGCATGTTCCTTTCTTACAAGGTGTTGTGCTTATATGTATAATGTATTTCATACAGGATAATGTTACAGAGGAAGTCTCATGTGAAATGGAGTTGTTAGGAGTTTTTCCTTGCTGGCTTGATACTAACCAAACATATTTCATACAGGATAACGTTACAGAGGAAATCTCAAGTGAAATGGAATTATCAGGAACTTTTCCTTACTGGCTTGATACTAACCAAGGGAATGCAATACTGAATGATGTCCATATGCACTCTTTGTTTATTCTTACTGGTCCAAATGGTGGTGGTAAATCCAGTATGCTGAGATCAGTCTGTGCTGCTGCATTACTTGGAATATGTGGCCTGATGGTGCCAGCTGCTTCAGCTGTCATCCCACATTTTGATTCCATCATGCTGCATATGAAAGCCTATGATAGCCCAGCTGATGGCAAAAGTTCGTTTCAGGTGCCAATTTATAGCCTTTCATATTTTTTTAATATAATTTGTGTACTAAATTCTCAGGTTGGCATCGGTTTTATTACCATATGTTATGGTTGTTTATTTCATGATGGGATCGATTAATGCTATTGCTGTTGTAAACTAATCATCTTAGCTATCTTTTTATCTTGAACTTCCCCCAGTAAGTAGCACATGACAAAATTCACATGACAGAAACCTCACTTGGTTTTATTTGATGCGTAAATGCACGAAATCTTGAAGAATGAGGCCATCACGATAAGAACTGTGATGCTAACCCTATGATGAATTTAGTTGCTGTACCAGCACTAGTTGATCCCCATCTGTGCATGCAATAGGCTATTCATTTCTTAATCTAAAAATTATGTTCTGCAATTATCGTCTATGATAAACTTCCTAACGTCTGTGGCAAATATTTTTATTATCGTCTATGATAAACTTCCTAATATCCGTGGCAAATCTCTCTTCGTTACAGATTGAAATGTCAGAGATACGATCTTTAGTCTGCCGAGCTACAGCTAAGAGTCTTGTTCTAATTGATGAAATATGTAGGGGAACAGAAACAGCGAAAGGAACATGTATAGCTGGTAGCATCATTGAAGGACTCGATAATGTTGGCTGCATAGGCATCATATCAACTCATTTGCATAACATTTTTGACCTTCCCCTGTCACTCCACAATACTGATTTCAAAGCTATGGGAACAGAAGTCATCGATGGGTGCATTCAGCCAACATGGAAATTAATGGATGGCATCTGTAGAGAGAGTCTTGCTTTTCAAACAGCCAGGAAAGAAGGTATGCCTGACTTGATAATTAAAAGAGCTGAGGAACTATATTTGGCTATGAGCACAAACAACAAGCGGACATCATCAGTTGTCTACCATGAACCATCCATAGCCAACTCTACTGTAAATAGCTTGGTTGAGAGGCCTGGTTACCTGAGAAATGGACTAGAGGTTCAATCTGGTGCCTTCAGACTACTAAGAAAAGAAGTTGAGAGTGTTGTTACCACAATAAGCAAGAAGAAACTGTTGGATCTCTACAACAAAAGAAGCATCTCAGAACTGATTGAGGTGGTCTGTGTTGCTGTGAGTGCTAGGGAGCAACCCCCACCTTCAACTGTTGGCAGGTCCAGCATTTATGTAATTATCAGACGTGACAGCAAGCTGTATGTTGGACAGGTACTTTCTTCAAATTCTCTGTGATCTCCATTCTCGCATTGTGTTGCTACGAGGGTCATAAAATGTTGTCTCCGTTGCCTGCAGACGGATGATCTTGTGGGTCGTCTTAGTGCTCACAGATCGAAGGAAGGTATGCAGGATGCCACGATATTATATATTTTGGTACCTGGGAAGAGCATTGCATGCCAACTGGAAACTCTTCTCATAAATCAGCTACCTTTGAAAGGTTTCAAGCTCATCAATAAGGCTGATGGCAAGCATCGAAATTTTGGTATTTCTCTTGTCCCAGAAGAGACCATTGCCGCATACTAAGCATGCCCACTGAAAATCTAATGTACTAACTCTTTAGAATATATGCAATCTAATCGAACTCTATGAGAGTGAATTCTGATCCCGTTTGGTTACCCATTGCGGTAGGTTGCAGGAGCAAATCGTATCCATCTTGCCCACCCCAGTTTTGTCTACTTGGTGTGGTGCCATAATTGTGCGTGGTAGGTGTCCTTTGTCCATGTGGGAGAACTTATGTTGCGAAATGCCATATATGGCGTAATTAATTGTTTAATTTGGATATTATTTATGTGGTACATAATTCGCTGCACATAACAACTGGACTTACTGATGACACTTTGGCGACTATGAGGTCCCAACTTGATGCCAATTAATCTTCCATCTACAAATTCCCAAATATTCTTCAGGGAGACTGCTTGCTTGCAAAATTGTGTGTCGAAATTCAAAATGCTCTCTATGTTTCTCATCATTAGATTCCCTGGGGGCCATAGCCCTGTAACAGGAGTGAGATACTTGAACCCCCATACTCGAAACTGTCCCACACAAGGCCCGTATAATGTGAATATGTGATGAGAAAGGTGCAAGTTATCCTCTGCTGTACTATACTCTATATTTATTTATGACAATGGGTGGCGCGAGTTTTGCTTCGGAGTTTCGGAGAAGACGAGCTATGATGATACACCAAATTCTTTTCTGCTTGTCCCTCCAAAACCGCTTCGGCTTCAAGTGAGAGTCAGCATCCGATGCGGGTGACATTGTCACCGTGAACAAGTTGTCATCTCGCGACGGATTTTACGTTGCCAGGGACACGCACGGGCGTGGGGGCTCGCCCCACGCTTAGCGGTTTGGGAGTTTTGGGCCGCGACGGCGACGTGCCGAAGCCGCGTATGCATCATTGCCTCCCCCTAATTCCCATTTTGCATGATGAGATCTCCGTACCTGGGTGACTGTTACACTTCAGCTAACCAATCAGCCCTACTGCTGCTGCTGCTGCTACATGGGTGCAGATATAAAAAAATATTTCATTCAAAAAATGTAGAAAAGGAAATGTACATTTTCACACCTCGTGTTTCCCGTAATTCCTTCGGCCGGACGATCACGATAACTTTGAATACCTAGCCTCATATGAGTAGCAGTATACCATTATGACATTATTTTTGCATGAGCGGGCAGCCTGGCACGCCTGTAAATGGCCTATGACTAATCTGTGTGACATGCTGCTACACACGAAAGCTGCCAGTTCAGGGATACATTGCCGGCTTGCAGACGCTCTCTCGGCTCGTCAGAAATGTCAGGCATCTCACCTGTGACCCTGCCTCGAAAGTTCAGCTTTACGTAAATATACATTTAGCATCTTTGCTAGTTTGTTCTATAAACAGTGACGCATGTCACGTGTGCCTCAGTGACCTGGCATAGTTTACTTTGACCTCCAAAAGTATGTAACTTAAAGACCTTAGCTTGATCATCCTAAACTTTTCTGACATTTGAAATAGCCAGTTACGTCTCTTAAGTACACCTTGCTTAGAAGAAGCTCGTCCAACCATCCAAGCAGCCGCTAGTGCTTGGTTCAAATTTTACACGGAGAAATATGGACAATGTACGCAAACGCAAGTACTAGGAAAGGACTATATCTCTGATGGGAGGACGAGACGTTAAATCGTCGGAATTTGCAGCTGCACCGATCTATCATCGTCGTACACTCGTACTACATCCGCCGGAACGATGGACGTTTCTTGACAAGTTAACGGGGCGGTGAGAAATTCTCCTCTCTCCCAAAACACCAACACGCCCCCCCGTGCCGCGCACCGGCAGCGTCCCCGCGTGGAAAAGAGCAGAGAAGGCAAGCAGCGAAGGAGTGGCACGTGACACCGGTCACACCCTGCACCAGCAGCCACAGGCAGGCGCGCGGTCGATCTGCCCAACCTGTCGCGGTGTCGCTCGCCTCGCCGGGGCGGCGTCCGCGCCCACGTCAGCCTCAGCCTCAGCGCGCGTAAAAGAACACCCGATTTGCGGTGCGCCCGTGTGCTCGTGCAGCGTAAGCCGCGCGCGCGGGTTGGCTGCCGGCGAGGGAGCTGGGGCGGGGAGGATGGGGGGATCTCTATGCAACGGAAGTACCGGAGGGCTTGGCTCGGCTCCGGCATAAACCTGCCATTTTCCACGGCTGGGACGGGGACCGGGACCGCGACCGCTGCCTGCATGGCTGGCTGTTCTCATGTTTTGCAGTGTACAGTGCTAGCCGCGGCGGGCACAGACCACGGACAGACGCACGGTGACGTCCCGATCGATCGCCCGAGCCCCCACGCCCCCGTGAACACACCAAGCTGAGCTGAGGCCAAAGCCAAACGCCCGTTGAGGCCGTCTGATCGACGGTGCAGATTGCAACGTGTCAAAAGGAAAAAAAAAAGGGAGGATGCAACAAGCGATGCGTACTGTAGCTGCCGTACAGAGAAAGCACTCCGATCAATCTGTTGTACTCCGCGGTCAACATGCTTGCGTCTCACCTATATGAACAGTTGGTGCGTTACGACTGATTACGGATTACGGAGATGCTTGTTTTTTCAAAGCTCCAATAAAAACGGCACTGTTATTACGCGGGGCTTTAGAACCTCGGTTAAAAAACGGAGTGCCTTCTCTGTCCTCCGTAAGAAAACACACGTACAAGTGTACAACAAATGAACAATCTCTATACATCTACACGGTACGTACTACTGGAAGCAGCGGCGGAGCTAGAGTACAATTGAGGGTGCACCACTTAACCACATATACAGTGGTATATAAATCTTTTAAAGTAATGTTAGATTAAATAACAATGTTTTTAGACAATTTTTTACCCAGTTAGTTTAATATATAATAAAGATTCACGACGGCAATAGAATAGCAATTAAAAGTGCTTACCAAAATATCAAAATCACAAAAATGGTGCAAGCTACACATCTAAGGTGCCGACTGGCCTCAATGTCCTCTGGTGAATTAGCCACTTCAAGCTAAAAAATATTTATTATTCGACTATAATTTTACTTCAGTTCTTTAAATCCCAGCTGAAAGTTTAAACCCTAACAGTGTAATACGTAAAAAAACAGCGCAAGGCAATTATAACATAATACATATCTTTATCTTCTAGTTCATTAAACGTATCACTTACCAAACACTAATTAATAAGAAACAAGAGCACGGCTGTCGACGGAAGCAACGGATGAGCCGGGGAGGGCACCTCAGCCTCATTTGGCGATCAGACCATGGCGGCTGAGGATGAATCGGGAACGGCGAACAAGAATTCAAGGAAACAAGCTGAGCGATGTAGCCTGAGGCATCGAAGCGTCGTGCGTCCCTATTGCCGTGCACGTGACGCGAGGCGGCGGAGGCGCGATCTCGTGTCGCTGTTAGCGCAGCTGAGGTGGGCCTTCTGTGCGCTTGCTTCCCTCCTGGGCCAAGTGAGCGTTTGTCTGAGCGATTGGGCCTATAGGCCGGATTGTGGTTTGGGGTACAGTAAGCACTAAAATTTTCTTTGGAATCGGGTGCCTGTGCAACCCCTTGGACCCATTGGGCTCATCCCCTGACTGGAAGGTAGCAGCGCCACGGAGTAGCCGAAGAAAGAAGGAACACATGGCGTATGCCGCCGCCGTTTCCTGTTCTTTTCAGTCCAGTTAATTACTCCCCACTTCTCACCACCTCCACTCTTTCCCCACTTGCACGCACGCAGCCCACGCGCGGAGTGGCGGTGGAACACGCAGCCCAGGCTCGGGTTAAATCATCCCACCAACACCGTCGCCATCGCGTAGCGTAGCGCCCGCTCCCCCGCGCTCGCCGCCGGCGAACGCTCGCACTCCGCCCGCCTCGACATTGGTGCGCGCCTCCCGATTCCTATCCTTTTCTCCACCATTCCCGGATTTAATGCACAAGATGAGTTGCGTGTGTTCCTATTCGATGTTCCTTTTCTTGCCTTCTCCGTTAGATATTTCTCTTCCTTCTCGTTTCAGTTCCGCTCCGCAAAACCCTGATGAGCTTTGGGGTGTTCGATGTGGTTGTCCTCGACCACCGGTTGCGTGCGGCATTTGATCCGGGCGATTTTGTTTTTCTTTAGGCGAGGTGGTGTGTGTGTGCCGTGCGGATTTCTTTGTGGATTCGTCTCGCGAATTCCAGTGGCAGGCGCCGTGCGGGAGGGGCGCGTGAAGATCTGAGCTCGGGTTTATGATATCCCTCGGACCGAAATTCCCATCGATGATGGCGTAAAGGCGGCTCCTTTTCTGCAGTTCCTCCCCTCCCGCGCCCGATAATTTATTGCTCGGGCGCGCGTCGCGGGCGCAGCTCGCTATGCCTGCTCTCTGGTGATGAGCAGAGCAAAGATGCAGCCTTGCACTTAAAATACTTGGATGCCATCTCCTGTGTACCACCATCTGTCACTGAGCTCCTGCTTGCGTAGAGGAGCGTTCTGGTTCTGCTCAGCTCGTCTTGATTTCACACGGATTGGTTTGGGAGGAATTCGGCCGCATTCCGCGTGGAAAGCTTCGAGTTCTTGGTGCTTGTTCTCCGCTGCGAAAACCGCAGCTTTAGTAAGAGTTCATCAGATTTCCTTTTTTTCTTTCTTTTTTTCCCTCTCTTTTGCTTTCGGTTTCAGGGATCGTTTGGGCTTCAGGCGAACGTTACGTCTTGTTCTTCTCATTCCTTTCTACCTTGCCGTTATACTTCTCCCCTCCCCTGCTAACTGCTGTCACCGACGCCTGGCGTCCTCTTCTTTTCGTTCTATCAATGAGAACTGCAGGATTCCCTTTGAGGCCCGGCGCGTACGATCTTGTTGCTCTGCATAGCTTCTCTCTGTTTTTTATTTTGTTCTTTTGAATTGTGAATTCTTGAAACTAGACGAGTTTGAAGTT
The DNA here is from genome assembly GCA_030770085.1 of Oryza coarctata. NCBI lineage: Eukaryota > Viridiplantae > Streptophyta > Magnoliopsida > Poales > Poaceae > Oryza > Oryza coarctata. Next base: position 13,645,437 of record CM061469.1, on the reverse strand, counting down.
AACAGCTTGAGTTTAGATTTCCATGGAGTAGAAAGCCGAGCTTCTTTGGCCGTCTCTATCCTGCCAGTTGTGAAGCTATGCACTTGTTTGTTCATGTAACTGAACTATCTGACTGAGGAAAGTTCAGCCTTTAAAAGCCTTTGTTACTGCAAAGATTCCTTTTGATGGTAATCATGGATTTGTAATCCTCTCCATCCAATTGGAATAGTGCATCTGCTTTTATGTTACCTCCTGTTGGCTGCTACCACATTCTACTTTTTCATCTTGCCTGGTGTTGCTCAGTCCCCATCGTATCTTTTCGTCGGACGTGTCATTCTCCTTTCTTTTGGTTATAAATAGAATAGGGTCATGAACTGTACTCTCATTGCATCAACCTGGCCTACTAATGTCTGCAAAAATCCAACCTTTGCATCTGTGTGTCGATGTTTTCCTGGAAGGACAGCATCTTGCTACAGTGTATCTTCTGACCTTATATGACCCATACCCATAGTTTCAAATTTAAGGCCGCTTTGCAAGAGAGCATTCTATGCTTCGGTATGCTAGGCTGCTTGCTCGCCAGTTTCTTACCAGTTACCTGTAATTCTATTGTGATTTTAATTGACTAGATCAGCTTTGTGGATCACTGGTACAAGGTTGGTTTTGTAATGTTTCATACCCTCTGTGCCATTTGACTGAATTTCCTGCCTAACTGTCTTTTCAGGACTCATCAATGGTGTTATCCTCTGAGGTTTCCTTTGTAGTAAGAAGGCGGCAATGATCAATTTGTTCGACCTGAGTACAGGGATGACCAGCACCAATGTGCTATCAGATAGAACTCACAGAGATGGTACAAAGAATCCTTCCACATTGTGTTTTAATTTGAAGTGCTGCTTGATGCAAGTGATCTGCAAGTCCTGATTTTGCTTTTATAATGTATATGAAATTATACTTCACTGCTACTTGAGATAAATGTTGTTTCTTGAAATGATACTTGGTGGGTTGGTGCAGGTGGGGTGGGTGTATGATTTTGCAGATTTGACGGCAGAAATGTTGCCAACTTCCTCCTGTCTGTTGGGCTAGATGGCATTGGCATTGTTTGAATAATGATTCCTTTGCATAGTGTTAGATGGTCTCCCTTTAGATGATGACATGTTTGTAGATGATGAAATATTTGTCTTTTCTTTCTGTATGTTTTCCTCTTCTTGGATTCGAAAATAATTCAAAAGTGCTCTTGCTATTTTTGTTGCAAGACACCGACCTTAAAAATCAAACTGATTGTGCTCTTTATTTGCTAGTTTGTATTGATAGACATAAGTGCTTTCTGCCTAATGTTAATTGTTCTGAGCTACACATTTGATTTAGCTTCCATCTTTCAGGCTCCCAAGTTCATAAAAGCCAGCAAGATGTCAATAGAACTGTTGATCCCACAATAGGTTTTGTAGAGGACAAACCAGTGAGTATCATGTCATTTACTCTATTCTGCGACATGCTATTTCAATTTATCATAGATGACCTGCCTAACTTCACCTTGTCGGATTGTTCTAAATATATAGCTGCAAACCACTTACACAATTTTGTAAAGTTCAGAAAGTATGTCTTCAATATTTTTTTGTTCTAATATGGTACTCATTGCAGCAGGTAGGTAGTACTAGGAATGCTTCAAGCAACAAATCAAACGCATCTCCAATGAACAGATTAGTAGCAATGGAGATGTCCAAAGGAATGGAATCAAAGAGGAAGCCACCTAGTGTTGTTGCCAGACTAATGGGACTTGATGATGATATACCTGCTAAAGAACCAGCATTACAATCTTCTAGAAGAAATTTGCGGATAAGTCATTCACTTGATAATTTGGCAACAACAAACAGGCCTCAACATCAGCAGGAGCAGCATTACAGCAGGACAACACCAAACATACACATAGGACCCAAAGAGACAGTTGAATTTAAGGATGTGTACGAAGTCTCTGAAGATCCTTTAAGGAGACATCATATTCTGGGGCAAACTTTTCCTAAGGAAAGATCTTCTGGAAACAAGAGTGACATTAGGATTGAAATTGTTCGACAAAAGTTCATGGAATCAAAACGCCTTGCCACAAATGAGAATCTCATCCATTCAAAACAGTTTCAAGAAGCTCTTGAGGTTCTAAGTTCAAATAGGGAGTTGTTTCTGAAGTTTCTTGAAGAACCAAGCCCTGTTTTCTTGAAGCAGCTCAATGGACTTGACGCAATGCCTGCACCGCCTCTGACGAAGCGGATTACAGTGTTGAAACCAATCAAATCTGTTGAGAACAAAGGAGTAAGAGAAACCAGAACACACCGAGTTAATGAAGAAAATGAACTTGTGGTGGGAAAGACTCACCAGAGATCTTACTCAGCACATGACAACTTCTCCAAGTCAACTAGGATAGTGGTCCTAAAGCCTAGCCCTGGGAAGCCTAATAGAACAGGAGCCAGGCTAATTCCCCGAGCAGCTCCATCTGAACAAGCTCGACAGATCGATTTTCATGCAGGTTTACAATATGATGAATCCATCCTAGGATCTAGGGAATTACTGCATGGTTTGGTTCAACACATGCCAGAGTGTCATCATCGGTGGGATGAATCCCTGATATCATCCACATATTCAAATGGGTATGGTGGAGATGAAAGCTCTTTCAGTGGGTCAGAAGTTGACTACAGTGATGAAGGAGTTAGCCCAAGTGACTCGGAGGTTATCAGTCCAACGCCACGACATTCATGGGATTTCATCAAAAGACACAACAGCCCTCACTCAGCCTCTACTTTTAGCAGGGTCCATTCACATTCACCTGAGTCATCTGTGATCAGGGAAGCCAAAAAACGGCTTTCAGAGAGATGGGCAATGGTATCATACAATGAGATCAATCAAGAACAAGTACCATTGCCAAGGAGCTCAACTACCTTGGGTGAGATGCTCTCCCTTCAAGCAACTAAGAAAGAAGAAGCTGTTGCTGCTGTTTCAAGTAACCGGTCTAGTGGCACAGAAAATGAGTTGGCAATACAAGATGCATGCAAATATACTTTAAGAGAATACGATGAAAATATGAAGAGCCCTCCAAGTAATTCAGCAAAATCAAAATCTGTCCCAGTGTCTTCATCTATATTCAATGACATAGTGGTGAATGCTCAATCTGCAAATTCTGATGGGACTTCGAAGGGGTTTACAAAGTCAGGTAGAGCAAAATTATCTTTCAAGGGGAAAATATCAAGTTTTTTCTTCCCAGGCAATAAAAGACCTCCAAAAGAGAAAACTTCCCTCTCATCTGATAGCTCCGGCGAGAGGTTTGGATGCATTGGGTACATGGCACCGCAGTCTGATCACAATCTTGGTCCTGATGAACAAATGACTTTTTGCAAGGACGAAGCTGATAATTCCCCCAATCAACCTCCCTGTTCTACAAAAGTACGCACTTATCTCAAATTATACTCATGCCTTACTAGATTTTTTTTATATCAATGCATTTGTCTACTGAATTTTCCTCTTCCACCATGACCATTTTGGGAGCTCTTCGATTATCTCTTCCCGAGTTCCTACAAAAGAATGCTGCTTTGTACTCCAGTTTCTTACTCAGTAACTAATAAGGGACATGTAGCAGGATGCTGGTTCCATCGAAGTACCTGTATCTTCTGACTGTGTAAGTGGAGGTGTTGTTGAAGTAAAATCAAATGGTGATCTAAAACCTATCCACAATGAGCCTACTCCTACTTCAATTCTTGACACAGTTTTTGAACATAGAAACAGTAATGAGCCTGAATATTCAAGAAGCACTTCCTGCACCAAGAGTAAGTTTTGTCTCCAGTTCTGACCCTTTAGCTTGCCATTGCTATCTTTCATTATGTACTAACTACATGTTCTCTATATCTTTAGGGGTTACCTTACGATCCCCTGCTATCGATTCTGTTGCCTGCTCATTTTCATGGGAGGATAACAACTCATGTTCTCCGTTGCTAGGTGGTCTAAAGCACTCCAATGTAGATGATGATGAACTAAAATGTTATTCTCTTGTACAAGAGATAGTATCATCTGCTGGATTAGGTCATCTGCAGTTAAGTATGGTCTTCACAGGGTGGTACCTGCCTGACTCCCCTCTTGATCCTGCATTGTGTGACAAGTTCTTGGATCGCAAGGAGGAGGATGCTAAATCGAGGAAGCGAAGGTCAAGCCAAAAGCTTATTTTTGATAGTGTAAATATGGCCTTTGTTGAGATTGGCCAGGATGTCTTACTATGCACCTACCCATGGAGTAGAGCATGCTTGGGAACATGGAGGGAGACACTATCTCAAACCTTGGGTGAAGAAGTATGGAACATCGTGAGTGGTTGTCTTTTTGGAGATGGGAGCTTTGCGGCAAACAAGGACGACAATGCTGGAACAATGTTGGAAAGAATTATGCAGGAGGAGGTGGAAGGGAAGGGTTGGATTAAGCTATTGACAATGGAAACAGATGAGATCACTGAGCAGATTGCCTGTGAAGTGTTGGAGGACATTGTCACAGATTATTTGGAGCATCTGTCAATTTGTTGTTCGGAGCATGGCATTTCAATGCCAGTGCCAATGGTAATGCCAAATCTGTAGGAAGCAATTTCTGTCATATGAGCACATGCCTTGAATTTTGTTGTGCTGAAAAAATTCTTCAGCAGCTTCATAGATTGTATATAAGTCCATGTAGTTGCTTTACTCTTTTGGTTCTGCTTATACCTACAATTCAATTGGCCAAAATCGTGTAGTTCTTCACTCTGTAGGTGTCCTATTGATCAAATAGTGTTAGTCAGAAATCTGACATTAGCATATGGTGTCAGTAGTATTGTAGCTTTTTGGGAAGCGAAATAACTTTTAGTGGCTCTCGTGTACTTGACATTGAGGTGCAGCAGAACACTGCTCCATATGACCATGCGTTAGCAAAGAGTATTATAATGCATGACGGCGCCAGTTAGCATCATCCTGGTGTCTAGAGCTCTATGTCAAGTTGTCAATCTGAACGTCTGAATATAAAATTAAAATGGGGGCATATTAATGGCCCAATCAAGCATGGTTTGTCTAGTGCAACAATATGACAACTTGAACAAAAACAAAGGTAATTAGTGGCTCTTGTCAATTCTGGACATTCTTCAGGTCTAAGATTTTCTAATCTGGATGTCATCTTTCTCATATCAAGGTGCAGCGGTATTAGTTTTAACTGTTTAAGAAGGCATTGGCCATTGCGGCGGGATCACCAATATTAGTTTAAGGAAAAGCATTATGGTAACCATTTTTTTACTTTATTAATGAGCTGGAATTGGGGAAATAATTTAGACTTCTGGCCTTATCTCTGTTAAATGTTCTGGCCCTGTCTGGGAGTTGCATACTTGGCCTTATCCCTAATGCTCGTGCACATTAAGGGTTCCTTCTAAAAACGCATAATATAAATAACATAAGAACAAAATGTCTTGCCTATTTAATTCTTATATAACATATGAAAATATTAAAACTATCGTTTGGATTATACACATGAAAAATACACGAACTTAAAGAGCACTTAGGAAGACACAAGGCGAGTTCTTAGACTTATTTTCCTCTAAATTTCTCTAGCTCATTCTAGGCAAATTTTATGGGATTTTGTAGGGATCAATTTCTTTTTTTTCTAAACAGTTCTATAGGAATTTTTCCTTTTGTTCTGATACTTTGCTAAACATGTATGTAACTAGTACTTCCTCTGTCGTATTTTAGCTATACATTTACATTATTAAAATCTCTATTTTGAGACGGAGAGACGGAGATAGTACAAGAAATCAATCAATCACCAGAACACCCACGCTTCCACACACCACGAAGACGCAAACAATCGGCAAAATCTAGCCTAAACCGGCGACGATGGTGTAGGCTGTCCGATCGGCTCATAGCAACTTGAGAGGCGCTTAGTTTTTTTTATACCAAACGTTTGGCAACTTATATATTTTAAACCCTGTATTATTATTAATTTAAAGATCGGTTTAAACCTTCCTACTCTAAAATATATGACAAAACGAGTACAATATTATTAAATATATTTAAATATTTAAAATTAATTTAAATAATATAAATAACTAAGCTCTACAATAAAATAATTCTTCATAAAATAACATTAGAATTAGGACGAGTTGAAAATAAGGATTCATAAGTAAAATATAGAGAAGATTTACAAGTAAATATATGGATTTTCTTATTTAAAGCAATCACTATATTATTTTTGCTTTATATAAGAAGTAAGTCTTTATGAAATTAGAAGGTACTATGAAAAAAATAAATATTTAAAGTAATTATACTAATATATGGAAATAACTCTCTGTAACTCTTCTTCACGATATTAGAAATAACTCAAAAAAAAATAAAAATAACTCTTTATTAGAAATAACTATTAGAGGAATTAACAATAAAATAATTATAGTGAGCATAAAAGTAAAGTTTGCACAAATGTAAAAGTAATTGTGAGCCTTTTTTACGATCACCCTAAAGTAAATTAAAACAAAGGATGAATATATATTTGATAATTTCGGGGTGTAGTTTGGCATCGTACCAATGCATCGTAACGGCATACACAAATCATCAAGGAACAGCCGTTACACGCATCAACGATATGCTAACGGAGTAGCAGGACGTTTGCTACTATGTCTGACAAGAAGAGTGGAGTAGCTAGTTAAGAGTAATTAGTGCACATTTCCTGTGTAGCCTCGTCCCAAACAATTACCATAACTGCAGAGATTTGGGCCACATTCTCTGCTTTTCCAATTGTCTTCCTCACTAACAATATAGAACCACACAGCTAGTTGCACTGCGAGCAGGGAAAAAAACGAAGGAAAAAGAACAGAGAGGAATGCACCAGTTAGAGGACGACCGGTGGCAGCGCACGAGAAGTTTCCGGTGAGGACGAGGCGATGACGAAGTAGACATGGCTGAGGCGGCGAAGGAGAAATTGCGGCGGCAAGGAAGAGAGCCGAATTGCAAGTCTAAGCCCAGCATGCACCATGATGGGCCGATAGACCAACAAGTGATCAGATGACAAAGGGGTCTAAGGTTAAACTCCGAACCCCATGGGTCTTTGATCGATGTTCGACGTGCGGCCCAGAATTCACGGCTGTATCCTTCTTGGCAAGTCGAGTGTTGGGCAAGCCGGTATGGAGGCGTGAGCCCAGCACGCACCATCATGGCCCAAACAGTTAGCGTGTCTACGACTCAATCTTGGGCGCACGCACATGATCGAAATGCTGTCAGAGACCTAGGGGGGTCAGAGTTTAATAACAGCCTATCGCTCCGAAATCTTATTAGTAAAAAAAATAATATATGGATAAAAATTAATAAATTTTGGCACGGTTGATTCCATAGGCAACCGATCATGGCCTAAAACTCCAACCCCTCCCGTTCCTATCAAGAATGCTGGCACCGCTTCATACCTTCCATCGACTGCGCACCGCCGCATCCTAGTCTTCTCCTGCTTCTCTCTCCTTCTTCCTCGAGACATCTCAGCGTCTACTGTTGAAATTGTAAGCAGATGAGACCACAGATTGTGTGTGAAGTGTTGGACGGCCTTGGCAGTGTTGTCACAGATTCTTTGGAGCAGCTGTCAATCGGTATTTCATTGCCATTGACAAACGGTAATGCCAAAAATGTAGGAAGCAATTTGTATCATGACATGATCACTTCTCTTGGAGTTTTGTGCTGAAAGAATTCTTCAGCAGCTTCATAGCTTGTATGTAAGTCCTTGTAGTTGCTTCCGCATTCATGATATTGCCTACAACTCAATTTCCCAAATCATGCAATCCTGCAGATTCTGTAGATGTCCTGTTGATCAAATAATTAGTCTGGAATCTGACATTAGTACGTTTCGCCATCACCACTGTGTATCTGTAGACTGTAGCATTAGCAAATTGTGTCAATGGTATTATAGCTTTTTGGGAAGAGAAATAACTTTTAATGGCCTATGTATATTTGACTTTGAGGCGCAGCAGAACACTGCTCCATATGACCATATGTGATATGTCAGCAAAGAGTGTTATATAATGCATGCCCTTGCCAGTTAGCATCCTGTTGTCTTGAGCTCTAAGTCAAGTTCTCAGTCTGGATATCTGAATAGATTAAAATGTGGACATGTTAATGACCCAATAAAGCATGGTTTGTCTAGTGCAGCAAGATGACAACTTTAAGCTCTTGTCAGCTCTGGACATTCTTCAGGTTTGAGATTTTCTATTTTGGATGACATCTTTCTCTTATCAAGGTGTAGCAGTATTAGTTTAACTGTTAAGCAGGCATCGGCCATTGGGGGCGGGAGCAGCAAAATTGGTTTTAAGGAAAAGCATCATGGTACCATTTTCCTACTCTGATGAGTGGGTATTGGGGCAAATATTTTAGACTTCTGGCCTTCCCTTTCTGTTACAATGTTCTGGCCTTGTTGGTTGTTGCGTGCCTAGCAACCAAACTTTTCAACTGGGAACAATATTTTTTTCCCTGCTCAGAGGAGTGCTTGATCCTCTTTAGATTACAGGGTCTCGCATTGTGATCTCCGTGAAGTTATTCACATGATGAATTCACCTGTATGTTCTATTTCTGATGAATTGCAAGGACTGTACGTATCATATAGATGGATGCCGCCATTCTGCCTATGGGGTTAAATCTGTCCTAGAGCTGTTTATCTGCAAAACTTATTTGCAGATGAGGCGTAAGGTTGGTTGCAGGATAGGATTACCATTTTTTTTCTTCCATTATTGTACTCTAGTTTCTTCCATGTCCCATATGTGTGTCTGCTAAATCTGAAGACCATTTAGACCCAGTTCTCTCGTCGGTTTAATGTTCATGGACTAGTTAGTTAGTCTAGTACAGAACTGAAGATTGCATGGATCTTCCACTGTACTGAACTTTACAGAGGCAGTCCGTACAAGCTGCCAGTTTGTGCAAAACTACATGAGCATCCTGATTCCTGAAGGAGCTCAGAAATGATAGAAGGAACGGTAAAAAAAAGATCGATGTAGCGACGGGCCGGGCTCGTTTAGGCCTCGTTTCTATAGGCTGAAAATCTTAGCCCATCCATCTGGATGGGTCGTAAATTTAGTAGGCCTCAAACTTTCTGAAATACATCGTCTCCTACTTATGCAGTTGTACTGTCTTTCAAACAGGCGAAAGCTTAAAAGTAGATCATGGCGATTAGAGAAGTAGATGGAGATTTAACTGACTGGAGTGTGGAAATACTCCTACTATGTTTGGATTTGGCCCGAATCGCAGAAGTCGCATTGATTCACATGTTTCGCGTGTGGCGAAATCAATACTAGCAGAGTCCACTTGTCCTCTGCGAAATAAAGCTCAGCAATTGTAGTACAGTGCTAGATTCAGAGTGTTCACTAGCGGATTTTTTTGAAAGTCATATTAATTCAGCGGATTAGAGTTGCAGATCCACTACTCCCTGACGTTATTTTGGGACGGAGGGAGTATGCTCGTGCAAAGCCGCGGACTAGAGCAAATACGAGTCAACTTGCCAGTTGCTATTTTGGCTGCCAAACAATAATATCTGCATGGGAATGGAAGGCTCGTAAGTCGTAAACTATCTTAGAGCTGATGGAATCATGGAATGCAAGCATCGAGGCTAACGAAATCTCTGAAAGCATCATGAATTCATGACCGTCGTCGTAATCCAAGCCAACGTCATTTCTGCAAAAGCATGGCAAAATATTAGCTAGCGGATCACGAGTTCACGATCCAATTTTCAAATGTTCATGGATACTTTAGTTTCCTTCGTATTGTTGCACTGACTAGAACACGTATCTAATTACAAAAAGAATTTACGCTTGCGTGCGTGCGTGCATGGAGTGTCAGCGGTAGAACGCCACCGGCGGCAGCCGGAAGCCGGAGTTGCGAAGGAAGGGTATCGCCTCCGGCCGCGACTCGAGGTCACCGTAGAACTCGTACTCCGCCTCGTAGTCGTGCAGGTCCAGCTCGCGGCGCTGTAGCGTGTGGTAGTGGTGCCGCGCCGACGCGTCCTTGCCGAACCCGAACACCGACACGCGGTCGCACACGCCGGCCGCAGCCACCACCGCCTGCATCCCCGACGAGTAGTGGAACATGCTCTCCTCGTGCCGCCGCGCCCACTCCTCCGCCGGCCGCCCCGTCTCCCGCGCGAACCGCCGCAGTGAGTAGTACTTGACGATCCGCGCGCACAGCGCATCCAGCCGCGGATCCGTCACGATCACCGGCGCCGCCGACGAGGAGGAGGAGAAGGATGAGGAGTTGTTGCACACGGCGTGCTCCACGAAGTGCGCGGCGTTGCACATGTACGTCAGGATGGGCACGCCTTCGCCGTAGGCGCGGCAGAAGCAGGCGCCGCGTCGAGGGACGGCGCACTGGCTCAGCACGTTGCTGTTGAGGAACGCCAGGCCGGTCCTCGTGCCGACGTGGCGCGCGTACCGCCCGTTCCCCGCCGGCGCGTTGTTGAGCCGGACCACGAGCTCTTGCCCGTCGATGAGCACGCCGTGCTCCGCCGCCAGCAGGATCCCGCTGTTGCCGACCACGGCGCACGACGCGTACCTCCGGGCCTCTCCTTCGTCGCCATCGCCGTTGTACCGATCGATCGGGCGCTTGATGAGGCCCACGAGCTCGGACATCACGCCCGGGTCGAACCGCTCCTGCTTGCCGACCCACTCTCTCAGCCCCCGGAGCGCGATGTCGCGGTGCCTCTCCGGCGCCCTCTCCAGGTTCCCGTCGAGCAGCCTCTTGGCCGCCTGCAGCACCGCCGACGCCGCCGGGTCCACTGCCGCGAGCTCCACGAGCCTCTCGTCAACGTCGTCATCATCGTTCCGGCCCGCACCACCATCCGGTGGGGCTGCCGCCGCGCCGCGGCCGCCAGCGCTGGAGCGGCGCAGCTGGGAGCACCGGAAGATGAGGAGCAGGCAGAAGACGGCGACGAGCTGGAGGAGGCCGCACGACGGGTGGCTCCAATGCCTCCTCTTCATCTCGCCAGGTAAAAGCTCCCGCCCAGCTAAGCTTCCACGCTAGCTAAGCCCGCCAGCTCGCCTCTGCAGTATCAGAGAGAGCACACCACGATTCTGGGCAATTCTGCTATTTTATACGGGCGTTCCAAATGCTATCCTCACTGCCATGTAGCCCATGTTTCGTCAAAACGGCAATTAAGAATCTGGAAACCGAAGATACAGGACCACGACCACACCCTACATAATTTTCTCAATTATAATTTCCACTTTGTTCGTGCTCGCCGTTGACGGCTGAGATTACCACGCAAAAAATACAACTCGCCAGCTGATGTTTTCGCCTGCAGGGTTCAGTGCATGACGACGACATAAACAATTGGTTTCGTGGCAAGTTGGCGGAGGTTCGTGTGGGGACGGAGCAGATGGTGCACCACGCGATGCGATTGGTGAAGGTTCCGAGCCGTGCCTCCCCCAGGAGACCGCGTTTTTGTTGGCAGAGTGATCAACTAGTGCGCGGGCCGCGGGGGGAGGTCGATCGGCGCCGTCGTCGTGGGATGTGATGTATCGAGCCGTGTGCGGCTGTGCGTTTCGTCATCCCAGGCACGTTCCTCGGTGGAAAATGGAAAGCTACACGTACCGGTGGTCTAACGTGGAAGACTGATCGACATTCCGTCCCCAATATTATTTGGTCGATGTGTTCCGTCATCTTACAGCTTGGAGCGATGGAATCTTAAGATCCCCAAAACATGCAAACTTTCATTAAAGAAAACGGAGAGACAAAACAAAAAAAGCATCACTATAAACTCCATCCCCAATATTCTTTTTTTATCCTGCTCAAATTTTTAGATTGTGAATAGACTCCTTCCTCCAGTGATAACTAAAAGACTCATAATAATAAAAAATAGATCACCCTAAACTATCACTAGGATTTTTTTTTATCACGATCGTGCCTCTCTCCTCTCGTCCCGCAAGCGTGTGTTGCAGTTGGCGGATTGGGAGCGTGTGTTGCCATGCCAATGTATTTAACCGGCATGCCGACATTACTTTGCCAAAGAAGTTTCAGATTTAGAAATAGATTATGTGAGGGTTTATTTAAAATAATTTAATAAAAAAATAATTAAAAGTTTTCACTTTTGTAAGACCCCACTGGAGAACGCTAAAAAAAACTACTCCACTCGTTTATATGCTTCCCCTATGTTCTATCCAGTGGTCATGATCTCATCGACCTCTGCTATCTTGTTTTTAATTCTTGTGCTGTACGGTTACATTGCTATTAACTGCAATTATTTGTGTTTCCATTTTATGTTATACTCCAGCATTAAGGGGGCATATTTAACAGAAATTACCTGGATAAGTTAGCTAAGCTAAATAGAAAATTAATCTATTCTTGGTATCCACTAAAGGGCATTAACTTCTGTAAAACAAGATATGCACGAAGCCACATTTCAGTGTCCCATATGACATATACCGTATAATTAGATTAAAATATCTTCAGAAATAAAGAATATCTAGATACATGTAGTCTCTAAAAATATAAACACATACGGCTAAGAAATAAAATCATTGAGACAAGATTTAAGAAGCCACTTTGCTATTAACGCCGACTATATTTTACCACTTAGAGTTACTATATATTTAAATATGCTAGAAAAGTAGATTGTTCAAATCTTGTAGTTTATATGGTTATTACCAAATACATATATAAGAGTAGGCTATTATGTATTCTCAAAGACTCAAACCTATATAGCAGTGCTTGTGTTTCTCTTTACTACTATCTTACGAATATTTTAGCATCGATCAAATCCTACATTTATAAATAACGTACTTAGATAAAAAGATAGTAACAAAGATATCACCTATCGACACCATCATCAGCAACAAAGATAGTAACATATTAGATAAAAAGTTACTTATTATCCATCTAGTTCAACCATTGATTAGTCATCCTTTTATCTTTTTCACTCCTAGCTACCAACATAGAACATATTTATATGCCTAACTAAATGAGTATTACCTTTCTCATCATAACCATTGGTTATGATTTTTAGTTAATTCTTAAGTATTGAGAACTAACTATAGTTTATATATTTTTTATAGTATGGGAGTAATGAATAACAAATGTCTTCCTTTCTAATGACCCGACTCAACTAGAGCTAGTATTTAGAAATGCATCACTCCATCTCTCCATTAATTATTAAATTTTTGTAAGTTTTTAAAAAAGAGTTGAAAGATATATGTAAATCATCACAAATATCAATAGAAAATATATTTTACAACTAATCATTTTTATTTTATCATATAGAGAAGTTCCGCAACAATGCGCGTGGTTGTCCAAGTGTTATGGAGTGGACGTGACCACCACCAATTCTTCTATATATTCTCTTCAGGAAATCAATCATTCTGATCCCAAGTCCCCTAAAATGCATACATTATGTATACATAGTTTAACTTTTTTTAGGCATACTATACTGGCATGTGTACTCATGTACGCTGTCTAAACTATTAAAAGTCTGGCTGACTCGTTTGTCTCACCTCCTCGCCCGTATTTATCTGTCACAATAGAGAAGGAGTCAAGAAACCCACGTCGAAGCTAAATGACCTCTCAGACCTTAGCACGCGTATTTTGAAGCCAGAGAGTAGTCGATAAACCTACTAGATCTGACGGAGTAGTGCAGTATTCATAGGTGTTGCAGCTTATGCAGTTGTGCTCGAGCTACACCTCTGCTACTCAGATTTGAAATTTTTCTACATTGTCTCAAATTATACACTCAGATCGATGGGAGTTTGTGTGAAGTTATGGTTTTATGGCAGTTGGGATTTTGTGTTTGGGTTTAATCTCAGTTCAGATTTAAATAGATAGTTGATAGCAAAATATGCATTATTTACTCTTGAAAAATTTTGTTTCACAGTTGTGTGGAAATTATGCTGAAATTGCTCTTAAATTAATGTGTCACATTTGGATCGATGCATGTAATTGTGTTTTCAAGTTAGTACTGATGAATTCTCAAAACCTGATTGCAAGCTGACAGTAGGAGCGAATATTTGGTCCAGGGTCTCCTACACAGTTTCGAGGGGTAAAATGATCCTTGCACAACACTTAACTGCCAATAGGAGGTGACGGTGATAGAATTTCTTCAAAAAATTGTTTTTACGATGGAATTTTTTTAGAACTTTCGGAATTAGACGTTTGTCAATACTAATTTTTAAAATTTCTTAAAAAAACACCACGCACGGAACTAATCAAAATGACTTAATTTACTGTCTAATAATATTTCTTTTTACGTAAGTTCTATCTTAAGTTGAAATTTTGTTTTCTCAGTCCTAACAATTTTCATATTATCTCCACCATTAAGTGTTTATTCTGTTATAAAACCGAAAAGAAAACAAACTGAGGCCAGTGGCTGACTAGCTACTTCACTCGTCACGATCACGAGAGCAACTGGCCCGGAGAAGAGTTCCCGTGTTGTAACCTGCCTAGGATGAGCAAAGCCATTGCACGGCAACAGGTGGGCGCCGCCGCGTTTACCAAAAGTGCTTTTAAGAAAAACGCACGTCACGTCGTATACGGTGCAGATCAATTCTACTAGGGAGTATTATATTTAGATAAGCTTGTAGTGTAATCTAAACTAACTTTCTCTAAGCAGGTATGGACGAGCCGGCAAACGAGGTATATTACCATCACGAAGAGGAGAGAATTCGTGTATATACCAGTGCGTGGTAGTGCACCCTTACGCGGAAAGGGAGCACAAGCTGCTTGAAGCGGGAGAAGAAAAAAATGATCATTAGTTTCGTTGTTATGCTTAGCTTTCATTTAGAGCACCTGTTTGATTTTGATTGGCAGTGATGCCTTTCTTTGAGGCTAGCGCTAATCTGTTTGATTGACGGCTCGCCGGTCTGTGGGCCACCGGCCCGCCTCCCGATCGCCACTAGGATGCGAGCGGTCCGGCCTGCGTGTACCCGGGACCGAGATATTTGATCCTCAGTTCGTTAGTTTCATCATTTCTTGGACTGCTTATTCAGACTATAAATTAGGTGTAAAACAAAATTTAAATTGACCTGATGATGTTTATACGAAAATGGACAGACCAACCACGAACAATTTTGTGTCACTGACTTATAGGACCCAACATATCTATGTCCTGGTCAAATCCATGTCGCCAGAAATTGCCTGAAACAACTTTGGCATGAGCGGCATGTTGACATCTAACATGCCTTCAAGCATCTGGACTACCTGTGCCATCGTCGGTCTGTTCAATTCATCATCCTGAATACACCAGCAAGCAACTCGACAAGCTTTTTCAACCTCTTCTGAATTGATGTCACCCTGAATGTTTTGGTCCAACAGGCACTGCACATTCCCCTGAAGGAGTTTACCTACAACCTGAAGCGGGAAATAGGTAGCATTACTGGTACACTCGCCTCTAAAATTTCTCCTTCCAAATATGATTTCTAACAACGCCATTCCATAGCTGTAAACATCGCAAGATATCCGACAGTTCCTCTTACGGTTGTCAAAACTTGGCTAAAATCCCTCCCCATGAACTTTAACATCCTAAAATCTGCTATCTTAGGAACAAATGATGCATCCAAAATAATATTCTGTGGCTCGATATCACAATGTATGATGCAGTTCTGGCAATTCCCATGCATGTAGGCCAATCCTCTGGCAACACCAAGTGCCATTTTATATCGAGTACTCCAATCCAGGGATACAACTTTACTCCCAAAAAGATGGGAATCAAGTGGATCATGTGGCATGTATTCATTGACCAACAACCTCTTGCTACCTTCGCAACAAAAACCAATTAACCTGACCAGGTTAATATGTTGGATTATTCCTATTGAACGCACTCCGCTCTGAATTCCTTCTCTCCTTGACGAGCACCATCAAGCCTTTTTAACAGCTATTGTAGTGGAGTCAGTCAAAACACCCTTGAACACAGAACCAAAGCTACCACCTCCTAATCTTTCTGAGAAGTTTTTTGTTGCATGCTAGAGATCCTTGTATCCAAAAGCTATTGTTCTACATATAGTTTTACTATGTTCGACTGATGAACATATATTTTTTTAGATCAATTCGATAGACAATTTAAAGGGTAAATGATTGTGAAAGTCAAAAATAAAATTTAACAAATCTCTTTACTCACAAAATTCGAAATATGAATAAAACACCATTTTTATCATTAAATAGATTATAGCCGTGAGAATTTTGTTAGAATAAAATAGATAAAATTTACAGAAAAACCTAACTAAAATCATATCAAACGACTTCTGGAACTTAGGATGTTAACGAAACAACATATGGTTGGCAAAAATTAATTAAATCATAATAAATAAATTAATAATGTAAGATGTGAAAATAATTAACCAATTAAATTATTTAGAACACTAGAAAACACCCTAACTAGATTCCAAATCATAGTGACAAATAACTATGCATGCAAAAAGTTGAACTAGAAATAGAGATTAATTACCACACTAATTTTTTATAAACTTTACTTTTAAGATATTGCTAACAAAAATTTTACTAAGGTGTCTTAATAATCCTAATAGACCAAAATAATTGAAAAAATTTATAGGAAAGATCTCAAAGTCCTTAAGATTTTGTAGCCACCTCTGATTTAGCTATTCACAACCGCTGGATTTAAAAAAAATTTATAGGAAAAATTTATAGGAAAGATCTCAGCCTATTCACAACCACTGGATTTAAAATCAACATTTAGCTATGTCACTAAACACACAAAAGCCCATATAAATCGACGCGCTTTCACCAAGAATCTCACTCATACTACTGTTTATGTTGTTTGTGCCAATTGCATGGCGACACGCATCCTGCCGAATTTCCTACGCACTTACGCTAGCTACCATGACGTTGGGCCCACTTGTTAGCTACAGCACCGTGTACGTGCGTGTCCATGCTTGCCTCTACTGGACCGTCTCCACCCCGTTGGCTAGCCTATATCACCAACCCAATCTATTGTTGGCTCGTTTTGCCGATCTACTCGTCATGCCATCGTTAGCCCACACCGTTTATTTTAACAGTAAACTATAATAATAATAAAATATTTTTAGATATAGATTTTAACAATCTAATCCAAGTGTACATAGTGTTCGCTATACTTTGATTATTTTAAAATAAATTATTTATAAAATAATAATTTTAATATAAACCAATTTTATCAATTTTAATATAGATTAATTTAATTTTAATATAAATCAAAATTTTATCTTTTACATATTTCTCCTAGGAACATGATAACAATGGTAAACAAGGATAGAGTGAAAATGCTTGCAGCAACAACCACTCCAATTATCAATCCTCTTTTGTGCTTTGAACTCTCACTAACATCAACCTCAGCTGCAAGGCGAAGGTAAATAACTCCTCCACTGGTACTCTGGTTTTGCTGTGCAACATTAAACAATCCATCACTCCAAATATTGCAAGTACCGTTGTACGAATATGCAGTGCAAGAAGAATTATTCAGACAAGCCTGTTTGCATTCATCGGCAGTCTCAGCTTCCATGTTCTTGGCATTAGCAGGGAATCTAACATCACTCATGGCATAGAACCTGTCTGCCATAACACTTACACTTAGGTTGCTGCCACAATATTGCAAAGGAATATCTCTGACACATCCACCTGTCTGGTCTCCTAGCTCCCTGTCCTGTGGTGACCTGATGGAGAAGCCCCTCATACAGTTGCAGAATGGCAGCGTATCCTCTCTGCAGATTGTGAAAGCTCCACAGACAGAGTACACATCACACTGTGCTCCAGGCTTCGCATAGAACGTCACCCAATCCTCCGAAACACTGGACCAGATCATGTTCTTCTCCTGTCCAGAGACATCGAGCACGTACCTCGTGATCACCGTGTCGTTCCTCAGCCTGTACGTGAAGTATTCTTCGTGGTCATTGCTGACAAAGTCGAAGGTGAAGAGAGCTCGAGCCGTCAGCTCCGGCGTGTTGCTTTAGTACTGCCCGTTCCACTGCACGGTCGACCAGTACACCACGGAGGAGTTCCACACGAGGAACATGCCTGGGTTGGCGAAGTCGGAGGACGGCGTGGAGGAGTAGACGCCGGGTGAGAGATCGGCGGAGTTCCTGTTGGAGACGAGGCCATGGGTGAAACCTCTCACCTTCTTCCACCCCATCTTCGCGACGGGGAGGAAAGTGTCCGTTATGTGGCTGAAGCTCTCCCAGAAGAAGATGGAAGAGTTTGAGACGTCGGAGAGGACGAGATTGCGGCTGTCTAGGACAGTGGCTGTGGTGTTGGCCTGGCTGCACGAGGAGGTCATGGAATTGTTGGCACGGTTCGAGATGACGAGGTAGTCGTCGCTGGAGATGGCGAGCTGCCACTAGTTGCCACCGTCGGCGAGAGGGTTCTCTCTGTTGGCCACCCATGCCCCGGTACCACTTCGAGGCAGTGCTGCTGTTGCCGCCGGCCATTTGGAAAAATCCCAGTGCGAACTTGCCGTTGCCGTAGACGAGCTCGTATGCGGTGACGGCGTCGGTTGCTACGGACGGGGAGGTGGTGATCAGTAGGGAGAAGAGAAATGGGACGAAGATAATGTAGGAGGGAGGCATGGCGCGTTGGCCGTGGTGTGCAAGCTCCATGGTCAATAGGAAGCGATTATGCGGGATGCATAATTGTATAGCGCAAAGCAGCTTAGTTAACTATGCAGTTCACACATATTAAGAATAGCATGAATGATATGATCATATGATTAAGATTGTTCGGTTGGAAAACCGGTCATAAGGAAATCATAAAAACTAGCATCAGCTCTGAACACTGGCCAATTAACCTGTTTAATGATAATGTAAATAATCAGAGTCTTATTATTATTATTTTTAAAAAGGCAAATAATCAGAGTCGTTCCGGCTAAAAGAATATTAAGATTCCACTCTCATGCATCACATCATTACGGTCAACTATAGGACACATGTTTTGCATTCACACCAAATTCTACTTCGTATGTCTGAAAGCCGAAACAATTGTTCTTAAATGCTATCTTAGAACAAACACAATAAACTCTTAATCACTACCCACAAGATGATAAGCTGAAGTAGAAAAATGAGAAAAGAGAGGAGTCACTTCTCATACAAGCAGCATTTACAAGCTCTAATAGAAGGAGATATTTTTGTCCTTCGAGGGAATATTATCTCTTTGCATGTCATCTAAAATTAATTATTTTTTAAATTGATAAAATAAATTAATATGTGATATATTATTTTATAAACATATTAATTAAAAACAAAAATAATAAATTTATTTGTGAATTACGCGTTCTATTTAGATTTATTATTTTTGTTTATGATTATACAAATTAAATTTAAATTTGTATGTTTGTAGAGGATATATCATATAGTGATCTTGTTAAAATTTTTAAATCTTTTTTAATGATATTGAGGTGATAAGTAAAAAAAAGGATGTACCTTCGAGAAACAAATATTTTTCCCTAATATAAATAGTAGATTGAATAAATAAATAAAATAAAATAATTTTAAATTATTGGGGCTAATGTACTAAGCGTTGCCTGTTTACTGAACAGTACCTAACATGAATTAAAGTTGCCTTTAAGAAGGCTGTGATTTAAGACGACATGATTTAACAGGCCGTCTCGTGAAATTCGTGGGCTTGTGCAAAATCTTAACCAAGCCCTAAACTTAGTGATGAAACAAAACGATAACAATTTAATTCAGTGTCCATGTAGATGCAATAATACAAGATGAAAACAACATAATTTAATTTAGTGTACTTTACTGGATAAACCTATGCACCAAATTTGGGAAACGCCTAGATAAACCCAGGCGTGCGGTTGTGCAGGCGGTGCTGTCGTGGTGTTGTGTTTGTGCCGTGGTGCGGGACGCCAGCGAGCAGTAGGGTGACACCGCGGTAGGAAGCCAAGCGGCGAGCTGGTGGGCAGCCGAGCGCCATAGCGATGAGCGCGTCAGGGGCTCAGGGCGATCTGATCGATCCACTCATTGACAGAAGAAAATGAAACGCGCGTTGAATCGCTCTGTCGCTGGACGCTCCCACCTACAGTCCTGGACAGCCAGACCTTGTGGCTTCTGCTCTCACTAATTGGACCAATGGGCGTGTCGGCTGAAGCAGTAAAGCTACCCAGGGTACTGGGCCTAAGCAGCGCATGTCGAACACCCTCAAGAGTCAAGATGGGCCTATGATTTAATTAAACTTAAATTTACTTGCATGCAAGCGCTGGGGGCCCTGTGTAGATGCCATACATCAGTCAAACTGTACCAATTTTTTTACTAACAATATTACTCTACATGACAATTACACTTTTCCTGGACAAACGACATGACAACTTTCTCGGAGAAACTGTGACATGGTTGGAGGAATGGAGTCAGTCACTGACGTATGTGTTACTGCACCAAGTTGTACACTCATGGTCATGGTCTTTGACCACAATTGCATCCACGAAACACTGTTCACGCCGCACCAACATGATATACTTTGGCACAAATTTACCATGGCGAAATGGCCAGACAATAAACTATATTTTACCATGGCGACAAGTTAATCCAAAATGTCGTGCAAACCATAATTCTAAATCTTTGAAAATTTATGTTGACTATCAAGAATTTCTTCAGAAGTGTTAGCTAACTTGTAACACTACAAAAAGTGTGTTTCCTCTACCTATGACAGTAACTAAAGTCCAAAGTGTTCGCGTTTCAGTTCCGAAATGATGAGGACCAATTGGAAGACGACGTCCCCTACAGCTACGAGATTTTCTACATTGTATTTGCGATGGGAGCTATATATTTTGCGATGCTGTTCATCAACTGGGAACTTAACCATCCAACGAGAAAGTAAGGCATCCTACCATTATGAAACTAGATGGCTATGCAGAAAAAACAATGGCCATACGATTTGAACTAGAGAAATGCTTAATAATCGCTAGCATGCTACAGAGTGCCATTTCTTTTCATTAGTGACATGATGTTGCTTTGCTACCTCATCATTGTGTTGCGTACAAGATGCATCCAAGAACATCCTCTCACGTCCTCCCTTACATAATTAGGTGGAGCATATATGTTGGATGGGCTAGTACCTGGGTAAAGATCATTAATGAATGGTTTGCAGCTAGCATATATGGTAAGTCGAGAAAAAATCGTCTGCTTGCCATGCCACTTTTGACTGAAACATTCTTTTTTTTTTTGAACTTCCTCACTCTGACAAAAACAAAATGAGTGACTCTTTCTCTTTTTTTACTGCCTGATGTATTAAGTGCTAATATTCTGATTTATTGTGCATTACTTGCAAAAAAATCAATTTCTTCGCTATTATTAGATGGCAGGAAGTACAACCGTCTGAATTGTTATGCTTTCTGGCAAAAAAAATAAATCAATTTGATGCCCAAACTGGAGTCTGTACTTTTGCGGTTTGGAGATTGATCTCTCCAGTTATATTGAGGAAGCAAGCTGCCAATAATGAAGAGCTGGTGTCACGGACCCTCATAGAACAGTGTTCACGATAGCGAACTGTTCCTTCACACATTTTTTCGATTCAATTATTGTGTAATGCCATATATCCAGCTAAGTGTATACGGTCTAATTGTTCACAGACCAAACACATTTTTTTTCAAAATTCAAAAATATATGCAGCTAAAAAAATACAGCATAGTAATGTTTGTATGGGCCATCATCTCAAATTCTTCAAAGGCTTATTGGGCTCATGGGAGGTTGTCGGTCAGGCCGGCTAAACTACTTTTTGTGGGATCTTTAGGCAAGGCAAACGCAGCGTTTTCTTCGTCTAAAAAAGTCTCTTCTCTTTAAATCTCATCCTGGTACACTCATGGACCCATGGATTAATACGGAGAAAGAGGAAAAGAATCTATAGAGACGCAGTTTCTTGCAAGGCACAGAGCGAGACCAGTCGGTGTCATCCAGACCAAAATGCAGAGGCCCCAGTTTACGCGTGCGCCATGGCTAAGCTTGTAGTGCCTCCTCCCATGCGCTGTTTTGTACGCTGCCGGGCCACCGTTTTTTCACTGTTACGTCGCAGTCGGCCCCGATCCAACGCTGGAATCAAATACACGATCGATTCGTTCCACGTTAACACCAGATGGCACTAGTACGTTTCTTTTGCGTAAGCATTTAGTCAGTGGCTGGCTGCTACTTCCTGTATGTCCAGAATAAAGTTCTTGGTTATGTTCAGGATTGAATTCATAGGCTGACGTGACATCTGAATTTCTAAACCCTGGTCGATCGGTCTGCATGTGAGCATTCGGGTGACAAAGCCGGTGAATTAATTTGGGAATTCCTGAAGAAGGCTACACCAAAGCAAAGACCTAAGCAAAGAAGTCTGACGAAATGAACCACAAATCTAGCGTCTTGCCGGCCACCGTACGCACAGGTTTTGGAATTTTCGATCACAGCAGCAGTGGTAGTGCGGAGTGCTGACAGTAATCAAATGCGTAGTGAAGCAGACATGTAGTAACAAGTCTCCTGTTTCTGACGACGATGCTGAGTTTTGCTGACCTTCGCCACAGCCACTGTAATTAAGATTAGACTCTGTAGATTGTGTGTTAGTATTCATTCCCTTGTACATGCTCGGCTAAAAAAATCAGTAAATCATCGTCGATGCATATGGACCACTGCACACTTAATTTATCTCGCGATTTGGTTGTACAAAAAGCCGTACAGCCAGTTCACTGCCCTCGAAAACCGTGGACTGATCAACTGCTTCGTAGGCCGCATTTGGATTTTGGATTGCAGTGAAGATTAGTTTACACCAAGTTGTTCAGCGAACACGTTAAACCGTGTCTTGACTCCCTCGGAGATCTATACTGTCACCATGTACAGAAACATCTGCACATGCCGCGTTAAGAGTTTTTAGACTTCGAGCTTAGTGTTCTTCCTTGGTTTGTACTAAATTATACTTACTCTATAACCACATGATGCATGCAGCTGCAAACTGGCTGACGATAGCAGAAACCCAAACCTTTTCATGAATAGTACAAGCACTGTTCAAGTGATCTGCTTCTCTTACTGATTACATCTAATCATTCATGAGAGTGGTTAATAAGTTTATCAGTGTCAAGCTGCACTATCTTGACAGGCTTGAGGGCATCGCGAAGTCATTGTAACAATGATCATACTCGAATTTGGACAGATGTATTAGTAGTTGAGCACAACAAAAAATATGGAATATATTAATTAAGACAACTCTTGCAACTATTACACAGAACATCACTTGTCAACTAGGTTTGGTTACCTAATTAATTAAGCACCCTGCATAAATGACAAGTACTCCACATCACAGTCCAGGGCCCAAGTATTCCAGATGACAAAACTTAATTTATTTCTTATTCTCAGGTACAATCATGCATAACCATCTACCCTTCGAAATTAATTGGTTAAATATATCTTGACTGTACCTACCCTTACACGTTATGATCTCTCTACCATCTCTGGGGTCTGGATGCAGATTCTGACATTCACAAATAAATGGATGTTGATCATGCTCTAAATGCATACAAATAAACAAAAAAAGTGCTCCATGTTACTCCAGAATGTTACTAACTTGTTAAGGATTGGTTGCCTTGTGTGTTAGGATTACAGATGTAGTGGAGAACAGTGAATCACTGAACTCATTGCAAGTGGCAGCAGCACAAACCCTCCTTTGCATGAAAGAAGCTTGGGACATGCTTGTCGCATCTGAAATGCCACCACTAATTCCACAATTGCCAAATATTACACCATTTACAAAACCCAACAACAAAAAAGTTAACTATGATTACGAGCCAGAATCGACATTTTGACAGGATCGCTAGCAAATGGCAGCGAGAAAGCAGGAATGCTAGAGGACAACACGTGCCTCACCACGGGACAGATTAATCTCCACCGTCCATCATGTCACCTCGATCGACCAGCACGCACATCGCCAGCGAGTGTTTGTTTTGCTTTGCTTTGCTTTTAACAACCGGCAAGCTCTCTGGTGTCGCCAACTGTTTCTGATTGTGCACGAGCCAATTCTTGGAAAGCTGATCTGTTGAGAAGAAAGAACGAAAAGCAATCCTTTTTGTGCTGATCATGATGCTAGCTCCGACCATCGTTCGTATAGTTGCTAAATCAAGAAAGCTTTATGCTTGCTGCTCTGCATAATAATTTTGTTTTAATTAACACAGTTGCCCTGGATCACCCCTTTTTCTCTGGAAAAAAAATACTAACTCCTATTGAAAAGAGTTAGTTTGAGGGGAGTGTTATTTTCACTGGACATGCACCGACCCTATAGTATTCTCTAGCACAGGACTGAAGAATATGAGGGGATATAAAAGATAATCAAAGGAATGGCTAAGCAAAGCCTGATAGGTTCAATCATTTGATTAGGACAAACAAATATGCAATGGTGGTAGGTACAGACCAAGAAAAAACAATCAACTGTTCCAACAGCACTAGGCCGTAGTATCTACCATATTTGATTTGAGGATCAATTGATCAAAGCACAGGACACTTCACTAGACTATGATTCGTTCCTAACATGTTCATCTACTCTTTTTTTTCCAACTCTTTGAAGCCGGCCTTTTTTCTACTCTATCCGGCCGGTGTTTGAGCTAATGGTAAGCAAAATAGTACACTAGTTCTTAATCATGCTAAGCAAATGCTAACAAATAATATCAGCTAAAGCAATGCAACCAGCCAGTAACATTAAATTGGAAAGAAAACAGGAGCAAAACTAGGAAATGATTAATTGGAACTACTTAGAATATATATGCGTAGAATATAATAGGCATATTCGATTACAATTGAACTTGAGTTATAATAATAGCATAGAACTGAGTTATTATCAAACTCTGCACTCATTATCTTTAATTATAAAGAAAAACATAGTATAATATAACTATGATGATAATAATATACCATTGTGTCTAACAGTATAGTCACGTTGCCATCCTCAGCAGCAGCCAGTATGCTATATTAGTTTGGATCTTAGGAAGGAGTGCCTTTAGTCTTAGCTCTAAGGATATATAATTCGACTAAATCTAACCGATAATATGTTTTATGTGTCGTTATATGATCATTTGAGTAAATTTACCTGAAAAGACAGGAAATGTCCGTTGATCGTATAACGATATCTGCTTTACTTATTTTCTGCATTTGCATTTCTGTCATCTCAATTCATTCTTTCTCTGGATATTGTAGGCGCTTGTCCTTTTAGATTGCTAGCTACAAAACACAAATCATTCGCAACTTTTTCTGCGTTGCACACATGCGTACGTGTAATCTCTATCCAAAACCAAGCTACTTTTGGACTAACAACATTATATAGGCCAAGATAGAGCTGTGTACAAACAAAACTACTCAATCCATGTCCGCCTTTCTGTCGATCAATAAAAATGCAAACCTAAATTAATAAGCTTAACACAACTGATAACTAATGAACAATATCTTTTCTTTTTGCAGTTTTCTTTTATAAAGAGGTTTCTTTTGGCATTAGTATTATGAGCTACTGCGTTCGGTAGTGTTGAATCCATGGATTGCACAATGTAGCTTGAAGCTGATATACAGTATTGGGTCCCACCACTTGTCCGAATGACATGGAGGCAACACACTTACTACGCCTCAGACGAGTTTAAGCCAATTTGTCCAAACCTCTTGTCCTCTCCTGATCCCTTCCTTGGTTGCTTTGGTGTTCGAATCCAAAAATTGGTCAGATCTGTTCTAAGGATTAGATGTAAGTAACAAATCCCTTTTCGTACTTTAGCAGGCTAGATAGGACGGCCATCACTCGAGGGCTACAATTGAAGCGTTTTCCTGTGCACTCCATCAACCATTCGCTAATTGTCTCTATGATGAATTGGCGTCATTCAGGCAGATATCGATGTCGATCATATTCTACATTAGCTTGTGAGTCACCTCTGATCTCTTGTGAAGTGACGGTAGCCTTTGGGTGGGAAACGATGCAACATTGTTAAGCATAAAAGTAAGTAGAAATGCCTTAACTTTTGCTTTTGCAGTAGGCAGGCAACTGATAGGAATCGGTCAACTGTATCGTGATATCAATGTCGCCATACATGGACCTCATAAAGTCATGAGCATGGCTAGTCGGCCAAAGCCCTAATTGCGTGCTTGTATTTCAAGGAAAGAGTGAGAGATGGGCAAACATCGACGAAGGGTAGCTGGTTATGAAGGGGAAGCTAAGCCTTTTGATTTGGCGAGCATGTCGATGCACCTCTGTTAGGACGAAAAGGGGACATAAGATTTTATTGGTGAGACGTTGGCATTCGAGTAGGATTCTATTGAGTCCTTAATTCAGACGCAGCCTCATCATTGAAGGGAAAGGGATACGACGACATCGGTCGTGCCGTGTTTGCTCTTGAGGAGTATGTCGTAAGCTCACCTGAAGGTTTCAAGGCCTTCATTCGGCGAGCTACAACAACCACCATTGCTAGCTGCATCGACTGGCACGATAACATGTTGAAGGTACTAGTTTGATTGTTGACTTCATGGCTTTCAATTATGTTTTGCCATAACGTAAACAGTATAGTGATAGTAACCTACTTGTTTTCTTGCAACTTCTACATCATGTCGTTGGTAATGAGCAAATTAGCAGTAACTATCCATGTTGGTGTATCGATACGTCCTGGATAAACATCTACAGCATACTAGCAAGTATTTTCCCAAACAAAAAAAAATCAAGAATTGGATTGACTAGGCAAGACAATAGTACGACAAGTGCTACTTGCAAACCGTTGTAATTGGGCTTGGTCACGACCCCTGAACTCCGGCTGCATGGTCGCTGACACTGACCGGTGGAAGAAGGTTAATTAAAAAAAATATGTCTGCATAGATTGTTCTACGAGAGTCAGCACTACAAGCTCTCATCTATATATACATTTGCTAATCACGTGTCAACATTTCTCGTATGTTGATATTCTTGTGTTGATATGTATACATTTCTCATTACTTTGCTTAATTATTTCATACTTGTTGGTACATTATGTCCATCACTAATTGTGCCATATTTTTAGCAACTGAAGGGGTGTCAACAATTCCAACAGAAGGCACAACCACACATTGAGCTCCATGAACAAGTGTTTGGTGGCCTCGTAGTAATGGAAGACCATGGTAATGCAACGGATAAGGTTGATGTTTCAACGTATGATATGATGTAGCAAACACCTAACCGTAGAGTCAGTAGGTAGTGGCTACGTCTTTGATAGACATGGCCATAGCGGCTCGGCTTAGAACGTTATAGGGGCGTGGCATGGTGGCATTGATCTGTCCATGCCTGCGGCACACGGCATGGGCAACAGCCTAACATGGGCCCCCTCGGGAGGTGGTAGTTCAAATATTTTCACCACGCAGTTATTAGGATGACACTTGATATTGTTCGTCCATTAGATCCTTATTTTATAGTGTCGCACGACAAGGTAACACATGACAGTCGTTACCTTCACTTCTTCAACGCTACGTCGATGTGACACATCGAGGTGGTTGTCTTGGAGCATGTTTCCTAAGTCTACAGAATTGATTAACACCACTATATGAAATGTTTAGGTTATTTTAGACTAGAGTGACCGCGTCATCTTTGAAGTTGCCGGCTGTTCTAGTTGATGCATAATTATTATGTACTAATCCATACGATGCAACGGTACCCCGATAGATTCCCCCGCCTGCCTCCTGGTTAGATTTTTTTCCACACAACTCTTGTCACTTCGAATTAGTATTTGTATATGGTTATGTTATTATCTCACAGTATATAGTTTTTTTTCGGATAGATACTTTCTTATCGACTTGGGATATAAAAATCGGTATAGATACTTTCTTATCGACTTGGGATATAAAAATCGGTATAGATACTTTCTTATCGACTTGAGATATAAAAATCGGTAGGGATTTGTAGCACCTTTTCAATCCATCTAGTACCAACTTACGAAGGGATCTCCTGAAGGAAGGATGGCTATTTTAACTTCCTCTATTTGTCTTTGTGATCTTCCGTTGAACATCTGTTTGGATGGATAAGGCTAGATGGAGAATCCTAAAAATAATCCTGGCGTACACCCTACGCACGATGATTATTTACGCAACCATGTCATTGAACAATTTTATGATTGATAGTGCGTACGAAAACTTTCTACAGGTCAATGTGCTGTATAACAATCATCTGTCTCTAGTATCGTACCTAATAACAACATATACGGTGTATAATGAGGACAATAGTGAGTACAATAAGGATGTCCGCTGTGAATACCTCGTCAATCGCATCCCGGAATCGTATTTGTATGTTCTAATTTAGTACCAACCTATACCGCTTGTTTTGTATGTACGTCAATTGTCATCTCGCTTTCTTTGCTCGGTAGGTCCAAGAGCTACTTTATTTGTTATGCTAACTAGTCGGTTATTGGTATTTTATATGTTTATTTGTTTTCTCGGTATTTATATGTATCATTTGCATAGAGGCAACATATATGGACGCAATACACCATTTCTACTGCAAAGAGAGACTAAAAAATTGTGTGAATGTTCGGTCCACTGAAGAAAAGACGCGGTCGTCTGGGAGCGCAAAATCACGCCTGGCCATCCGCCCCCGGTAACTAGTCATCAGTACACCTAAACTCCATCAATGCAATTTCAATTAGCACATCCGACTTTCATTCACCAGTTAGCAGCAGCGGCACTATCGTACAGTGTCTTAACTTAACATGAGCTACGTACACCTAGAGTACTTACGTTGTGCTTTTGATCCGCGCGCCGCTAGGTTATGGCCAAATTACCGCCCCCCCCCCCCTCCTTTTGGCGTACTGGAACAGAACAGAGCAGTATTCTGCAGGAAAAAAAATTAGAGCGAGCGATGTGTCGAGTGGTAGCTTAGAGCCAAAATTAACGTGCTTTGGATTACGTTTGCTGCCAACCATAATTACATAGCCCTGGACTCCTTTTCTGATCAATTTGCAATGAAGACATCGCTTTCGAGTGTGACCGCCACTTGAGTTGCCCCTACGCATGAGCCAGTAGTGCGATCACGTGTGGTTTTTGCAGTACACGTATGTGGTTCTTGACGTGTCGATGAGTTCCATCAACCATGCGTATATCTGTAGGCCACGTATGTCAGCCTGTCATATAGTATAGGGTACTGTAAATCACAGTGGCAGCCAGCCAATGTGTTTGGACATATATACTGTAGGGCCATGCATGTGTGTCAAATCGGTTACACATACTGTTCCTTCTTTTATTATTAAAATTCAGATTTTATTATAGTATTTGTCACTACACTTATTCAAACTACTAACTAAAAACTTCTATATGTAAGTTATTTTAAAATATTAAATGACTTTATTTTTAAGTTAATAATAATTAAAACTTAATTAATTATATACTAATGACATTCTAATTTACGTCAATTAAGAAACAAACACCACCTTATACCTTAATAAGAAATAAACACCACACTAGTAGTGCAGTGTTTAATTGATTTCTGATGTCCTGCTAGTTGACAGCCAAGGTGATGCCAGGACAGGACAGATAAACACAGCATTCACAGAATCCACAAAAGGAGATCGATGGCTTAAATGACTTGGTATGCACACACAGCATTATTTTTTCTTGAGAGGATATACATGCACATTGCACACTGCTTTAGCTAAACAAAATTTCAGTTTTCTGTAGTGCTTTAGTACTGTGGCACTTATCAACGGGGCCCTGCCTTAGGAAAAGACGAGATGGATGAGATGGTTGTGGCAAAACCACTACGGGGCTCCAGGCTGCACGAGTTGGACGGCTCGATCGGTCCAAGTGTCCAGCCAACACGGTCGCTGGATGCATGATACGTTCTCATGTGATGTTTACGTACTTTTACTTTACACGTCGTGCGTGCTTTCGGAGAGATATTTCTCATCAGCCAAGGTCTTAAAGTGATCGATCGGTGCCAGATGTTAAGTGGCCGAAACTTTATTATTGTCTAGACGAGTATATATGTGGATTACAGGATTGTGGATAACGCATAATGTAATGGTAGGGCTGAGCCATGACTGGGCAGCAATAGCTACGGATAAGGAAAACTATGTACGTACGTTCCGGAAAAACCTACAGTAGTAAACTGTGAACTGACTAACTTTGGATCGGCATCTCATCCTTAACAATTATTGAAAGACGTAAGGGTTCAATCGATCGATTAAACAAGTTCACATACATTTGATCAATCTCATTAAGAGCTCCGATCCTTTAGGCCTCGTTCAGGTCAGCTCTTTGTCTGATCTGATCCAACACACGTAAAATTAGCATATAATTAATTAAGTATTAAATTAATAATAAATTTTTTAAAATAAATATAAAATATTTTTTAAAACACACCATTTAATATGCTCATGAAAAACAATTTGCATGAGCTAAAAAGATAGTGCTGGAATGTAGAAATTTTACAAAAAAAATTTCGCATAAATTTATTTGCAACACCCACTATGTTTACTTAAAAATTTTAATATTAAAATTTTTGTTAGCAATGTCATTAATTTCTATCCAAATCCTAAAATCTATCAATACTTCGAATTTCCAAAATTCTCTCATCTTTTAAGTATTCAAAATTTAAATTTCAATTACGGAATTTTAGTTATACCAGCAAATTTTTCCGTCTTATATTAGAAATTCAAATTCTATTTTTAAATCGGGAACCATAGGCTTTTTTTTATCTTTTTGTCACTACCATAAATTATTTTTTTCTCCTCTATATGCCGAGCTAACTAGCAGCAAAATAATGAGTAGGTAGTAGTGAAGGCAGAGAGAATAGAAGAGAAAATCACACGCAAATATATGTACGTACTCAATTTCTCTTCCAATACTTCAACCCCTGCCAAGTCAAATTGTGTCTCCTCATTATATCCATACCCTCACTCCAGCCAAGGCTGAGCAGTGCACATACTCTCCTCACATCAGTTTCCCACAAAGTCACAAGTAGATGAGAGCAAGCAAGGAGCGTAGAACCAGGCATGCACGCGCATGCGTTTTCTCTTTTTCTTTTCTTCTCTTATCACTCTTATTTCTTCACCAACAAGTCAACTTGGCACATCTTCTTTCACTTCCTCTCCCATACTCCAAGCAAAAGAGAGTGTACAACAAAAAAGGAGACCTAACAGAGAGAAGATTGTTAGAGGAGAGAAAAGTACAGGTCAAACATGCACTTAGGAACAACTGGATTTTCATAGTTGCTCATCTTTATGATGCATCAGGCAGGCTATGAATTCTAGAGCCTCAGCCTTTACCATTAGCACACTTTCCCATTCCTTTTCTCTTCCTCCTCTTCTCTACAAAACAGAGAAAACGACCACCATCACCATTGACATCCGAAGCTCCCTAAATGATCTTGCTGGTTTCCTATTCTTAGCTGCATCAGAACGCAAATTGAAGTCACCATCACTGTTGATTCGTCGCTCATAATAAACCACAGACTCAACCCACCTTCTCTCATAGATACCATGCTCCAATTGTTAGTTCCTCATGAACAAAATCTCAAGAATATTCCCTCTCGATTATAAAAAAAATAATTTTAAAATTTATATCCTTGACCATAACTTTGCTTAATGTTGTTTCAGTTCTAATTTTTTTTCTAAAATCCTCCTATGCACAATGTCACTATGTTTTATTAATTTTATGTAATATTCGTGTTTCTCACGTCTAGAGATTGTGACTAAAGGCGTTTTCAAGCATGATTTCATCGCACCAGAACCTATAACGTATCAAGGCATGTCACTCATTCGATAATGTTGATCCCATTTTATAAAATTAAATATTTTAAAAATATATAATTAGGCACATGTAAAAACTACTGATCACGACGGATTTATTTGGTTGACCTATATTATATTCTTTCTTACAATCTACTTAAGAAAATGGGTGAACTCCACCTGGCCATCGGGTTCTCAGCCACATCCCTTCTCATTGTGCTCTTCACATACTCTCACCCTCTCTTGCCCAAGATACATTACGCACAACCACTCTCGATAGTGTAGCAGGAAATGCTCTACCACCAAGCTGTGCAGCTTGTCGCACAGCGTTTGGGGCGCATAGAGACGCTAGTTCGCAGGGAAGTTTTTGAGTACATGTCAAGATGCCCGCTCACACCTGTGGAGCATGCGGCAAAGCAAGGCTAACTTCATCCGTCTTACGCAAGTCTGTATGAATTCATTGCGGCAGGAAAGTGGTTTGGTGACATTTGTTAGAGGAAATAAACTAGCCACGACAGTCTTAGTTCATGTGCTATTTATTATGCTTGCCTCCTATCTAGACCTTATCTTCTCAACAGTCTTCTCTTCTCACCACTGGTTTATTAATAAAGCCTCTTTATATACATAATTATATTTTACAAGTGAAATATTAATTATGTGTATTGGAATAAATAAATCATGATGGAAAAATGTGTTGTAAAATGTGTTGAAAACCTAACATGTTGATGTCAATGGCTTTGCAGAAAAAGTGGTTGTTTTTGAGAAAACCCATGGTGCAAAGTTATCATCGGTGTGGTAAGACTTTATATTCACACATATAGACCGATTTCTTGATGAACCGCACCGAGCATAACATAGTACAACATCGAATGTCCTTGGCTAAGTAACTAGTGGGGGTATGATCGCTTGTTTGCCAGAAGGTTGAAATCACCAAAGTAAACATGAGAAATGACACTTATGGGATTCTCAATATGAGAAGTTTAGAATTTGCTTGGCACTTTGTGACCCTTTTAGTTAGCAATTGATTATCCTAATTTTTCTTTAAAAAGGTCTAGCTATTAGTCCTCCTTTTTAATTACTGTATCTAATCAATTCATGCTAACTGATTAGACATATAAATGTCTTATGAGTAAAGCATATACCTTTTGTAGTTATATCCATGATTATAGGTGGATGTAAAGTGATTCATCTCGTGTAAAATTGTTTGAAAATAGTTGTGAAATAAAATTTTAGGGTGGGAATTGTTTTTAGAGTATGGCTAGGTGACAGACGAATGACCTGTGTGATTAGAAACATATCTGTAATACGTTGATCGGCTTCGTATAGGGTTAAGATAATATCAACCATAGGATTGAGAAAAAATCAAAATTTGGGAAATGTAAAAATAGTAAAGTAATTTTGATAGCCTTGGTAATAAAATTGATGAGGGCACAACACTCTAGGAACCATATGATTAAAAGTTGGGCTAACACCTATGCGATGATTGATTTTTGAGGAGCTAAGACTCATGTGTTAAAAAAGTGATGAGTTAAGTTTTAAAAAATAGGAAAAATATTACAAATGTCCATGAGAGATTGAAAATGGTTGGAACTAAATCTTAAAAAATAAATTTTCTTTTTTATACATTGCACTAAATGGAGCAGCTATTGTAAAGTACTTTCATAGTAGGATTGAGGGAAGAACCTCGATGTAAAAAAATACACACATGTGATTTTCAAAAACATATTTTTTAAATAAATCTGATTATTCTTTAAAGTATATGCATGTTATATTTTGTCTCGTGGCTTGTTGATTAGATATACTCATGATTGCTCCCTCACCCTATAGTGAAATTATTGAAGACGAAGTAACATTTGAGGATGCTTCATCTAAGGAGTTTCTAGAAATACAAACTAGTATATGGATAAGTGTTGTTACGATATGATGCGTATATTTATTCTACCACTTACTACTATTATTATATCATAATACTATTATTATATAATAAATAAGGATTACAATGATATGTATTAGATATTTTTAGAACTGAGTATATGTAAAAGTATATTGATGTGACACACTTGTGCTATAGACTGGTAAGAGAGGAGTACCATATTATTTAATTTCCATAAAATTCCTACCCAAGCATTTTGAAAGAAAAGGTGTTTGATGCAGTCTTTCGGTTGTTTTGTTGATGATTTGAAAGGAGAAAAATGCACAGGTCATTGAGGCCAACAGCCAAACAGAGAAACAGAGAACGAGGTAGCTAGAGTTGATGCCACTACAGAAGAATGGTGGACTTGAAGAATTGCTAGGCTTGCTGCAACAATCACACAACAGTAGCTGCTACTCTCCGCTCTTGTAGTCATGCCGGTGTTTGGCTTGGATGTCCTAATCTCTGTCTGCTCGGCCTATCACTGTATTTTAATGTATCTTAGTATTGTGATGCTGAGATTTTCTTTTCGATAACTCTAATCCCTGTAACATCGAATCTTGGCAGTTTCCCTTGGTTGGCAAAAAAAAAAAAGAAAGAGATAACATAAGTATAATATACTCCTCTCCGTACAACTTTTATCATTTATTTTTTAAAAAATATAATATCTATCTTGCCTCAAACCAATCTGTCTCATTTAATTTCTTTACATACTCAGTTATCCCTATTTAAATACATATACTTTCTTAATAACTATCACTGTATATATAACTTAAAAAATATTCAAGGATGAAAAGAGTTAAAAATAAGTTGGTATGAACCCGCCACATATAGACTATTTTAAAGAGATCTGTCTACAAATCAACCTACCAGCATCTTGGAGTGCTACTAAACCCCTCCGGCCATAAAACCTATCCTGGCGCGTTCCCTCACGCAATCGACGAATCGATGTCCGCGCTCACATGCACCAAATCTTGTGAAAACCATGCAACAACGGGAGAACCACGGAAATTTGCGTCCTAAACTCCACGAAGCAGCGGCTATAACTGACTAGTACCAGACCACCGGCCGGCGCGCACCCGCGCAGGCGCCGCCACTTGGACTAACCACCACCACCGCCTATCTCTGCTTGCCTTGCCCGTCACGTGCCGAATAGCTCGGAGGCCACAGCCCGCGCGCGCGCGCCCGCATACGTACACGCGCGGGAGAAGACGACTTTAACAAATGAGTTAACGAGACTAGTACTCCTAGTAGTATGAAAGTCGCGTGCGCGGGCGCGGGGGGGTGTGGCCAAAAGGCGGCCTAAAGCCAAGCTACGGCGAGCGAGTGCGCGGGGCCCGCGGCCGGTGCCGTTTGGCTTTGGGCCGCGACTCCGCGAGGGCGCGTGCCACCGCGGTTGCTGTCGCGCGGCCGCTGGTGCGCGTACACGCTGGATCCGCCGCTCGCGACCGCGAGCAAAGCGTCCGTCGCCACATTCGCTGGGACCATGGGTGGCGCGCGGAGGAACGAACCGCCGAGCGAACCGTGGCATCGCCGTCGCGGCCCGACGTGGCGTGTGACTCTTTGACCCTCTCGATCGATCGTGTCACGTGCAGCGTGTGATCTTTGCTACTTCCGGTATATACTACGCTTTCTACGCATAGGAGAAAAGTTAGCGTGGCCGTCGATGGATCAAACTAGTCTGGAGTTCGACTTGTAATTAGTGCAACGATTTTGATGGTGCTACTGAACGATCGGCCTTGTTGGATTAGGAAACAAATTTCTCCTCCATCCACATTCCGCAATAAACGAGATTTCGTACCGTACTCGAACCAATCAATCGACAAGCGGCCATGGACCAGAGAGGCACACTCCCAACTTACACAACTCCAGTCGCTTTTAATTCCTTCTAGTAGCACGAAATAGAACCAAAAAAAAAATGTGGCACCTCCTCGACACCGCTTGCGTTGCGTCTCCAAGGGCACATGCGACACATGATCCGTCGTGCCGTTGCTGTCTACTATCAAACCCTTGAAAATCTAACCACGATCTGACACAGCAAAACACTCAAGAATTGATTGAACTCACTCCACCGAAAGCACGTAACACGCACACGCAGCTTCAGCTAGCCATGCAAGACTACGCGCGCTCAATTAACCAACCCCGTGGACACACGCGTGGCTCGACACATTACATCGTCGCCGATCGAGCCCACCCAACACCCGAAGCAGCGTACGCGATCAGTGATCTCTCGCATACGGAGATTCGCTACCCCAATCACATCAATGACCGAGACTAGCTTGTCACCGATATCCATTAGCGAAGTTGAGGCCAAGAGTGAGACTGAGATCGATGTATCATGTATGGCTAGCTGTATGTGTGGATAGGATCAGATCGTTGGCGAGAGTATTGTGCAATGTGATCATAGAGCGGATCGATCGAGTCCCCCCAAAAGCGTCGTGTGTAGGTTGGTCTCAGAGCACAGCACGCACATGTCGACTTCATCAGCCACCAGTCGGCGTCGCGTGCTTGATGAGATAGCGGCGTTCTCCTCCTGTGCGTGAACTGCTGCACGTAAGCATAGATAGCACTGTCCACTACTCGTGTTAGGAGATTATTGATTTGCATGGAATTCTCGGTTGGCTCTTAGTACTGGATGGACCGATCGAGATTCTTGCTTTTGCTCCCACTCTTGTTTATTGCTATTGCTTCCTGTGATGATGGGTTATGAGGGGATGTTGATTATGTGTTCTTTTCACTGAAAAGTACATTGTTTTATTTCAAGGTTTTAAAAAATGGTTCATCTGAAAGAGTTGGAAGAGTTAAGTCTGCAGGCATGCAGCATGCATTTTCAGAGGTAAAACAAACCAAATGATTGTCAGTTTTGTTTAGCGGTTTAGGGGTGAAGACGTGAATTGATTTGCTATTGAAAGTTGTTCATAAGAGGAAGCAGGCCCAGAAAAATACTTCAGGTGGAAATACCCACGTTAGGGCTAATAAAGCAAGACAAATCGACTGGATTATTGATGTGGATTATTTATTTTGTTTTATAGATAAGTTAAATATTTTTAAATAATAAACCTAATAAGCCTAGAGCAATTAATCTAAACAATACACAATACAACAGAAGAATATTGTGTGTTAGAATACGGATTTTTATAGACTTCGAGCAAAGAAACCGTGATAATAATCTACATAGAACATGGCCATATTGTCTCTGTGTAGACTATTTGTTATTTGTTTGTGCTGAAATCCTTTCCTTAAACATGCTTTAGGTTCTAAGTTCATCAAATTAAATATAGTGATTTTATTATTTATGTGAACAATTCATGAAGAAATTGCTATGCTTAAAATAAAAAAGCATTGCCTACCAGCACGGCTAAGCTTAAAATGAGCATCCAACATTTTGGCTATAACACTACTTCATTATCCCATAACATTGGTATAGTTTTTTTTCCTGTGCTCACCTTACCGACAAGCTAAAAAGTTGTCCCAATTAATTAACCATTTCCTTAAGCGAGAAAACCACGAAGGGCAATAAGTTGGACCATCCTAAAAAAGTAAACAGTTATCCCCTCTATAACCGGTCGCCCATAATATCTCAAACAAATCATTTTCCTTCAACCATTTTCGAGCCCCTTTATATCACGCCGTAGATTAGATAATCTTCTAGATATACCTAGGGTCAAAGACATTAGGCCCTGTGGTGCACGAATAGTTTATATGGCAAAAATATGAGGAACACTAATTTAGGCCTAATAAACTAATATATAAGCGAGAACCTTAATTAGGGGCGTTGGTGAATCTTGCCGTGGTCGTTGATCTGCATCCTCGGCTTGGCTATGGCTTGAGCATCAGTTTATTGGTTTCTTGATAGTTCGGCACCCTTTGCCCCAAAGGCCTTTTATGTATTTGGCATTTATACTCTAGTTACTCTATATTCCTCTAGAACTCGTAGGGATATTTTTGGTGAAAAAAATTAGAATTTATCACCAGGATACCAATTTTCTTCGTGCTACTTCGTCCGCCCACGTCAAACGCGCCGGCTTCATCCGTCCGCCCACGTCAAACGCGCCGCTTTCATCCGTCCGCCCACGTCAAACGCGCCGTTTTCATCCGTCCGCCCACGTCAAACTCGCCGTCTTCATCCGTCCGCCCGGTGCCACCATCGTCTGTTTGCCACGCCCGCGTCAGCCGCGCCGTCGTCCGCCGGTGTCGTCGTCGTCCGTCTGCTGCCGCCATATCACGCACAAGCCCGGCTCGACGCCGTCGTTGTCTTCCGCCATTGCCGACTGGGACACCAAGAAGGCCCACCTCGGCTTCCCCAAGAAGCTGTCGTGTTGCCGTCCGTCCGCCGGTGTCGTCGTCGTCCGTCCGCCGCCGTACTACTCGAGCCCGACGTGCATTGCCGCCGTCGACGACAACAGCCCATCCCAAGCGAGCCAACCCTCTCCTCCTCCTCTTACTCCATCGTCAACCTCGACTCAACGTGGTTGACCCGGGCGGTGCCAGCGAATGGACAACGACGATGCCGGCGGACGGACGGACGGACGGACGACGCAGCTGACTCGGGCGGCGGCAGACAGACGGACGAACGGTGCGGCTGATGGTGGACGACAACGACGGCGGCGCCGGTGGATGGACAACGGCGCGGCTGACGCGAGCGGTGGTGGACGAACGACGGCGGCGTTGGGCGAACGGACGACGACGGCACGACTGAGGCGGGCAGACAGGTGGCACAGAACGAAGAAAGTTCCAGTGATGAATTCTGAAAGTAATGTAGATTGGGTGATAAATCCTGAAAGCATTATATATTCAGTGGTAAATTCTGAAATTTTTTATTTTTGTTAAGTGTTTGAACAGTTCTTTCTGTGTCTATTTGATCTTGTTACACATACCTTACTCAGGCACGCTTTTCTTAATCGACACGAATGGTATCCTCCTGCAGATGTCATACTTGGTATAAAACAAAATTGCAACAAACAATCCAATATATCATACACATAATTATTTTTTGGACGCGACTACATGGAGCGTATGCACCGGTTAGCTCTAATTGGCGACCCTCTTCTTTCCAAATCAGCGATCCTCTTATTTCAAAAAAAAAAAAAAAAGTGCGGCATGCACTCATCGTTCTTTTTCAGAAATAACAACCCAACAACATGGGTAATGCATATGACGACACAAGCAACACCAACTAGTCTCCCTTCATAGCTGGATATATATGTACTGTACTAGAAATAATACCATAGAAAAAAAATTAAAAATACCTAAAGGAAACCATTGATCAACAACGAGGAGAAAATTTTGAGCCCAATCAAGGAGATAATAGATAACTTATACGTTTAGTTATTTCTACAATTTGTCTAATTTATCAAATAGTTACTTTTACTTCTTATGTAAAGTAACCTCTATAATTTGTTTAAATTATTTTTAATATGACAAAGAGTTACTTTTATTTCCATGTTAAAGTTTACTTCTATAATTTTTCTAAATTACTTTTATTTCCATATAAAGTTACTTATATAAATTGTGTAAATTACTTTTAGTATAATTTTTGTGTTAAGTTACTTATATAATTTTTCTAAATTACTTATGATACAATAAATAAAGAGCTACTTTTATTTATATATTAAGTTACTTCTATAATTTGCTAAATTACTTCTAATACAACAAAATATTTCTTTTATTTTTGTGTTAAGTTAGATATATGAAATACTATACAATGTTTAAATATATTTAATATTGGACTCATTTTGTTGTACATTTTGAGTGTAATACAATGGTTTAAGTACATCTTAAAAATAACATATGATTTAAAATATATGTGTTGTCAAAGATTGTATTATAAAGAAAAATTGACTAGTGCATTAGTTATATTAGTTGATGGTTCAGATAAAAAAAAGCAACTGAACGTGTGGACATGTTACAATTATTTTTTAGTTAATTCGGTTGGAACCAACCAAAGTACATCGGGCGCCCCATTCGCGCGTCACGCTAGATTATAAGTTTTTTTTACTACTTCATAGAGGTGTTGCAGAGGGAGTGTTGTACAAGGGATTAAACAGATATGATAAAAAGTGACAAATAATTAAATCACCCGATACTATGTATGGTAAAAAGTGGTAAATAATTAAATCACCCGATCCTATGATTTGAACCCGAGGTGAGTAGGGAGACAACGAAGACATTGCCCTGAGCTTGATCGCTCCAATATTTTTTCACCGAGCAATCGTCTAGAGCATGTCAACAGATGTATGCTTCTTTTAAGTACACCCCAGTACTGTACTTGTTATTTCCATGGGTTTTCAATGTCTCCCCTCCTGATGGTAAAATTAGAGTTAAACTCTTTCTAGCCTCTCTCTTAAACAGAGGAGCGGACCTATTATAACCTTACGATGACTTAGACGAGAGATCGACTGACCGATAGCTTAGCCAATCGATGGCTATGTAACCCTGATACGTTGTAATTATAGTAGATCGGGAAATAGTGTCCGTAATTAGTGCTTTAGGGATTAGGATATGGCTAAATCTCCTTAAAAAATATCGTGTCTCGATGTCATCATCAAGTTTGGATGTTTTATCGAGTACTTTTGTATTTAGTTATCAATATCTATACCGATGTCGTTTTTCTAACAAGTAATATCAGATCTTAGCAACGGAGGATATCTAGGGCTATAGGTGTGATTGATGTGCCCCACACCATGCATCATGCATGTAGTGTCCAAGGAGGAGCATTGACACAAGGTGGAACATGGTAGTGATCAACGGAATTTGATCAGTTGATTTGAACACTTCGAGCATAGTGGATCAAACAGTTCAATGTGCTGCAATCAATAAGGAGGCAACCAAGCATGGTGCTTGAGTTGATGGTGGCAAAAATAATTGGCAATCCAATTGATGGAGTTGGACACCTCGGGTGAGTGCTCTGAACTTTCTGGTAAGCTACTTTTAACAAGGAGACAGTTAGATGTGGCGCTCAGAGTTGATTGAAGCTAAAGGCGATCGGTGTTCTCAATCAATGGATTCGAATACACTAGGCAGGGTGGCCCAGGCCTTTGATGAGCCATGATTCGATAGGGAGACAGCTAGACATAGCACTCAGTTCGTTTGACAACTAAGAAGATGGTATGGCAATTTGTCAATTTCAACTGATGGCTAAATTGACGGGGAGTCAATCGGAAGTCAGAGTGAATAGATCCTAAAGGTTGTTTTAGGAGGTATTGATGACAAGGTGATGCATGGTGGATTGCTATTAAAGTAGCGTATAGACGAAGGTTGGATGAACCAAGCTAATGTTTTGATAGCACATCATAAGCATGACAGGACATATTGATGGCGACAGTAGGAGATGTCAACAGTAATGCTAGGTGGAGGTGTTGGATCTCGTTGAGTACATGAAGCTTGCAGCTCAGGGTTGCATTGGTGTGCACTATTTTGCATTGAGGCTAGGTCGACTCTGGAGACTAGAGCGGTGTTGAAAGTGTAGCATACATTAGAATTGGGATTATGTAGGACATGATCCTGAGGTTTGTGGCACAAGGAGTTGGAATCGAACATCGGCTTGGTCATGGCATAGATGTTGATGAAGACAAACGTGTAGAAACCTAGTTGTACACGAAAGAGGAACAAGGAGAATTCAATTTGGAGATGGAATCGGACTGAAAACCCCCGATAAATATGATAGAGGACTCCACGAGTTTGCAGCAAAGCAATTGAGGCAAATCACAGCAGCAATTGCATGAGATCTTACCCTATTTCATGGAACGACAATGGTTTGTGGCGTCGATGAGCACATGGGAAACAAGAGACACACTGTGGCACAGGCGGTGTGTGGCGGCGGATGTTCTTGGTGCGGTCATCAGGGCTTGGGGATAAACTTGCCAAGGCCGCTCTAGGATAGTAGAGGCGGCAGGTACTGACGAGGGACGACAGAGGCTGCTATTGCGTTGGGGAGGTGTCCCTCGTGGGCGTTAACAGTCTAGGTCGACGGTGTTTCCCTCCTGTTGGGACTAGCGTAGGTGGTGGTTTCATGCAGAGGCAGAGGAGCTCGAACGAGCTCCGGCGACAACACCCATAGGTGTAGCATGGGCAGGCTCTTACTCGGCAGTCGGTGGGAAGAGGCAATAGTTGGTGTCATGCGACGGTCGACTCGTGGCCAAGAAGAAGGCGAGCGAAGGGAACGAGAAGCAATGCAGAGAGATAGGGATCAGTGGTCTAATCCCTTGACCTCTTCGGTTGACTAGCTGAAAAAGAGAAATCGATTCATTTTTTTTAGGAATAAAAACCCGATCAGTTCAGCTGGTTTTAGTTGGTGGGTTAAATTGATCAAAGTAGATCTGATTTGATCAAGGCAATTGCTGGTTGATATTGTCGATGGAGTCAATGGTGTTGTTTGGCGGTATAGGATATATCTAGAATCTTCGGGTTAGCATGATGTGGATATATGAAACTGCGTCACTGAAGGAGAAAGAGCAAGCTATTGTGGTAATTTCTTTGGGTAATTTAAGGCAACATTAAATTTCTCAAATTATGATGGGCTCAGTCCATAGATGCGAAAAGCATAGACATTGGATTTTATAACTTGGTTCATAGGACTAAAAAAAAGTTTCTCTCGTCGTATCGATCTGGTGAGTTTGAATTTGTTTATTTGGTGATGACGCATGTTATCTGGTCATGTAATAGATAATGTCAAATTTAATATGGAATATGAAGGTGAACATATTCTTCGGAGAGTCGAGTATGTGCTAGCTATGGAGAAATTTAATTTTGCTTAGCAAGACGACTGTGATGATAGGTGGAAAGATGAAGTATTGTTGCAGGTGAAGTCTAGAGGAATAAGTTGCGGAGGCAGCAGAGTCCGATTATGATAAAGCTGATGTAGGTTCGTCGGGTGGCTCGACATGAGCTACGAAGGGAACCAACTCAAGTCTAGATACATGTAGATTCGTATAATAGATTTAAGTTGTTGTGGCATATTCACCAAGCTAAAGTTTATTAGAGTTTATAATAAATATATGTATATTATCGGTTACGATTTAGAACTTAAACTTATAATAGGTATAGAGTGGAGTTAGAGTCTAACTCTCTCTTAAATAGATCGGTGGCTGTAGCCTGCGACTTAGCAGGGATCGGTTGATTGACGGCCTAACTGGTCAAAAATTATGTAAATCCGATATAGATCATGAATAAGCGTTAGTGTTACATGAGGTTACAACTAAATCTTATTAATAAATATCGTGGGTTGTTATTGTTATTTACATTGGTTATTTGATATTATAAGACCGGTTTTATAACATCTACAACAGATGCATCAGCCAAGTACCGATACATCAGTAATGCTGCGATCAACCATCCCTCGTATCGCCCTCGCCCCTTCATCATTTTCTTTGCGCCGGTTGCCCTAGCGTTTGCCGTAGCAAGAGCCGAATGGAATAATTGGAGAAAACCAGCCAACCGGACCGGTGGAATGCCATGTCGCCGTCCGCCGTCCTCGGTTGATTTCTGGTGCTACAAAAGCCTATCATGATTAATTAATTAATCTTTCGTGTTTGCTTAGTTAATCCGTTAGATGGACAGCTTCTCTTCACTAAAAAAATTGGCCAAAACAAATATTATTTCTGCTAAATATAGTGTAGCGTCATAAAGATTGAAACCTATACTAGAAATAGTGACTGCATGATGTCAAAGATGCTGACATATATAATAGCTTAATCTGTCACTGAAAAAGGTTTAATTATTATCAGGGTTATTTTGTTACCTAACAACATCGTAGATAAAATACTATGTAGCATGTACGGTACATTCACATACATTATCATGCACACCCTCAGTTCCAGAAAAAAAATAACTTCCCAATTTGAATTTGGTTTAAGAAAAAAATAAACTTCTAGTTTGAATTTGAACATATATTCGAATCTATTTTTCTAAAACGGAGGGAGTATGATGTAATAGAGACACGCTTGAATCTATTTTTATTTGGTCATGGCTGCGGATTAAACAAAACGAAACGCAGAATATAATACGAGCAGCTTGGTCGTCTTTGAATTTTCGAGGCACACTGATTGATGCTCGATTCGTATGTATACGTGACGTGGAGGTCAGAACTGCGTGGTAGGTGTTACACATCCAGCTACAGCACAAACAAACGTTGCGATGATGCGATGGATTGTGCCGAAGCTCGCTCGTGCAGGGGCCGGCCAATGGCCACGGCATTCTTCAGCAAGAAACGACTCGCTCCTTGTCGTACGAAGTGAGCACATGCTTCCCTAGAACGAATCGCGCGGCGAGCCGGCCATGCACGTGAGACGTCGATCCATGCAACATCCGTCTCCAACTCTCCATCCGAGCCGGTGGGACCCACGCGTAGAGCCCTACTGCGTACCGTTGATCCAGGCGATTAAAGAAGAGGAGAGGAGTAAACTTGAAGGCACCCGCCCGTGTGGTTACACCAAAGGTTCGGATCTCCCCGCTTCCGAGAGAGGGCAGATTTGCACACTCGCGCGCACGTAAAGGCTCCTTTTTGTGCGATCTCCGATCCCTCTCTCTTGCCACTCACTCGAGCACCCCGAGGCCGAGTACGTACTACTACAGTGTAGCCAGGACGAAGTACTACTGTGCTAGTACTCGCAGCACAAGCAGTCCTCAAAATTTTTTTTTTGGGGGGGGTTTAATTTTTTTGGGGTTGGTCAGACCGTCA
Organism: Oryza coarctata; assembly: GCA_030770085.1. Lineage (NCBI taxonomy): Eukaryota > Viridiplantae > Streptophyta > Magnoliopsida > Poales > Poaceae > Oryza > Oryza coarctata. The sequence goes on along the minus strand of CM061469.1, from coordinate 13,601,239 downwards.
AAGACGACGAGACGAGATGCGTAGTTTAAGTTAATCCCGCTCCATTTCCTCTCCTACATGGCTACATCTCCTAGCCGTAGAGAGGGTAACTATCGTAATCAAACTTTACCATGTGGTACCAACGAGAAGCACACACACTAGTTGAACAAATTCAGTTACTACTAGAATACAGCCCAGTCAAAGTGTCAAACTCCAATTTTTCAAAAAAAAAAAACAGAGAGAACGTCAGACTCCAAACCTCTCTCCCACCACGCGTGGGCTTCCAAACGTGTACGCTGGCTTCCATTTTCTCTATCGAGCACAGACACCCGTGCAGTCACGTAGGGGAGTACGCAACAGCTGATCTCGTGAGCCATGACAACAACGACCAATCAATCAACCCCGAAACGCCGATCCAAACCCGCCGGGAGACGCATATATCGATCATCGAACGCCTCCTTGTCTTTATGCCGGCCAAAGCAAGCGATCTCCGGAACCTTCCTCCTAGTCACTGTGGCTCACTCACTGCTACAGTGCTACTACTACATCACAGGTTCACAATACTGTGCTGCTTCTGTTTAATCTACTGATTAAAATCCAACATTAATACATGTAGTTATAAACAGGAGAGAAATTAAAGAAGGGAAGGGAGGATAAAAACAAGGGGTGCTAAAACTAAAAGTGCTTGGTGGGGCCGACAGGATTAGGACGAAAAGCAAAGCAGAGGAGAAAGTGTAGAGAAAGGGAGGGGAGAGAAAGCAGAGAGAGGAAAGGAGGCTAGATCGAGGGAGAGGGACCGCCCGCGATCGCTACGCCTCGCAAGCTTGAAAGCGTGTTTGCCTGCCATTTCCAGCTTCCAATTCTTCCCTCCCTTTCCATCTCCATCGCCCTCTCCCCCTCTCCCACCTCCGCACCTCTTCTCCCTCCACGGCGACGACGAGCCTCTCTTCCTCGCACATTCCTCCTCCTAATAGTTCCTGCCGGTGGATGCGTCCGGGCTCGCCATCGCAACGTTGCTCCAGCGGGCAGCAGAGAGCGGCGATCCATCGGCGGCGGCGGCAGGCGCGGCCGGGAGTCGGCGGCGAGAGGGCACGCGTCGGTGAGCGGTGAGTTTGCGCGTACCTTGCATTACTGTGCCCCCGGTGGCCGGTGGGTGCTCCGCGCTGTTCCAGTGCCGCTTTTGTGGGGCTTGGCTGGCTTCTCGCCCCGCGCTACGCTGCACGCGCGGCGCTCGCGTCTGAAAAGGCCTAGTTCCTTTTCTTTCTTTCTTTCTTTCCCGATCTGCTTCCGGCGGGTGGTGCGCGGCGGTGTGTTCCTGGGACCCCCGGGGATGGGCCGGGGGGCTCCCGTGATTCGGGGGGAGGTGGGGTTTGTCTCGCTTCGTGTGGAATTTCCCTGTGCGCTAGAATTCTTTCACTGCTGGGAATGGTGGGTGCGATTGGTGGCCGCCCGCTCCTGTACCGATTATTGATGAGTTGAAGCCCGGGGGCACCATTCCTGGTCAGAGGGATCGGATTCTTGCTGTTTTTGGCCGAGTTTCTTCTCGGCGTGGGCTTCTTGATTCGGACGGCCTCAATTCGGTCCCAGCTTTGAATGATTCTCTGGCTTCGTTCCTCTGACCTTGGGGTAGATGGGTTCAGATGGTTTTGTGCTGCCTTGTTTTTTGATGTCCAGTAGTATTCTGAACAAAGACAATGCAAAAGTAGTTCCTTGTTAGCTTGCAGACAGTTCCTGGTCCAAGAATCTTTCCAATCCAAAAGCTGATCTTTTTCTGTCTCTTGCTGCATGTTTTAACTCCTCTTTGCATCCTATTCCAGGTTGTAGAGATGCGGCAACGCACGAGGTCATAGGGAGGGGTCCGGCTCTGGTTCCACTGCGACCATTGTGAAGGGAAGATGGGCTCGGCAGCGGTGGCACCGGCGGCTCACACGCCCTGGGTTCTGCAGCTCGGCGCGCTGCTGACCCTCCTGCTGGCCACTACCTGCCATGGGCTGAACCATGAAGGCTGGCTTCTCCTGACGCTGAAGAAGCAAATTGTTGACACCTTCCACCACCTTGACGACTGGAACCCGGGGGATCCATCGCCGTGCGGGTGGAAGGGTGTTCACTGCTCGTCGGGGACCAGGCCTTCGGTGGTGTCCCTCAACCTCATCAACATGAACCTGTCGGGCACTGTCGACCCGAGCATTGGTGGTCTGGCTGAGCTGACTAACCTTGATCTGTCATTCAATGGATTTTATGGCACTATCCCTGCAGAGATTGGGAATTGCTCGAAGTTGACGGGACTCTACTTGAACAACAACCAGTTCCAGGGCACAATCCCTCCTGAGCTCGGGAAGCTGACTATGATGATCACTTTCAACCTGTGCAACAACAAGCTCTTTGGTCCAATACCTGATGAGATTGGTAATATGGCATCACTTGAGGACCTGGTAGGGTACAGCAATAATCTCTCTGGTTCTATACCGCATTCTATTGGTAGACTCAAGAACCTGAAAACTGTCCGGTTAGGTCAGAATTCTATATCTGGTAACATTCCTGTCGAGATAGGTGAATGCCTCAACTTGGTGGTGTTTGGTCTTGCACAGAACAAGTTAGGAGGGCCATTGCCTAAGGAGATTGGGAAACTGACTCTTATGACAGACTTAATATTGTGGGAAAATCAGCTTTCTGGTGTGATTCCCCCAGAGATTGGAAACTGCATAAATCTTAGGACAATTGCCCTTTATGACAATAATCTGGTTGGTCCTATTCCTGCAACAATTGGGAACATCCAGAACCTTCAGAGGCTATACCTCTACAGGAATTTATTAAATGGTACAATTCCGTTAGAAATTGGCAATCTTTCTCTTGCAGAGGAGATTGACTTTTCAGAGAATGTTTTAACTGGAGGGGTACCAAAGGAATTTGGCAAGATTCCACGATTGTATTTACTCTATCTCTTCCAAAACCAACTCATTGGCCCTATTCCTACGGAGTTGTGTGTATTGAAGAACTTGAGTAAGCTTGATCTTTCTATCAATACACTCAGTGGCCCAATTCCAGCCTGTTTTCAGTACATGAGCAAACTAATCCAGTTGCAACTTTTCAACAATATGCTGTCAGGTGACATACCTCCAAGATTTGGTATCTATAGCCGGCTTTGGGTGGTGGATTTCTCAAACAACAATATAACCGGGCAGATACCTCGAGACCTTTGCAGGCAGTCAAACCTTATTTTGTTGAATTTGGGGTCTAACAAGCTGATTGGGAATATTCCCCATGGAATCACCAGTTGTAAATCCTTGGTGCAGCTTCGTCTCGCTGATAACAGTCTGACAGGAAGCTTCCCAACCAATCTCTGCAATCTGGTGAATTTGACATCAATTGAGCTTGGTCGAAACAAGTTCAATGGTCCTATTCCTCGTCCGATAGGCAATTGCAAGGCTCTGCAAAGGCTTGACCTAACGAATAATTATTTCACATCAGAGTTGCCCCAAGAAATAGGCAATCTGTCAAAGCTTGTTGTCTTCAATATCTCATCCAATAGACTAGGAGGAAACATACCATTGGAAATTTTCAATTGCACTATGTTGCAACGCCTAGATTTCAGCCAAAATAGCTTCGAAGGTTCATTGCCAAATGAAGTTGGCAGCCTGCCTCAGCTGGAGTTGCTATCATTTGCTGACAATAGGCTCTCTGGACAGATACCACCTATTCTTGGTAAACTTTCACATTTGACAGCTCTACAGATTGGTGGCAATCGATTCTCTGGTGGAATACCAAAGGAGCTCGGACTGCTCTCAAGCCTGCAGATCGCCATGAATTTGAGCTATAACAATCTCTCTGGCAACATACCATCGGAGCTTGGTAATCTTGCATTATTGGAAAATTTGTTTCTCAATAATAACAAGCTGACAGGTGAAATCCCAGATACCTTTGCAAATCTGTCCAGTTTGCTTGAGTTCAATGTCTCGTACAATAATCTCACTGGTGCTCTCCCCACTATACCACTTTTTGATAACATGGCTGCAACCTGCTTTCTTGGAAACAAAGGACTATGTGGCGGACAACTTGGCAAGTGTGGGTCTGAGTCAGTCTCTTCTTCCCAGTCATCCAATTCAGGCAGCCCCCCTTTGGGCAAGGTCATAGCAATTGTTGCTGCTGTTATTGGAGGAATTTCACTTATTCTTATTGTTATAATTGTGTACCATATGAGAAAACCACTAGAAACAGTAGCTCCTTTGCAAGACAAGCAAATATTTTCTGCTGGGTCTAACATGCAGGTTTCTACCAAGGATGCATATACATTTCAGGAATTGGTTTCTGCTACAAATAATTTTGACGAGAGTTGTGTTATTGGAAGAGGTGCATGTGGAACAGTGTACAGAGCCATCTTGAGGGCTGGACAGACAATTGCTGTAAAAAGGTTGGCTTCTAACAGAGAAGGAAGCAACACAGACAACAGTTTCCGTGCAGAGATCCTTACTCTAGGAAAGATAAGGCATCGTAATATTGTGAAGCTATATGGGTTTATCTATCACCAGGGTTCCAACCTTCTGTTGTATGAATACATGTCAAGAGGAAGCCTTGGGGAGTTACTTCATGGGCAATCTTCGTCTTCACTTGATTGGGAGACGCGCTTCATGATAGCCCTAGGGGCAGCTGAAGGGCTATCATACTTGCATCACGATTGCAAACCTCGCATCATCCACCGTGATATCAAATCAAATAACATTTTACTTGATGAGAACTTTGAAGCTCATGTTGGCGACTTTGGATTGGCCAAAGTGATAGACATGCCATACTCAAAGTCAATGTCTGCAATTGCTGGTTCATATGGATATATAGCACCTGGTGAGTCTTCTATTGTTACTTTGCATATTTGTTCCTGTTATAACTCTTATCTCTTTTACTTGAAATTGTTTGTATAATCCAAGGTTACTATACCACTTGAGTACTTTATACTAGCATTAAGTACATGCGATTGTTTCCTACAAAGTACTAACCTAGTTCTCCTTTGATCAGAATATGCATACACCATGAAAGTTACTGAAAAAAGTGACATATACAGCTACGGCGTCGTACTGTTGGAGCTGCTAACCAGACATGCCCCTGTACAACCATTAGAATTGGGAGGTGATCTGGTAACATGGGTAAAGAATTACATCAGGGACAATTCTTTGGGTCCAGGGATTCTTGATAAGAATCTGGATTTGGAAGACAAAACATCTGTCAATCATATGATTGAGGTCTTGAAAATTGCATTGCTATGTACTAGTATGTCTCCATATGACAGACCACCGATGCGGCATGTTGTAGTTATGTTAAGTGAGTCTAGAGAGAGGGCCAGGATGAGCTCTTCATCCTCACCTGCTTCTGATCATTCTTCAAAGAAGGATAACTTATGATGTATTTATATATGTTAAATTAGTCAGGGCAATGACCTTTTGCTCCCTCTTTCTGGTTACTTATGTAGGAATTTTGGGAGTTTGCATTCATCCTTTACGTCATATTTCTAGGGAGATAAATAAAACTGACTCATACGATGCCATTCTGTACATCGAGTGTCTCAACATATCCTTCAGAACAACGAAGTACTGGCGGCAGAGCCGCAGAGTTCTTCATGGGCGGGATGACAGTTCTTACTTCTTTTATGTGACTTCAGTGTGGGTTTTTCTAGTTCCTTATTCTTGATTTCATTGTCAGTTGTAAATATAAGTCGACAGACTAAATACTTGTTAATAGTGTTACTGTTTGGAAAGCTCTGATTATCTCCATCGATGATTCTGCTTCAAGCAATTCAGCTACCTGTGATATATTCGCTGCTGTTACTTGTGTGGAACTAGTACTACCAGGGCAAGAGTTCATATAGGAGTACCAGAAGAGTGCCGTAGAGAACTTCAGACATAGCATTCATCAGTACCAATGTGCCATCCCTTCGTCTTTCTTTACTCCTTTTGATAATCTTCTTCTCCACTGCATGCGTCTGATGAAGCTCTGCTGCTCAAGCCTGAACCTGTCTGATCATGGCGTCACTGCACGGTTCAGTTGAGCGAAATTGAAAAGGATGGAGAAAGGAAGCGGTCACATCTCAATATCTCGCCCGGTAAGTGGAGGGCGCCTTTCCAGCCATTCTGCGCATCAGCGTTTGTTCAGTGGTAGCGCTGGAGCCGCATCACTCCAGAGTCCACTCCCACCGAACCGAACATCCCCATCATCACCATGGCGGTGGATGAGGAGGCGAGGAGCCCACACGTCGTGCTATTCCCCTTCCTCGCGCACGGCCACATCCCGGCCTTCCTCCGCCTCGCCGTCCACCTACAGGCGCTCCGCCCGGGCCTCGCCGTCACCCTCATTTCCACCCGCGCCTCCTCGGCTCCCTCTCCCTCCCGGCCACCTCCCCTCCTATCCAGCTCCACGCGCTCCCCTTCGCGCCCGCCGACCACGGCCTGCCCGACGGCGCCGAGTCCCTCGCCAACCTCCACGTCCACCAGTTCATCACCTTCTTCCAGGCTTCCAAGTCCCTCCGTCCCGCCTTCGATGGCTTCGTCGCTGGCATCCGGTCCCCTGTCTGCATCATCGCCGACGCCTTCTTCGCGTGGACGGCCGAGGTACGCCGTGTTCCTCCTGGGAGGCGCCTTCGGCAACACCGTCTTCTTCTCCGTGTGGGAGCACCTCCCGCACACCCTCACGACCGGCGACGAGTTTACTCTGACCGACTTCCCTGACGTAGTCCTCCACCGCACTCAGATCCAGCGGTACATGCTCGCCGCGATGGGGTGGACCCATGGACGGCCTTCTTCCGGCGGGTCATCGCGTCCTCCCACAAGACCGACGCTGTGCTCGTCAACACAGTCCAGGAACTGGAGCCCTCCGGGCTAGACATGCTCAGAGCGAGCTTCGGCCTCCAGCCATGGCCAATCGGGCCAATCCTCGCGGCGCCGGCTCCGTTGAAATCCCACGACGACGATAGCAGCATCATACAATGGCTGGACGCGCACCCGCCGCGCTCGGTCGTGTACATCTCGTTCGGGTCGCAGGACAGCATCAGCATCCATCAGATGGCGGAGCTGGCTCTGGGGCTGGAGGCGAGCGGCCGCCCGTTCCTCTGGGCCGTCCTGCCGCCGCTAGGGTTGGACCCCAAGGATGGATTCGACCCCGAGTGGCTCCCCGCCGGATCCGAGGACCGGATTGCGCAGGCAAGCAGGGGATTGCTGGTGTGCGGTTGGGCGCCACAGGCGCGGATCCTGGCGCACCCGTCGACGGGCGCGTTCGTGACCCACTGCTGGTGGAACTACATCCTCGAGAGCCTCCGCTACGGCGTGCCGCTGCTCGGGTGGCCGTTGGGTACCGAGCAGTTCTTCAACGCGATGGTGGTGGTGCGGTGGGGGGCCTGCGTGGAGGTGGCACGCGGGAACCTGGAGAGCTCGGCGGTGGAGAGCGGGGAGGTGGCCGAGGCCGTGGGGACGGTGATGGGGGAGATGGATAAGGGCGAGGAGATGAGGGGGAACGCGGGGTCGATCGCGCGCGCGATGGCGGCGGCGTGGGAGGGGCCGGGCAGGTCGTCGTCGGCGAGCTTGGAACGGATTCTCAGATGCGTTGAGGCGTCGGTGCTCCGAGATTCGTGCTTTAGTGCTTCGTGATTGGTGCAGTGCGAAAACCGGCCGTGCGCAATCTGTGAACTGATGTTGATGTCAATTATCTCTTTCAGATTTCTCTCGGTTTAAACTGTCATACGTATATTTGATTTTTGGTGTGTTTATATTAAGAAGAGTAAATTACATTTATAATACATAAACTTATTAGATAGATACACATAGGTAACTTATAAGTCATTCACTTTGATATGACAACTTATAAGTCCGTGTGAACGAGGGGGCAAAACATTTATCACAATCAAATTGACATGACACTAACTGGTGGCTGAAGAGACAATTATTACTATTGATTGCTTAGGTTATGGAAAACTGGAAATTGAGGCCAGGAAAATTAAAGGAATTCAATCATAAAATTTTTTTCGTATAAAAGTCTTTGAATTCTACCATTTCTTTAATTTTTTAATAGAATATATAATTCTAAAAAGTTAGCGAGAATTGTAATTTTTTAGAATTTTTTTGTCTATCACTCTCATCCGATCTTATAGTTTAATCAAATGACCATTCCTATATATTTTTCTATGTTTTATAATCCTCTACACCTTTCAAAATCTTGTATTTTTTATATTTCTGTTTTTTCAATAATGTGTTTTAAAGCAACCTGAGAGTGTGGCATGCTGGATAGCGTCACATCATATCATTTTGATTATGAGATCTGTTATGCCCTTAGTTCCACGGACTAAGCAAACAATTGTGCGAAAACAAATACAAAGTGATTTGTAAGTTGTTGCAACTATTTACACCTATCACATAAGTTTGTGTGTATCATGAGTGTAATGTATTCTAGTAAGGCTTCATCCCTTTCAAATTATTGGCTAAGATTTTTTTCTCATTTATGGTGAGTACATTTATAAACATTTTCTATATAAAAAATTCTTTAAAAATTATATTAATATATTTTAAAAAATTTAAAATAATTTATACTTAATTAATTATATGCCAATAGCCAATCTCGTTTTGTGTGCTAGTGAGTAGCTTAACCCAAATGGTATCTCAAACTCTGCCTAAGGATCACACTCATGGAGTGGATCTTACAATAGTTCACAAGAAGATTTTCATGGAAAAATGGGTAACATATAGATTTTACCGACTCAGGAATATTATTGATTTAAATTTAAGACTTAATAATTCACGGATAGAGAAATTACTGTAATTACCTGATTCAGGTGGGCCTCAAGGTTGTTGGACTTTGCAGCCCAACTTAACCAGTAAAAAATGATTTTTTATTTATAACATTTTTTAAAAATATTTTTGTTTTAAAAAATTTATAGATATATATCTAAACTCTCTCGAAGGCTTTTTTTAATAAAAAACTCTCTCTTAGAGAGTGTAAAATTCAATGCGATAAATATTCATTCACCTCTCTTAACAGTAGGCTAATGGGAGTTAGAAAATTCGTAGGTCACTCATTTGTCGATCTAGCCAAGAGCGTTTTTCTCCATAGCAGGTGGTTGCCTGTAAAATGCTACACTAGGGTGCATAAGGGAGGAGAGGAGCAAGTCGTTTTTACAGACAAACCCCTTATCATTTGCTTAGCCATTTTTTTCTCTAAGGGGCTCACCTGTAAAATTACTAGGTGTACTCGTGGGAGGGGATGAGGCTTGTCAATTTTGTAGGTGACCCTTTTACCATCCTCTGTTAGGACGTTTATCAAACAGTCGGCTATAAGACCCCTTCTAACTGCCAAAAAAATCTAGTTTAATAAAAAACAGAAAAGAATAGAAGATATAGTTGAGAAGAGGCAAAGAAAAAGGAAAGCAGCGAAGCCCCCCTTACTTATGGATACGTACAGATGTAAAAGATTTATACCCTTTGTGATATGAATTCTTAGTGATGCAATATAGTAATATGTATGTTATTGTTCTAGATTTGTAAATAGTTTTATTTCTAAATCCTTAGATAGTTTCGTTCATAATATTTGAAGACATATCAGTATTGAAATATCGAATGTATGATACTAGAAGTAACGATTAATTTCTTACTTAGCTGAACTCTATTTTTTTTGAATAGATATACTTAATAAAGTGATATTTTGTTTATATTACGGTCAAAAAAAATGTTAGGTATAGTCTATATGGTGTAGATCTATCAGAACTTAGCTCAGTTCTTATAGATATTGAAAGATCAACTGAGAGAAGTTTTTTAACAATGTACAGCTGGTTAATGAGAGACTTCTAAATTAGTTTTATGAATTGTATATTATATTTTTTATTTTTAATAATCATGCTAACTTTCTTTTTCAATATAGAAATGATATACCACAACGAAGCTGCTAGACCATTGTCTCAATTGGTCACACTGCTCCTACTTCTTAATGGTTAAGAACACCGTGCTGACCACATTCCATCGACATCCTTCACAACACCAACTCCCTATGGACCTCTACTTTCGTGGCAGGTAATAGATATCCATGCTATTTGGCATACATTTAAATATGACTCCTGACCAATGATACATACATTACCTTTTTTGTGGGTTACATGAGGCTAGCCTCCTTTCATTGTAAAGGTTAGTTGAGGCTACAACATAAAAGGATCCGGTAAAACAGTGGTTCATAGACCGGTCTCTTCTTTTAGCACTTTTGGACCACTGGAGACCAAAAACGCACACATTCCACTCGTCGTATGGGGATATGGCCCCTAAACTTCAGGACGTCTCATACCTTCTAGGTCTTCCTCTCGTGGGCGGTGCAGTAGATCACATACTTCAGGGATGGCGCGATAACATCCAAGAGTATTTTGCCCATGTTCAACGCATGTCTGAACTTACTGCTTCAGGCACACTCTCTCACTACAGCACAAACGACCATACCTAGGCATGGTTACTTATGTTCGCTGTCGCTGAGGATGGGAGTGTACCTCAATGGAGCTAGGGATCCACTATCCTCACAACGACGTACCAAGGTCTTTGTGACCCATGCACGAAGACCTGCCTAGGTTCGTTGATCACCGACTGTCTACTACTTCTATAGCTCTAAGTGGCCGAGAGGTTCATGATCAGCCAACTAGTTATAGACCACAATGCTTGTGACAACGACATATACACACAGAGGCCACCCGATGACTTCTCAACGATGGGGACATTGTAGGGTCGTCGTTAGGTACGAATATGTTAATTCAGTGTCTGTACATTAAAAAATGACTAGCTAACATTTTATCTCATGCTCTTCACCAATGATGGGCCTACTTGTAGGTCCCAAGGTTCTACTCAAATTTTGTGCTAGAGATTGATCGTTTATAGCCAAAAACATCATTTGGGAGCCATATAGTCCTGTAGGTTTGTGCACCACTTGGACTTTTGACTTTGTGCATATGTGATCAAGTTAACGGACTAGCTGATGGTGTTCTACATTTTTGTTAAGCCTCACTATTCATAATGTGTGTTATGATAGTTCAATCTGTGTCAGTTGTACCCTCTACTTGTCATGCTGACTATGACGACCAACATTCACCGATAAATGATACAAAATCAAACGTACGATTGTATACTTTGTACATTTTCTAACATAGTGTTTCTAACTAGGTATTATTGGCTAGGACAGGTAGCCAACACTTTGTGGGTTTCACGTCTCCAGAAGTACATTGACGACTGGTTGATGGTGACAAAGAAAGTCATCGAGGAGTAGCGCCTACATACTAAGGTGACATAACTAGCGTAACTTAGTTGGTACCAGTCTTATGCCCGTATGTGGGTGACGTTCACTCCCAATGCTCTACAACCACATATAACTAGTGTATGAAACGCGTACCCTAGACACCAGGACTAAGACTTCTTTCACACTGTGAGTCAATCAATCTTCCATATCTCACTTAAATGTGCTATACATCTTACGTATGACATGTTATTTTAAATAGGTCAACATTATGCAGCAGGTTGACAACGAGCTTAAGGGTGTGTGATGACGGTTGGAGGTTAGGATTCTATTGATGGAAGATGAGTAGAGGATTACCTTCGGTATGATGCGCAATACGATGCATAATGTCCTTCATATTCTCACCTATCGTGCCATCGATGTGGTTCCTACCATATCGACAAGTGCAGCAGGAGTCTGCCATGTAGGAACGCAGCCCGTAGATAACTTCGGCTATCCATCGTTTAAATATATTGCTTGCTTCTTATCGTGCAATCCTGCAGTTAATAAAGTATAATTTTTATAGCTTTCACTACGTCATACCTTGATTCCCCCATACTGACGACGTCGATACAGGGAATAGGGACATTGACATAGGGAGCAGGGATGTCGACACAAGAATTTTAAGGTTTATTGCATGGTACATATGTCCATTTGGTCCACGAAATTTTAATTTATATTGCTTAACTATTTTTTGTCATGTGGTTCTTGGCTACACCACTGTAGATCTCTACAGTCACGGGTAGATCTGGGCTAGCCACCTCTGGATTGGCACATAACTCCTTTGATCATACTGACCTCACGGTAGATCAGGACGTGCTTGACTTCTCCTAGCTTTAGAAGCTCTACCACTGCACGCATAGGAGCTGCCTACTTTAACTCTTGTTTTGTAGGTCCGCACTAACTGTAACGTCTAAGCCTATCACCTCACCTACTCCTAGTGTCACGTGTGAGTGTAGGGGAAAGGGACGAAGAGGGTAGAGACTAGGCCCCGGGCCAGTAGTATGTTGTGCCAGTTATAATATGTGTTTATACTACTTTGTATTCATTATTTCGGCTCTACGTATCTACATCATTTACTATACATTAATAATATGTCACTTTTACTCTTTGTTGTGCATTCATGACTATCGATAGTATATGACAACTAACTTTTGACGCCTTCACTCCTTACTATAGCGCATGACTGTTGAATCACAATCAACACTAATTAATGCCAGCCAATTTTCTCCACGTGACCGTCATGCCGTTTTCAACCCAACTCAACAGGCAACCTTTGGTGTGTTAATGTTATGTTGCGTTCAAAAGATTTTTGCAGGCATGACACTTTACGTGTATGAATATCACGTTGTTTTCGACACTTTCAATCATATCTTCCACACCTAACACAACACCTTCGTATACATGATGAACCTTTAGTTTTTTCTCACTGATACCCTTCCATAAAAGAACAATAGCTACTAAATGTGTTTTCATTAAGAATATAAGCTGGAGAAGAGATCTTTTGGATTGGCTAATTTCATCTTAGTGTGACTGTCTGTTCTACATATGTGGTGATTGATACCAGCTAATGACATTTCAGGACCCCAAATATTCATGGGAAGAGATTCTTTCAATGCCCAAACTATTTTTATAAGATATGAATTTTGTGTTTCTGTTTTTTTAACTGTTCTTTATTATAATTTTTTTAAACCAGTACTTTCATTGCTAGAACCACAAAAGGATAATTAGCTTCATTAAATGGATTGATACACAAAATCCAGTATTTGACCCCAACCATTAATATTTTGTGGGTCGTTGATCTTCTACCTCAGAATCAAACGAACAGTATATAATGAGTACTAACGACATCGATGAACCAAATGGTCAAACTAGAGGATACAACATCTTCTACTATCTTCATGGCAGGAGCATTGTAAGTATGCTTATGATGATTGTTTTTAGATGGTGAGGTCAATAAGTAACGATACTTTTGGTAGATAGTACTTTGTTTATCGAAACAAGGATAATTTTATTGTAAGTTAATTATATATACCTCTAATTTGTTATAATTTTGTTATCACTTTAACTACAAATAGCTATGTATACACTTTTTTCCATACGAATTGTCAAGAAGGTGTGAATTCAAACAATACATATACTTAAAGAGAGTTATACAGACTAAAATCATTAAACAATACATGCAAATTAAAGTAAAGTACGAGCAAAGAGTTGGCTCTTTTAGCAACGGATGACTACAAGTGGATGACAGATGATGCTCTCCACAAGTTTTAAATAATCATTCGTATTGTGTTACCAATTGTATTATTTATATTATGTATATATCTTGTCCCTAACATTTAAACTATTAGTACTATGTAATGATTTTACTACTATTATTTAAATAATATCTATGTGTGAATATATTAATCGTTTGGCTCTTCAATTAATGTTGTAATGATTTTCTAGGATTAACTTTGTATTCTTAAATTTTCTTTATAATTAAATTTCTAAATAAAAACATATTTATTTGAAATATCTTTTTTTTCTTTTGGACATTTGTACGGTAGAGAGAAAAACATCTTAATAGAGAGTGGCAAGAGGACTGTCTAGAAAATTACCAGCCACCTCCCCTCCCATGGGCGGGTCTAGTATTTTTCCAAGCAGTTTCACCGAAAAGATGGCCAAACAAATAATGGGTTGTCCTTCTCTCTCATGTGCCCTTTCGTGGTATTTTATAAGTGACTCTCTGCTGTAAGAAAAACACTTTTGACTAGGGTAGTAAGAAGACACGTGTAAATTTTCTAGCTTCTTTATCAATTTGGCGTTAACGAGGCTAATAGATGTTTGCCATGTAAATTTTGACGTTTTTTGAGAGGGTGTTTTAAAAAAAACTCTAGACAACGATGGTATAGGTTTATAAAATTTTCAAATATTTTTTTAATAAATATTTTAATAAAAATATAGAAATAAAAAAATTCTATAGAAAACGGCCGAGTTCGCAGGCCCTTCCTAACCCTCAATGGGTCTAGAAAAGAAGACAGCCCATGACCCCTGAAACCTTGTTCATCTATACGGAAACCAATCGTTCTGAAGAATAAAGATTAACCCTCGAAGTCAAATCTATAAAACTAACCAGAAATCCACAGTTATACAGTACTGTGCTGGAATGAAATCCTTGGTTCCATTCCAGAAAGCCCGGTTCCTTTTATCTTCCGTCAGTGTCCCCGTGAAGATTTTGCTGTTATTTTGCAGACTGCGGAGCAGCAAATAACTATGCGCGGTTACAACCGATTCTTAGGCCCAGTTCGACATGGGAAATTATTGACAGCGTATAAAACGAGATAGGCTAAGTATTAATTATTATAAATTTTAAAACTAATTTTTTGAAGTTTTTTTAAAAACTTCTTCATATAAAATTTTTACATAAAACGTGTTGTTTAACCGTTTGAAAAATGTATTAGCGAAAAAAATTGTCAAATGTGGTGAGCTTCGATCAGTTGGAGAACGACCTCATGGGATTCGGTGATTGACCACCCAAATTCCCACCAATCGATGAACCATTCTGGCGACGCTTAAACCCAACGCATCCTCAGTTTCCGTGATAGAAACATCAACCATTGTGATCTGATCATCGGTTGGTATCCATCCGTATCGTGCCGTGATGTGCTAATTGCTAAGCCTTGGTCACCTCGCCTGAAGAAAGAAAAGAACCGGGTTCCTTCAAAATCCCGATTCTTTGAGTGAAATTGTTTCTGCAGACCGCAGGGATATTTGCAGTTCCGAACTGATAATTAGCATGTCGAAAGGCAATTAGTTCACGGCGGCGCGATTTGTCGTGCTTGTACTGTCTCATGTCCCAACAGACAAGACGAAATGGAGCAGAGATTATAATAGACTTTCTGCAACCACTGTATCTTACTGTCTCCTCTGTATTACTGTTGATCGATCAATCAATTGCACAAAAGAAGTTGTAGAAAAAGTAGTACTTGATGTATCCTAATCCAAAAAAAAGACATAAATTGGCTCCATGATGCAGACACGCTACCTTCCAGGGCTCCAGCTCGGCAATTTTGCATTTGAAGGCTAATTACTCATCGAATGGAAGTCTGGCATTAAAAATAGAGCGAAGAAGTAGCTTTGCTCGAGGCAGGATGAACTTCTTCGGTCTTTACTCCAGTAATTTTGCAATTTTAGCTAATGAGTGAAAAGCCGCTAAAGGCGATTCAGAAAGCGTGTTGGTAGGATTCACAGAAAGTTAATGGTGAATGAATACTCGAGTGTTGGTTGTTCTTTGACAGGATAAGCTGAGTATTCTGCTGAAGGCAACCAAGGGCAACTCCTTTTCTTGTCCAGAATCCTCCTTTTTCAGAGCAGCCCACGAGTATTTAACCAAGCAACATCCTTGTCTTACATGATTATGATAATCACTTCATCATTTCATATCGTCCTTCGCCATTTCTCTTCTTCTTCTTGTTGTTCTGCAGTGTAGTGCGCCCCACTACGTATGGGAAACTCGTCTTTTCAGCACAGCTGCAGCACTTAGCAGAAAGAGAGCGTAGTTAACAGCAAAGCGAAATCTTCCTAGCTAGATTTGATTCCACGGATTACTACGCTCTACTACATACTTCTTCTATGTTGTTTAGTAAAGATTGAGATAAAGAGAAAAAATTCTTTCTAGTTACCTCGTTAGTCATATTTTAAATTTTAAACTGGTTAGATTCTCATTGGCTAAAAATGTTTGAATTTCCTTCCATTGTAATCAGTTTCTTAAAAATGTTAATATTACGTATAAAATTTAAATTTCAGAAATACTTATATTTAATAACGGATGCAGCATATGTGTGCCCGCCTGAGCTGTAAAGCAAGATAAATACTACACTATTGCTTGGACTGAATTTCTGGACCGAAGCTAATGTTTCTGGGCAACATCTTAAACTTGTCTACTTGTGCTGGTGCAGGCTTGTGCAGTTTGTGCTGAAGATTCTGAAAACATCAACCTCAATAGTTGCACGGAGAGATGCTGATGATACTATAGAATGGAAAAGAGCGGAACAGTGGATGTGGAATTGTGGATATCATAGAGATCACGATGCGAGGCGATGTATAATCCCTGTTCAAATTTCAGCTGCAAGCTGCAGCTCATGGAAATGCAGAGTACGGAAAATAGGGTACTAATAAACGCGCGTGCGAACCCAGCAGGATCTGCGGCAACAACCGCTGCGCGTGAGCGCGTCTCCCTCTTCTTCGGCAAGGGCGGGCGTCGTGGAGCGTTCGCGCTGTTGCCGCCGCCCGCCACTGACCGACGTGGATTCCGCCAGGAGCGCACCTGTCCCGGCAAATAATGGGATGCAACTGCCATCCTCGTCGGTACAGCAGAGAAGTACTAGCATAGACGCACGAAGGCACGCTGAATTCCGCGGATGCACGATGCAGTCTTCTGCTCCATGATCCGGCTCAGCAAGGGCTGTTTCAACGTGCGAGCATTACGCATCTACCAATTTACGCTACTTAAACCAGACTCTTACGTTTTCGTGGTTGGGGTGGACGTCATCGACGCGTTGTTTGGTTGGTTTGTAGCAATGCTTGCTGCAATTTCTAGTTTCTTTCCTTTTGCTGCTCTCTCCGTCAGCTCTAATCAGGTCTTTCCACGTGAAATCGACACTACGCTGAATACAGACCCGACGTAATTTGGCACGTCACAGATGCAGCGATAGACCACCCTCTCTTAAAATAGATCAAGTAGGGGCGGAACCAGGCGCGGGGTAGCTTGGGCTTGAGCCCCACCGCCTGGCTGAAAAATTGTATTAGGAAAGCAATACTTTTTAGTTAAAATTTGTCCAAAAGATTTATACGCTATGGTTGAGCCCTATGCTTACGATATTCCTGGTTCCGTTCGTGATCCAACCACACGCCAGCTGTCCGGTTGCGGTAGACCGGATCGGGCCGTTTCGTTTGTTTAGGATTAGGTCAAGCAGGTATATAATAGAACAAAGAGAGAATCCCTCCCCGCAGTGGCAACAACTTCAGATTAATATAGTACTAGTACTTCATGACATAAACAAATTCCTAAAACCTAAACAGGTCAGAAACGGTGTCGCCCCCACAGGTTATACACTGCCACGGCTCGGCCGCTCGCCGGAAGCGCAGAAATATCCCGCCTCGGTGGGACGGTCAATACGCACACAAGTTTTGCACCCCCGCTGCGCGCATCCGATGCAGAGCTCACGCCCTTCGGCTTGGCCACACGCCAGCGAACGACCGGGTCCACGAGGCGATGCCCTCTCCACCAGGCGCGGTGACGCACGCACCGTCCGCAACCTTTGCCCCAACCATCTGAGAACGAAAAAAAAAATCGAAACGCCCTCATCATCATTCCACACATCGCTATACTCACCTACTTTCCCATCTCCTCCTACCACGGTGGTCGATCGATCTGTCTCGTTTGCCAAGAGACGAGGCGCCGTCGCCTCGCTTCCCCTCGAACCGATCGGCAGATCCGGCCGCGTCCCGTCCACCCGGATGGCCTGCGGCTCCCCGCCCATCGCGGCCCCGGGGATAGCGTAGCATGGGCCAAGCCCCGTCGTCTCCCCTCCTCGCCAAATCCAGCTTCTCCTCCTCCTCGCCGCCGCCGCCGCGCCGCAGGTCGCTCTCCTCCTCCTCCTCCTCCCCTCCGTCTCCTCCCATGGCGCCGCCGCGGACGATGCTTGTGGTGGCGGGGGACGCGCCGCCCACCGCCGCCGCCGCCAGGTTCGCGGCTCCCCCTCCGGAGCGCGACTACACGCAGGACCTGCCCGACGAGATCCTGTCCCTCGTGTTCGCGTCGCTCACCCCAACCGACCGCAACGCGTGCTCGCTCACCTGCGCGCGATGGAATGAGGTGGACGGCGCCACGCGCCACCGCCTCTCCCTCGACGCCCGCGCCGCGCTCGGCTACGCCGTGCCGGGGATCTTCGCGCGGTTCACGGCCGTCACCAAGCTCGCGCTCCGCTGCGCCCGCGGCTCCGGGACGGACAGCCTCTCCGACGACGGGGCCCGCCAGGTGGCCGCCACGCTGCCGTCAGAGCGGCTCGCCAGGCTCAAGCTCCGCGGCCTCCGGCAGCTCTCCGACGACGGGCTAGCGTCTCTCGCTGGGGCCACGCCGGCGATCCGCAAGCTGTCCGTCGCGTCCTGCAGTTTTGGGCCCAAGGCCTTCGTTGCCGTCCTCCGGTCGTGCCCCCTCCTCGAGGACCTCTCCGTCAAGCGCCTTCGCGGCCTCCCTGACACCGCCGGCGCCGCGGCCGCCATCACCGAGGAGATCCTCTTCCCGCCCGCTTCGTCGCTGCGGTCAGTGTGCCTCAAGGATCTGTACAGCGCCCTCTGCTTCGTGCCGTTGGTTGCCTCCTCGCCGAAACTCCGGTCCCTCAAGATCCTTAGGTGTTCCGGCTCCTGGGACCTGCCATTGGAGGTCATCACCGCGCGTGCACCTGGCCTGGTTGAGCTCCACCTTGAGAAGCTGCAGGTTAGCGACCGCGGCCTCTCCGCTGTATCGGCATGCGCAAACCTTGAAGTCCTGTTTCTTGTCAAGACCCCAGAGTGCACTGATGCAGGCATAATCAGTGTTGCCGAGAAATGTCACAAACTGCGCAAGCTACATATTGATGGGTGGCGCACAAACCGGATTGGGGATCATGGCCTCATGGCTGTGGCACGAGGATGCCCAGACCTGCAAGAGCTCGTCTTGATTGGGGTCAACCCCACCGTGCAGAGTCTCCAGATGCTTGGTGAACATTGCCGCTTGCTGGAGCGTCTTGCACTTTGTGGGTGTGAAACTGTTGGGGATGCTGAGATCATTTGCCTGGCTGAGCGCTGTGCTGCGCTCAAGAAGCTTTGCATCAAGGGTTGCCCAGTCTCAGACCGTGGGATGGGGGCACTGAATGGGGGCTGCCCCAGCTTGGTCAAGGTGAAGTTGAAGAGATGCCGCGGAGTATCATATGAATGTATTGAGAACCTGAAGGTGGTTAGGGGTGGCTCGTTCTCTATCAGCTTGGATATTGTATTGGAGCGTGATGCCGGAGGTGCAAGCGAAAATGGTGGGCAAGAGGCTGGACCGGTGCAAATTACAGAGCTTACTGATCAGATGGCAGCCATGGGCCTTCCAACTAACACCGCCAATGCACAATCCTCTGCTCAGGCAAGTAGTAGGATGAGGAGCGTCATGTCAGCACTCAGGAGGAGGTTTGGCAATCCTCCACCTCTGTGATGTGAGATAAAAAATTGATGAACCTATTTGCTACTTCATGCTTTCTAATCTCATATTCATGTTCCCTAGCTTATTAATTTTACTATCCCATTCTCTCAAAATCACCATTATGGATAATTCTGTGTCACCTTGTGCTATTTCATCTGCAGTTGTTTTTGCCCTTTCTCTGATTAAAAGAAGGATTTGGTTTAGCTTTGCTGATGATCAGCGTGCATCTATAAAAATATATATTTTTCTTTGGTTGCTTGGAGTTGTAGAAATCTGGCACTGCAAGCATATCTATCTCAGTACTAAAAATTGTCACCATCACTGTCGGGCACATTGGTATAGTTAGCTGTAGAGGGCAGCCTACAACACGGTATATATAATCAGTTGCTCTATGCACAGCAGTCTCTGATTCTGCGTTAGGTTTGAAGAACCAAACATGCATAATTAAGCTTATGTTCATTTTTTAAGATTCTTGTTCCATCTATCGAGTTTGTTATAGATTTAGTGTGCTATTGAAATGGTATTCTGTAAACAATGAAGATAATGCATACGTTAAGCCAGGTTGTATTTTCTATCGTTAATTATAGAGATGTTGGATAGTGATATGCTAGTTGTTGCTTTGAAGTTTAGTTATAGGCGGTAGGTGATACTGATACGCTGATAGTGAAGGATTTCATGTTATGTGTGGTATGCTGGCTTGCATTTGTAGTTGTAGTTCTCCCCAATTTGATGCCCTCTGTTAGTACACTGTACATCCTTGAGGGTGTTGTATGAATTCAATCGGAAAATCAAATAGTAGCTAGATACCCCAGACAATACTATTTTTTGATCATTTGAGTAGCCGTTCTCCAATGTTTATGTGCAAGCAGCTAGGTTGCAACTGCTTAGCGGAAAGTAGTATGAATATGGAATTAGTAAGGCATCTGGGTAAAATAAATTTCACCTCTTAATAACGAGACCTTTGCTGTACTTTTATTTAGTCCTTGGGAAAATTGTCATTTTTCTGTCAAGATTTATTCTGATACCGTGGATGTGTTACACCATAGGCTTCAAAGAGAACTTTCTGAGCTGGAAAACCAACGAATTCCCTAGGTAGTCAACGCTGTCCTCTTCGATGCTTTGTCATGGAGAGGCTGCAAATATTCTTTGCCTTTCTTCTGTGGGTAACTGGGTAGTGAGTATATAATGAGAGTCAGCAGCCAAAGGCTCAAAGCAGTCGAACTTGGTATATTCAGCCAAAGGCTACTGGAGCAATGCGAACCTTGCTCAACCAGAAGTGAATCTACAATCTACAGAAGATGCATGTGAGAAACGTCTGTTGGTTCACGCCGTGCAAATTTGTCGACAGGAACACCCTCGCTTATCATGAACATGACTGGCCGTTCAAGGCAGTGCTGTCTTCGGCGGGCCGCTTGCTACCGCTGTAGGAGTGTAGGCTAAGCAAGCACTGTCTGTGCTTGTTGCTGGGCGTTTAATGACGTTGGCCCCGACGGCGTCAGACGTACGCCTCGGTGCTGGGAAAATGCCTCGGTGCCATTAATCCGAAACGTGAAGGTTAGTTGGTTTTTGTCTACTCCTTTCCTCTTGAGCAACGCTCTTTTGCCTCGGACGCCCATCTTTGGCACGGAAACAGGGGAAGAGGGACTGAGGGAGCACCAGCGTGTGGACAACTTGGGGAGGCGTGCATTCGTACAGTATTTTGGTTTTTTTTTTGCACCTCCTGAGCGTCACTGCATTTATAGTTTCGTACGGAGAATCTTGATACTTCTGCTCATGAATTCCAGCCCATCCTTTCGATTCAAAACTTCGCACTTTCGATGTTTGCACGCAAGCATTTCCAATTCAGTTTCCGCGTACTGTTCTGCGATGCGTGTACCTGTAAGGCTTCATTCGGCTCGGCTGAACGAGAGCTTATTCTGGCAACGGATATATAAATTATTAGCGAATGATTAGTTAAATATTATTATTATAAATTTAATAAATTAATTTATTTAATTTTTTAAAAAAACTTATGTATAATTTATTTTTATATAATATATTATTTAGCAGTTTAAAAAATATTTATAGTAAATAAAAATTAGCCAAGCCAAATCCACTTCCAAACAAATCCTAAATCTGATTGTAAGCGGTATGTTCAACTTTCCGATAAAAAGAACATGAAACCGTTTTTTCATGAAACTGTTAGGATATGTTTGTGAAAACAGAGCAGTTTTAGTTGGTTCTGTATAAAAGTTATTGGTTTTCACATGTTTTTGCTTGGTTTTTAACAATCCAGTAAGGGTTGTTTTTTTAATCTAAAAAGGCAAGGTAAAATCTTTTTAGATGGACAATAAGTTAAACCGTGATGAGAGGTATTATCTCTGTCATACTATATTTAAATTTTATTTTAAAATACAATTAATTCTCTATTTATTTTTGTTATATTAATTAATATAATCACACTCATCTCTTCTTAATCCCATAAAGAAGCTCGAGGAGTGGTTTTATTTTACTACGGAGAGGTAGGTAAACATGCAAGATCGACTGCACAAGTCACCTCCGTTGCATGGCCCACGGTTACCTTCGCAGCCATCTCCTGTCTTTAATTCGTCGGCATTTCCATTGTATGAGGCCTCATCGAAACTGTAATATTATTGTCAAAGTCATAGAAGGGGAATATTATGTCTCATGACCTTTATTAATTTTAAAGTCTCTAAAGCCAGTAAAGAATTATTAAATTCTAAATTTAACTTTGATGTATTTTTCTACTAAAGTTTTATCTTCTTTATTAATGACTATTCTAATCACTAGAAAATTTAAGACTAAATTATAAAATTAGCATTATGTTAAATAGTAAGATTAGAAGAAGAAAGATATTATATAAGATACACTCATTATGATTATTTTTTACGCTCTCCATGTACTCTATGGATATTTTGGGTGACTGGTATAGCTGTCCATAATTAGACTTATATTTAGAATCCGTGAAATCTTAAGAATAATATAGTAATCCATAAGAGCTTAACGTTAAGAGGTTTGTTATGAATAATTATTTACCTCGTAATGTATTTAAGTGGTCTATGACATAAAATATTTATTTATGAGCATTAGCAATGTCTAAAATTAATAATAAATTTGTGAATGAGTGTTACGTCCACACAAAATAAGTATGATTCCAAAAGGAATATTCAAATATTCAGAACTAAGCTTGTAGAAAGAGTTTTTTTCATGACGAAGAGGAGACTAAGTGTAATATCTTTCCTCATATATTTAAACTGATTTATTGGAGTTATCATGCCACTAATTGTTCTGATATATGGATATACAAATTACAATTATTATATTAACTTGCAAAAGTTAATTGGTGTAAACAACACGACTAAGAAATTGTTTGTAGAAGGCAAGACACTAAATATTACAGTCATATGAAATTTATCTATAGATATTAATCAATCATCATAATAATGGTCAATTATATTGGTACCTTAAGTAAATTCAAGTTTAAGTTGAACGAGGTGGATAATTATATAAGGGTGGAAAATAATTGTAATACCCTAAAACTCTACTAGCCAAGAAGAGCAACTTTATCAAGCCAAAATTCACACTTAGAAAACTTGGCATAAAGTTAATGCCCCCTTAGCCTTCCTAGAACCAATCTCACATGTTCTATTCTCTTGCTCATTCTGGGAGTATATAATAATATCATCTATATATTCTATAAATATTTTGTTCATGAGGCTCATAAATAATACCAGGGCATTCATGAGTCCAAAGGATATGACAGTATACTTGTAGAGTACATATCATGTTGAGAATGCAGTTTGAGGTATATCTTTCAGTCTAATCTTTAGTTGATGGTACTAGATCTTAGATTGATCTTGGAGAATACCGTTGCTCCTTGCAATCAATCAAATAAATTATCAATCAGAGGGAGATGACACATGTTCTTAATTGTTACTTTATTTAGAGCTCGATAATTCATACACATCCTTTTGGTCCTATCCTTTTTCCCAACTAGGAGAATTGGAGCTCCCTAAGGTGACATGTTGGGTCTCACAAAACCTTTTTCTTCTAACTCTTCTATCTGCTTCTTTACTTTGGCTAGTTCATTAGGATCCATTCTATAGGGTTTCCTAGATATTAAGGTTATACCGAGTATCAGGTTTATGGAGAACTCGACTTTCCTATTAGAGAGCATTCCAAGCAGTTTACTAGGAAGACATCTGGGTATTTATTGACTACAAACACTTCTTCCAAGGGGGTAGCCTTGATGTTGTTTAGAACGGGCTGATGTTTGGGGCTTTTGGAGAGGGTAATCTTCATTTCCTTTCCAGATGGTTCTTGCAAGGTGACGATCCTTGTGGTATAATCTATTTAACTTTTATACTTAGTCAACCAATTTATGGCTAGGATCAAATCTAACACTTGTGACTCTAGGACTATGAGGTTGACTATAAAATTAACCCCTTCTATAACTAGGTCAACCTTTAGTCATAATCGATATGACCTTTCACAACATCTAGGGCTTCCTAAGATGATTCCATCTGAACATGGTTGAAATAGCCTTGTCCAAAGGTTGGAGTGGTACGGGAGGCCTGCCAACTAAATTAGGTAGTGGCTCTAGCTTGAATTGCTGCAGGTGCTCTGAAGGTATTGATGTTGGAGACTCTTAAAGCGGTAGGGTCTCTTTTCTAGGTGCAATCCCTAGCATAGTGTCTAACGTTTCCACACCAATAGTATGCCATTCCAACTATGTTCTAAGGATTTCTAGGTTGGGTGTTTAAAGTGGTAAGGTTGCTTCCTCTAGTGTTGCCACTGTAGACTCTTGGTTGTGTCGGTGCAGGTAGACAAGGAGGGAAAGGATGAGTAGGGAACCTTTGGTTCTGTTGTGGCAGTTGTTGGTGATACTAAGTTGGGACATGGGTCCTAGGGCATGTACCACCATGAGATTGAAACCCAAGTTGAGCAACCTTGGCTTTGCGGAGAGCCTCTTCTTTTTTTTTTCAAGTATCTGCTACAACCAAAGCCCTATTAATCATATGTTGAAAGTTGGGGAAGTCATTAGCGACAAGATGGATCTTGATCTCCATGCTCATACCCTTCAATAACTTCCTAATCTTCTTCTTCTTAGTGTCTACTTCATCAGTGGCATAGCGAGCAAAATATTGAACTTGCTTAGGTATTCGTTAATACTGGAGTTTCCTTGCTTAAGCTTGTTAAATTCTTCCCTCTTGATATCAAGTATACTCTTCAAAATGTAGGCAGCTTTGAGAGCTTCTGCAAACTTGATCTAGACAATGTTGGTGGCGTCCCGATGAGTGGCATGATAGTTCTCCACCAGTTAGCTACAAGTCCTCTGAGTTGGTGTGCAACATATAGAGCCTTCTCTTAGGCAATGCATCAAGTCTAACTTCCTTTTGATATCCTTTAACCAATCATCAGCCTTAACGGGACCTGTAGTTTGTTAGAATTTTAGTGGGCAGGCTCTCAGAAAGTCTGTCATCTTAGAGCGTCCATGTGTAGTTTGGTGATGTTGGGGTTTCAGAGTGGTGAGGTTCTGAGCAATACTTTACAGTATTTGAGTTTGGAGCACCATGTAATGATATTGATCTAGTGGAGGTGGTTGAGGCAATTCTCCTGATATGGCGGCTGGGGTGGCTTTGTTGGCTCCTTGGGAGGCGGTTTGTCTATTCTCGGATATCTGAATGTTAGCCCATTCAACTTCCTAGTCCTCTTAGGCTACATGGTTGGCAACGGGGCTTCCTTCCTCAAACCTAACATGAGCGGGGACACAAGTGTTTCATCATGGACAATCAGCCATTTGTCCTAAGAGAAGAACATAAAGAGAGTGTCTTAACTACAAGGAGTTTTTAATAAAAGATTTTCACAAACTATAGTACATTCATTATGGTACAAAGTAGAACACATTACAAGGGAAACACACATTAGAACTTGGACTACCGATCACAACACATAAGGCACAACAAACCAAAACACTACCATGACTCATGGTGAGTTGGCGGTCAGATGCGATCTCGATCATATCTTATACAAGTCACTACCTTACGAGACCACTTCATTCAAGCCACTAGCTTATAGGTAGTTGATTGATACTTTCTAATACAAGCTACCCTTTACTGAAAGCAGTTGTTAGTGTGCGTCTCATCATCTTTGGTGACGATGTCATAGGAAGACAAAAATTGGGTGGGTAGCATCGGAGTAGTCGGAGAGGCGCTAATTGTCGGCAGCACTGCTGGAGAAGCTGGACCGATGCCAGGCCTAAACAAAGAGTGGTACTTGCATGCAATCATGCAACAAGCGTGACGTGGAGATGGTAGGTAAAGGGTGGACAAGAGGCATCCCCTCAAAGGTGGCAATGTGCTTCTCTAGCTATCGATAGGCTCACAAGAACCAATAGTTATGTCAATCTAGGTAAACAGTGAACACCACTAGATGGCCTAGTAGGAGAGAGGACCCCTGATAAGTGTATGGGTACATAGTCTTAGAGATACTATGAGGAAGGTAGCGAATATAACGAAATAACATAGTGGTAAGGCGAGGGTAGTAATAGTCACACAGGCGTCGAATAGCGGTGAAGGAGATGCTCTGGTAGGCCAGGCGAGGACAAGGATAGATAGTGGTGAAGTGGAGGTGGTGGAGTTTAGGGATGTGCGGAACAAGGTAGACAATAAGGTGATAGCGGGTTCGAGTGGTCTACAAGAGTTCTCCTACGGACGCTAGTGGTACGAAATCAAGAAAGTGGGCAAGGTCCATGAGTTGGGTGACGTAGTTGTTGTGCTCCTAGTAGCAAAGTGTGATCATCTAGCTATCTAAAAAATTTTAAAACAAGGATATTTTTAAATTCTAAGAGAAAAGATGTATACAACTAAGTTTCACAAATATGCATACATATATATAGTATATATACAAACACAAAGGTTTTTAAAAATATAGTTCTTAAAGCCTTTTATTATAAAGGGTTTTATCCTAATATCAAGCCTATATTTTAATACCACCTTTCAACGCCTTCGTAGCTGTATGAGAGACGTGGCATGCTACTTGTCCGGTGCGATGAGGAGGATACTCTCTTGGGCACTTCATCACTGCGCTGTTGTTCATCATGTAGTAGTAACTATGTAGACAGTAGTCCTACCATGTCAAGATTGGGTGGCTGGATGCCTGGATCACGTAGCAAACGGTTTTCATCACGCCTGCCCTGGTGGTAGTTAGGATAGGATGGCTCGTGAGATTATTTCGTGTTGCTCCTACTGTCTGAGATTATTGACAAGCATATTTCGTGACAATGGGTGCAGGAATCATACACGCCGAGTAGTAAGGTAAAGTGTGACACAATCACTGTGTAGTCCTTGTGGGCAGCGCAATAACCATCGGAGCTGAAACCTTGCTTGATGCCACCATGCCATATTGCCGTTTATGTCACAGCTCTTCGTTCCTCATGCTCACGCGCGCTGTTCGTCTGCGGGTCGCGCGTCCTTGGTGCCCTTGTCGTTTCTCTGGAAAACAAAGCAAACATGAAGCAGTCTAACAGCATCAGGCAGCGGTCCCTCGGATTCTGAAAAAAAAAGGAAAAGAAAAGTCGATGCTACTTCTTGTTCTTGTTTCTGATACCATGCCTGATGCCTCTTCAGTTTACTCAGAGGCCCATCCTTTTGTCAGTAGCCCGGTGAAGCACTGAAGCCTATCAGTCATGTGTAGAACAGAAATCACATGAGCCACCGGCAATACATCATGAGAACTCATGCTGAAATGAGCGATTCATGCGTACAAATCACTGTACATGTTACTACTCAATTATTGTTCGACCATGCAAGGAAGGAATGATGGATCGCAATCACGACCAGTTGTCTCACCAAAAGAGTGGCTCCATCTTTGCCCCACGAGCATAAATACGCGCCCATGCTGCTGCAGGCCTGCCAGGCTAGCCGGCCCACCGCTGCCGCACCTGCCTGACCCGATCATCTTCATCGACGCGCACGTTTCGTAGCACGGCGTGATCTCGCCGGTGTGTGGGGAGCGTGAGTGCGTCACAGTGGCTTTGATGTCGCGGCTCGTTTTGGGCTCGTGGCGTTGCACGGGCTCGCCACTTCCGACTCCCCAGAGGCAATCCAACGGCTGTGGGGGATACATTTGCCCATGTGCCGACTGAAGATGCGCGCGAGGCCAGCTGGGCATCGCCAGATTTCGCTGGTCCACGAGGAAGCGTAACGGAGAACACTTTTTTCGCCAGCGTTTTTTTTTTCTGACTACTAGTACGTTTTTTTAAATTTTTTTCATTATATCATATTTCTAAATTATTTTTTAAAAAAATTATAGTAGTTAATTTTATTATTTATACTATTAAATAGATATGATAAAAATTAAATAATTTTTTTATTTTTATCTTCCAGCGATCACAAACGTAATTCTTCTTCCGTTGCCGCTAGGGTTCAGGTTGTCAGTTTGTTCGGTTGAGTAATCTTCAGAGGAAAGCAGGATTTGGTCAGTTGTGTAGTTGTTTTGTACATACTGGCGTACACGTTGTATCTTGTGTACGGTTACCTGCTCAACGACTACGCTGCGCACAAAATCGAACTAGTTCCACTCAAAAAAGAAAAAACATAATCGAAACTATAGTTTCAAAAAACTATTTTAAGAAAGGAAAAAAAGAGTCGTTTCCCCCGGAAAAAAAAGCGTCGTTTCAAAAAACTATTTTAAACAAGCAACCCAAAAAGTTCCTCTATCAATCATCATCAGCTAATAAAATTATCGTTCTAGATAATCGGCACGCACTGCACAGGTACATTACTTGCCTTACCTTGTATAGTTGGCTTGCTCTCTCTGTCCCGGGGCCACTGATCTTAGCAACCACGAGACGCTACTGCACGCCGGCGAAGCCGCTGCACCTGCCACTGCCAGCCTCCATCGATGGTCGCCGTCTTCAACAAGGACGTCTTGAGCTGGTACCTGATCACGGTCAAGCTCAAGGAGACCGTCGATGCCAACCTAAACAAGTCCACGCCGCCCGGCGCGCTGCCGCTGTGGCAGTCGCTGAACCGCAACCTGCCGCTGCTTACGAACGTCGAGGCGGGAGCGGGAGGCGACGCATTGGCGCCGCGCCAGGAGCGGGAGCGGCCGAGCGAGGTGCAGGTCCAGGTGCAGTCGCCGGCGTACAGCCCGAAGCCACAGGACCCGGAATGGGTGGTGGCCATCCGCGGGAAGCTGGCGCAGGCGCGCGCCGAGGAGGCGGCGTGCCCGTGGGCGCGCCTGTCCGTGTACCGCGTGCCAAAGTCGCTCCGCGACGGCGACGAGCGCGCCTACATGCCGCAGGTGGTGTCCATCGGCCCGCTCCACCACGGCCGGCGCCGGCTGCGGGAGATGGAGAGGCACAAGTGGCGCGCGCTGCACCACGTCCTCAAGCGCACGGGGCACGATGTCACCGCCTACCTCGACGCGCTGCGGCCGATGGAGGAGCGGGTGCGCGCCTGCTACGACGGCCGCGTCCCCGGGATGCAGGGGAACGAGCTCGTCGAGTGCTTGGTGCTGGACGGGACCTTCGTGCTGGAGCTCTTCCGCGGCGCGCATGACGGCGGGAAGGGGTTTGTCGACGACCTGGGCTACTCGCGGCACGACCCCATCTTCGCCATGCGCTGCGCGATGCACGCCATCCGCAACGACATGATCCTGCTCGAGAACCAGATACCGCTGTTCGTGCTCGACCTCCTGCTCGGGCTCCAGCTCGGCCACCCGGAGCGGTCTGCTAGCCTCGCCGTGCGCTTCTTCGACCCGCTCATGCCGACCGACGAGCCGCTGCTCCGAAAGGACCGGTCCAAGCTGGAGTCCTCCGTCGGCGCCGGGGAGGCGGCGAAGTTCGACCCGCTGTCTGGCCCGATGTTCCATTGCCTCGACGTGTTCCGGCGCAGCCTCCTCCGCGCAAGCCTGCAGCCCACCCCGCCGCCGCCCGCGCGGCTGTGGCTCAAGAAGTGGTCCGGGCTCCGGCGCGTGGCGGATAAGCGGCGGCAACAGTTCGTCCACTGCCTGTCGGAGCTCCGGGAGGCCGGCATCCGGTGCCGGCGGCGCAATACGGACCGCTTCTGGGACATCAAGTTCGACAACGGCGTTCTGCAGATCCCGCGCATCCTCATCCACGACGGCACCAAATCCCTCTTCCTCAACCTGATCGCGTTCGAGCAATGCCACATGGACATCGCCACCCCGGGTGGCAACAACATCACCTCCTACGCCATCTTCATGGACAACCTCATCAACTCGGCCGACGACGTTAAGTACCTCCACGACCGGGGCATCATCGAGCACTGGCTGGGCAGCGACGCCGAGGTGGCCGACCTCTTCAACCGGCTGTGCCAGGAGGTGGTGTTCGATATCAACGACAGCTACCTCTCCGGGCTCTCGGACCAGGTGAACAGGTACTACGACCACAAGTGGAGTACGTGGATCGCCAGCCTCAAGCACAACTACTTCAGCAATCCGTGGGCGATCGTCTCGGTGGTCGCCGGTGTCTTCTTGCTGCTGCTCACCATGACGCAGACCTTCTACGGCACCTACAGCTACTACAGGCCGATGCATTGATCCTGATCCGCAGAAAATGCGGGGCTCGAGGCGATCCAAAATTTAATCTTTTTTGGTTTGGCACTGTGCGATAGGCATCAACTTAGCTGATTTGTGACAGCGTGAGATTGCTGGCTTTCAATTACAGCTTAGATGGGAAGAATTCTTCCTTGGACTTCCGAGTGCTTTGTGTGTGATAGAGGGATTCGATTAGCAAATCCTTTGTCAAAAGTTGCAAGTTCTGTACATTTCAAAAGAAAATGTTTGTTCTCCACATATACAAAGGTTAAAAGGTTAGTGTTTGGATAGGGAAAATACTCACATGTTCTTTAAGCACGTTTCAAACCGATCGAATTAATTCAACTCAAATGTCTGATGGATGAAAACCTTGCAATGGCAAAATCTCCCAAATAAGTAGTCATACAATTACTTAATTGCCAACGGATTCATAATAAGATATCCATCGTTATGGTTCTAATATTGGAATGCATCGACTTGTCTAAATGGTAAAGTCTCCCAAATAAGCAGTCAAACCATTATTTGGATTGCCAGCGGATTCATGATAAAATCTCCATTGTCATGGTGCAAATATTGCAGTGCTTCGACTTGTCTATAGCACAACGCCAAAATGAATAGAATCCCTTCAGCTTGGACAATCTTTTCGGTCGCTTATGCAATGCTACTATGCATCTATACCTTCTCGCCCATAAGGCCATTTAGCTTGACAACTTTCACCAATTCCACTAAGTCTTTGAAGGCGACTACAGCAACTAGATGGGCTATCATTTACATGGATGTAAACCTACTTACTATACAAGGATATCTTGGTTGTGGATGGGCTCAATGCGTGCCATGCTGCACAGCCATGGCCTATTTGGGTGCTGATGTGGATCATGGTTAGGTGGGGCTAACCAATTAATTTGTTGCATCTTAGAAAAGCCAGTTGTTCCATAAAAAAAAGAAAAGATAGTTGTTTCAATTATTAGTTTTGCCACTACCTGCGGTGTACATTTATCCAAGAATTATACAGCTGGGTGCATGTCCCTAGGTGTCGCTCATTTGCTACAAAGCAAATAAAGCATATGGAGAAGGTTACTACTCTAAATTATTCACACTATCCTTGTTACATGTAGAGGCACATTCAAAATAACAAAAATAAATAGAAGGTCATTAAAAAAAGGAGAAATATATAAAGAATTCCAATATTGTAATTTTGCATGTGGACCATACATGCAAGCTTGTCATGAGGTATGCTAATTTTTGCTCTAGTTGATGGGACAAGACTTTGTAGCTGTGCCAACGGTCAACTATGCATTGGGTTGTAAAGGTGCCTGGCAGGGAGGGTCCTACATAGCATAAATGTATAAAACAACAATGGAAATATATAGTTTTGCATTTTGTTGAAACAAAATTATTTCCTAGAAGATATTACTGCACAATATTATTGAACTTCTATGCAATTAAGACTTTAATAGTATTAAGTGGTATATAGGTAAAAATATGGATGGAAAAATACAGAGCCATCTATCTATATCTATTTTCTAAATACAAGCATCTGTGAAAAGACGTGCATTGCTGCAAACAACAAAAACAAGAAAATACGTATTGAAAGAATGTACATCCATGTAAGATATGTATCATATTAAATATATGTCTATATAAGAAACAAAATATCTATCACATTAATAGCTGCTTCCTAAAAAAAAGAAAAGTTGTATAGTATTAAATGCTATATCCAAATATGATACAAAATATCTATCATATTAAATGAGTCAAACTTGTATGAAGGAAGATATGTATATCAGTTAAAGCTAATAACTTTATGTTGTTATCATTGTATTATGCCACCGGTTGGCAACATGAGCTGTAAAGGTTTAGTGTATCTGGGATGTGTTTACATAGGACAACAATTATTTTGAAGACTTTTATGGTCACACTATATGATATTTTTCAGAAGTAATGTTTAAGGCTAATAGATAGACCTTCCTATCCCCCTTTATTCTACTCTCTTTGGATCTTTAGATCCATGAGTAGTGAGGCTCCAAAGAGCGTAGCTGTGAGTGGTTCTAAATATTCAAATACAAACTCTAAGCCAACTTTAGATGACATTCATCGCATAGTGATTGAGAGAGATTTAGAGGAATAAAATATGTCTGCTATGGCCCTTATGTTGAATCCGCAAGGATCATATATACTTGGCAATAATCAACCTTTGATGTTACACCTTTGTCGTTCCCTTTATGATTGAGGTGGATTCATATGGAGAAGATGTTTTGGTTCCTTAATGGATAAAGAAACTCGACCTCTACAGCGATGGGGATTGGAAAGTGTTCCTTCATATAAGGGATAAAAGACATAAAGGTTGGTTTAGTGATGAAATCTTACTTTTTTTTATATCAAATTTGTTACATATGCTTCACTTTTTCTTTCTATTTTTGTATGCCTAAAGTAGCGAGGATTGATATGCTTTTGAATAAGATTGTGTTTGTATTTTATCACAAGATGTACAGTAGATTTGTTTCAACCAACTGTGTTTATGCTTTTTTTTTTCAAAATATTATGACATACTACCAATTAGTAAATCTTTTGTTTGTAATAGTTGTACCGACTTCTACATAACATCCATTTCTATTTCAATCTAGCTATGTATATGATCTACTTCTAATTCAATCTTGACATATCATTATATTCGTAATATCTAACCAAGCATGCTTGGAAGAAATTAAAATTATTTATCTATTATCATATAAAAGATTTGGATGAGAAATTAACACCTCACGACAATGTAATCATTTCTACTATTACTACAATTTTACCATGTATTTACTAGTTGCACATTACAAGACACATGCATTTATTTTTAAATACAACAATCCGATGGCATAGTGCAATAACTAATCCATACTAGTCTTAGAAATAAGACCAACGATTTAGGTAGAATATTATCAATAAACCATTTAAAAGTTGTCGGTTTTGTTTTCTATGAATTAAGTGGCATGCTAACTTGTTAAGTAGAGCAATACATGTGGGAGAGGTCATCCATTATGTTACCATTCCTATGCATGAGAAATATTTGAAAGTTTTAATAATGACATATGTTTCTATGTTTGATTACATCCAATTATGGGAATGCAGAAAATATGTGTGGAGATACAGAGGGAGAGAGAGTTATTAATACTTGCCCGTTTATGGACCAAGAACATTTTTTTTCACAAATTCACTTTTTATACAAATTGAAACGAAGTGATTATAATTGGGTTAGTGTAAAGTATTGTGTCTATTTTTGTAACTGGGAACATCCTAATGTGTTATATGTTTAAGTAAATGAATAAATAGTTGTAGTATTAGATCAAAGCTTCTCTAAGGTAGAAACAATGCATAGATATGTGCTATATTTAGGTGCAAGGAAAGGTAGTCCTCTTTATCCTAACTAACACCACCCCTCCTTATACCACTGAACAAAAGTAGTATGTAACTCCTAAGAGCCTGCTAAGGAGTTGCAACTTTTTTTCCTTGGGTGTAAAAGAAAGTAGTTGTAACCCTAGGTTACCCAAAATACTTTTGAAAAACTAATCCCCTTAGTCGAGATGTTTGGGTAGCAAATCCATCAGGCATCGTTACATGCTGCACCTGGCAGCCCTAGCCCATGGTGCTAGTGCTGACACCTACACCGATGAAGGGCACGTTCAGACCACTCCAGAGCTCTGAAATATGGATACACAAATCCATATGTTGCTCATGTAGCTTCTTGTTGCCATCAATCATCAGGTCCAGCAAGCTGAGTTCTAGCTCCAAGGAGATGAGTTGCTCATACAGATGTCCACATTGCCGGTGTCATCAAAATTGCACCTGGCATGACAATGAATGTTAAAGCAAGCTCAGGAAGAAATCCGAGCCTAGTGACACCAGGGGCGGACCAACAGAGACAGGCGAGCTCAAGAGGAAGTCAAGCCCGAGCGTAAACACGTGTGTGCCAGTTGTGGGACAGCGGACTGCCGTTGAGAAGGCCCAGGGATTGATTAGAGGACGACGCCCAAGCCGAATATACATCGTAAAATAATTTAAAGCTAGACATGGCTTACCTTCTGTACCTATATTGCGCCTAACTAGTAAATGAGCATGATCATGGGTAACCTTCACTCATAAATGCAATGTGTGTTTAGCAACCACATGCCTCTTACATGTTTGCCCAAAAACGTTTGGAAAAAGCTTAGCTACCATATTTTTTTTCCTGAAAAACATAACAAAAATGGTAGAGCCGGAGATGGAACGATGTCAGAATTGACAGGATAAAAAATGGAATATTCGAATATAGCCTAAGAAACACTTTATCACAATATCAAGCAAGTCATAGTCATGTTTGCATTATAAATTTACTTCACATGCAACCATTAATGAAGATTCAGAGTGGGAATTAACCGATTCGAATACTTAGCAAGGATGATATAGCATGATAACACGGTTTTTTTTCGTTCTTATGGGTTGTTGGTACTATAAGGTATTTGTTTTTAAAAATTCTGGATGGAAACAGTATACATCTAAAATGTTTAAAAAAGCCTCTACCATTTCCATTTTATTATCTACACATTGCATTTTTTTTTCAAAAATGACATGTACAGAACGAAAACATTGCATTATTGCAAGAAAATGGTTAGTATAAAACGAAAACAATAGGCGCTTAGCTTAATCACAATTTTCACCGCCAAGGATTTAAAAGAACCATGGTTAGCAAGCTCCTTAACACCATAAATCCCCTCATGATGTTGCAACCATCTCACGCCCTCCGCTCCAAATAGCGACACCCGCCTGAATGTTTATCGTCTCCATTAATGCCATATTATCACATCCATGCTAGTGATGCATGTAGCTACTCATTTCCTTTCCATGCTAGAAAGCGACAATGCTCTTCAGCCTCCTCTACCATGGAGTGGTGGCTTGTTCGCTAATATATCATTTAGCTACTGATTCATGAGCTTCATAAGATGTTGACTCTCTGTTTATAGGTTTTCTCGGTATGCGCCGTTGTTCTATTTTGTTGACAAAATGTGCTTTAGTATGAGTTTGTGCTTCAGTATGAGATACGGAGCATTAACGATTCTAATTTGGAGCGGCTGAGCCTTACATGTTCGCTCTTTGACAACGAGTGCAACAATGTGGAGACTTTTTTAATGATTGTGAATGTGCAAAGGATGATCTGTTCTTTGTTTTTTTTTTTGTCAATAGTGGAAGTGGTAACTCCAGGCTTCCACCAACTAAGGATGTACGTAGCAATTGCACTATCAAACTATCAAAATTAGCAAAAATAAGGGGAAAAGAAAAATCCTAAATCAACATGGCCATCAAAATTATCATGCTTAGAATTAGATCAGTGGCTTGGAAAAAACCACAATGTTAATTGTGCAACAATTTCTAGTCCAAAGAATGACTAAAAATCGATGACAACAGATCCGACACCATGGAAATTTAAGACCCGCCATTAGTTCTCCGTCGCATATCCTTCAAGAAGGTAATAAAGCTTGATTGCAAATGAACTAGTTACAGTCAAACTAGGATTTCTCAATGTAGAGGATTAACTCCAATAACTCCAACAAAGACCTGGCAATGTTGAAATTTCAGGACAGAGCGAGTGAATTAGAACGGAGATTTAATGTAGAGAGTAGAGAATAGTGCTATCATAATCATTCTGTCAAGATTCCATGAAACAATGCACTATCAGGTTAAGGAAATCTCATCAACAATAAAGGTCACCAGACAACTGACGTGCTACAAACTATACAAGACACCTTAGCCAGCTATTTCCGCGTCCGACCCACTGGCTTGGAATCCACACTGAACATTGGAGGGTCCAACTGGTTGTGATGTCAGACTGAAGGCACACAATTGGCATCAACCAGAATGCCAAACGCCACATCACAAGCTAGCTTGTTGGTTAACGGCCAAAACAGATGGCCAGGTGAGGCTCCTTCTCTGTCATGGGTAAATGGGCATGCCTGAGTATTTGATACATGAGTTTTCTCACAAGTGGAATCCCCTTAAGTGTATTGTGTTTTCATTCAACACTGCTTGGTTTGATCATATTTATGATGGTTGTCAACAATCTACAAGAATAAGTGACCTTTATATACACCTAAACCAAGTTTAATACCCTTTTTTTTGTTAATGTGTTGGTTTCCCAACCTTTTTCAGTTGTGATATAAGGGTAGTTGCCTCAGGACTTAACATTTGACCAAACCCATGGATGTATGGCCTGGGAGGCTGGGAGTGGGTCGGGTTTATTTCACCATTATACATGGTTTTTGTATTGGGGTCAAGTGGTTGAGGAATTGACCTGAGACCCTAGAAAAGTATAATGCCATAAGTATAAAGTTCTAGTATGTCATTTTATCCTCCTATCACATCTGTAAAAAAAATCTTGTAGAAATTGTGGGGTACGAATTTGCACAACCAAAATAGAATTTCAATAATAAAAGATAACCTCGAAGACTAGGTTCTTTCTTGTGTCTCATCCTTAACGATCAACGATGTGGACCTAAGCTGTCTACAGTCTAAACTCATATCCATTAAAATAATGGTATTTGTTTAAAAACAAATCTCCTCGTGTGTATATTTTTCTATAGTAACCCCGGTGCAGGTACTGAGGACACTAAGATGAGTATTCCTTTTGAATAAACAAGTTTTATTTTATGCTTCTCATATTAACAATATATTCTGGGATGATATGCCATTATAGGCATTGAACTGATTTAACCTAGACATTGGAAAGTTAAGTTTCGAAAAACCTCGATGAAATAAGTATAAACATAAATATCACACTGGCTTCCAATTAATTTCAAATGGATTGATTGAGGTGCATATGTTCATTATTCAGATATGTGTATCATCCTAATTTAGTGCATATGATCCTTGAGCACTTTATTTTTTTAAAAAAAACTATTTTGAAGGCAAGCTTGCTCTATATTTTCAGTATAGCCATGATAAACAAGCGCAACATGCTACACATAATTCCACAATGTGTATTTGTTTGTTTGGCTTTACCATTTCTAGTTATCTCAATCTCTCTTATGATAGGGATGTAGATTAATGTTGACCGTGGACAAGATTATTTCATATATTTTTGTTTATTTTATGTCAACTTACTATACCTTCTAGTTTCTCTTACAACATATGATTTCATGATACCTTTTGGTGTAGTTCTACGGTCATCGGGAATACCAGAAGAAGTTTCATCCTAAGAGTGATGTTAAACTATTTCTGAAAATAGCCCTAATCAATGGGACAGATATGTCCGAAGGAGGAAAACTACAAAAGAAAAGAAGGTAGGTGGACATTTTTATGCTAACACTAATTATATATGTTGTCTATTTTAATAGTAAGTATTAATTCCAACCGCCATTTTTTTAATAATATTTAGGTATTCAGAAAAAAAATCAACCTAGTCAGCTTTTGTATGCTTGTATTCATATTGTACTAAATTTATTTGTAGAAATTCAATCTTGATATATCTTTAATTTTTCATTGCAGAGGGCCGTGGGTTCGTGTGGTGAAGGCAGTGGTATGAATTTAAAATATACAATTTGTGAAGCTTGTTTCACAAACTAATTAACATAATATATTCTGTAATTTGGTTTCCTAATTAATGTGGTTTAGAATATTTTCTCACTCTATTACTTGCTTAGTTGCATTTGGAGTGTACTGTTTTCAACAGAGTACTAAAGCCAGTGTTTTACTTTCACCCAACATTTTGAAATCAGGTGCTGAAGCTAGCGGAAGTAAATCTACTGGGGTAAAGAAGATTACTGGTACTAAAGAAAGCAAGGAGTCCTTGAGTACTGGATCACCCTGTGATGCTGAAGAGGCTGACTCTGCCTCCTGGTTTTGTGTAGTTTCTGTTTGAACTGCATATGACAACTATTGGGAGGGAGCAACAACAAATAAGCCTATTACTTGGCTACAAACTATTTCCTTGTTACTCTTAAAAATAAGTGCACTCTGCATCAAACCGTTGATGATAACTGGAATTGTTTTGTCCTTGATATTTGCTAATGTCTTGAGTATTGTACCATTAAGCTGGATGTACTAGCTATATGGTTTTGTTCAAATATGGCTGGTAGCAATAATGTTGGCTAATATTTGTTGCATGAGAAGCTACCAGTAATGTTTTTTTATGGGACATGCATACATCACTTTGCATATATTTATGGTATGAACTATATATGCCTATTTCTACTACTCGTCATGTTTGAACAAACTAGCTGAATGTCTTAGTAGATTGCAAGAGGCTAAATGATAGATAATTTGAAATTAAGTAAATTTTATGTATTATACAACTTGTTTGTAGAAAGCAAACTTCTTATTTAATTATTTGTTGGACATTCAGGTAGTCATATATTGTATTTTATATGCACTCTTTATTCTATATATTTTATATATCCAAATTTAGTTATTTCTAAATTGTTTTTTTATGTTTTGCTTTAGCATATAATGTTATAATCTGAACCTTGAGTGTAATTTTAAATTGAGTCATTTCTAAGGCAAGGTCTTTAATTGTTTTAATCTAGAATAGTATAATTTACACCCAACACACAATTGTTTTTTTTCTCTTTTTCTTCTATGAACGTGTTAGTGTAGGCCTTGGGTGGTTGATTCTTTTAAACCCTGGTTTAATAATATAACTAATCAGATGTGATGCACAATTGCACGGCTAGATTTTAGTTCATTTACTAGAATTTCAGTTGTTCCTGTATTATTTTTAAAATGGCTCCTTTATCACCTGTTTTTAATAATATTTAGCTAAATTCTGTTATTTTTAAGTGTCATGTTTGACATGGACACTTTTTCTAAACCTCTATTTTTATATTATTTTAAACGAATTATTTGCTACAGACTTAAAAATAAGTTTTTTAAAAAACTGTTCTTCTTTTGTTTAGACCGAGAAAAATGGTTTAAACTATTTATTAAATTTATTTATCAAAATATTTCATCTATCAATAATCTAAATCAATAATTTGTGGTGCAGGTTTGTTCCCCTCACTTTTGTGGTAATTTCTAGCCTTTACGGCTAGCTTAGTATCCTGTTTCAGAGATATTTTAAATTGATGTGCACCTGGAAGGTGAGCTGATTATATATGAATCTTGTTGGATCACCTCCACTATGGATATCTTAACATTATATACTAGCCGGTCGTCCCCTCGCATTCCGTGGGCATTGGAGACAAACCTATATTATAAATGAAATAGAAAATAGAAAAACGAAAATGATTGAAAAACAATATGCCATGACCACAAGTGTACTCCCTCTGTCTGTCCCAGAAAAAAACCAACTTCTGGGCTTAAAACTAGACATAGGCTATATCCAAATTCAAACCTAGAAGTTGGTTTTTTCCACGACGGAGAGAGTAAACAACAGTGCAGCACATCATAGGTGTAACAATTGCAACTCATATTGTACATGTTTTACGGTCCATACTAAATTTCCCATTAAGAAAAATAAATAGAAATCAAGGTTAATTGCTATGGTTCCTAAACAACATAAACAATCCATTTTGTTGGTTGGTTTAACTCCCTTAGCTTGGGTTGCTATTCAAATCAAAGAGGCGATAGATCTGTGGAAATAACGCTTGCTAATAAGCACATGATAGACTCACTGGAGTATCCTGCCCATCACAATTATCAGTCAGTGACAGTAAAGGGTGCATTGTGAATTGGCCATCGTCATGGGGGTAGTAATATAAATCTGAGAGAAAAAAGATGCACAATGAATTTGAGGTCATCTGATTTGAAGGACATCTGACATGTCAGAAAATGTACAGATTAAGGATCAGAAGAAAACAATTATGAACACATCCATTGCATAGTAGTTTAGTAGAAGGTAAGTTACATAAATTATTAAATAAAAATGCTTCCTGAATTGTGAGAAGAATTCCAGGACCAAATCAAGATAACAGACAAGATAACTTTGTTTCAATGCGATCTAAGTATAATATAAACAATAACGAGATAACAACTCCAAACTTTCTGGTGGTCAATGGTACCGGCAATAGCTAGCTTTAAGTTCTTTCCAGCTGAACTGTTTGGGTAAAAAGACTGTATAGTTACAGTTACCACGTAATGGGAAAACCAAAATTAAGTGAAATCAGTGTGCAGTTTTCAATACCTAACCAATAATGCATACATTCGTGTAAACTATGTCCATCAAGCATTTCTTCAAGTAATCAGTATATCTATATATGATGTACGCAAGCATATAGTAGATAGTATCCGGTTAATTTACCTTGTATTTCAAATAGTTCCAGGCAACCAATTCTAAACCTGATCAAGATCAAGCATCATGCCTGTAAGCTGTAAAGAAAATGGATGCTGCTGAAGAATTATAAAATCTGCATGTACGTAAACTAAAGGCGAAGATCACTGGGTATCTTCGTTCTAGTAGTAAACTGCACTGCTCATAGTCACTGGACCATATGTACACATCTGCATACATGAGGCAAGGGAGTACAATATTTATCTAAGCGTATGGGATGATGATTAG
This sequence comes from Oryza coarctata, assembly GCA_030770085.1. NCBI lineage: Eukaryota > Viridiplantae > Streptophyta > Magnoliopsida > Poales > Poaceae > Oryza > Oryza coarctata. The sequence continues at coordinate 13,560,710 of CM061469.1, read as the reverse complement.
TAAAATACCTTGCAAATACAGTGCAGCACCAGGCAAATAAATTTGACAAACTTTTGTGGAGATAAGAGTAGGACACCACTATTCATCAAGTTCATGTTGTAAACCGTTGATGCATTTCCAGCGTATGGAACAATGACCATGTAAATTATCAATTGTAGAGTAAATGGTGGCGTAACCAGTCAATGGAACAACAGAATTATAAAAGGTGAACCAGATGGACTATTCTGGATTAAAATGAATATCTGAAAGGAAAAGAATGAAATGTGCGTTAGATATTGAAACCAGAAATTAATGTTGTTATGTTAAGTCAAGGAATCTCCTATAACTTTATGCCCCTGTTGCATCCAAGTCAACTTGCATATGGTGGTAACAATTAGCAAACACAGCTCAACCATGCTATCTTGGGCACAATCCCGTGGAAGAACGCAAAAGACATAATGCAGCTTAGCTAAGATAGCATGTGAAACTCTGTTGATACAAACATGACTTGTACTAAGACATATTATACATGCAGATACAGATGACCCTATGGAGGGGGTCCTATCGAAAGCCAAAGCTATGGCTGACTGATGTAGCTGTACAAGCATTGTGGATCACCAATTTTTGTGTGTGTAAATAAGCAAATACATGTGCTGTAACCACATATGTTTGCTAAACAATGGACTCCAGCAGAACATATAAAGCTATCATGCATCCCAGAGACAATGGGAAATCATGTTATTAAGAAAGAAATAGGAAAGCCTGGTAGTTGTCTGCACTTTAGGCCTTTAGGGCACTGTCAAATCTGATTGCATGCGGTAGCAAACATATTAAAAGAAATCTTCCTAGCAAATAGAAGGAATCATACCTGTAGCAATGGAAGAGGATCACAATTAACATCACAGAGCAGCATGCATTCTGCACACCTGCATAGGGAGCAAAGTAAAACAACCACGGTTGGAAGTTAATAGTATGGAGTCAACAATCCGAGGAATAAAGAGCTGCAAGAATTAGAGCAAAACCTGAAATGCTAAAATTATCAACATGATCGGCCGCAATGCTCCCATCGTTAATCACGGAAAACAAAATTACAGGACAAATGAATGGGGAAAGATTAGGTGCAAAATATGGGACAAATGAATCGAGCAGCGGTAGCATCGCCTCGTCCTTCGACAAGATGTGCGGACTCATCCAGGAAGACGTCGTCGTCCTCCTCCTCGGCCGCCGCCGCCGTGAGTGGAGTCAGCTGCGTGGTGCCACCGGTGGGGTGGCCCTCCGCCCGCTTCGACGCCAGCTCAGACGACGGCGGGGGCGGCAGGCCTCGCCGCTTGCCGCCGCGTCCGCCTGAGGTCATCTCCGAGAAGGGGAGGGAGAGAGGAACACGGGAAGAGCAAGGTCTGGCCAATGGCAGCAGTTGGACCAGGCGTCGTAGCCAGCGTCAATCGGGCACCTCAACGCTAGACTGCCGGAGCGTTGTTGCCCTGCTCGATGGACGCTCGATCGAGAGGAAAGCAGCAGCAGGCATGCCCACAGCCGTACGCAGGCAGAAACGGTGAGGAAGAAAGAAGGTGGGAGAAGAAGAAACACAACAACCTGTGCAGCGACGTGGGATCGACGATGGCGGCAGGGCCGTCGAGAACGGTGTCGGTGGCGAGGAGGTGTCGATGTCTCCACCGGTGGAGTGGGGAAGGAGAGGATGGGGGAAAGCCACCGAGGACGACTGGATAAGGACGGGCAAGCAGGCAGGGCACGTGGACAGGCAGATCGCAGCCACGCGGAGACATCGGACGGCTCACGCACGGGGAGGAACTGTTTTACTGTAGCGGGATGGCGCGTTCTCGCGATGGGTGCGACTGTTCGCAGGAAAACTAAATGTGATTAGCAGTTGCAGTGAGGTTGAGTGCATGGAAAATTAAAGCTGATCTTTCACGATCTGAATTATTACAACCTTGTGTGGTTCATCAAAATAAAATCTCCATTACCTTACCTAAACATGGAGGGCAGTGCCATCTGCCCGTGCACATATATTTGATTAAGTTGACCTGTACGTAAAAGTTGATGAGAAAAGGAAACAAAAGTACAAAAAAAGTAGACAACACATCAACTCAACTAGCAAAGCAACCGACTTTATCAACAATCGTGTTGTATTCCCGAGAAGTACAGTGTTTTTTCGCCCTCGCCGTCTGGCTAGGCGGCGCCTATTGGATGCAATGCGTCTATGTTAGACAGACACTGATCTAGACTGTGTATATATATAGACTTGATTCCCTCGTACACACGGGGGATTTATAGTCACTATACATGGTATCAGAGTGAGTTTAGACAACCCGGCGCGCTAGCTTTTCCTTCCGGCAAGCCGACTCTTTCCTCCTCGTCGTCGACGTCTTCTTCCCATCGTCGACTCTCTTTCCAGTATTCCCCTCGCTCTCTCGTCTCCATTTCTTCTTCTCCCAGTCTCTCCCGCAGTCACCTTTTCTCCGCCCCACCTCCGCGCGACCAGGCGACGGTCTCGCTCCTCCTCCTCGTCCATTCTCGCACTCGTCTTCGCTCTTCCTCTTGTTTCGTGCATCTCTCTTTCTTTGACGCCGGCGCACCTCCGCGCTCATCGTCTCCATCGGCTGGAAACCTCCCTTGGTTCTTGCCCTTTCCGACACGCTCAACGGCTCTCGGACGCGAACCTTCTCCCCTCACGTCCGAGCCAGTCCAACGTGTCCACGTGTCCACGGACACGAATCCCTGCCTCCAGGACACGAAAACTTTCTCTTCGCATCCGGCCACTCCCTGCCTTTTTCACGTCCGCCCACTCCTTGGCCAACACGAGTCCACGGACGTAAATCTTCTCTTCACGGACGTGAATCCTCGCACGTCCGTGACCCAACCACTCTCTGACCCACCCACTCTGTCCTTACCTACTCCGCTGCCTACTCCCCATCGTCCAACCACTCCTCATCGGCTGGCCACTCCTCACCTACTCCGCTACCTACTCCTCATCGGCTGGCCACTCCTCACCTACTCCGCTGCCTACTCCCCATCGGCCAACCACTCCTCATCGGCTAGCCACTCCTCACCTACTCCGCTGCGCACTTCCCATCGGCTTCTCACGTCCTTGATCGGCCGATCCGTCCTCTCATCGGCTTCCTCCTTCCATCGGCTCTTTGCTCCCGTTCTCCCGTCATGGCCTCTGAGTCCGCCCTCAGCTCCGGCACTCTCCTAGTCGCCGAATCTGCTCCGGCCCTCGGTGCCACAGACCACACCTCGGGCACCATCTCGCCGATCTTCTCCCCTCCCTACGCTGCTGTGAACGTGAAATCTCACGTTCCTATCTCCCTTGACCTTAACGCCAATTATTCCAAGTAGGTTTTCCTTTTCCAATCCCTCTGTGGAAAATTCGGCCTCCGGTCCCATATTGATGGCTCCGCTCCACCTCGCCCCGATGATCCTCAGTGGGACATCGCCGAGTGCTGCGTGCGCAGCTGGCTGCTCGGCTCGGTCGACGACTCTGTCGTCGACCTCGCCATGGACGATACCGACCCCACCGCACGAGACCTCTGGGTGGCCATCGAGCGGATCTTCCTGGCCAACAAGCAGCCTCACGCCATCTTCCTCCTCAACGAGTTCCACTCCATGGTACAAGGCGACTCCACTGTATCCTCGTACTGTCAGCGCCTCAAAGTCAAGGCTGCTGCTCTCCGGGACATCGGCCACCCTATGGCCGACTCTCAACTCGTCCTCGCCCTTTTGCGAGGCCTCAATCCCCGCTTCTCCAACACCGCCGATGACATCGCCAATGCCACACCTCTTCCATCGTTCGCCCCGGCTCATGATATGCTAGTTCTTAAAGAACTCCGTCTGGCCAATGATGAGAAGACAGTGGCCCACACCGCTCTTCTTGCCGCAGTCGATAATAGCTGCCGAGCTTCTTGCGCTGCCCCTTCCTCGCGTGGTCCTGGTGGCCATGGCTCCGGCCACAGCAACACAGCCCGCACCGAGAAAGGCAAGGGCAAAGGCAAAGATAGGACCTGGCAGGGTCCGACGCCACCACGACCTACCTCGGTCCCTACTCACCCTGCCGGTCCCACGGGTCCGTGGCTCTGCTACAACCCCTGGGCGCCCCAGCCCTAGTCACGCAGCCCCATCGGCTGGCACCCCGGAGTTCTTGGCGCCCATCCCCAGGCTCACCTGGCATCGGCTCCCGTTCTGCCGCCTCAGCCGATGCTACCGACCCCAACCACCCAGTCGGTTCCCTCCTGGAACCAGGCTGCCCTCGTCGCTGCCCTCAACCAGATGACGCTCCAACCACAGCACCCTTGGGTGCTGGACTCCAGGGCGTCTTCACACATGGCGTCATCGGCCGGTATACTTCGCTCCTGTCACCCCTCTTCCTCCCCTTTTGTCACTATCGACAATGGTCACTCTCTTCCTGTCCAATGCCGCGGTGACTCCTCTCTGTCTACATCTACCACTAACCTTCCCCTACGCAATGTTCTTATTGTCCCTTCTCTCATTCACAATCTTATATCTGTCCGTCAATTCACACGAGATAACCACTGCTCCATTGAATTTGACGCGTATGGTATCTCTGTGAAGGATATCCCAACCCAGCGACAGATCCTTCGCTGCAATAGTGGCGGCCACCTCTACACCATTCCCGCTGCGCCGTCCACCCCACACGCTAGTGTCGCCCTCTCCACCAACCTTTGGCACCTTCGCCTCGGCCACCCCGGCCCCGACGCTGTCGCCACCCTCCGTCGCAACGCCTCCATCCGATGTACTCACAGCAGCTCCACAGTTTGCCACTCATGTCAACTTAGCAAATATGTGCGTCTGCCCTTTTCTAGTTCTCTCTCCTATACCTCGTGTCCATTTGAATTTATACATTATGATGTATGGACGTCCCCAGTTAAAAGTGTCTCCGGTAATCAGTATTATCTCGCTATACTTGACGATTACACACACTATTGCTGGACCTTCCCGCTCATCCATAAATCCGAGGTCGCCTCTCACCTCACTCACTTCGTCACGCACGTATCCACTCAGTTTAACCTCTCCATCAAGGCTTTACAAGCCGATAATGGTACGGAATTCGTCAACGATACCGTTACAAACCTCCTCAGCTCGCAGGGCATCCATCTCCGGCTCTCCTGCCCCTACACCTCTCCTCAGAACGGCAAAGCCGAGCGCCTCCTTCGCACCCTCAACAACATCAGTCGCACCATGCTACTTCACGCCCACCTACCCGCCACTTATTGGGCCGAAGCTCTGGCTACTGTGACGTACCTTCTCAATCGGCGCCCATGCTCCTTCGTTCATAACAACATTCCCTATGCCCTTCTCTACCGCACAGCGCCCGACTACTCCCACCTTCGCGTTTTCGGGTGCCTCTGCTATCCAAATCTCACCGCCATAGCTTCCCACAAACTCGCTCCCCGCTCCACTGCCTGTATTCTCCTCGGCTATTCCACCTCTCACAAGGGATACCGATGCCTCGACCTTTCCACCCGACGGGTCCTCGTCTCTCGTCACGTCATTTTTGACGAGACATGTTTTCCCTTCGGTCTCCTTCATCCGAGATCCTCCTATAGTGATCTCGACTTCCTCCTCACCAACACCGTGCCGACCAGGTCTACCCCACTACCCTCTCCATCGGCCTCCTCATCGGCCGCTGCTGAGGAATTACCCGTCACATCTCCCACCACTACTCGGTCCGATGTCCCCACTATCGGACCCCCATCAGACCCACCTTTATCGGCCGATACCGATCCTATTTATCCTTCAGCCGATACCGTTCCCTCTCCATCGGACACCCCACTTCCATCGGCTCCTCACTTTCCATCGGCTCCTCCCACCCTATCGGCTCCCCCCACCCTATCGGCTGATCCACCTCTATCGGACCGATCGGAATACTCGGCCCACCCGACCTCATCGGCTTAGGCCGATCTAATCCCTCCTTTTCCTCTTGTCTACAGTCGTCGACTCGGATCCGATGACGCCCCCACCCGACCAATTCTTCCCATTACTCCCGCACCCCCATCGGCTCCAGTTCCCTCCACCTCTCACATTGTCACCCACTCCCAGACCGGGTCTCTCCGACCCAATCCGCGTTACGGTCTCTCCACCGTCCACAGCTCTATCTTGCCTATCCCGGCGACTTCTCGCTTAGCCTTGGCTGACCCTCAGTGGCGTGCGGCCATGGCCGACGAGTACAAGGCCCTAATGGACAACGAGACCTGGCGTCTCGTTCCCCGACCTCCCGGCGCCAACATTGTGACCGGCAAGTGGATTTTCAAACACAAATTCCACGCCGATGGCTCCCTTGCCCGTCACAAGGCTCGCTGGGTAGTCCGGAGTTTCTCCCAACGACCCGATGTCGATTACGACGAGACCTTCAGTCCCGTTGTCAAACCCGCCACCATCCGAGTCGTCCTCACCTTGGCTGCCTCTCGCTCCTGGCCGATCCATCAACTAGACGTGAAGAACGTCTTTCTTTACGGCCACCTGATGGAAACAGTCTACTGCCAGCAGCCCCCAGGCTTCGTCGACCCTTCTCGACCCGACGACGTCTGTCTCCTTCAACGCTCTCTCTACGGCCTCAAACAAGCCCCTCGTGCCTGGTACCACCGCTTTGCTACCTATCTTCGGCACATCGGCTTCGTGGCCTCTGCGTCCGATAGTTCCCTGTTCACTTTCCATATCGGCTCCACCACTGCCTATCTACTTCTCTATGTCGATGATATTGTCCTCACAGCATCTTCGACATCTCTCCTCGACCAGATCATGGCCCGATTCCACTCTAAGTTCGCCATGACCGATCTTAGTCCTCTTTATCATTTTCTTGGCATCTCCGTAACCCGTTCCATCCACGGGCTCTTCCTTTCCCAACGCCAGTACGCCATCGACCTCCTCCAGCGTGCGGGCATGGCCGACTGTCACCCCACGGCCACCCCAGTCGACACTCGAGCCAAACTCTCCGTCGCCGATGGCGCCCTCGTTGCCGATCCCTCTCACTATCGGAGTCTTGCCAAGGCTCTCCAATACCTCACACTCACCCGACCCGACCTCACGTACGCTGTCCAGCAAGTGTGCCTCTTCATGCACGCTTCGCGCGAACCTCACCTCGCGCTGCTCAAGCGCATCCTACGCTACGTGAAGGGCACCCTTTCCAGCGGGCTGCATCTCAGCTCCAGCCCCATCGACTCCCTCACCGCGTACTCCGACGCGGACTGGGCAGGCTGCCCCGACTCTCAACGCTCTACGTCCGGCTACTGCGTCTACCTCGGTGACACTCTCGTATCCTGGTCCTCAAAACACCAGACTACAGTGTCCCGCTCCAGCGCTGAAGCCGAGTACCGCGCCGTCGCCCACACCGTCGCCGAGTGCTGCTGGCTTCGCCAGCTTCTCCAGGAGCTCCGTGCACCCCTCTCCACCGCAACCGTCGTCTACTGTGACAATGTCAGTGTCATCTACATGACCGCCAATCCGATCCATCACCGACGCACCAAGCACATCGAGATCGATATTCATTTTGTTCGTGACAAGGTTGCATTAGGACAGGTTCAGGTGCTCCATGTACCATCGGCACATCAATTTGCCGACATAATGACCAAAGGCCTGCCCACGCCTTTGTTCACTAGTTTTCGGTCTAGTCTCTTCGTCCGTTCCCCTCCCGCTGCGACTGCGAAGCGTGTTAGACAGACCACTGGCCTGGGCTGTATATATATAGACCCGACCCCCTCGTATATACGGAGGGATTCATAGTCACTGTATATTTTCTACAGTCCGGTACTTGTCCTCCCCCGCCGCCGTGTCCTGCTCTCGCTGCCGGCACCGACATACTTGGGGTGGCAGCACGGCACGTAGGTTTTGACGGGACACGCCGAGGTCTTGGTCCGGTGGAAGCTGGCGGTGCACTCTTCGTGCGTCCGCTGGCTGCGCGGCCACGGGATGCAGTTGCGCTCGACATTCAGCTTCCCCTTCTTGATCAGGTACCAGCGTCCATGACGCTGTCCTTGGTGAGCAAGCCGAGCTCATAGGGGACGCAAGCGCTGAGCATATTGTTTTGGAACAACACCTCGAGTAGCGTGTTGGCGTTGCGGGCGATCGACTTGGGGATGCTCCCAGTGAACTTGTTGGAGAGGGAGAGGTAGTTCACTGGCGAGTCACCGATGTTGTCCGGGAGGTTGCCAGAGAACTTGTTGTTGACGAAGATAGCCTGCACCTGCGGGAACAAACAGAAGACCCAATTGTAGAAGCTGTTGAAGCGGTTGGCGATGTGGCATTCCTCAGCTTGAGCACGTCCGTCGGGAACGTGCTGGGCGAAGCTTGTTGTTGCTCAGGTCGAGCTCGTGGAAGTAGGGTAGCCGGCTGAGGTCCAGCACGACGCCGTCGAAGTTGTTGCTGTGGGCGTGGAACAATGCTCGGTCAGGAAAGGCTCCAGGAAATCCTTGAGCAACGACGACTGTAGGTTGTAGCCGTTGAAGTGGACGCAAGAGATGGCCGGGACACTGGGTCCTGGATTTTGGGCAGCCGCTCGGAGAAGAAGCCCTGGTAGCTATTGCTGCCGCAGAGGTCGGTGCCAGTTCAGGTCTTTGTAATGTCCTTTGGTTCTCATTCCACTGTCTTCTTGAACTTCTAGATCACCAGGAAGGCCTTGTTCAACCGTTCGTTCTCGAAGTCGCACGGTTGCGGCATCATCGTGGACTGGGTGGGCAGCGACACCGACGTGGCCGAGCTATTCAACCGGCTGTGCCAGGAGGTGGTGTTCAACACTCTCTGGGCTCTCGGACCAGGTGAACAGGCACTATGGCCAAAAGTGGAGCACGTGGATCGCACGCCTGAAGCACAACTACTTCAGCAACCCATGGGCAATCGTCTCGGTGGTCGCCGGTATCTTCTTGCGGATGTTCACCATGACGCAGACCTTCTACGCCACCCCCAAGCCACAACTACTGCATGCCGATGATTGATCCACGAAAAATTCAACAGCTCGAGGCGATTCAAAATTTGATCTATTTTGGTTTGGTATTGTACGATAGGCATCAACTTGCTGATTTGTGACAGTGTGAGATTGCAGGCTTGCAATTACAACTTTGATGGGAAAAATTCTTCCCTTAGACTTCCAAGTGCATTGTGTGGGAGAGAGGGATTTGATTAGCAAATCATTTGCCAAAAGATGCTTGTTCTGTGTATTTCGAAAGAAAATGTTTGCTCTTTACATTTACAAAGGTTAAAAAGGGTAGTGCTTGGATAGGGAATATGCTCGCAATGTTCTTTAAGCTCGCTTCAAACCGATCAAATTAATTCAACTCAGATCTCTGACTGGCAACAACCTTTCAATGCCAAATTCTCCCAAATGATCTGTCAAACGATTGCTTGGATTGCCAACAGATACATAATGGGATCCCCATTGTCTTATTGCAAATATTGCAATGCATCAGCTAGTCTAGAGCACAATGCCAAAAGGAGTAGGATTCCATCAGCTTGGACAATCTTTCCATATGCCTGTGCAATGCTACTATGCATCTATACCCTCTAGCCATAAGGTCATTTAGCTTGACAACTTCACCAATTCCACTAAGGCTCCGAACCAAAGACGGCCACAACTAACTACATGGGCTGCCATTTACATGCCTATAAACCTATCTAGTGACAAGTATGTCTTGGTTGTGGATAGGCTAAATGCATATCCAAGGTTTGTCTTGGTAGGATTTACCATCACCCCATGGTAATATGATTATCTAGAAGGGTTGTCATTTATTAACCTACTTACTACAAGTATATCTTAGTTGTTGATAGTTTTAAATGTATGCTAAGTTTACCTTATCGTATGAGTGTGGTTTAGCGTCACCTCAGGATAATATGGTTATCATATGGTAAGCGTGAAAAAATAGATGAAATTCATTTTTTTTAATTCAAAAATTCAAAATCAAGGGGACAAATACTATTCCTTAGAAAACTAAAAATTACAGAAAACTGAGAAAAAGGTTGAAAAAATTCAGGAAAATCATAGATTATTTTAGAAAAATGTAGGGTGGATTCAGAAAATGTAGAAGAATATAGGGATCAGGCAGGAAATTTGGTGTGACCATTTCTGTATTTTGGACATTGAAACATAGTAGGAATCACAATTTCCCCACTAAATGGGCTTTGTAAATAGCGCTCGCTATTAGCCTTGCGTATTTTGTCTATTTTTCCTATTTTATTTTCAATTCAGGTTTGGCTATGAAATTTCATAAAGTTAACTTGGTATATTTCATAAAATTTTCACCAGATAGCACTAGACAGATAGCATTACAAATTAGGTACTACTATATGATTTTTTTTCTAATTTCTTCTTTTTGAAAAAAAAATGAATTCAAACAAATTTGGTCAAACCTTACCGATTGTTTCCACTACTAGACCCCGATGATAAGCTCAGTTTTTGTAGTAACTACCGGTAACATAAATCCTATGCATGCTATGTTACAGCCACGGCCTATTTGGATGTTGAGGTGACCATGGTTGGGTGGGCCTAACCAATTTATTTGTTGCATCTTAGAAAAGCCAACTGTTCCGCTAAAAAAGAAAACAAAAGCAAAGTGTTTCAATTATTAGTTTTGCTAGTACATGTGGTGCACATTCATTCAAAAATTATTTATCTGGGAACATATTCCTAGGTGCCATTCATTTGGTACATAGCTAATAAAGCATTAGGAGAATGTTACTACTCTCGATTATTCACACCATCCTTGCTATATGTAGAGGTACATTCAAAATAAGAAAATGAAAGGACATTCAAAAAAAGACAAGGATATAAAGAATTCTAATACAGTAATTTTGCATGTGGACCACACATTTATGCTTGTCATGAGGTATGCTGTTTTTTTCCTCTAGTTGGTGGGACATATGGCTTTGTAAATACAAGCATTTGTCAGAGATGTATTGCAACAAACAACAGAACCATACGAGGAAAAAAACATGTATTGCACAAAGTTAGATCGCTACAATATTAAATGGTATGTCTAAATAAAATTTTGTCACATTAATTGGTGCACCATATAAGGAAGAAAAGATGTATCATATTAAATGATACATACGTGGACTAAAATATCTATCACATTAAATAATACAACCTTATATGGAGGAAGATATGTATATTAGTCAAAACATGTATTGTATTAAATGGTATGTCCATATAAGAAAAAAAATACATGTAGAATTAAATGGTACATCTCTATAAGGAAGGAAAGATAGGAAAGATGTATATCTATTACATTAAATGATGAAACCTTGTATGGAGGAAGAAATGTATGTCATTTAAAGCTAAAAACTTAATTTTATCATTGTTGTAGTATGTCACAGTTGGCAACATGAGCTATAAAGGTTTGACGTACCTAAGATGTGCTCACACAGGACAACATATATATTTTAGAGCCTTTTATGGTCACATTGTATATATGTTAATGATATTTTTCAAAAGAAATGTTTAAGGTTAACATATGGACTCCTCCTATCCTGCTTTATTCTTCTCTCTTTGGAACTCTAGATCCATAAGTAGTATGGCCTCAAAGAGCGTAGCTCTGATGAATGGTTTTGAATATTCAATTACTGACTCTGAGGCAACTTTAGATGGCATTCCTCCGATTGATGCAGATTTAGAGGAAAAGAAAAGTATGTCCACTATGGCCCCATGTTAAAATTTGCAAGGTTCACATATGCTCGGCAATAATCAACCTTTGTATGTTGCACCTTCGAACTCCTAAAGAAGTGGATTTTTACCCAGAAGTGGATTCAGGTGAAGAAGAGGTTTCGATTCATCGATGGATGAAGCAACTCAATAACTATAGTGACAGGGCTGGACATTGCTCCTTCAGATAAGGGTTGATGGACATAAAGATTGGGTTAGTGATGCAATCTTACATTTCTTTATCAAATTTGTTACATATGCTTCACTTTTTTTTATTTTTGATATGTCTAGAGTAGTGAGGATTGGTACACTTTTGAATATGGTGTTTGCATTTTATTTCAAGATCTACTTAGGTTTGTTTCAAGAAATAGTGTTTATGCTTCTTACTTTTTACATACTACCAATTACTAGATCTTATGTTTTTACTTGTATTGAAGTTTATATAACTTCCATTTGTTTGGCAATCTATTGGTGAATATGATCTACATCTATTTCAATTTTGACATATCATCACATTTATAATATCTAACAAAGCATGCTTGACAGATATTAAAGTTTTCTTGTGTTATCATGTAAAAATATATAAAAGAGATATTTTCACCTCAACAATGTAATCATTTCTACTATTAATGCAATTTTATCATGTATTTACAAGTTGCACATTAGAAGATAAATGCATTTATTATATAATAGAACAATACAATGGCATAGAGTAATGACTAAACCATAGTAATTCTGTAATAAAACCTTCGATTTTGGTATAATATTAATAACAAACTATTTTAAATATATTGGTTATGCTTTATATAAATTAAGCGGCATGCTTACTAGATACATACAGAAATACATACAGGAGAGGCCATCCATTACATTATAGTTCCTATCCATGAGAAATATTTGGATGTTTTGATAATAGTATTTGTTACTATTTTTGATTATATCTAGTTATAGAAATCTTTGTGTAGAAACTACTAGCTGTGGAGAGATAGAGAGGGATCGTTAATACTTTCCGTTTATGGAACAAAGAGCATTTCTTTACACAAAATAATTTTTATTCAAATTAAAAAGTTGTTATGATAGTAGTGATGGTGTAAATTAATATGTGTAATTTTGTAACTAGGAAATTCATAATGTATTATGTATTGTGTGCTAAAGTAATTAAGTAATTTATTTGGATAATAGAAATTGAGTAAATAGTTGTAGATTAGATCAAAGTATTCCATGTACTACTGAACAAGAGAGTATCTATTCTACAGGATCCTATTCAAATGAAATGATACTAGGCAGGTATCAGATTTGATACCTACCTAGTATCAAATGTGACACTCATAGGCATCAGGTGGTACATATGGGTATCGAGTGGTACAAGCTGATACAAATCGAGTGGCAATAATAGAGGTAGGGGCATGGGCTTTGCGAGAGGACGACGGTGGAGAAGGCGGGGGCTTTGAGCCATACTCTTCTCTTTCCTCTCTCTCCTAGGACTACAGCGGAGAGTTTGGCTCCATGCAGTAGGGCCGACCTACCTCAGTGAGCTCAAGCTCCGCACTAGCCCCTAGGACCAGGAAAACTCCTTCCTATCGAGTCCCAAGTCTATGCAGCCTTCTCAAGATGCACCATTGTCAGCTTCGTCGAGTCCCGTGCCATCGCAACATCCTCTCCTCCCCATGCTCAGCCAAATAAACGCCATATGTGGAGAGAGGTTGAGCTTTAGCTCTAGCTCCGTCGCATTTGCCATAGTAGGGAGAGGGTGGCTAGGCGGGAAGGGTGTCGACAACTCTACTCTGCCACTAGATGGACACTATCGGTGGAGAGATCGAGGTTGGGCTTCGGCTCTATCCCATCTAAAGGTCTTGGTCAAGGAGGCAGTGGAGAGCTCAAGCTCAATCTTGGAGGATGTGGTGATGCTCCTCTTGTGCTGCCAATTGAGGGGATACCGAGTAGGGATGGGGGACTAGTTTCCATCCCATTGAATTCCCAATAAATATAAGGTAGTATGTAACTCATAATGAGCATGCTTACAAGTTGCAATATTTTTTGTTGAGTGTAAAAGAAAATAGTTAAATATTGGTTACCATACATATTAGAAAAAGTAATCCCCTTAATTGAGCTATTTGTGTAGCAACTCCATCAAGGATCATTACATGTTGCACTTGGCAACTAGAGCCCTTGGTGCTAATTAATGCTGATGCCTAAATCAACAAATTGCATGTATATATCACTCAAGAGCTCAAGAATATGGATGTGAACATCCATCTACTGTTCATGTAGCTTGTCGTTTCCATCAATCATCAGGTCCACCAAGCCGAGCTCTCACTCAAGGGAAATGAGCTTCTGATATGGATGTAGACATTGCCGACATCGTCAAATTCACACATAGCAAGACAATGAAGGTTGAAGCAAGCTTAGGAAGAAATCAAACCTAGTGACACTAAGGGTTGCTCGATGGGAACTCAAGAGGATGTCAAGCTCAAGCAAAATGCATGTGTGCTAGCGATGGGACAAAGCTAGGTGTGGTTGAGTAGGCGGTAGTAAACAAGGTGGAAGTTCAAGGGCTCAAGGGCTAGATGCCGACACCCAAACCCAATATACATCATAAAAAAGGTTAAGGTGGGCATGGCTCACCCTTTTCTGCCTAATGGGTAAATGAGCATATCATGGTAAGCTTCCCCATTGATACATGTGTGTTTTGCCACCACAAACCTTGTTTGCCCAAGGAGCAACGATAGAAATGGTCGAAAAATTGATCAAACCATTTCCACAATTATTTTTTTCTCAAAAATGAAATAAAAATGGTAGATCCAGAAATAAAAATGATATTGGAAATAAAAAATGGGAGTATCAAAAATATAGCCTCATAAACACTTTATCACAATGTGAAGCAAGTCATAGTCATGTTTACACTATAAATTTGCATAGCATGCAACAATTAGTGAGGATTCAAAGTAGGAAGTAACTGATTCAATTACTTCATAACGACGATATGGCATCAACACTAACAACACGGTCATGTTTTTTTCTTCATTCTGGTGTGTTGTTGGTACTATACTGTTTGTATTTTAAAAAATTCTAGATGAAAAGGTATATATCTAAAACAGTAAAAAAACCATCTACCATTTCTATCTATATCTGAACATTACAAAATTTAAAAATATGCTTGGTACAACAAGATAGGTGGTATGATTGGAAAATTCCGTACAATTTTCACCCCTAAGAAGTTTAAAAAAACATGGTTACCAAGCCCCTTGGCACCTTATATCCCCTCGTGATGTTGCAATCATCTCATTCCTTGTGCCCCCAATAGCAACACCCGCCAACATATTTCTCACCCCCCATTAATGTCATATCATCACCTCCCTGCCTATAATTTCTCCTTTCCTTTCCATGCTAGAAAGCGATAGTGCTCTCTAGCCTCGTCTACATGGATTGACTTGTTGGTCGATATATCATTAGTCTACTGATGCATGAGCTTCACAAGATATTGGCTCTCTATTTGTATGTTTTCTCATATGCACCATTTTCTATTTGATCAACAAAATGTGCTTTAGTTTGAGATAAGGAGCATTAAATATCATAATTTGGAGGGTCAAGCCTTACATGTTTTCTCTTTGACAATCAGTGCAAGAATGTAGAGACTTTTTAAGTGATTGTGAATTTGGCAAAGGATGATCTGTTCTCTCTTTTTTATTGATCATGGAAGTGGAAACTCCAGACTTCCAACAACTAGGGATGCACATAGCCATTACATGATCAAAATATAGCAAAAATAAGGGGAAAAGAAAATTCTTAAATCAACATAACTATCAAAAGTATCATGCTTAGAATTAGGTTAATGTCTTGAGAAAAACTCTATGTTAATTGTGCAACAATTTCTTTTTGAAAGAATGAACAAATATGATGACAAGAGATCCAATGCCATGGAAATTTAAGGCACACCATTAGTTCTCCCGGCGCAAAACCTTCAAGAAGGAAATAAAGCTTGATTGCTAATATTGTATGGTCTAACCAGTTATGGTCAAACTAGGATTTCCAGATCTTGAGGCTTAACACCAATACACTCCTTCAATAAGGACTCAACAATGTTGAAATTTTAGGATAGAGCTAGATAATTATATTGGAGATTTAACCTGTAGAATAGTTCTATGATAATGATGCCACCAAGATTCCATGTATCAATGCATTGTTAGTTTAAGGAAAGCTCGCCAATAATAAAAGTCACCGGACAAAAGACATGTTGCAAACTAGACAACACAACTCAGCCAACTATATCCATCTGAGGCATTTGCTCGGAATCCACATTGAACCCTAGATGGTCCAACTAGTGGTGATGTCAGACTAAACACGCACTATTGGTTCACCATTAACCTGGATTTAAAAGCAGTATCACAAGCTAGCTTGCTCGCTGGTGGCCAAACACTTGGCTCCAGGTGAGGTTCCATCTCCGTAGAGGACTGGATGTGCCCAGTGGATGGTAGCAGCAATGGTGAGAAGCTTTGTCCATAAAAAAATGGATTCCTTCTCGTACATACAGAACGTGGGGACGTGCCTTGATGAGGTCATGCATGACAATGAGATCATGCTTTAATTAATCTCTAGTTTCTTACTACTCTAGGTATTGTTGATTTCTCATTAGTTATACATGAGTTTTCTCATGGGAAAATGGGCATGCTTGAGTTTTCACACATGATCGATGGCATGCCTGAGTTTTTGACAGGTGAGTTTTGTCATGAGTTGAATCCCCTTAAATTTAATGTATTTAAATTCAAAATTGTCTGGTCTGATCATATGTTTGTTGGTTGTCAACAATCTACAAGCATGAACGACCTTTACATGTATCTAGACCAAACTTAATATCAGTTATTTTCTTTTTTTTTTGTTAATGTGTTGATTCCCCAACCTTTTTAGCCTTTTTTAGTGGTGGTATAGGGAAGTTGCCTCAGGACTTACCATTTGAGGAACCGAACACATGTATGGCCTGGGAGTGGGTCATGTGGGTTTATAACACCATTATACGTGGGCTCCGTAGTGGGGATCAAGTGGTTGAGAAATTGATCTAAGCTACCAGAAAAAGTAAAATGCCGCAATAGATAGAGTTGTAATATGTCATTTCATCCTCCTATCGTAGGTGTAAAAAAATATCCACTAGCAATGGTGGGTTACAAATTAGCATAACCATAATAGAATTTTAACAATAAAAGGTAATC
This sequence comes from Oryza coarctata, assembly GCA_030770085.1. Taxonomy (NCBI): domain Eukaryota; kingdom Viridiplantae; phylum Streptophyta; class Magnoliopsida; order Poales; family Poaceae; genus Oryza; species Oryza coarctata. The sequence goes on along the minus strand of CM061469.1, from coordinate 13,543,865 downwards.
TCAAAGGCTAGGTTCTTTCTATTTTGTGTCACATCCTTGGCTGTCAATGATGTTGAGCTTAAGTTGTCTACAAGTATATCTTCTAAACTCGTATCCAGTAAAATATTGGTATTCCTTCGAAAAAAATCTCCTTCCATTTAATATTTTTTATAGTAATCTCAGTACAAGTACCAAGGGCACTAAAATGACTTCTCCTTTCGAATGAAAAAAAGTTATATTTTATGCTTCTCACATGAACAATATATTCTGGAAAGATATGAAATTATATGCATTGGATTGATTTAACCTAGACATGGAAAGTTAGGTATGAAAAACCTATATGAATAAGTATAAACTCAAATATCACGCTGGCTTCTAATATTTCAAAAGGACAGATTGAAGTGTGTATGTTTCATTATTCAGATATGTGTATCATCCTAATTTTCATATGGTATCCCCACACAAATAGTTGGGCGCATTATGAGAAAAGGTTCTATCTTGAAAGCAAGCTTACTCTTTGTTTTTTTTTCTTCAGTATTGCATTGATAAACAAGTATCGCATGCTACACATAATTTCATCATGTGCATTTGTTTATTTTGCTTTGACTTTTCCATTTATCTCAACCTCTCTTTTGATAGATGTAGATTAGTATTATCAATGGACAAAATCATCTCATGTATTGTTTTTTGTTTTTTAAGTCAATTTACTAGGCCTTGAAATCTTCCTTACAATATATGAATTGTTATTTCATAATACCTTTGGTTGCAGTTCTACTACCATAGGAAATACCAAAAACAGTTCCGCTCTAGGTCTGATTTCTGAAAACAACCCTAATCAACGGGACAGATATGTTCAAAGGACGAAAACTACAGAAGAAGGTAGGCGGGCATTTATTTTATGCTAATACCTATTCTATATGTGGTCTATTTTAGCAAAATATTTGATATTTGGGCTTTGCTGGAACAAAAGTGCTTAAAACTAAAAGTAAGTAGTATTCTCAAACTTCCACTTTTTATAATACAGTTAGGTATTCAGAAAAAAAAATCAATCTAGTTCATTTTTTATATGCTTGTATACATGCATATTGTACTAAATTTACTTGAAGAAACAAAATCTTGATATATCTTATTTTTTATTTGCGGAGGACAATGGGTTCCAATGGAGAAGGCAGTGGTATGAATTTGAAACATACAATTTTAGAAGCTTATTTCACAAAATAATTAGCATAATCTATGTTGTGATTTGGTTTTGTAATTAATGTGGTTCAGAATATTTTACCTCACAATCTATTACTTGCATAGTTGTATTTGAAGTGTTTCAATTCGTATTTGAACTGTTTCTATTCAACAGAGTACTGAAGCTAGTGTTTTCCTTTCACCCAATATTTTGAAATCAGGTGAAAGTAAATCTAGCATGAGAAAGAAGAAGAATATCAGTTCTAAAAAAGGCAAGAAGGCCTTGAGTACTGGAGATTACCGTGTGATGCCGAAGAAGCTGACTCTGCCTGATGGTTTTGTGTAGTTTTCATTCAAACTGCATATACCGAATGTTGGGAGAGAGAACAGCGAATAAGCCAATTACTTGGCTAGCTACAAACTATTTTTCATGTTACCCTTAAGAATAAGTGCACTCTGCATCAAACCGTTGATGGTGCTTCTCGGTTATCAGTTGTTTTTTCCTTGATGTTTGATTATAACTCGAGTACTGTACTGTTAAGCTGGATGTGCTAGCTATATGGTCGTATTCAAATTTAATATTAGCTGGTAGCAATTATGTTGGATGATATTTATTGCATCATAGTATGTTTTTTGTCCGACATGCATATATTTATGACATGAACTATATATACATACTTCTGCTATTCGCCATATTTGAGCAAACTAGCTGAATATGTTGCTAGATTACACGGGGTTAAATTATAGTTTATTTGAAAGTAAATTTTATTTATTATACAAATATTCGTAGAAATCAAACTTCTAATATTATTTTATTTGTTAGAAATTCAATTAGTCATACATTGTATTTCACATGCACTCTTTATACTACATATTTCATATGTCCAATTAATCAAATCAATTTTGCCTGTCTTTCTCTTTAGTTATTTCTAGACTATAGACAGGCTATTTCTAGACTATAGACAGGCTCTTTATTTAAGTTAGAATTATAGTTTGGACCATCTTTTATCATCGATGTTTCACTTTGAGTTACCCTAAACTAATATTTTCACTTTAAACCAGATAATTTTACTATTTTTATAATTTGGACACCAAACTCTCTTTTCTATCTATATCTAAGCTCTACTCTGACAAACATATAGCCTACAAATAGATGGGGAGTTACCGGTATGCCGAAGCCGATGAGGTAGCTTATGTGTACTGAAGAAGTTTGAGTTGGTGCAAACTATAACAATAGTAAAATTACTCAATCCAAAATTAAAAGATTTGTTTAAGGTGGTCCAAAGTGAAAGTTTAGTAATAAAATGTAGCCTAAATCGATTTAGACCATTATAATTTATACCCACCACGTATAACTGTTTGCAATTCACTGTTATATTTTTTTTCTCTTGTGTCAATAGGGTAGTTTCTAGGCATTTGAGTGGCAGACTCTTTAGGTGTCATGTACATTACTACATTTTATTTTATTTACCAGAATTTCAGTTATTCATGTATTATTTTCTACATGCACCCTTGATCTCGTATTTTGTACTAATATTTAGCTGAATCCGATGGCTTTTAAATGGTATTCTTGACATGGAGTCTTTTTCTAGCTAGGCCTTTCTAATTTGTGGTTCAGATTTTTCTCTCTTATACGGTAGTTTGAAGAGAACATGGTAACTTGTTCTAGCGCTATTTCAAATTGATGTGCAGCTGGAGGGTGAGCTACGAATCTTGTTGGATCACCTCTACAGTAGATATCTAAATATAGTGTACTACTTACCTCCGTTTCTTAATATATGATGCAATCGAGTTTTAAATTCCTTTGACAATTCGTCTTTCTAGTAATATTTATGCAAAGAGATAAACATACTAGGCATATATGCTTAAAGTACTTTTGATGATGATAGATCTATTGATACTCTTTTCATTTTAAGTCATTGAATAAATAAATATTATTAGTCAAAGTTTGAGAAAAAAAGTTAACTATGTTATATATTAAAAAAAAGGAAAAAGTCCAAATTACCACCCTGGAATTATTGTGGCAATCCAAATTACACCCCTAAACTACAAAACAGACATTTGACACCCCTAACTTTTAAATCCGAACAAATTACCCCCTAACTCAATATGGAGTGGTCTTAGATCTACTTGATGCACACATGGCAATCCAATCAACCAAAAAATAAATATAATTGATGTGCATACATGTCATATATGTGATTATGTGAACCCTCTCCCTATCTATCTCTTTGTGGTGACTGTTCTGTGATAGGGAAGAAAGTAGATTTGTGGAGGCGACAACGGGGAGAAGAGTCATTGAGATGTGTTAGGATGGGTATGGTGCGGCCATCACAATGGGGAGGTGGTGTAGTTGAGGAGAGTGTTATAGGTGGGGCTTGATTTAGAGGTGGTGGTCGGCGGCAGAGGGTGGAGGCTAGAGGAAGAGCTTGATCTGGAGGCAACGTCTGGGAACAGAGGCAAAGTTCGGTGGGAAGAACACTATAGGCAACAACCGGTGCTCAGTTTGGGAGCGTGCTGGCAAAGGAGCTCAAGCTCTTCTCAAGAAAGACGCTGGAGGCAAAGAGGAGGTTGGCATAGAGGAGCTCACGGAGAGAGGAGAGGAGGTAGGGATGGTGAAGAGGAGGCTAACACAGAGGAGCTCACTCGCCACCGTCCTCCAAAAGCTTGTGCCACTCACGGCTTGGCTGTAAGGAGAAGGACGACAAGGAGTGTGCTAGGCATTAGTCTCCCTATTGCTCGAGGGGCCAAGCGTGGCCACCGTCACTGTGTCTGGCTTAGCCCTAACCGCGGGATCTAGGACCCATGTCCGTTGCTACAAGACCACCATTCCATAGCCTTCTTCATATGGGTGGCATCACTAGAGGCCATCACCGATCTCGTATCCTTTTGGCATCTACACTTGAGGTCGTTGCCACTACCTAGACCTCTATTACTTCTGTTTCGTACCACCATGTCGTTGTCTGGTGCAACGTGAGGAGAGCAGGCAGGATGTCGTCGAGTTGGTTACAACGGAACGAGGCACATGGAGGAATCGCAAGTAATGGAGAAGGCCATGGTGGCAAGGCTATCAAGTCGCCGATTGCCTTAGGCTACCTTATTAGCAATGGTTACTAACTAGTGGACCCATTATTTTTTTTCACACTTGAATGCCACCTTTGCCAACCTAGGCTAAAACAGCCTAAAATAGTACTCATGGGTATTAATTTTTTGTTTGAAGAGTTGGGAGTGTCAAAATTTCGTAGTTTAGAGTATAATTTAGACGTCATAATTGGGTAATTTAGACTTTTTTCTTTTAAAAAATGGAGGTAATACGTTGTTAAGATTATATATTAGCAGTTGCAGTGAAGTTGATGAAGGCACGGAAAATTAAAGATGATCTTTCATGGTGATCTGAATTATTACAAGCTTTTGTGGTTCATCAAAATAAAATATCCATGACCTTACTTAAACATGTAGGGCAGTACCATGTGCTCATGCATATATATGTTAAATTATGTTGGCCATACGTTACAGTGTATGAGAAAGGAAACAAAAGTAACAAAAAAAAGTAGACACAACACATCAACACAACCAGCCAAGCAACTAAATCAATCAATAATCGTGTCATGTTCACGAGAAGCACTGTTCCTTTTCCCTTCCTTTTCAGCCTGTGCCCTCGCCGGCCAGCCGACTTATGGATGCAGCGCCGAGTAGGTCCGGTACTTGTCCTCCTCCGCTGCCGTGTCCTGCTCGCTGCCGGTGCCGGCGTGCTTAGAGTGGCCACACGGCACGTAGGTGTTGAAGGGACACGCCGAGGTCTTGGTCCTGTGGAAGAAGGCGGCGCACTCCTCGTGAGACCGCTGGTTGGGCGCCCACGGAATGCAGTTGCGCTCGACGTTGAGCTTTCCCTCCTTGATCAGGTCCCAGCAGCACGAGCCGAGTGACGTGAAGTAGTTGTTGGAGAGGGTGAGGTTCCTGAGGCGCCCCGTCCACGAGAAGGCGAGCTTGCAGAGCGCGTCGGGTACCTCGCCGTAGAGGAGGTTGTCGGCCAGGTTGAGCTGCTCCACCTTGTGCAGGCACGCGAACGACGCCGGGATCGGGCCGGTGAGCTGGTTGGTGCCGGCGTCGATGACGGTGGCCTTGGCGAGCAGGCCGAGCTCGTAGGGGAGGCAGCCGCTGAGCTTGTTGTTGAGGAACAGCACCTCGAGGAGTGTGTTTGCCATGCGGGTGATCGACTTGGGGATCTCCCCCGTGAACTTGTTGTTAGCGAGGGAGAGGTAGTTCACCGGCGAGTCTCCGATGTTGTCCGGGAGGTTGCCGGAGAACTGGTTGTTGTTGACGAAGATGGCCTGCACCTGCGGGAACGAGCAGAAGACGCCGCCGGGAAGCTCGCCGTAGAAGCTGTTGAAGCGAATGTCGACGAATGTGGCGTTCCTCAGCTTGAGCACGTCCGTCGGGAACGTGGCGGGCGACAGCTTGTTGTTGCTCAGGTCGAGCTCGTAGAAGTACTGAAGCCGGCTGAGGTCCGGCACGGTGCCGCCAAAGTTGTTGCTGTTGGCGTGGAACAGCGCCAGGTCCGGGAGGGCGTCCACGAACTCCTTGAGCGTCGACGACTGCAGGTTGTAGCCGTTGAAGTCGACGGAGGCGATGGTCCGGTCGTTGACATTGGGCGGCCGCTCGCAGAAGAAGCCCTTGTAGCTGCTGCACAGGTTGGTGCCACTCCAGGAGGAGATGATGTCCTGCGGGTCGCACGTCACCGTCTTCCTGAACTTCTGGATCACCAGGTACGCCTTGTACAGCCGCTCGTTCTCGAAGTCACACGGCCGCGGTTCGGACGACGACGAAGACGAGCCGCCGCCGCTGGAGCCACCACCACCACCTCCTCCTACGCCGATGCTGATGCCCCCGCCGTTGCCGAGGTTGATGTCGAGGTCCCGCCGGCTGTGCCGGTTGGCACGCGCCCCGGGCGCAATGCAGGCGCCCAGCAAGCAGAAGAGAGTGAGGCACCGCGCGACAGACGATAAGGAGCCTCCGCCGCCGCCGCCGCCGCCGCCGCCGCCTACACGACCCGCCATCTCCGATCACGGGCGGCGTCGGTGACAGACGATGACGAGACGAGCACGGCACGCTGCAGAAGCAACGTGTCTGGGCTTTTGTGCCTACCAAAGCCGGTTCGGCGCCGCGTCGCTCTCCCTCTCGTCGCGCGCGCGGCTTCGGCCTTGCTTCCTGAGGGCGCGCAGGCGCCTGTAGTATATAAACACACGGGAGCGCGCGTGCGGCGCGACGGCGGCACCGGCGGTCCGGATCCTCCGACCTTGGAGAAGCAAAGACTGAGTCTTCTGTTACAGTATTTTGCAGTTAACGATCGAACATGCTGTTTTGTAAACACTGTTCATCAGCGCTGTGCTAGCTTGGTTTAGACCGTCCATCATAATCTGTGTGGTTGAGAATCTGTCAAAGTTATCACACTGTGCTCCTCTGAAGGGTGAAGTCAGAGGATCCCAGATCGGGAGGGTTGTTGGGTTATTAGCCGTCACTTGCGTATGCCACTTTACCCAGGAAGGTTCGATCATCAGGTCGCTGTGCTAGCTGCATGCGTGCAGGTCTCCTTCACAGATTCGCTTTGAGCATTTACTCTTCGGGGACACTCCATTCCATATTCACTCACGAGAGAGGACTATGATACCTCGAGAGGATGATTACTCGTATAACTTTTTCTTTGAAATTCAATATAAACGATTATAAAAAATTCTAAGAAAATTTGGCAACGTAGAATAATATCTACCACTCTTCTTAAAACCATATTCAAATTCTATCTGCACTTAAATAAAAAAACATAAATTCAAACATAAATAGTACCAATATGGATTTATTTTTTATTTCAATTTTGAATTAATTTTTTAAGTAATATATATATGTGTGTTGTTAATTTTTTTAAAAAAATAATAACTATTTAAATAGCGTTTAAACTCTTGAGAACATTCTCAAGTTTAAAACAATTTCTCATTCACTCACGTACGCTGTGACACGAGTGACTGAGTGATAGATAGGGTTATTGTTTTCAGAAAATGGGGCCTTGTCTCGTTTTTCGTTGGATCATACTACGTGCGCATATCCTTACCTAAGTCGCGGACTTCACCAAATAGTTGCAGAGCTCACGTGTGAGGATAACATGTACTCTTACTGTAGTACTGTAACGTACAGCCAAACCAATTACTACTTTCTTATTATTATATTAGTCGCTTTTTTTAAAAGTTTATTAATCTTATAGAAAAATGTAATAATATTTATTTTATTAAATCTATCATTAAATATATTTTAATAGTATGTTTAGATGTATCTAAATATTAAGTTTATAAACTTAGACAAATTAAAAAAATGTAAAAAAAATTAAAACGATTTATAATATGAAATGAAAAAATAATAGACATCAGATGCTCATAAAGGGTAAAGACTTCACGGATGTGATTTTACTTTCATTTTATCGCGGATGATTTAATATGTCCGTGCACCTACGTCGGAACTGACAAAAGGGTACTGCCAGAATTTTGTCCTTGATTAATAAATACGAGCACTGAGCTTATGATTAGACGATTAATTAACAGAACAGAACCTGCGTGCTCTTAATTCGTAGTACGATCGAATAGGTCACAAGTACAATTTTTAATTTCGTGGCGCTTGATCGGCGCACCTGAATATATACTACACAAGCTCGTTGATAATCCGTTGATGTAGGCTTCAGGCCTTGCCCTATCAATAGGCTGTTTTAGCACATGAACATTGTTCGCTTTGATATTGACTTGTTTTGACCAAGCAGTGTTCACTGCCGCTAATTCCTTTCACGGTTTCACCATCTCCTGACTTTGCAACAGAAAGGAACCTGTGCGTAGTCGTGAACTGGTACCCTCTCGCCCTTGGATTTGGAATGACCGTGCTTGCTTGGCAATGTCCAACCATCGGGCCCTTTTAGCAGTCTACCGATCGATTAGTTCAGCGAGGCATCCAGCTTACAACGCGTGATCGATTTGATGGGTGTACCTAATCCAGGATTTCGTTTCCTTTTCGCAGCCAAGCTGACAAGTCCGTTCTCAGGAGCATTTGACAGTTCAGCCGTGTCTGATCACTGTCCGGCTGTCGCTATTCACTCCGTCCTATATAGTGTATACAGTACTATGTTGTATATATTATCGTTTATTATTATATTTTAGGATAAAAGGACTACAGAGAAAAAATATTGTTAGTATGCAATGCATCGGATTGCATTATTATGCATGCACTGGCCCTAGCTGCGGTGATGGGCCACGTGATGGCGTGAAAGCTATTACATCCATAATTGAACGTACTACCGGGAACGTCGAAGCAAAGGGAACAGACAATGTCGTCGTGATTAGGCGATTTGGAGCCGAATGCACTATCCTATGCCCGGCACCTTTGAAATACGTATGCGTGAGGATAAGGAGAGAAAACGACATCCATTCTACTAGCAACTGCCGCGCCATTCCTCCTCATCACCTAATGTGCTTCCGTACTACTTAGTTCAGGGGCAGGGTCCAGTAATAAAATTAACTCTGTTATGCTAAACAAGGCCATGCATCAACCGTTTCACATTAACTTCGATCGGACACACGTCACGTGACACGGTGTTAGCGAAACTCCCACCGGTGAAGTCGGCTTGGCTACATAAGCGCGGAGGTTAGAGCGGTGGTTACGATGTACGGTGGTTGAGGCGGCCCTTTCGCGCTTCACCTGTGCCTAGCTGTCGCGCCCTTTGGTTAGTTTCTTCCCCTGCTGGGAAGACACTACTATTTTTTTTTCGACTACTGTTAGCGCATCCATATTCCATCCGCGTATAGTAATCCGTAGTCGTCGTCCCCTCGGTGTTAGCTACGACCAAATGAACCGATCGGATCGATTGGTCGATCGAGCCCGCGTCCGGCCAAACCGACGCTTCCGGCGGGCCGCGCAAAGGAACAAAAAGGAAAAAAAGGTACTCGTGCTCAAAGCGCGCGAGTGAGCAATCGATCGATCGGTCACGGGGCTCTGCCACAGCCGCAAGTCGCGGGTTGCCTTGCCTCTTTCTCTGGTCGGGGCTGTAACGCGCCGTGCACGTACGCGTACGCGCGGCGCGGCAAACAGCAGCAAGCGTGTGCAGTTGGGGGAGAGGGGGAGGCGCCGTGCGCGGCAGGGCGCTGTCGCTGTGAGCCTCGCGCACGTCGTCGCGTCGCGGCGATTGTATTTCTGCTGCTACCTGCTGCTAGTGTCTCGGAGTGTGTGGGGGTGGGGCGCGTCTGCGTACAGTCGCTCCGTCGCTGTACGGTCTAGGATTTGGCTCTAGTTGTACTCGTAGCCATGGTAGTACTAAATAGCGGCCGGCCCTAACAGTAACAGTGGTTGTGGGACGGTGTTGCTGTGCTACAATAGCGAAGGGAATATTACAAGGACTGTGTGTAAAATAGCTGTGGTTATTCGGTATAGGTTGAATATTATAGGTACTATGTGAATAGCGGCTGTTATTTGGTGCATGTTAAAAAAATATATTTTTTTGTTTTTGGACTTGGCTATGTTATAAAAAAATATAAATTAAGCACTAATCTATAATTTATAATTTTAACAAGTAAAATAATCTCATGTAAATTGATGATATATACCAATTTTGAATTGTTTTTTTCAATTTTGTTATTAAAATATAGCGTCCATTATATCACCCGCGATTTACTATACCGTTAGAAATGGCCGCTCCTCTATCCGCTGTTTAGTACTAGCTTGCTCGTAGCATAGAGGCACAGAGCCACCCATCTTGCAACTCTGTTCTAATTTCTCTGTTCTTTACGTGCAACTACCGAAGTGAGGGATGAAGTTGCACCAGCTAAGCTAGCCTAACAACCTGGTATAGATTATGATTATATGGTTTTTTTTTATCGTAGTTTATTTTTTAGTTAAGAACACACGTATAAAAATTGTATCTATAAATTAAACACAAGTAAACGATGATGGTACAATGATGGTGTAAATAACTTAGACATTGCAGGATGTCTCCAACGCGAAAAGTGTTGCTACTTCTTTTTAAAATTATTTATCATTCTAAATTAATTTAAAGTTAAGTATTTTAATATTTAACCATTAATTTCTATAAATTATTATAAGATTTTTATTTTTAGATTTAGTATGATAAATGCTTTTATAATATATAATTCATACTTTATATGGATTTTTAAAAAATTAATTATTTTAGTTTGATTTAGTACAACCTTAAAACAACATATAGTTTGAAAGGAGCTAGTACAAGCTTTTTGCTTTGGTCCTAGCATGAAAGTACAACACACTTATATGCACAGCATGGGGCAGGGCCAGGGCTCTACGTATTCGACCCGCAATGCCCGTGCCTCTCGCAAAGCCATCCAACATCTGTACAGCACAGCTCAACTTTAGTACCCCGTACCATAATGGATCCACCAATGATAAGACCATATGCATATGTCTGGAACAGGATTTTACAAACATACAGTGTTGATCACGTCCAAACACATATGACATAACCGATAAATTACATTTTAGCTACGTAGCATTGCCCCCTCTTATTGGAAACGGGAATGACTTAGAAGAACAAGCTCCAGTACTGCTGGCTGTACTAATAACTTAATTAATCAGAGGAGCTGGGTGTAGAAGCCAAGGAACTGTTTTATGCCTTCTTCCCAAAGATGAGTCTACTCAGCAAGCTTCCAACCTGCTTCTTCTTCTTCCTCTTCTTCATATCAACAGAAACAGTTGTTAGTGGCGACTTGGGGATCACGGGACGAAGAACGATTTGTGTTGAACCATTGTTATCAACTTTATGGCCAGCGTCAATATTTTGCTCCTGTGGAAGGTTCTTTTCAGTTGCAATACGGTCATCGTTCTCTTTCTTGCGTGCCGCTCCTTCGGATAGGGCAGAACCGAAATTCTGATTTGCAGCTGACAGGTGAAGGTTATCAGACTTTTTTTGGTCTACAGCATCTGCATTTGCTGGACATTTTAGCGCCTGTAGTTTCTTGCTTAGGCTTGTGATTGTCTCTTGGCACTCTGCAAGTTTATCAGCTGCTGCGGATATTGCTGAATTCTGAAAGAGTTGCAACCATTATGGTTCTCATCACACCAACATGAAAATGACGACTAGAAAATATGCTTCACAACTATTGCGCTTATTCAAAGCATCGCTAATGGACAGCCCAGTGTCATGCAAGTGTACAACTATATTTGTTCAGAAGTAGGCCTTTAATCAACACTTGCTACATAAACTGCGCCTTAAATGTGTGACCAAATATGTATAAAATAAAAAATTAAAATGTCCAAGGAATCATGCGATAGTGATTGAGTGATGATTATGGGCATTGTGGTGCTCAGCTAAACAAGGAATGTTGTGAAGACCAACTTGTGAATTGAAACATCAGATTTCAGAATGTATCGATTTACAAACAAAAAATGGTAAGAACGTTTAGAAAGACATAAGATATTACTGTTAGTTGTTTCCCCTCTTCTTCTGGTAACAGCTGCATGCTCCCATCAGCAGTAGCACTGTATCATAAAATAGATGTTACATATTTATGCTGCATGATTCTCAATAATAGTGCATAGTGCTGCGAATAATTACACGATTGATGATTCTCAGAAATAGTTACCTTTCTTCTTCATAATATACTGACTGTTTTCCTTGACAATTAGCACCATGATCTTGCCTAACAGCCAGCAGTTCCTTATCATCAAGCTTACAGGTGACAAATTGAACCTGAGAATGATTTTCCACGGGGCCACCAGGTATCAGAAAATTGGTTGATTCAAACGGTTCTTTCTGTACCTCTTGTTGAACTCCTACAGCCACTTTTGGGTTTGCACTTTGCATTTGTTGTTTTTCCTGCATGTTTAATGACCTCAGAGATACATTTCCATCAAAATCATTCGTGATGCAATAAATGTATTGGTTCACAGTCCACTCGAGGGTGAAGCAAACTTCATCAATGAACTTTTGAAGATTGGCCTTTCCATCCAGTACATCACTGCATACATGGATAAGGTGCTCAAGATGGCAAGTGAGTTCAGATTTCTCATGCAAAAACGATTGAAAACTCAGAACATTGTTTCCAGTAGATCTTTCAATCATGCAACTGACCCTTTCAACCAGAGTAGCCACCATGCTGTCTATTACTGCCTGGTCATATGTCAAATTTGCAGCATCATTACCCCTTTCTGAAATCTCACTCCTCAATGCAGATCTTATTTCATCAATAATGACATCAACGCTTATTTTGAGGACTTGATGCTTCTTTATGACAAGTTCCAAAACATCTTGAATACACTCGGGATACTTGTCAGATAGACCATCTTCAAGTATTCGATCTTGGCAAACTGTTTCTGTCGGGGCAGTTTTGGACTCTGTATCAGAAGCATCTGGTACACACTGATGTGGCGCACTAGAAGGCCTTGAAGCCATTTCAATCTTCTCGATCTCTGATATATCAACAAGCAACTGCATGTCAGATCCTGCTATTCTTCTTCCCCGGCTGTGAGATGCATGTTGCTTCCCAACTCTAAAATGCTCTCCTTTGGAAACTAAAGAATTATTGGCCCATGGTTCAGGACGGTTGTCGTCATCCAGTTCATGGCTACCAACCAACTCCTTGAGCTGCCTTTGCACTACTGACAGCTTGGATGCCTCATCTGCATACGGCAACTGCACAAACTGGAGGTCATTCTCCTTCTTGGCCAACAACTGCCTGAGGTGTCTGTTTTCATCATCCAACTCCTGCATCATGACAAGGTAACCTTCAGAAACAGGATGCCTCGGAATCACCACCTGTGGTGATGGCTGTGCAGGTGTACGTGGCTTTCTCCTTCCGTTCTCAACACAACTGCTGCCCCGTCGCTCAACCTCATCTTTCATTTTCGCCAAGGCCGCAGGCCCAGGCAGACGCTTCTGGACCATGGTCCGCAGCCTCTGGCATTCAGCTTCCAATGCAGCAATCTTCTTGACACTTTTCTGCTGATGCTTCTGGGCAGCATCAATTGATTTGAGGTCATACTCCCGCTCTTTGTTCCGAATTTCGAGCTCTTTCTGAAGGATGCGCACCTCATACTGAAGAGAGGCGCATTGTTTGTGTGTGAATTCAAGTCTGGCTGTGGCATCAATTAACTTTTGGTTCAAGAGTGCTTCAGACTCACTCAGCTCGCTGATCACCTTATCCTTGGAGTTGACAGTGTTGCGAAGATTGTAGTTTTCAGTGGTGACCTTTGCAAACCGCTTATTTGCATCTTCTAACTTCTGCTGCAAACTCCATACTTTCTTCTGCTCCAAAGAGATCTTATCAGCTGCTTCAATCGTAAGGCGCTCTTTCTCTTCTCTAACACAGAGTAGCTGCTCTGTGCAGGATCTTAAGGAATCCTCCATTTCAGTCATCCCTCATGAATATATTTTCCTGTGTGACGTGTTATCATGCACCTTCTGAAACACCATGAAAGCCAAATCTTATCTGACCCGATGGTAGGTAGTACTACTACAGTAAGTGGTTCATTGAAACATAATAACAGTCAGAAATAAACTATACATTTTATGGAATGTTTTAACAGGAAACTGAACAGAGTAACAAAAATTAATGTTAAAATCAACAGATGCTCCATTTTACAACAATTAACTACAAATAGCAAACCAACGATTACCACAATTGAGTAATGCAGCATATCAAACTAATCCAAGTGAATAATAGAAATAATTTAATAAAATTAACAGTTACGACTAACCATTCAATAAAAAGCATCTCTCTATACCAATATACCATGCCATCCAAACTACATAGGACGAAGTGACCAAGTCCAGATCCCTAGTACTAGCGGCAGAATTGGTCTAGTGAAAACACTGTGATGGGTACCCAATTGGTTGCTCACATGGAAGTGACTCGGCGTACTAGCGTAGTCGCGCGGCTCACCGTTGAACCCAACCAACCCAAAGCCCCCGCTGCCAATCTACTACAGCCCGGCCTCCCCGGAGAGGGGGGACGCGAGTAGGCCAGGTGCCCGCGCCCGTACGCGCCGCAGCCAGGAGGACCGCATCCTCCTCCCTCCGCCACCGCGAAACTCAAAGCGGCGGCGGGCGTCGGCATAACCGCCTCGCGCGGGAGGCGGCCCCTCGGAGCCCATCGCCGTCGATGCCGTGGCCTTGGCAAGTTCGCGTTCTTCTTCACGGTTATGGAAGAGTGGTTGTGTGGGACTTTCTCGGCGGCGCTCGCCGTTCGGGGCTCAATCCTTCAAAAAGAAATCTTAGGAGTGGAGCATATGGGCCTGTCCAAAGAGCAAGTTAATGTGGGCCTACTTCGGGACTCTCGGCCCATCTACTTGTTGTAATCTTTGTGTGTGTGTGTGTGTGTGTGTGTTTACTCAATAATCTTTGTATGTTGGTGATGGACTGATGATCCAGCAGATACAGGCCTGACTTTTGCTTTGGAGAGGACTTATTTTTGGATCTAGCCAGAAGACAGCCCTCTCAAAAAAAGAAAAAGAGACAGGCAAACTTAGGAGTATGAAAGGTACTAGGGGCACGACAAAAAAATATTTCTTGATATGACCAAAATTAGCTTGGAACATGAGGTCAGCAGACCAAACAACACCAAAAAAAATTGGTATGTAAATTGGTCAATCCGAGCACCATTCGTCCAATCCGAACATGGTCATAGTGCAAAGTAATAAGAGTGACGGTACTAGTAGCATCTGAAAGACCCGCATACTGCTAACAGAGTGACGGTCCGTCGATGAGTCGATCGACCGGAGGTGTTGAGGTGCAAAGATTCGCTGGGCCGGCAGGAACGCCGGCCGAAGTTTTATTAAGACTTTGGGGAGTGAGAGTTGAGGTGCAAAGATTCGCTGGGCCGGCAGGAACGCCGACCGAAGTTTTATTAAGACTTTGGGGAGTGAGAGTTGAGGTGCAAAGATGAACATCAAAGCGCATCAGGCCATCAGCCAGTCATGTGAGAATTCTAGACTGGCATCGAAACTGTGACTCTTAAGAGTGATCCATTTTAAAATTCTCGAGGGGAAACTCCAAGCGAGGCAATTCTTCTAGCACGCGTGCATTGTTTACTCCTAACAAGAAAAACTTCTCAGAACGCGGCGATCGAACATGACAGCACTGAGACTTCTTTTTTGCTGCGAGACTAATTTTAACACTTGTTCCATCTGAATCAACAAAGACTCGTGAACCAAGCTCCAATCGATCGATTAAGAAACCGAGCAGGTTGCATCATTCAAGAAGAGCAAGAACAGCCTGACACTCACCTTCCCCCAGTTCAAGGACAAGCCAGGACCTGCCGCACTGCTTGCTCGCCGTGCCACACCGCACCGCAGCGAAGGCTGGCTTCTCTCCCGGCAATTGCACGGTTAGCTCACGCGATGCTAACGAGCCATGGCATATTGGCACTCCATCCCTGTGTCCATTTGGATGGTTGGTACGAGTTAGGAGTGTGCAATCCGGGCGGCTGTTGGTCGCCTTTACTTCTAGCAGACTAGCAGCCTAGCCCTGCAAGGCACAGCTGCCATCGTCGACGCTACAGAGCGGAGGTGCCTTTCGTGATGCGACGTGGTGGTCTCAGGAGGAGGCAGACGCCGTCACTCCGAGCCGATCGACCGAAGGAAGGGGGCAGAGCAGTGAATAGCGCCGTACTGTAGTACGTAGGTGGTAAGCAAGACGGTTGGGATGTTGCTGCCACTGCCACCGGGACATGTCCCGCGGCGAGTGCGAGGGAGACCGCCGCTGTTGCCGGGGGGCTCGCTCGCCGCGCAGCGCGCGCGATATTCTCCGCTCCGTTCCGTGCCCCGCTCGCTCGCTCGATGGATCGCTCTCGCGAGATGCTCTGTCGACGTGCGCGTTGGTAGGGGGGCAGTACGTGGGGCACGAGTGCTGAGTCGTAATTGCCGTTTGAAGTTTTGGATAGGAACCAGGAAAGGAACGCACCTACGTACGTGTTGGGTGGTACGTAGAGGATCATGTTTTTTTAGCCGTCAAAATTATTTCAATAATAGTATCTAGTGCAAGATCTTAACTAAATCAATTAATTAAATTAATTCCTGTTATCCTAAAATTTTGCTCCAAAATATCTTTCCAACTAAAAATCTCTGTATTTGAATTTTAAGATTAGAATTACATCTTAAAAACCACTTCTAACAAATGGTTTGATATTTACCTATTCATCTTCGCAAAATTCCTCACATTCAAAACATCATCCCAACCTCAATCAAAACTCTTCAAAAACTATTTTAATAAAAAAATCTAATTTTAAAAATCTTAGATCTTTGTATGTGCATAAGGATATAAGTGTTGAGATCTCAATAAGACCCACCTTTAGAAAAAAATCTTCAGCCCAAAAATATTTCTATCCAAATTCAAATCCTGAAATTTTAATTATGCAATTCAAAATTCCTCCAAACTCCTTAATTTCAATCCTAAAAGTTCATCAATTTCTCATCTACAAAAGTTCCCATTCTTTCTTAAGTTCAAATCTCAAATTTAAATTCAAATCCAAATTTTAAATCATTAAATTTTCCTTTCCAACTATTCCATAAAAATTACCAAATCTCATTATTCTTTTAGGTGATCTCCTTCTCCTTTCCATCTCTTGACCCACGCAACCTCCTTCCTCCCTCCCCGTGCACCCTAGCCACCATGGCCTCTTCGTCCTCTCTTCTCCCTTCCTTCGTGGCCTAGCCTTCCACGACCTACATTGGCCTGCTCCCACGTGTGCTCACCCGAATGGCCACCGATAGGATGGACGCATCCGTCAGCAGCTAGGGCCACATGTCCCGTCTTCCTCCTCCAGCTCTTCCCCCTTGCATACCACATGTTCGGCTACAGCCCTACAAGGCTATGCTGATCGACGCCATCTACAACTGCGCCTCCTTGCTTGTGCTCGATAGCCCTGGCACCACCAATTGTTGTGCCGCCTGCACCACACTGCGTAGGCCATCATGGTGCTGCTGTCACCCTAGGAGTGGCATGCCACACTCCTTCATCGCCAAATCTCAAAGCTTTATCGTCTCATCCTATCCCAGCATCGGTGAGCTCGCGAGCTTTTCCCGTCACGTCCTAGTGTTGTCACTGTGTCCCCGCCTTCTCCTCCTACCTTTGTCGGGCGGCACCATGATTGTGTCACTGCAACCACTGTCTCGGGTAGAGAAACTGTGCCGCATTGAGCTTCGCGTATCGCCTCTCTCGGCCATCATCTAGCACATAGCCTTTTCCTATAAATAGGCCCAGGCGCCCTACAATCGACCTCACCTCCAAGCCCCCAAGCCTCCACCTCTCCCCTAGCCTTACTGTTGCTATTCCCCTCTCTTCCTTTCCTCTTCGATATCTATTGTTGCCACCACTCGCAATGTAGCACGTCGTCGCAAGGTAGCACCTCCTTCCTTCCCTTTTTCTCTTTCTCTCGCTTCCTCACATTTAACTAAGCCAATTCCATCCACCTTTGTCACTTGAATGGTCGCCACAGCGGTCAAATGCCACTGCCAAACTTGAGCTTCATCGCTACTCGTCGCTAACCACCTCCTATCCTCCTAGTCCTAATCCAAACTGTTCAACCAACTCCCCTTCCTCCATTTGTTGCTTTGATACCTGCCGCCCGTCAAAAGTCACCGTCGTTCGACTAGAAGCCATCGAGCCCCATCGACAGTCGATCTTCTCCCTAGTCCTTTCTCCATCTGTCAAAGCCCACATGATCTCTATGTTAGCCACTATAGGCTAGCTCCATACCAATGAGGCACAAATGCCACAGGCTAGACCTATGTTGTTTAGGCCAGCCTTGTTAGCCTATGAGGTCCACAGGGTCGAGGTCTATTAGGGCTCTCTTTTCCTTCCTTCTTTTGGGCCAAATCTAGACTGGCTTAATAAAGCCAGGGCCCATTGTGACTTCTCTTCTAAACCAAAGTCCACTTTACCTCTCTACCTCTTCTCAACCAGTGGGTCTCACATGTCAGTTTTTGAAGCAAATATTCTTCAAAATATTCATTTTCCAATTCTAATAAATTATTTTCTATTTCTAGAAAAGAGTTTAAACTTTAAAAATTTATATCTACCTATCTATAGCTTTGATAGACTCCATTCAAGTCTCCAACTTCTTCTAAAATAATAATATTTTCTTTTTAAGATTTTATGTGGTTTTCTATCTTTTGCGCGTAATCGATGATAGCGAAAATTGTTCTGGACAAATTTTTTAGAGATTTAAAGACAAATACAAAGGCAAGTCACACTTCGATCATATTGCCCTAGTTTTTAATTGTTTTGTTTGTAAAATTTCATTCCTAGTGTGTGAAATAAACTTGTCTAGCCTTAGTTCGCACAACAAATCGACAGGCCAACCCAGTAGTTGCATCATACATGTACGACGTTGATAGGCTATCTCTTATTGCTCTATCCCCATGGTACTTGGCAACCATGCCCTTAAGCATAAGTGCTAGGTGGGGGAATAATATGACATACAAGATATGGTTTGACTACATAAAATAATATAGAGTTGGAAAGTGAAAATAAACTAATAAAAAACTAAAATTTTGACTTTTTTATTTGAGTTGTTGCAAATCAACTTATAAACGGACGTAGATGAGAGTCTCCTTCCAACTACTTTTGTAAAAACCTACACTTAAAAGTTTTGAAAAATATTTTAAAACAATATTTTATAAAATAAACATAGTCTTTCTTTGAAGCTTACATAATTATATTTTCTGTGGCTTACTGATAGAAAAATAATCCCTTTCTATTTGTTGTTATTTTTTCTTCCTCTCAAGTTCAGGCCGAAAGTATTGAAGGTTCTAGTTTTATCGATAGATCCGAGCCATTGTCTATTGATGTGCTAGCTACGTTAAGTTATATTGTTATATTGATATAGTTTTTACTTAGGTTGTTTCTTACAATTAATATTACATATTTAGTTAAGTGTTACCATGATTCTTATTTTATTACCGTGACTACTTAGATTAGAATTATAAAACTGGTGATAATCTTTACTACCGAATGGAGAGTTGTCTTCCTCCCACCTCTCTTCTCCCCTCCCTCACTTCATGTGCAGCGTACACTCCCGCATAAAAATAGAAAATTCCTCGGATAAATAGTGATTAGTTTAAAAAATCATGTATCAAGTTAGGACACCTAGTCCATTCCGTGCTATAGGCTAGACCACACACAGCCCATTCCCAGTGATAATGGCACGTTGCAATGCACGTAGTCATGAAAAATAAGACGAACACTTATCCACTTATAAAATAGGAAACCCACCCAACGACGTAACAGAGAAAATGAATGTTAAATCAAACAATCTCATAACTCCTATGTTTTAGTTTGTTAAAACATGATTAAAAGGGGACTCCATAGCGGCTTTCCCCTCACTGTTCCACAGCCGACACATGCCACGCAGCGAGCCACCGACGTAGTGATTTGCCCGGAGTCCGATGCACTGGTGTGGTGCTTCTCCGCCGGGCGACTGCCTCGTGCTCGTCGGCCACCGCCCCCGCCCCTGTAGCCCTCTGATCTTCACTGTTTGCGTCATTGGTGATTCTCACTCAAGGAGGGCCTTGGAGTGGGGCAGTCAGGCTAGGGTAAGATACGTCTATCTTGTGCAATCGGATTGTTGAGCTCTGGCTCAGGCGCGCAGGAGAAAGGCCCACACGCATGCTCGTTGTCTACTTGGCCTCTCAGATAGTCCTGCTCGTGCCGCACATCATGGCACATGGCCGAGGGGTTGGCAGCCACAGCGTATGAAGAGCGCTATGCCTCGCTATTACGGCCCCTCTGCCACTGTTATGGTAGTTATTTGACTGTCTACTATATTTTTCATATGTAATGGTTAATTTTTAGTCTTGAAGTTGTTATATATTTACTATAGTTTCATTAAAATATCGAACTAATAATTGCCAAACCATATTTTAGACAGATTATGACAAAAAGATTCCCTAACCCCCAGTCCAATCAAACGTCTGTGAATTTTACCGTAGAAATGACGGCACTACTAACTTTTGTCCTGACTTCTTGCCTAACACTCACTACTCGCACAGTCGTCACACGAGCGCTTTCTTGTTTGGAACTTTGTATAGACATCACTACAGCCTACAGCCAACCAGCGCTCCACGCCGCAACCTGGCAAGTGGCAAAACCAACGGCCGGCGCGGGAGCCCCGCACAATCCACCGTGTTCCCAGGCCCCAGCACGACTCGTGCACCACGCCTAATTCTCGAGTCACGTCCCTTCCTTCCCAGTTCCCTTTGCCGCGCGCGCGAACGGATATAGCGACGGGACTGGGGGTGGGAGGAGAGGGATGAGGTATTGGTGTTCTGCCTCCTCCGTCCACACCGCATCGTACACCGGTCTTTGACGCCAATCCCGGCCACATCGCCGGTAAAAGGCATCAAGCCCTCTAACTCTCCCCCTCCTTTTCCTCCGCGCGAATACATTTTCCTCTTGTAGCCTCTGCGCGCTTTGGGCCTTCGAGAACTGCTCAATGTCTGTTGGGAAGCACCCGCACTGGAATCCCTTCTGCTCGCGCAAGTTGATTTCACGAAGGATTCTGGTGCAGGTTGAGTTCGAGTGTAAAATTCGGAAGAGCTTGACCAAATGTGGCATGGGTTTCTCAATCCTAACATAGTAACATGCACGGGTGCTGCTGTTTGTGCTTTGCAATCTGCAAAGTTGGATTACGCCCCTTAGCCTTAGGTGGTGGAAGGAAGAGCTACAGAGATAACGCCTGGAAGCAAGGCGGAGAACAAGGTGGAGTTGGATGCTGTGGCGTGGGTGTTCAACATCGCAACTTCTGTCGGTATCATAATGGCCAACAAGACCCTCATGGCTACGCATGGTTTTGGCTTTGGTAAGATGAAGTCAATATGTGAAGCATTTGTAAACTATGTTTAAATATTCCAATGTGCAACATATTTTAAAAGTTTTAAAGGAAAATGTGGATATGCTGGGGAGAGCAATTTAAGAAGATTTGACCAGCATACTGTATTCTTGGCTGCTGTGATCTGTTCTGCTGATGTGTATTAATGATATGTGTTAAATACTTGAATATACAAAGTAGGAAGTTGTACTAAAAGTCCGAAACTGGCTTCCCGAATGTCGAGGGAGGACATATTGGCATGGTTGAAGGTATGTACACCCATGTTCTATGGTGGTCTAGGGATACACAACCTAGAGGTCCTGGGCAATGCATTGCGTCTACTCTGGATGTGGTCCCAGCCAAATGGAGAAAAACCATGGCAAGGACTTCAAATACCGTGCCCAGCGTCCCTAGTCGAGTTCTTCAAGGCCTAGATGGAATCCGGAGTGGGAGATGATAAGCAGATCCTGCTTTGGGAGGACAATTGACTCGATGGCGCCTGCCTCGCTCGCCTCACACCAGCACTGCACCGGTTGGTTCCCAACCGAATTCAGCGTTCGCGCTGCGTGTCAGACACGCTATAAGACCGTTGCTGGATCAAGGACATCTACGGGGGCCTATCTGCCGAGGCCATCCTTGAGTACCTGTGGCTTTGGGCTTGGCTGCAATCGGTGGCGCTCAAGCCAGGCGAACAAGACTCTACAATCTGGTGCTAGGAACCAACAGGTGCATATTCCTCGCGCTCGACATACCGGCTATTATTCATCGGAAGAGTCACTTTCCAGGCAAGTGTCCCAATCTGGCGTTCGTTTGCACCCCTACGTTGCAAGTACTTCACCTGGCTCGTGGCACACTGTCGCTACTGGACAGATGATAGGCTGGTTCGTCGGGGGATCACAGACTCCTGGAACTGCGTCTTCTACGACCAAATGCCGAAGTCCATCGACCACATCCTTATGCAATGCCCGGAAGCTTGCCAGGCCTGGTGGAGGATCCTCAACAGCCTCAACCTGTAGTTCTGTTTCACTTCCAACTGACTGGAGTTCGAGCAGTGGTGGATGGAGGCAAGAAGCAAGTAAGGATAACAAATCAGAGGGGCTTCGACATACTGGTGATCTTAGTCGCTTGGGGAATCGGAAAGGAGCGCAACAACAGGGTCTACGAGCGTGAGAGCAGAGACTGGGCAACGCTGATTGCAGATATTGCGGAGAAAGCGCGCCAATGGGTCCTCACTGGGGCCAAGATGGCACTGCCGGTCCTGCAGATTTGGTCGTATTTTTCGGTCGCCGATCTGGTGCGAGATATCGCCCAGTATCGTTCTAAGATGCCTGTCTTTCTTGGGAAGACATGGGTTGTATCCAAACTCTTCTCTTACTATAAAGATACGCAAGCCTTTTGCGTATTAGCCTAAAAAAGATCCAAGCATATTTTAGAGTTTGTTTTTATTGGATGCCTATTGGCTAATGACAAGAAATGGATGATGTTTCAGTTCATATATTAATTGATAAATTTTTCTAGGAACTAATGCAGTGGGTTAAACACACTTTTGCAGCTACGACGTTGCCTGGGCTTCATTTTGCAACTACAGCTTTGGTGACATTACTAATGAAGTGGTTGGGATGTGTTAACTCTATCAGAACTTGTAAAATATGCCTTCTTTGCAAATCTATCAGTGGTTGGGATGAATGCTAGCTTGATGTGGAACTCCGTTGGATTCTATCGTGTCAAGAAGTACATAGTTTGACTTCAGTTTATTCAAATTGGAACAATACGCTTTTATTGAAACGTGCTACCTCTTCTCGTTTTATTTTAGATATCAAAGTTGACTACAGTTCCAAATTTATGTATGCTAGAAGTCCTAGTTGACAATTTTTATTACTCAAGAGACACAAAGCTTAGCATAGCATTGCCCTTGTCGAAGTTGTAGTATGTATTTTTAGACCACTAGACTGTATATATATAGTTATATAGACATGACCTCTCTTATATAGCATTAGGGTCTTAGTCTCACTGTAACATTTTTATATGGTATCAGAGTAGGTCTAGATATTTTTGGCGCGCTAGCATCCTTCTATCGGCGAGCCGACGCTTTCTCCTCGTCGTCGACTTCCTTCTCGGTATTCCCTCTTCGCTTTCTCGTCTCGGCTTCTTCTTCTTCCCGTCTCCTCTACAGGCGTTTTCTTTTCTCCTTTTCCACCACCCTCTCCCATCCCTTGCTCCTCTACGTGACGAGGCAACAGTCTTCATCTGCCTCCTCATCTCGGCTCACACCCGTCTTCGCTCTTTTTTTCTTGCCCCGTGCATCTTTTCTCCTCCGACGCCGGCACACCTCTGCACTCGTTGTCTCCATCGGTTAGACCCGTCCGCCCTCCATCGGCTGGAACCCTCTCTCGGTCCCTGCTTTTTTGACACGCTCAACTGCTCCCGGACGCGAACCTTCTTCACTCACGTCCGAGCCACTCCAACATATTCACGTGTCCACGGACACGAATCTCTGCCTCCCGGACGTGAACCTCATCTCTTCGCGTTCGACCTCTCTCTGAGTTTTCGCGTCCGATCCACTCCTTTGCCTTCACGAATCCAAGGACGTGAAACTTCTCTTCACGGACACGAATATTCGCACGTCCGTGACCCACCCACTCTCTGACCTACCTACTCTGCTACCCACCTTTCCCTTAACTACTTCGCTATCTATCTTTCATCGGCCAACCACTCCCCATCAGTTGGTTGGCCCACCATTTCTTCTCATCAGCTCACTCCCCATCGGCCAATTACTTCCCTGATCGGCCGATCTCCTTTCTCATCTCGCGCTACTCAAACGCATCCTTCGCTACGTGAAGGGCACACTCTCTAGCGGGCTACACCTCAGCTCCTGCTCCATCGACTCCCTCGCCGTGTACTCTGACGGGGACTGGACAGGTTGCCTTGACTCTCGACGCTCGACATTCGACTACTGCGTCTTCCTCGGTGTCTCTTGGTTCTCAAAATACCAGACTACAGTGTCTCGATCCAGCACCGAAGCTAAGTTCCGTGTCGTCGCCGAGTATTGCTGGCTTCGCCAGCTTCTCCAGGAGCTTCGTGTACCTCTCTTCTCTGCGACTGTCATCTACTACAACAACGTCAATGCTATCTACATGACCACCAAACTGATTCATGATCGACGCACGAAACATATAGAGATCGATATTTATTTTGTTTATGACAAGGTCGCACTAGAATAGGTTTGAGTGCTCATGTATCATTGGTGTACTAGTTCATCGATATTAAGACCAAAGGCCCCCACGTCTTTGTTCACCAGTTTTCGATTCAATCTCTGTGTCCGTTTTCCTCCCGCTGTGATTGTGGGGGTGTTAGATCACTGGACTACTGTATTATACAGAGCCGACCTCCCTTATAGCGTTAGGGTTTTAATCTTACTGTATATAATTACAGTATTGTTACTAATGTTAGTGTAAATACTCGAGGTTAGTAGCTGCGGTCGTAGCTGTTTCCACCACTGCATTTCAACAACTTGTAAGTTCTGTTGGTACTAGTATATGTCCCTTCGTTTTAACTAATTTCCTCTTTCTGTGAACTACTCTGAAATCTGAAAATTCTATTGATAGCTTAGGCTAGCAAATCTTTTGTTATGAAAACGGTAGAAATGTTTGCTCCCATTGATAAATTTTCACTCTATATAATACATTAGAAGTTCAGTTCTCCATAGCTTTTCATATTAAGATTGTGAGTCATATATCTAACTCGTTGTTCTTTGTGTGCTTCGGATTTAGTAGATTTTGAGTTATTTGACTTTCCTTTTTTATGTTTGTATTTTGTTGACATTTTGCTGACAAAAATAGAATTGATGCTTTTGATTATAATGCAGCGGTGATGGTAAGTGTTATTCATCCTGAATAATTATTTACTTTAATATCTCTTGCACTCCATCTGAAAGAATGAAACTAGTATTTCACCTATCCTATCCTGCTTTACATGCTTCCAGGTGAAATACTTCTAAAATCTAGAAGTGTAATATGGAGAACACATATATTTATTAAACCCAAATGCAAGAAAAATATAAAATCCAGTAGTATATGTTTAAATTATTCATCCTATTACCTCAAAGAAATCAAATTGTCACCTAAATTTTTATGAAGCTAAAATTCCCAATTTCAACAGGTCAGCATGGATGACGTCAGTAAATTAAATTATTTCAGTCTTACGTCTTAACCGTGTAAACAGTCAAGGTTGTGAAAGTAGGCAACTTGATCTGTTTAGCAACAGTTGTTTTATACTTAGCGTAAATATTTTTACTGTTTCACATAGTTGGGAATATGTGATAAGGTGGTGTCTGAGTTCAAACTTTTCTTTCAGTTCTTCATAGCATTGTCATGCGTTATTGCAGTCGGAACCAACCTAAGCCAGCTCATGTGTATTAGAAGGTTCACAACCGTCTTATTTCAAGTTCTGGGACACATGAAGACTATCCTTGTGCTAGCCCTGGGATTCTTTCTCTTCGGAAAAGAAGGCATGAATTTTCATGTTGCACTTGGGATGGTCGTAGCTGTAGTATGTATGATCTGGTATGGCCGTATGGGTATGCAACTTCAAGACCTGGAGGCAAAGAGCTCTAAGCTTACCCTGATTGATGACAAAGATATTGAGCAAGGCATTCTATCATCACAATTAGTGCTTGATGAGAAAATTTTGAGATAGAAACATACAGATATTGTAGTACTGTAGTACTGTTCTCCAGTTCTTGTTGTACTTGGTTAGTGCAGAAAGACGTCCTTCCATATTTATCGCAAGAAGGTTTAGTTCTTGTACAGATAACATTGGCAATGGAAGATAAAAGTAAGATTAGCAGTAATCAGAGACAGTCAGACAGAACAGTAGCATTATGTGTTCTGAACATGGTTTGTTATTGTTCAGTGTGTGGGTCACCTGTAGTAGACCACTATTTACAACTATTAGATTTATCTTTAAAAAGACGTAAAAAACCACCTCCCTCTCCTCTCCTTTTTCGTACGGCCCACCTTTCCACCATCACCTGCGGTTACACAGTTATCACGCATGCAGACGTGAGTAAGTCTCCTTCCCTCCCCCTCCTAGTCTTATAATCTGTTACCACCAAAAGAAATATGGCATGTCATATAACCTATTTTAAAATTAAAAAATATTGATAAAATCAAATAACCATAATTTTCTATAGAAAAATAGTCATAACTTTTAAATTATATATAAATCTTTTTATCCTTCTAGATTATTGTATTTGATATGGTTAATTAACAATTTAGAGACCAATATAAGTTGTAATTTAACTTGTAAGAAATATTTAATTTTTTTCATATCCTAACCTTTCCATGCCATTGAACTGTTATATAAAAATAGGAAAAAATCGACAATATAGATTATATGATTCACAAAACATACATATTAGATCTATGATATGGTAAAAATAAAAAAAACTTAAATTGTGAGGAACATTAAAAAAAATTCCTCCATCCTATCTGTTGCATACCATCCCAACAATAAAATGAATTAGAAAATGGATAATCTAGATCATATCATCATGTATCACTTCACAAACCTGTATAATTAGATTCAATCTATAATATCACAAAATAAAATACTCTAGTTGTGATTAGCACTCCAAAAAAATGCATCTGTTATAAAATATCGTATGTCAAAATAATATTATCTTTTACGAAACAAAATAATGTTCATTAAATATGCCATGAAATATTTTGACATCAGTATATGTTTAATATTTAATGCAATCTACAATATCGTAAAATAAAATACTCTAATTGTGATTAGCATTCTAAAAAAAGATTACCTCTGTTCTAAAGTATCAATACGTCAAAATAATGTTAATTAGATCCTGACAAATATTTTGACATAGTTATGTCTTTAATATTTAAAGTAAATACATTGTAAATGTGTTATTAAAAGCCGATATGCCTTAATTAAGAAGAATATGGTATATACGTCAGTCTTTTCCTCTTCAATCTCCTGAGTTTAAACTTAAGTTAATCTTATATATTATAGTATATAGTATATAAGATCCAACGTACTCAACCCGTACTCGACCCATAGTATATCAAATTGACTATCTGAGATCCGATGGGTAAAGAAGAAGGAAAACTAGATTATATGACATGCTATCGCATATCACTTAGTAAACACAAACAACTAAATTAGGTCTGCATGTCATGAAATAAAATAAAAACTGAATGCTCGTAATTTTCTTTAAATCGAACAAAAAATACATGTATGCAAGAATATAAAAAATAGAAATTGTAAAACCTCAATAACAGATAATCAATTAAAATAACCACGGCTAATCTATGTAATATATAGCCTACGTATTTATTGGTCCATTAAAGCATATAATGAATTAGAGAGATTGTTAAAAATTTTATTTAATAAGGCAAAACATCCTAAGTATAATTTATCATTAATTTGATGGGCATGTTATTCTTAGCCATCGGATTATTTCTATAGTTTTATTAAGTTGACGGTTAGGCAACAAATGGATCACGTTCAATTTCCAACCTCACCAAACTCAATCCCAAAAGGACTATCTAGTTTCTAAGCTCACACCAAAGATAACACAATATCTAAGGCCGGTGAATCTTGCTTTATCAAAATTAGTCTCTAAGAATAAGCTTGATATCCACTATGGTTACTACTTTTTTCTTATGGAGTTAAGAAAGATCATCATAAACCTTTTCGAATGATTGAATCCTCGTAAGCGATGCCTATCTGTCTAGGAGGAGAACCTCTAAGAGTAATAATTATAAATCCTCAACGGACGTCGATCTACAAGTGCTTAATTAAATCTCTAACACTTTCATTCACTGACTCTAAAAGATTACTTACAAAAATATGTATTTAATATAGAAGCCAAGAGAGAGTTGTAAAACTTTAGAAATGCTATAGGGAGAAAGAATGAAATAAATAAATAGCATTTTTTTTAAAATGGGGGTTGGTGGAATTAAAAATAAAGCCTTTGCAAGAACAACCAATACTTACAGATTTAAACTCTCGAGTATCAGGACCGAAGCACAGCTAGTGTAGAGTATACATTCTAAACCATTAGAGACTTCAACTTCAAACAATTTTCACTACTAGAAATTTTTTTAGAGACTCTTCTACTTAAGGCTAGAGACTCTAATCTATTTTTACCACTAAACATAAAAAGTTGCCGAGTTAGACAAAATATCAAAAGTATCTAAAAAAACCAAAACCTAGAAGTCTATGTGATGTAAATATTTAATTAAGAAAAATAAAGGATCTAATTGAGCATTTGTTTTATAGCTTATCTCTCTTCATAGTATAATAATTCTACAACTAAAAAAATAAAATACATTTAAATCATAACATTGAGTTCTATTTAATGCTTTTATTTTGTGGTTGGGTTTTTTTCATCAATGACTAACTATTATATTTTTTTTCACTTAACGCATTATTATTCTAGTTTTCTTGTTATTTATTATCTAAAACTTACTAAAGATCTAAATGTACTTTCAATTCAATTTTCAAACTCTTATCAATACATTATTATATAAGCATGTATGTTTGAAACACATGATAACATAATATTTGTTTCTATTATAAATAGACTAAATCTTTCAAACAAAAATCAACTAAATATGAGAACAAAAGAAAAAAAACCAAACAAAAACTCAATGGGTAAGAAATTACTATCATCAATTGAAATGTTTAATAGAGGCCATAGAGTGAATGATTCTAAGAATTTAATGAGTTTTGCATGGACTATAAGTTGAGTGTTGCTTCTAAAACAAATATAATAGTTGAAGATGATAATATGGATTTGATTCTATAAAATTATCATATTGTAATTTGTATGACTAATCTAAATAATAAAGAATCAAGATTTTTGCTATGAGTTGAACTGTTTTTCGTAACAATATGTCATAGATGGTTTAAAAACTAGAGCTGTTGGCACAATATCACAAATAGTTTTAAAGTTTTTTAATAGAATTGCACACAAACCACTATGCGCACGGACACATGCCCATGAGAGTCTTTTTTTAACATATGTTTATATAAATAAAAATCACCAGTACCCCTAGCCTCACCATATGTATGTAAAATATGTGCACCAAGATTTGAACTCTGACATGCCGATGAGGTAACTAATTTAATTATTGAGGCTTTATTTAAAAACTTAATTTTTAGAAAATAAATAGTATTATGAATAATCATTGGAATAGACAACTAGGATAAGACTAGAGGTTGGATATAAAATAATGGGAACTTTTAAACTTTAGATTAAATCAATAACACCACATTTAGTTAGTTAAAATTTTCAGAATTATTATAAATATTGTGAATGGTCAATTCAGTGCCACTATCAACCCGAGTAAAAACTCTTTAGAAGCATTCAACTATCTCAATCATGTCAATTATAGTTTTATACATCAAATTTTACATGTGCACTTTGATACAATTGAAATAACACCTCTTTTGAATTTTTAATTAGCACTCCATGCACTTCCGTTACGACTTTCATCATTTTATTTTATTTTTACCATTTCGGCCTTCCATGATACTTTTCCAACCATTTCCATATGTTAGCTGCGTATGATATTATGACAGAGCAGTTTGTTAACTAAATCTTAAGGAATGTTTTATGTAGCTGAGAAAAATATTTGATCCATATTTTAGTTAAAATTTAAATAATTCAAACATCACCTAATTTTTTATGACAAATTTGAGTCCAAATAAAAAGAAGATGGATCATAAACCATTCAAGAAGATGGATCATAAAGTACCAAATAGATGACGCGGGAATGGACGGAGTTGTAAAGGATTTGCTTAGAAAGCATACAGCTCTAACGGATTTTTAGTCACGTAATACAAACCATGAATAATCTTAACATTTAAAGAAAATAGAGATATCCGAGCAATCGCGCGGCATACTTCGTAGTTATTTGTACATTTTTCATCCAAGCTTAAAGTTTTAAATTGAAAGATGTGAGATTAAAATAAAACATGTAGAATTTTCACAAAGGCCCGGCCCTATTGCCCCAACCTTCCAGACGTTGTTGGCCCAGCCCCAACGAAGTGGTCAAGACTCAACACGTCAGGAATCGAGACCATTAACGCTGCATAGAACCCAAAGCACTCCCTACGACTGAGTCGAACGGTCCAACCCAACCCATCCACCGAGACAGGAATGCTCACGCAAAAAAAAAAAAAAACCACGGGCGAGCTGCAGGATGCATGGATCCGGTCTTGGTGCACCCGTCTAGACCAGGCAGCCACACTCCTATGGCGCACCAAACACCGGGTCCAGGCAGAGGCGCTTAAACCCTAGAGTTGTTGGCATCTCCGTCCTCCTCCCTAACCATTCCAGGATCTGTTTATAAAAGCAATGCCTTCCCCCGTCGGCCTCGCCCACCGTTGACAGTGTCGTCTCCGCCGCGTGCTCTCAGCCTACGGCCTCTTGTATCCCGCAACCAAAAACTACTCCAAAAAACAAAAACTATCACACCAAAAAAGAGAAAAAAAAATCCCAAAACTCCGCGAGATCTGCCCGTGTCGAGCTATATACCAATCCATCAGCTAGGGTTTAGAGCAGATTTTTTTTTTGCGAAAAAAATTGGAAAAAAAAGGAGAGTGAGTGAGGTCGAGGGATCAGTGGGCGATGGCGGCGCAAATGGCGGCGGTGGCGGTGAACGGGGGCTCTCCGGGGGCTGTCACCGCGGCGGCGGCGGCGGGAGGGGTCGGTGTCGGCGGCGGCGGGGCGCAGTCGCTGTACGTGGGCGACCTGGAGGCGTCGGTCACGGACTCGCAGCTGTACGAGCTCTTCAGCCAGGCGGGCCAGGTGATGTCGGTGCGCGTCTGCAGGGACATCAACTCCCGGCGCTCGCTCGGCTACGCCTACGTCAACTTCAACAACCCCATGGATGGTATTGCGATCTCCTCTCTCATCGCCCTCCTATTCCCTTTCTGCTGCGCGGACCGCACGGATTGGTCCCTATTTTCACATTTCGGCTGCACAGATTGATGGAGAGCTCTATTTTGTTGAATTGTGGAACCATGTGACAGGGGCCCAAGGTTCGATCCGGTAGTATCTGTTAACTGGTAAACATAGTGAGTGTTCAGTTTTGTGTGTGTATCTAGATGTATAGTGTAGCAATCGGTCGATGTTTACATGGTCGACTCACATGAGCCCTTCAGTATGGTGCATTGCCATTTGCATTTAATGTGTCTGAATACCGCAGACTATGGCAAGCGCTAGCTACTCCTAGAAAGGAAATTTTATTGATTCTCCATAACGGTAGCTTAATAGCCCACTCAATCATCGATGTGGTGGTTGAAATCTGTAGTTTGTCCTTAATGAAAGTAGGCTATTTGCAGTGTTTGCTGGGATGTCTGCCTAGCTGGCTAGTCAGTGACTAATCGCTAGTCGCCAGCAACACGTCCCAGTCTAGTTGGCCACCTAGACTGCCTAGTCTCTAGTCAGTCAGTACTTTTCCTGCTAGCACTAGTGTATAGGTGAACACTGGTTAATCGGGGGAAAAATCATCGGCATGGTGTGGTTTTATGGGGTTATCAAGTTGGTGTCCTTATGCTATTGCCTGAATTGATCCTTTCCCTACTTGTGGCTCTTCAAGTTCATCAACGTGATTGCAGTGCGATTATCCTTTTGAACATCAGAAATAAAAGGTAGTAAAACTCATTGGGTTGCCACCTTTTAATTTACAATATCCACTATAACATGTATGGATCAGACACGAGGTTGGGATCAACGAACTACTCTTTCTCCATGATCGAGGAGGAAATTTTCCAGGTAGATTGATACTGATCCTTTGAGAGAAGCCCTGCTCCCTGCACTAACTAGAACAAGTAGATCATCTAAGTGATTAACTTGGCTGTATCTATCTCAACTGTAATTGCCCTACCACTTTTGTTGGTAAATAAGTAGCATGCAATCACACATCAGTCTGAAAAGTCCCGCCAACATTACGCCTAGCCAACCTTGGATGGCCCCTGCGCTCTGTGGCTAGCTTTATACACTATGACATACTAGTGCATGCATTGGACCTATCTGTAGATAAGACAGAATTGCTGGTCTGATTTGTGCATTTTGTAGGTTATATGAGCATGAGTACTGAAATAATTTACGGCATGCTAATTCATGGGAATTTATAGCATATATCTGTATTGATGTCCTATATGGATGGCTGCTAGGTGTTATTGAATTATTGTTCAGATCAGCTGTTCGATGGTTACCATAGGAATGTAGAACAGTCCTCACTCAGTAGAGAGTTAAATTTGGGCAGTTGGAATATCCATCTTAGAGGGTTGCACTAGGTGCTATGCATCCTGCATGTGAATGTTGCATATGGCAGGTAATGGATAAATTTGGAATGCTTTTCAATAAAGCAGTTGTTTCTGGCTCCTCAAATGTGTTGTCCACTATCTTGTTATCATTGTCTTTTGCAGTTTTGCTACTGGTCTGATTCCCTTAATTTTGAAGTAAATTGGGCTTCTGAACTGATAAGCTGTTCTATTTGACAGCTGCAAGAGCACTGGAGCTGCTCAACTTTGCTCCTCTGAACAGAAAACCCATTCGGGTAATGTATTCAAACCGTGACCCAAGCAGTCGCAGAAGTGGATCTGCTAACATTTTCATCAAGGTACTTGGTCATTTGTTTGCTAAAATAATAATCTTTTATTGGCTATCTCTAATACAAACAATTCAACTGCCTTTTCAGAACCTTGACAAAGCAATAGACCACAAAACTCTCCATGATACCTTTTCTGCATTTGGTAACATTCTCTCATGTAAGGTTGCCAGTGATGAAATGGGCCAATCCAAAGGCTTTGGTTTTGTTCAGTATGAGAAGGGAGAGGCTGCCCAATCTGCAATAGAAAGTCTAAATGGGATGCTGATCAATGATAAGCCTGTTTATGTTGGACCTTTTCTCCGCAAGCAAGAGAGAGAGAATTCTGTTGACAAGACAAAGTTTAACAATGTTTTTGTGAAAAATTTGTCTGAGTCTACCACAAAGGAGGATCTAGTCAAAATTTTTGGTGCCTACGGGAACATCACAAGTGCCGTTGTCATGGTTGGCATGGATGGTAAATCAAGGTGCTTTGGTTTCATCAATTTTGAGAGCCCAGATGATGCTGCTCATGCTGTTGAGGAACTTAATGGAATGAAAATTAATGACAAAGAGTGGTATGTTGGAAGAGCTCAGAAGAAGTCAGAAAGAGAGATTGAATTGAAGAGAAGATTTGAGCAAAGCATGAAAGATGCTGCTGACAAATACCAAGGACTAAACTTGTACATGAAGAATTTGGATGATAGCATTGAGGATGACCAGCTGCATGAATTGTTCTTAAATTATGGCAAAATTACTTCATGCAAGGTATTCATGTTATCCAACTATTTTTTCTTCACTTCTGTTTCTTAGTGATGCATGATTATAACTAACTGGATTTGTTTGATAGATAATGCGTGATGCAAATGGTGTTAGCAAAGGGTCTGGATTTGTTGCATTTTCAACTCGTGAGGAAGCATCTCAAGCTGTAAGTTTACTTCCTGAATGTTGGGATTAGCTATATCACATGTGGCTTACATATTATCCTTTTATACAGTTAACTGAAATGAATGGCAAAATGATATCTGGAAAGCCATTGTATGTTGCATTTGCACAACGCAAAGAAGATAGGAAGGTGATGTTGCAGGTATAGTCCTTGAACCAGCTGGGTTTTTGTAATTGAATAATGGCTGCCTTGAATAATTCAATGCATGACAATAT
The DNA here is from genome assembly GCA_030770085.1 of Oryza coarctata. NCBI lineage: Eukaryota > Viridiplantae > Streptophyta > Magnoliopsida > Poales > Poaceae > Oryza > Oryza coarctata. Next base: position 13,510,066 of record CM061469.1, on the reverse strand, counting down.
GCATACCCAAACTGCTATTGCTAGTACTATTTGTGGATATGAAAAGAAGATATGCCACATGAATTATTGTTCTGTTTTGCACCAGCATGAACATTGTGGTTACAAGAGCAACAGTAGTTTGTTGATGGTTATGGATAATCTAGGCTATCGTGTTATGATTATTGATATTTAGGTAATTGGGTTTGGCAAAGAACTCAAGACTTGGTTTTTAAGCATCAGTTTAGTATTCATTATTCTGTATAATGGTTAAGAGACATACTGATATGCAAGGATGCCTCAGAAATGCTCCGTAGATTTGTAGTTGAATCCTTAGAAATGTGTCTTCAATTGCTGCAGTCTACAACATACATTTAAGCTGTATTGTACCATATTTCCTACTGTTATTTGTGTTTTGACAAAGTTTCTTAATAAATGCTAACGGTAGCAACTTCCATGTTATTTAGGCACAATTTTCTCAGATGCGCCCTGTACCGATGACATCTTCCATGGCTCCTCGTCTTCCTATGTACCCTCCTATGGCTCCTCTTGGGCAGCAACTCTTCTACGGACAAGCTCCACCTGGTATCATGCACCCGCAGGTACTGCTCTATGATATCAATGCATTCATTTTTTCCCCGTCTAGCTGTAACTGTAAGAGAGAATCAGTTGTTTTCATTTGTTAATAAAACAGACTAGCACTGCCCTGTGCAGTCAAGTTCTTGAAAATCTGCATTATATATTTAATGATTGGTTGGTCATTGCAATTGGTACGTCAACTTCATATGAGTGAAGTGATATCATCGATCAATTCCTACAGTAAATTTATGCAATTGGTTTTCAATATTGCTTTTGTTGATGCTGGGCATATATCAGGAGTTTTGAGTATGGTAATCAATGCCATGCAAGTTTGTTTTTAGGACACAATAGGTTAGTCATTCATCAACACCGTTGCACTAGGCGTTGTCTCCATGCTGCAAGTATTCATTTTGCATATCTTGTCCATTTGGCATGTACTTTGAAATTCTACTGTCTGATCATTATGTCATAGAAATGATTCAAATTTTCCATCTGTGTTGTATTTCCTGGAAAAACTACTATATCAATTTCTTACCAATTTTCTTCCATGTAGCCTGGATTTGGTTTCCAGCAACAGCTTGTTCCTGGCATGAGGCCTGGGGGAGCCCATATTCCAAATTATTTTGTTCCAGTTGTCCAACAAGGTCAACAGGGTCCACGTCCAGGTATCCGGCGTTCTGGTGCTGGGTCTGCCCAGGGACAGCAATCTGCTCAGCCATTTCAGCAACAGGTTTGCTAATATACATCCTTATAACATTGCACCTTCTACTATTGTGCCAAGCTTTTTGTGCTTTATGGTGAAGTTTTTGTTGGTGGATAAATTTATTCAAGCAGCAAACTATTCTTTTTGTAGCACTTAGGAAACCCCCATATCCACCTTTCATGAATGAATTCTACCATTTACCCTTTCCTCTAAAATTTTGGAACAGTGGATGGGTTGTCCCGTGGCCTATTGAATGAACAGTGACATCACATGTCTTACCATGGTTATTTTAACAGATGCTTCCAAGAGGACGTGTGTACCGTTACCCACCTGCACGTAGCATGCCTGATGTTCCACCAATGCCGGGGGTTGGTGGTGGTATGATTCAATCATATGATATGGGAGGCTTCCCAGTACGAGATGCTGGTTTGTCACCTGCTCCAATTGGAACGCTGACCTCTGCCCTTGCAAATGCTAATCCAGAACAGCAAAGAACGGTATGTCCAAATTATACCCCTCTATTAGTTTTGTGCTTCATTTATTATTCATTTTTGTTACCATAATCTATGCCAATGTAAATGTTTGGATATCTTTCTGCCAGGCTGTGGCCAGTGTTTTGTGTTACTAATGCTGACCACTAACAACCAGTTTTCTCTCTGGGTTACCAATGCCATGTTGTTCCACTTTGCACCCTATCTACCAGTATATCTTGTTTGACGGTGAGAACTCCATAAAAAAAATCAAAGAGAGCTTGTAGGAAAATTGCAAACTTGATCCAAATATGAATTGTGAGCACCAACTACCAACCCACTGGTTACTGGTTACTGTTTCACAGCCTGGGTCTGTGAATTTAAGTCCCAACTCTCAATTGGCATTTGAAATCCTGGGCGTGGTTGTTTTGGCTTAGTTAGACATGTATTGTTCATCGAAATGCATTGCTGATCCTGCTTGCTGTATTTTGCACCGCAGCAACCTCAGATTTTCTGATATTTGTTTTCTGTCTAGATACTTGGTGAAAGCCTCTATCCACTGGTTGAGCTTCTTGAACACAACCATGCGGCCAAGGTCACCGGAATGCTTCTGGAGATGGATCAGACGGAGGTCCTGCATCTGCTCGAGTCTCCAGAGGCTCTGAAGTCTAAGGTTGCTGAGGCCATGGATGTTCTCCGCAATGTGGCCCAGCAGCACAATGTGAACACCCCGACCAGTCAACATGCTGCGCTATCACTGAACGATTCCATTATCTCCTAATTTACAGTCGTAGCTATCTTTAGCTTGCAGTTGTGTGTGGTCTTGCATGAGGTTATCGGGAACATGGCACTTTTTTCCTCGTATGGTTTGACTTGAGTGAATCGAGTTGCCGGGTTGGATGTTAGGCGTTATACCTCTCTGCCTGGTATCCTTGCCATTGAGGCCAGGTACTTGTTTCCAAGTTTGAGTACTATCCAGAGTTACAGACCATCGGTCACATACCTCTTATGCCTGATCACAATTTTTGCTGTTAATGATTGGTGAGAGAAATTGTTGGATGTTAATGAATGCTGTTAATTTCCTCCTGTCCATGGTATCTCGTCTGCTTGGTTCACTTGTCACGTTGTGACCGGTGAGAGCCTTCTTCCTTGCCTCCGTTGCAAAGTTAAGCATCACAGTATCCTTTTTAAGTTTGTAAATCTCGTTTAATCTGTTCTTGCCTCGCATCGATCGTGAGCAGAATTAAGCATCATGGTATATTCGAAGTTTGTAATTAGTGCTAACAGCAACGTAGACCACGTCGGAATGAACAGCACCCTGTTACTGTGCTTGTTTCTTTATTTTATTTTGTTTTGTTTTGTTTTGTTTAACGGGAATGCTAGAGGTCGGCATCCGCCAACTTCAACGGCTCCTCAGGGGTCTCCTGTTGCCTGCTGCTCTTCCTCGGCGACGGCGGCGTGCAGGGGAGGGCCATGGCGATGGTACCTAGGTTCTTCCTGGAGAGGGTCGAGGCAGTGAGGGAGGGGGCGTGACAGTTGATGACAGTGAGCATGACGTTCTTGAGGGTTTGGTGGTGGAGGAACCATGGAGGGGTTCCTGAGAGAGTTCATTGGCGTGAACGCCCTCGGGTTTGGTGGTGGAGGGGTTCCTGAGAGAGTTTATTGGCATGAACGCCCCGGAGGACAGGGATGTTGTGGTGCAGGGGAGAAACAGTCCTTGTGTTTCGACGGATTTGTGTGTATTGTGGCAGCGCCAAAGGCCAAAAGGCGAGCTACCAGAATGCCATCGTCGAACTCAGCAAGGAGTTGACAAAGGAGCTTGACCTTCATCCACCTTGGACAGCCCTACAACTCGTCTGGTTAAGGGCGGTGGCGGGAGGTTGCTAGCCACGCCCAAGTCTCCTACTTCTACGAGAGACATATAATTTTAACACTATCAATAATTTTTAAAAGGTCAAATCATAATAATGAACTAGACTGTATTTAATAAGCAACACACTTCGCTAATTTTACATTTTTAAAGTATTTATTGTTTCAGCGAAAAAGGCGACCGGTTAAAGCTTAAAAACATATAAATAGTAACAAGTGTCCGAAAATGAAGGGGGTGTAATTAAACTAGTATACTTTAATCTGTCCTTGCCTCGCATCGGTCTTGTTCGCATCTTCTTGAGTACAGGTTCGGCTCGGCGGCGGTCCTTGGCTGCCCCCCCTGTCAGTAAGGAGGCCATGAGCCCGTGACCGACTGACCGGTCGCGACACGGCGCCGCCCTCGTCATTGTCAGTTTGTCAATGCCGCGCGCGTGCCCTCGTTACAAAACCCGCGGCGGTGCGGCTGCCAGCTGCAGCAAGACTGCGCGACGCCTTGCGGAATGCGGATATAGCCACGGCAACCACAAATAAAGCCTAGCCACTGCAAAATTTCCCCCTGCAACTCTGCAACAACCCGCCATGGGCTGACCACGGCGAAGTCACCACCGCGGTCTCTCCCCCTCAGCTCCATAATTTCTAGTGCCCTCTTCGAATGGATCACGCCCTGCTCCAAAGCTTGATGACCTGTGTGTATATCTGAATTGATTTCTGCTAACTATTATACTTTCCAAGGCTTGACGACCAGTGTGTATCTCTGAATTGATTTCTGCTAACAATTAGTTTCAGGTCGTCGTCGTCCGTGAGATGGAAATTCAGGTCGTGTCGCCCGCGTTGGAGATGCATATCGTTATGGTAAGATAAGCACCAAATTTCCATGTTTCGGTTTCTCTCGCTCCTCCGGTTAATTGCCCCCGTTGGCCAAGCAAGCAAAGCTGTCAACGAAATTCCCCATAACCTTTTCCGTGATTTTTGTGCTGACATGAATAAGATTGCTAGTAATACCGTGCTAATTTGCAGGATTTCGAAGGCACTACCAAGAAGATACCGCCGATGCAGACGCCGAGGGCGCGGCTGCTGCTTAGCTGCGGCGAGTACATCCTGGCCATGGCGCGCAGGGCGTACCAGCGCGTCGAGACGATGCGGTGCCCGGTGGGGTGCGTGGCCAGGGGCGTCTCCCGCGCGGCGGCTGAGGTGCCTCTCGGCGCTCGCCTTCGTCTACAGGCAGCTCCTCGTCGTCCAGGACGTCGCCACGGTGCTCTTCCCGGCCACCGAGCGCGTCGTCGGCAGGGCCAACGACCTCGTCCTCCTCGTCGAGTCCTTGCCCGTCAGGCTCGACGGCCCGATCGACGGACTCGAGGCCCTCGTCGCCGGCGTCGTCAAGGCCGGCGCTGCGGGGCTGTTCGTTCTCCCCAAGCGGCGCCGCCGCTACCGAGTCGATGAGGAGGAGGACGACGGCTGCGTCTGTGACGACGTCTTTAGGGGCATCCGCTGCGACGAGGAGGAAAGCGCGTCGTTGCACCGAGCAGTGGAGGAAAAAGTGCGGAAGAATTCCGCACGACGTGGCTCGGAAGAAACTCGAGAGCTTGTAGGTCGTCACGGCGGGCGGTGGCGGTGGCAACACCGTGCACGGAGACAGGACCCCCGTCGACGGCAGAGGAGAGTCGACTCCAGCGAAACGCGGCGACGCATCAGGTGCCCAAGAATGCGCCGCGGAGGATGTACAGGGGGTGGAGACACCCTATGCAGAGATCACGGAGGCCATGCAGGGCAGCACGGAGATCGCGAAGGCTGAGGCACAGGAGGGAGGAAACAGCGAGAGGGAAGAAAAGGAGGCCGTTGCCATGGCCGGCACGGAGAGCAGGGAGGAAGCATTGCTGGGTATGTTCGATACAGCATGGCAACATAAGCTAGCGTAGAGGAGTAGAGGGTAACCAAAGGTGAACATAGAACACTTTTAACGTCAAAATTTGAAAAACAGTATTAAAAAAAGATCGACTCTGGTTGTTCGATCGAACGAACTTCTATATATTTTATCTTTATTAGAAAATAACGTTCCACGTCAGATTTTATAAACTCAGCATATAAATATAGACTTCTGTAAACATATAAATAATCCTTTGATCAATACAATTTCGACGTATCGTTACCCTACTTTATCTAGATTTTTACTGACGGGGTTTGGCTCTCAACGCGGTACTGCATCGGTTAAGTTTGATCTTCAACGAATGGGTAAGTCCCGCAATTATCTCGATATGTCTCGCTCTATCTAAGGCTACATCGGTTAGGTTCGATCTCTTAGGACGATCGAATGTATCGCATCACATTCGTGCAGGGTCTATCGATCTATCAAGCTCTTTCTGCCATCGTTAGTCTCATGCTGTATAGGTTAGGTTCAACCTACGAGGCTATCGACGGTAGAATGAGCTTTAGTCCTATAAGTCTCTGTACGGTGTTTCATCGGAGTGTTAACCGATGAGTTATCTATATGTTGAGCGTCACGTCCAGCGTATCGGCTCCACAGCCGATACGCACCAGTTTTCAGAGACTTTCCTTGAGCGCCACGCCAAACGCATCGGCCTTCTAGCCGATGCGCGCCTGTCTTCAGAAATACGTCCTCTCATCGGCTCAGCTAGCCGATGGGTTCACTTCGCCCTTACTTCAGCATAATCGATCAGACGTCCATCGTCCTGTTGCCGTTGGCCTCGGTTTCGTACTATTTTGGTTAGATCCGATCTTCGAGATTCAGTACTAATAGCGTCATCACGGCGGACGATAGGTTTCGTGTTGCCATATCTGGAGCGACATCGGCTTTACAGCTAGTGCTTTTTATACGATTTCTTGCCAATTCGCATATGCTTTCATCGGCTTTCCAGCCGATGAATGACCGCTACAGTTCCGCTGACTACTAGGAGGAATCCCGCGCATGTTGTTATTCTCTGAATACACTCTTGTGCCTCTATCGGCTCTACAGCCGATGGATCAGGATCTCGCGTTCATTACACGTAAAGCCATCATATCCTTTGTCGACATCCGCTGATGGAAGAGCGTCCTGATTTTATCGACGATCAGTCGATAGCAGGAGTCATCCGGACACGGTCGATGACTAACTCGATTCTATTGGCAGCCAGCCAATAGCAAGGGCTCGTATCGGCCCATCGTCCAACTGACCTTTTCGTTTCACCTTCTTATTAATTACAGGGTCAAATTGACTGGTATTTCCACACCCACATCATCACGCAGGAGTCAAGCGAAACCCATGGCTCCCAGCGCGTGCACCTCGAGCCACAGAGAGAAGCCGACTGATATGTATTAAAGCTAAGCAGACTTCTATGGGCGTGTTCGTGCCAGGCACCAAGACATTTTCGGCGTGAACAACACTGTATATATCGTATACTGTTGTGAGGCTGTACCGCGGTAATAATCCTTGTACCAGTAGCGTCATATTGTGCGCTGTAGCATACGGGAGTGTAGAGTAATAAATGTACCACAGAGATTAAAAACTGGGTACATCACAGCGCATGAGTTGTTCACTGCTTCAAAAATGTAAAATCAGCACATAGAAGCATACAAATCATTTCAAACCTCTTGAGAATGTTTTTTTATTCTAAATTTAACTTCAGGATTTTGGGGGTAAGCAAAGGCTACCAGACTAATCCAGGGCAAATACTTTGCATGGTATTGCATTGTGCACATACGCACACATCTAGATTGATTATTTGGGTGGTAGCACTGGGCCTAGGAAACCATTAGTTCATGACTTTTGGTCATATGATCAATGCTGTTCAATGGCTTGCACAACATCAAGAAGCCTGGTGCTGCGTTGACGAACGTCCATGCATTTGGATTGTGCAGCGTGCCAACAAACGGAATACCATGCTGTTCAATGGCATGCTCACTCAATGAACACCTGGATCCTATCTCCCATAGCATCTTCAAAATCAAGCAGTATCTGAACGTTCTTGGGGTTTTCTACATCAATAGGTGCATTCCGAAGCCCTTCATGATATTAGCTCCAGCCAAACCTGCAAAGCCCAGGGAATGATCACATGAAGAAAATGCAGGTGTACTTATGGTGCATGCTGCTCTTAAGAAAATAAGTACAGACCTGGAATAATTATTGTCATGCCTTCTAAGAATCCAGCCTGCTGTAGATAATGGGGATAAACAAAAGCAACCTTTCAATCAGTTTGGCAAATACTAGATTATAGCAAATATACTGAAACACAAGGACCAAGAGACTGTTCTAATAACAGAACGTGTATAATCAACATCAATGATACAGGTCAGTTCAATGTAAATTAAGTGCTTCGATGCAACTACCAAGTAGATGTGGAGGGGGATCTTACAGGTATTCTAGCATCGATTTTCTGAACCCCATCTCTTCCTGTAATCCTTAACCAAAGTGTCCGAGACCACATCCCTGTTGAAGGTCCTCTGCCTCCGGTAGAACCAAGATCATATAGCTGAGGCAATATGTCAATAACAGGCTCTTGAGGTGTTTCAGTTCTTGATTTGGCATCTCCTGGACTGCTTGCTTCACTTGTATTATCATAGTAACCTATAATTGAGGAGTTGCAGGTTAAGAAAATAACATTGAACATAGATCCTACATAGTAAGAGTAATGGTCCGCACCGTTCCTGTATGATGATGATTGGGCTGGTTTCACAACATATCGTTTTTCTTCTTCATAGTAGCTGTTAAACCCCAGAGTATCTTTAATCTCCTAAAATGACGGCAGACTGCCGGGGGGAGGTATGTGACCACGTCTTATAGCAATAAGAGCATCCTGCATATGAGGGTTTCTTGTACAGTTATAGTTGATCAGTACTTCGCGTTATATGTGGAACCAAATTGAGCTGTGACTTTCCATAAGAGAAAAAGGGAACAACTACATAAATTTACATACAAACAGGTTCACATGACTATCTATGTACATGCACATGTGCACTTTTTTCCCCTAAAGCTGATTTATAAAATCCAACTTAGAAGAAGTGCAAAACATTATGCCAACCGAATCCTCACAGGGAAAAAGGCACTGTAAAGATTGCACTTGCAGGTTTTGTGTAGACGAAAGGCAAAGAGGCTAAAGCAAGATATTACATGAATATGGTAGAAGGAATGAGGCACAATGATATCAGTGGACACATTTATTGAATTTTACGCCCTTAGAAAGTACACTGATGCAGGGTCATGTTATGGAAGGTCTAGATAGACGAATTTTAAGTTACAATAGTATCCTAAACTCGTAGTAACATCATGTGTTTGAGTTTCCATAATGATTATGGGGCACCTGACATGTTATACTAGTATTTCAGAATCCATAACTATTACTCACAGGACAAATGGTAAGCAATCTGAGCCAGTTTTCAGGTTGTGGCTAACAAAATCTGAGAGAAGGGAAAAAAACATGCATTTAACATATACAAATCAACTAACCTCCATTGCACGCATTGATACCCCAATCAGAGATAATGGGTAGGCTAAATACGGGCCACCGTCTAAACTACATCACCCATGTATTTAAACCCATTTCATAGGTGGCATCTTAACAACAAGTAATGAAAATCATGTTACCATAGATGACCTCTTAAGGCACTTGGCTAGAAAAGCATAAATAATTTCGGACGACCACCTTAGTATTTAGTTTACATGGACGACTCTTGACCCCTACCACAGTGCTTAAAGAAGGTGTTTCATGTTTTTCTCTATCTGTAAAATTAAGGGGAAGGGGTCTACGAAAATCGTTTTTCTACTAGTGACAACATATTCTCGAATGTGCTTAGTAAAAAAAGTTTGTGTAGATTCTCAAATCCTTCGTTTGATTTATGATTCATGCAATTGATCTCCGAGCATCATAAAACATCCCATGTCAAGGAGGCAGGGGTCTTTGAAAAAGACAACTTGATTGAATAATTAGCATATCATAGAACTGTGAAATTATTGTATGGATCAGTGTACATGTCCCAGGTCAAATTTGTTCCGTCTAAAACTTCCCAAAACTAACAGCAAGAGGAGGTAATTTACAACTGATCTTATTTACCCCCTAATACCTGCCATTACCAGCCTTCAGAAGGCAAATGTTACCAACGCATACGTGTCTCATGCATGCACTGGTCAAGTGGTGTAGACTCTGATGAACTAATCCTGAACTTGCCGGTAAGCTCAAGAATTTCCTAGATTCTTGGTCACATGGCGGCCGCCGGCTGCGTTGGTAGATCATCCCATGCCATTGAACGGCGAGCTCCAATTGTCCGGGTACCCGTTCGCCGCCTTCGCGACGCTCACCGACGACGACGAGCTCTGTGAGAGCTCGTACGCGCTTCTCATGGCCGCGTACGGGTCGACGACACCATCCACGGCGCCGTCGTACCCCACGAGCCTCCCGCCGTCGTCGCCACCGTAAGTGCTGCTCTGCCCCTGATCGGCGGTGGTCACCACGGCACCCATCGGCATCATGAACGCGTTGCCGCCGCCCGGGGCTTGGTACCCGCCGCCACCGTTGCCGTAGACGGCCGATGAGCTTGACGCCGGCTGCTGGAAGAAGTTGTGGGTGGCGCCGCTCCCCAGGTGCAGCTGCTGGAGGTCCTGCGCGCAGTGCCCGGCCGCGATCACAGCGTCCTGTTCAGGCTTGCACCACCCGCTGGCCTGCCCGTACGACGCGTAGTGCACGGCGAGCGGCGCCGGCGCCGACGGTTGCTGGTGACCGCCGCCGAACGCGATGGTCGGGCACCCGTAGTAGTACCCACCCACGCCGTCGCCGGACAGGTGGGAGACGATCACGCCGCCTGCAGCGGCCTCCACCTCCTTGAGCCGCCTCGCCGCACCGCCGACCGGCAGCGTGCTGCTGTCCAGGATGCTATTGACGTCGTACCGGCTCATGTCGAAGTTGGTGACGGCGTTGAGCCCCCGGAACTTGATAGCGGCGATGTCGTACGCCTCCGCGGCCTCCTCCTCGGTGCCTGCACAGCACAGCACGAGCCGGGTGCGTACGCCATGATTAGAGTTAGGTCACCGACGCGCATGCATGTGTACTAGCTGCACTGCATGCAAGGTGGTGCAAGCTGCGACGTCTCGATGCAGTAGCTAGGGTTTTCTAAATGAGCTCTTGACCACATGCCCCGGTTTCCTCAGACAGCTCCGAGACACAAACTTGGAAAGGAACATTTGGGACATAATTAATGTGCTACTCCATTATTATTAATTTCCATTGGGCAGGATAGAATAATGCATCCTCTCCGTTCTACGAGGCAGAGATTTCGAGAAAATGGATTACTAAATAATTAGGGCTTGATGACTCGGTTCTTGAAAGCACAGGGCCGTCCTAGCTAGTACCTCCAGTTCCAGTAAGTACTTTAAGGATCTTAACTAGCTTAATTAACAAATAGATTAGCTTCTGTGTGCTAGTTAATTGACTTACTGAAGGTGCCTAGGTAGATATCCTTGTTGCCTGCAACTCTCCCTATCCTTGCCTGCCATCTCCCATGCTGATGATGCCTGTCAAACCATCATTCTAGATAAATTCCAACTTTTCAACAGAAACAGAGTAAATCATATATATGCAGCTCGAGAATTTAACTACAACAATATCATACATGTATAATGTAACGAGTACAACATGTAAACTAATGATAGATTTACCTAGTTACACCACGGTATTTGGATGCACCACGAGAAAAGCCACTGCTATTCCTGTGGTTGAATGATCATGAATGTAATTAATTAGTTGCTATGCAACAGATGTGTGCTTTTTTGCTGTGCAATCTTCCAAACATGTGATGCTATATAGTATAATCAGCATGCATCAAGCAATACCTTCTAAGATGTGCAATGTACTCCTGTCTGGTCATGTGTTTCATTTCCTCTAGCTCCTTTTCATAATTACTCATCTGCAGAATTTTGATAATCAACAAACCATGCACAAAGAAGGAAACAGGTAAGTTTTTTTTTAAAAAAAATCTCCGTACTGGGAAATTTGTTGTTGTGGTTGTGCCCCAGTATTTTAGAGCTGCCAAATCATAAGCTCGAGCCGCCTTATCTTCTTTGTCATAACCGCCTACACAAATGTTCATGAAGAAGATTAAGTGCTAGGACTTCGAAGTATTAGCATAATAATTTTTGACGATATGGACATGCTATTCATGTCTGGTGAATATATTGCACAAGTTATTAGTTCTTACCCAAATAAACTGCATTTTCATGGGTGTGAAGTGTGCCATATCCCGGATGGAGAGGCAAACAGGAATTCAGTATTCAGTCGTCACAGAACAGATGGCAGATGTTAATCATTGATCAGTTAATTTATGCTTCAGAATATATATAGAGAGAATAAGGGAGTATTGATTAACTACCATTACATATATTTCAATATATATACATACCCTGCCTCCCTTTGCGACTTTGTCCTTCTCTCCTACAGCTATTATCCCACAGATGAGCTTCATATCTTCCAGTCCACCTATGCCTGCAAGGCGATTAACAACGTGATTATACGTAGGAAGAACTGAAAATTACTGATAAAAACAGGATATACTGCTGTGATGAAAACTGTAAAAATAATTATAGATGTGGACTACAAGCTAGTAAAGTAAGAGCCTATGTTCATTGCAGATGATCAATGCACTTCCAACGCGCGCTAACGGTTCAGTACTCGAAGCGTCAAAAGAAGCACTTGCATTGGCAAAGCGGATCAACAAGAAATCATGGAAATTACATGTGCTCCACTTCTGCGTTAGTCAAATCTAGTACATTTTATGAATTGTATACTTCTAAATCACCTTGTATTACAAGCTAGTGTTACCTCAAGGCTAAGTGAGAAGAGCAAGTAGCAGAGCAACAGCAAAGAAGCGACTACTAGAAAAATTGCATTATACATTCTATCAGCAACTAGTTAGGTATTTGGATGGAACACATCCTAATTAATATAACTCAATCCAAAATTATTTATTTTGCTTTGAGATCAATGAGCAATACACTAAAACACGAAGAAAATTAAAGAAATTGATGAGAAATACTTGAACTGGAAGATGCAGAACAAGATCAGGAACACTAACACTAGCAAATTAAAGGTTGATCCAATAGTTGATGGAAATCTCTAACCTTGTTACACCTCGGTATATAGACGTCCTTTGCCCGAAGGTGTCGATGGATTTCCTCGGGACGGCGTCGTCCACTGCGCCACCCGGCGAATCCAATAGCTTGCTCTCCGACGACGAGCTCTCGGCCGCGACGTCGGCGCCGCCCGCGGCGGCGGCCACCACAAACCCCGTGCTCATCGAAAGCACCAGGCCCTGCCCATGCGGGCTCGCAGTCCCCCTGGCGCCGGCGCCGCCGTTGCAGCTCCCCGCCAGCACGTCGGAGCACGCGTAGCTGCTCGCGCTCGCGTCGGTGCTCATGTCCTGATCAGTATGCTGCGGCGCCGACGGCTGCTGCTGCTGCTGCGACTGGTTGCTCCGGAGCCACGTCTTGATCATGGACAGCTCTATGGTGCCGCCGCCGTTGCTGTAACCACCAGCGCCGCCGACCGCGCTTCCGGAGTAGAGGTATCCGCTGGCTGCTTGGCCGTCCACGTCGGAGAATGAGTTGCACTCGAGGAAGTTCTCCAGCTTCAGCGCCTCGCCGCCGCCGTCCACCGCCCTCCTCCCGCCGCCACTCGAGCCGACGAGCATCGAGAGGTCGGAGGAGCCACCGCCGTAGTCCAAACCCCTCATCGCCCAATCTGCAAAGCACGCCGCATATATCAAATCCCTCATCGCTGCACAGTAGCTAGCTACTCACCAGATCAGCTAATCCTCCTCACCTTGAGTTTCATGGGCGCCTCGGTTGAAAGCATCCATGACGCCGTAGGGCGCGTCTTCGCCCGTCATACCGATGTGGTGCGCGTCCGGCGTTGGCAGACCATAGAAGTCGCCTGAGCCAGAGATGTCGATGGCGGCAGACGGCGAGCCGTTCTGGTTATGCTGTCGGTTCCCTTGGCCGGAGAGCGAGAAGCCCAGCCAGTTATCTTTAGAAGCCATTAGCTACTAGATACCAAAATCTACCAGCTTCTTCGTGTGTTTGTCACTGATTAATTTGCAAACAAGAACCAAGATTGTTAGCCAGATTGTTCTTTGATCGATCAGGGCAGCTACCGAAATCTTGCATCGGCAACGGCAAGTCGGCAACCTGATCGGCTGATCGATGAGGGGTTTGGTTAATGGTTAGCTATAGAGCTTCAGTGTGAGAATGGGGGAAAGAAGAGTCAGTGCTCGCTAGCCGAAGCCTGAAGCAGCAGTTGATCTCTGTAGTTGTGTACTTATACAAACAGTAAGCGCAGGTCGTAACACTCATTTGCACCCCCTAGTTCCCATTGATCCAGCAATTTTATATTGAGTGGCTACACGGCAGGCTAGTAAGTATGCGTACTGATACAGGCTGAACAAAAATCAACGAGAGAAAAATCAAAAATCCAAACCGGCTGGTCAGCCGGTGCATGCTCGGCCAATCAACAGTTCCAATGGCGCTACCTAGCTGCAGACATCTTCGTGTTTAGCGAGCACCAGTTCCATGTTTTTTTTTCTTGCCCCTCTCGTGGATACGGGAGCCTATCGAGACAAAACCTCCGCCCCCCGCCCCCCGGGGAAAGATTCCTCTCCCAAAAGAACAATATAACGGTACGTGAACCCTTAATTTGGTCCAACTCAGGTTAAACCCTGACATGCTGTGATCCTGTGATAAAGCGAGACCCCGTGCATATGCACAATCTCCCTTGCTGTTACAAACTTTATAATGTTCTCTCCGATGTATAAATTGGACCACCGTGTAGGGGCGTGGACTTACTAAAGATTTCAATAATGATTAAGTACATGCAATATTTGGTTTTGGGAACAGTATAACTCTATGACCACGCCCATGTAATTAAGGATAAATTAGATACTCCAAACTTGAACACCTTGTAGTGTGGGACCGGTCGCTGAAAAGTGCATTTCCCTGGCGTCGGTGCGCAAGCATGGTGCGAGTGCGATGACTCGTTAGCCCTTCTGCAACTACTCGGGCTGCCTTCGACGAGGTCACGAGGCTGGCAAAAGAGACATGGAAACATGGGGAAAGGGAGGATTACGGCCGGAAGGCAAATCTCACCGTACGTGAGGTATAGTTTGAACCGTGCAGCAAGGTAATAAATAACGTTCATAACGATCGCTATAGCAGCAATAGTCCCCTACAGCTACCGCTACGACGTAGCAAATTGAACATAATAGGTTGAACTTTGCGGCCGCTGTTTTGATTTAGCAGGGCGCTATTTTGATTTAACGTGCTGTTATAGCGACCACAATTTACTTAGCGGACCACTATAACAAATGATAAGTTTATTCTCTAAAAATCTTATATTCTTGTAATTCGTAGCATCTAATGAGTGAAACATTATATTTATTTCTTAATTCAATTTAAGTTGGAGAAGACATTATCCTCTTTGAGTGCTAGTAAATCTCCATTTATACTCATAGTTTATATGTGTATTGATCTATTATTAATTTATTTCTTAGTTGCTTTATTAATGTTTTAGAAAGTTATTATTTATGATATATATATATACACTTATATGTGATTATTAAATGTCACTATTAAAACTTAGCATCCGCTGTCTGCGATCCGTTACATAGGTGTCGATGGGTTATACCCCTATAACAATATCCTTACATATACAATGTGTTTTGAGGATGTAGCAATCAGTTGATATAAGGATATAAACAAACTATAAAAAAGCAAGAAAAATAATAATTTTTATATAGGTTCAACCCCCTAATGACGAGTAAGAGCCCTACCTATATTGGCTAGAGTTGGTATTATCATTATATATTAATCTCTCGAGTATAAAGTATGTGGACAAAAACGTAATCTAGTTTACCAATATATCGTTGTAGAGCTCATACATGTTGGTTGACGGCTATTTATTGTTGGCTTCCTCAGATATAGTAAGGTGGTGTATGTTGTGTTGTCTCTAGTTGAGATCTCATGTTTGTTTTTCTCCCCTTCTAAGGTAATGTATTTATATTTTTTTTTGTGTCCTCTTTCTAAGAACAAATAGGGAGACTTATGAGTACGGTCTAAGTAATCTCTGTCAGGCTTAAGTAGGATTATGAATTCTCTTCTTATTTGAGACTTCTTCCTTACATACTTTAGACTTTATCTATGTATATGAGGTTTGTTTTCCATTAAGACATGGTACCTAGTAGTCTCGCTAAGTTAATTATACATATATAGGGTATCTCATATCTAGCATAGAGTAACCCCAAACTCTATTCAAATATATATACTAACCATACTAAGATCACTTGAGGAGTTTGAGGTATTAAAATATAAAACTTAGTCGGTATGGTAGCCAATAAAATTAAGGACAACAACTCAATCATTTTATCCAATAGAAAAATCATGTTATGAACCATATCCTAAGGAGTCTAAGTTGTTAAAGATAGAAAACATAATTAGATCATATTGTCTTAATTGAGCCTGATTATATTGATTATGTTATCTAGGTGCCATGGTCGATTTTTTTTATTTGAAAAAGTTTAGAACTTTGCCTATGTGGATAAAATATTAGTGAAAATCTACTTATTTTATTTATTTCTAAAATACTGGAATAAACCGGTATTATAAAGCCTAAGCTTTATGATTGGGATGGGAGAGAGCGCGTCGACCCCACGCGGTCTCCCGTCCACATCGCGCGCGCCAATCAGGCGAAGACGCGCGTCTCGTGCCGTCCCGCTTCCCGCAGCCAGGCCCGCCAGCCAGCGAGAGCGCGCTGGACGCCTCCCGCGTGCTCCTCCTCGGCGTGGGCCCCTCGATCCGAGTCGAGGCTCTCCGCGCCAATCACCAAGCACAGCCGGTCGTCGTCGAACTCGGAACCGCCACGTCGCCGTACGGCTCCGGCGCTCGCTCGCGCGCGCGCGCCTCCGTGCCCATGCGTGCACTCGCGCACACACTGCTGCTGCTGCTGGGCTCTCGCCATCTTAGGCCGTTGCCAGCTGATGCTTCTTGCCTTGGGGTCACGCCAGGCCGAGCCAGTGGAGGGAGAGGGAGGCTGGCTGGGCTCTTTTAGCTCGGGCCGCCTCTTTCTCTCTCTTTTTCTCTTTTTTTTCTCTCCATTTTCTTTGTGAACTTTAGCACCTGCACACTCAATCTTGTGAAACCCGTTGCAAATACCTTTTACACATGGTGTTCATCCATCACATGTCACCTTGCATCTAACCTTATCATTCGATATTCTTAACTGTACTAGACCACAACTCCCCTTAAGTTTGGTCTTGGTCTACCGTTGATTAAGGTTGATCTCAGCTACATGCACAACAATAAACAGAGCCAACCATATTTGGACACATGTATTGTAACTTTATTCATATTATTTCATGACCGTACTTTCAGTTATTTCAACTCTTACAAAATTTTTATCATAAATAAAGCAAAATGACACTTAGTTTTACATCATCTCATCGAAATGCGGTAATGAATCCATTCACGCTATCATGATCTTGGTGGCACTACATTGATACACTTAAGTAGAGATAGGTCAACCTCTCGGCCATAGTTGGTCACTACTGTGTAATTAGCGCTATGCCATGTCTCCCTCAACCTTCCAACCTTTTTACCAATCTACCACCTTTTCATCCACCGTTTTCACCACACATCTCCAATATCTTGCACCCTTGAATCATTGCTTTCCTATCTTTTCCTCTTCTTCCCCTATTGCTACCCCTAAGGAGACATGGATTCTGCCTCCAAAGGGAAAGAAGCAGGAGGAAATCCATTAGTTCTAGAAATTACAACCTCTCTCCAAGCCATGAATTTAACACCAAATAGGGAGTTCACCATTCAAATCCAACATTCTCCTAAGGTGGTATAGTACTAGGGGAAACACAATATGATCATGAAGGTTGGATACTCAAGAGGACAACAACAACCAATTCTAGTTGAAGGTCTCAAGGCAACGATGGCAAAAGCATGGTCCAAGTATTACTGGGACATTATGCAGCTGGACACCAACATCTTCATGGCGCATTTTATAACTCTTAGAAGATATATCTTGGGTATGGAACAAACAACCATGGTATTTTGGTAGCGATAATTTTATCCTTGAGTCGGATCTTAATGAAAAAGTCAAGCTTTTGTCTGCTTATGCCTTCAATCATATTTTGGTTACAATTAGATTATATAGCATCCTACAAGACTTATGACTATTAAAAATATTAAACTAGTTGCTAAGGGGATAGGGCAAATTTCTAAAATTCAACTAGTGGATGAAAATTCCATCAAGGTTTCTGCTAAGTTTGTTCTAGTTAGGATCAGAATTCCAATAGATCAACCAGTGCTAGATGTGGCTAACTTAGTCTTGCCAGACGAGTCTTGCAAAAAAGTGTTTATACATTATGAAAGGATCCAAAGGATTTGCACTTTTTGTGATATTATATTTCACAACTTTCAATATTACCCAACCAAACAGATAATTGCAATGTAGTATCAGGAATCTGATAAAGATATGCTTAAGGAAAGATTTGGGAGATGGATGACTCCAATTATTTGTCTTCTAGAAAAAGCTTTGATAGATGCTAAGGTATAGGAGAATAACAGTTTCAATGCTAGATTTAAGCAATATTTCCTGTCTTCTCTAGATAGTTCTTCCTCTAAAGGAAAAGAGCTGCTACAATTAGAGAATACTCAAGAACAAGCATTAATAGCTATGGGCCACTCTCATCATGACTCAATGGTTAAAATCGAGGAAACTAGAAATGCATTGACTTTACCTACCACCAAGTCTTCTTTTATTCACGTTCACACTAATGAGGGAGCAATGCAAGCTGCTAAGGTGGCAACCAAACAACTAGTTCTACCTAATATATTAGAACAAGAGCACATATGTCAGAGTTGCCACAAGAAGAAGGGTGTGAACACAATATGCAAATGCTAATGTTTAGTGACACTCATAATGCAGAGCATGCAGACTAGCAAGAATTCAGCATAAGCAGAGTATAATGGAAACTTCTTAGTTCTAAGAAGGAATAATGCCTAGTGTTTAGAACTTACAACATATTCAATCCAAGGCAATTGGAAGAACAAAGTTTTAAGGCAAGATTGGATGAAGACATTAATACAAATGCGGACACTCAAAGACTAGTGGCTACTATAGATCTTTCATCTTCTTCGTCCTCCAATTGCAGAGCTTGCACTGCTCATCAAGCTAATCAAGGCAACTATGGCACTGAAGAGTAACTCATTCTCCACTTGATCCACGACGTCTTCCCAGTCGGCAACCAGGAGCCGCCACCTCTCGTCATTACTACATGCAAGCGTGAGAATCTCTTCTTCTCAATCTGAAAGCAAATCTTTTGGAGGAGATCAGGGGAGCCAGATTAACCCAAGTTTTCCAAGTGTTGCTGCTTCTCTACACCATTCCATTGAAGGAGATCCTCAATCGACCAATCAAACAATGGCAATGCTGTCTTTGGTGGTAGGTTGGCATCCTAATGTTGTATCAGTGGAAAGTAAAGATAGAGTAAGCCTTGTTGCTACAGCAGGAGCTAGAATTTCATATGGAGATGCTAATCAATGGGCTCTAGTGCCAAGCCCTAAGGCGCCATGAGTGCCATGAGTCTCCTTAGTTGGAACTATCGAGAAATGGGTCGGTGCCACGATAGTGACAAGATGTAGTATATTTTCTCACTTATATCATCTACCAATTCATAGGTTATTTTTATTTCAGAAACAAAGAATGCTTCTATCTTCGTCTAATATTGCAAATGACTTCCCTATATATAATGCTTTTGTAGTGCTGCCATCCAAGCTATAGGTGGCCCAGAGTTGATGTGGACTACAAAGATGGACCTAACTATAGTTAGCTATAGCTCTAATTATATCTTAGCTTTTGGTGTACTAACCCTTCTGGTACTGCTTTTAATCTTCTCTGTATATATGATGATCCTAATAATTGAGACACCTCGGCCATCTGGAATGATGTTGCCTCTTTTGTTGCTAATAGTAGCCATAGGCCAACTTTTTGTATGGGTGATCTGAATGATATTATGAATAATAATGAAAAGTACACTGTTGCTCCTACTGATTATGCTTGCATTAATATTTTTAAACATCATATTAGAATTCTTAGCCTTATTGATACGGGATATAATGGGCTGCTTATATTTGGACTAATAAAAAAGAAGGAAGGGATTTGGTTCTCGAAAGACTTGATCGTTATTTGGGCAATGTGGAATGGTGCATGTGTTTTCCAAATACAACTATTTATCATCTTCCAATGCTTTACAACGACCATGCACTTATCATTACTTTGCTTGAACCCAAGATGAGGAAACCAATGAAAAGTTTTAAGATTGAAAATTGGTGGCTTTTGGAAGAAGATTTTCAGTTAAAAGCTCAGAAAGCTTTGCAGGGTTCTTAGAACCCTGACCTTTCAAATAAGATCAAAACATCTTGTTATATATCTACTAAAATGGAGCAAAAAAAGAAGCCCTTGCACAAGTAAATAGCACAAACAGAAGAGGAAATTCTTCAGGTTCAAACATCTCCAAACATGCCTCAACTTCAGAATCAAGAAAAGCAACTTTCAATCAAATATGAGAATCTGATGAGAAAGCTAAATAACTTCTATTAGCAAAGAGCAAAGAAGCATTGGATTCAAAAAGGGGATAGGAATACATCTTTCTTTCAACAAGCTATTCAGAAGAGAAGAAGGAAAAATAGGATAGTGAGCATTATACAAGGAAATCATCTAACCACTAATCTTGATGATATAGCTTCTTGCTTTATCACTTATTTCAAGATTTTTTTACTTATTCAAATGTAGAAAGAAGTGGTGATGAAAGCAGAATAATTAACATGGAAAATATATTTTAAATGCCAGAAATACCATCTGAAGAGGAAATTTGGCAAATTCTAAAGCAAATGAGGAGGAATGCTTCACCAGGAGATGATGGATTGAATGTTACATTTTATAGAGCAGCTTGGCCTTGGATCAAACAAGATATCACGCAACTTATTCAACAATTCTTCTTAAATGGATCTTTTTCTCTAGGTCTGAATAATACTGATTCCAAAAAAGATCAATGTACCGGGAATAATCATTTGTAATTAACTTGGCACCAATCCATTGGTGAAACAGATGAATTCATATGTTGTATGTAAAGTTCGCAAGAGAGCCTATAACTACGGACACCATGGAAATGAAAAAGGAGGTGTCGTATTTACGGACACTACGGCAAGGTCTGAAGAAATCGGGAATCGAGCTCTGATGCCCAAGGCAGCGTTTCCATGACAAGTCAGTTGAGGAGTTCCTAAAATACCTGGGACTAGAAGGCGTAAGTGCTTAGTCCTAGTAGTATTATACTGCTTGGTTTCCCGTTTCGCTTTCACCTACGTGTAGATCGATCGTGGTTGTAGCGTTAGATGCAACGACAACAACAGATGTGTCGTTAGGCACTTATACAACTTAGGTTTATTAATTACGTCGGTTTTGCTAATGTTAGAACTTAGGAATGGTGTGTATTAGTGTTTTTTTAGGAATATGTTTAGTGGATGTTACTTGTATAATCCTTTGTAACATAGAACAATACTCATGCAAAGAAATTATATGAAGGAGATAATTCAGTTTTTTTTCTCAAAGGCTGCACTTCAAAAAAAAAGCCTAACCACGAGTCTGGATTTATAAGCAGCCAGGGCTCATCTAATGCCTTGCATCCGTCTCGCATCTCCGAGTATTAGATGACTCGCTAGTCCAATGTGCAGTCCGAGAGCGGCCCAAAAACTTTTCTGCGCAGCCCAACAAGGTAAGTAATCGTGTCTGCGTATGGGCCGCCACGCGTCTGGCTTCCGACGCCGATCCAAAGAGGCAAAATCGTGACTTGCAACGTGCAAGTGTACCGCAAATCGATCTCGACACCGTGCCGTTCCGCTTCCAAACTCAAAGCCTACCCGACCTGTACCCGGTCGAGCCTGCCCCTTTATATTCTCGGCAATCGCACGCCGTAGCCCACCAAGAAACACAAAGCGCAACACAGAAACAACCAGCTAGCGAGCCCTATGATCGCCCGGTATATTCACGTAGGCATCATCGATTCGACCGATCTTACGGCGAGAGGATGTCACTCGTGCCAAGCTTCAAACCCTTTACGCTGCTCGACCACAACGATCTTGACAAAAATCCACTGAGCAAGAAGGACAGTGAGCCCAAGCCCGTCGCCCACAAGAAGCCATCGGCTCCACCCACGGCCGGTGGCCGGGTCATCCAAGATAGCGCAGGAGAAGAAGAACAATAACAACCAACAAGAACCAGAAGAACAATAGCAACAAAAAGCCATGGTAAGCAGGTAAGGGTGTCAATACAGCAGGTAAGAAGCCCAATGCAGCAGTTAAGAAGCAGGACACGGCAAAGTACATAGGCTACTAGTATAGAGTGCTCATCAAAACAAGAAAGCCAAACACAAACAAGGACAAGAAGAAGGAACTAGAGGAGGCAGCCACCTAGGCCAGTTACTCTACCTCCAAGGTTCAATAACACGACACACTTCTCGACCCTCGGAAAGAAGTAAAGAGCATACAGATATGATAGATCTGTTCGATCATGTAGGCAGAGTTGAGTCATATTCAATCTTGAGTTTATAGTTGCCAATGTAGTATGTACTTTTTTTATGTTAGTGTACATCCTTCTTATGTGTGGTGGTGTTAATCTGGGTTTGAAGCTATGAAGAGTATATGCAGTAACCCAGTTCAATGTGGCGCATAGTCGTATCTCGTATGTTAGGGTCTATTTGGTAGTAGGACTCTAACCCCTGCATTCAACTCTAATTAGAGTTATCTTTTATAGGATTAAGAGGTGCACTAAAAGTTTTTGGGTAGCTTAATCAACATTAGAAATCCTAAAATAAGGAGTGGAAGAAGATGTAAAATAGAGAGTGGTTTACTCTATGTATGATGAATTAGTGCATATGATTTAAATATTTACAACCAAAAAGAAAAGAAAAAAAAGACAAGTATATGACTATTCCAAAATGATCTATAAAATGACTAGCGCGGTGGTGTAAAATCAAACCTAGTTTTTCATCCAAAACTTGAAACAACACCTTCAATAAGAAAACAACAAACAAATACCGTGGTGTCCAATCTAACCAAACTAGATAAGGGTTTTCGCCCTGAAACCTTACTAGAACTCCATGCCTATGTCTGATGTAGGGAGGTCTACTATCCACTAAAAAACAATCGAAAGGATCCACTCACAATTGGTCAAAACCACTGAAAGTTGTTGCTAACCAATCTTTTCAAAACATGACAGAAGATATCACTCATGTAGCACCCATTGTCTGATCACCAAAGGCTAGACCAAACAGTATCAAAGAGCATTCATAAGTAACCAAGAGCTGGCCTCATCTATCTACCACATCAGACAAATGGAAGAAGCCTTTGTAACTCCAAGTTCTAGAACCCATCGATAAACTGGATTTGTTGATATATAGGAGTGCACCGGATCTAACCATCTTTAATCTAATCTCCTAAACAGGAATTCTACAATAGCAACTCTAAGCATCTCGCCTTGTGATTGGGCATGGGCAACATGTGCTAGCAAGGCACCACCGCACCTATCCGTCGGTTGACCCAACCTTTCTGTGCTCTGGTTGTAACAAGTTCATATTTGCTCGATACCAATGTACCATCACACCCCATCATCAAATGACCTAACTTGTGTGCTCTATTGGCCAGTGAGATTTGTCCATCATGGTGGCAATGGTGGTCATGCCATCGACGGTTGATTCGATCCCCACATGTCCTCCACTGCTATGGGTGACGAGGACCCTCTAAACTTGGGTTGGCTTGCCGTTGGGTGGAGAGAGCCCCACCACTACCACAACTCTAATGGCGGCAATGGAGACAATGTTGAAGAGATTTTAAGGGTGGCGACGGCTTAGATTTTGATCGTCGCTAGAGTTAGCCCAGAGGAGACGATCCAAGAGGAGTCAATCCATGGGAGATGACCCGAGAGACTAATCAATTTTGGATTCTCTATTTATTTTTTTTCTTTCTAAGAGTGGAACCCATCACACAATACATATATTCTTACCAACATACTCTCCTTTTTAATAAGATTGGTGATCCTACCATACCAAACACAAGTTAAAAACATAATAAGACACTCTAGAAGTTTAGCACTTGTGCGTGCTTCTCCCCACTCTAAGTTCCAAGAAGTTTTTCGGGGGAAGTGTCAGATTTAATGTAGAGTTAATTGCTCCTCGGATGGATCCGGTATAGTTCTGCAAAAAAAATTGTGTTCAATTCTTCCATGTGATTTTGTTGGCCCAAGTAAATCCGGAGTTCATACGAATAAAGTACTCACAGAACTCTGTTCAGGCACATGGACCATTGGGCCCCACTCGTCAGTGACCGAATAACCCCCCAGATCCCAACGGTCAAGTGTCCGGACAGGCCACCCAACGGCTACTTTAGCCGCCAACCCCCTTACATTTCCCACCTCTTCCCCCGTTCCCATCACTCCTCTGCTTCTTCCACCGCCACCGCCACCGCTATCACTCCTCTGCTTCTTCCACCGCCACCGCACAATTCTCCTAGCTCCGACGCTCGCCGGAGACCACCACCAGTAAGCTTCTAGGCTGGGATGAACAGCGCGGCAGAGACCGACGGAGGCGGTGGCATCGTCGCCGCCGCCGCGGCCGTGGAGCCGCAGGTGGTGGTGGTGGAGCGCGTGGTGACGGTGGAGTACCTGGAGCCATCCATGTCGCGGGGCCTTCTCGGCAAGTTCCCGGACTCCTCCGCCTTCGACTTCGACTACTCCCAGAGCAGCATCTGGTCCCCGCTTAACAAGGTGCCCCGCGCGTCGCCGCCGCCGCTGGCCTCCGGCGGAGTCGGGGACGAGGGCTCGAGAGACTTCCTTATCGCCAACCCGAAGCGCAAGGCGAGGGCCGCCGTTGGGGGAAGGTCGTCGAGGTCGCGGCGCCGGCCGCCAAGGCTGCGGCGGGACGCCTCCTTCCTGAACCTCCACGAGATGGGCCGCGCGAAGCTGGATTTCTCGCCGCCGCCGTCGCCTCTCCTGGCCAAGGTAGCTTTCTGCATATACAAATCCCCCATCTTTACGCTTCATGAATCATCTTCTGCTGGTTGGGCCCTTCAGGAAGAAGGGTGGAGGCGGGTGCTCAAGGCAGCGATCAGGAAGTTTAAGTCGCGGCAGCGCCGATCCAGACCATCCCCCCTGCTCCAGATGATGCTGCCGACGTTATGATCGATCGATCGAGCACTCGATCTCGTGGTTCGCTTGTTCAGTTCGATGTTGAATCACCACGCTTGCCGGGCGCCGCGACACGCCCTTCGTGTATAATAAAAAATGTTGCTGATTTTATTCCTACCACTTGTAAGTTGTAATTTGTAACGACGCTCTCGCTACAGATTCAAAATTGAATTTATATAAATTTAAATCGATTTTTACTCGAACGATCGGGGATTCAGACCACGCGATTTGAAGCGATCTGTTGCGATTCGCAATAAGAAATCCGAAATCGTAACGAGACTGGATTCTTCTCCAGATCAAAATCCTGGCTTATAAAAATACCCCGTGGGTATCGTGCAAGATTCCGGTTAAGTTAGGTCTGCGTCGAGGTACATGGCTGAGGCGAGACAGTGCATCTGCTCGCCCACGACGCACGAGGGCTCCTTCCGGTGCCGGCTCCACCGGCGCGGCCACATGCCGAGGTCGGTCTCGTGCCTGCAGCTTGGCGCCGAGAGCTCCCCGCTGCTCTGCCCCGCCCTCATGCGGAGGTCCGCGTCGCAGCAGCAGTTCGCGAACCAGCACCTTTTGGACTCCGGGATGTCGAGGTCGGCGTCGGAGCAGGAGCTCCCTCCCAGCGCCGGCGTGCCAAGATCGGCGTCGTGGCAAGATTTTGCTCAAAATGAGGATCACTGATCAAGAAGGGGTTTCCATGGTGGATGCTCAACTTTCAGTTAGCATGAGATGCTGCAAGTCTGAAGATGAAAATTCATGTAGAGGAAATTGGTTTTATAGCATTCAAAGATCACAATATAGTTCTACAGCACAGAAGGATCTCAATTCATTTTCTTAATAATACATTTTGCTGCGTCGGCTTAAGTATTTAAGTCGGGACTAGTACCTGTTTTCTCAAGGAAGAAATTTGATAATATGCCACTCAATCCATCTGCCTTTCTTTTTTTTTGTCACTCAATTCATATGTCTTAGATAATATGCCATCGAGCCGTGTTATTAGTCAGGTTGAGCCTATGTGATAAGCTGTGAAATTGTTTCTGAATCTTCGAGTTATTACAACTGTGGGTGAAACACCCTAGCTTCAATGCATGGGGCTCATGGTCTGCACAGTTCTTTTTTTTCCTGAAAAAAAATCCTCGGTTCTTATTTTCCGAAAAAATTGAATGAAACGTGTGTACTGTTCATGTGTGATGGTGATTGTGATTGCTTCTGGTAAACCGATGCTAATCTGAACCTGTACGGGCAGTAGTACTAAAACTGCAGGGGCAGGCAGAAGCGTCCGTCCCTTGGAACCAGGTGGAACCGAGGGCGCAGGAAAGCAGCCGTATCCGCAGCCGCGATCGCCAAACAGGCAGGCAAGTGTACCTGCGCTTGTCTCCCCTCCTATGTTTTCACGACGCCCTTGTCTGGGGATCCAAGAACAGGAAACAGATATTCCTGCCAACCTGTTGCATCTGAGCCATTTTTATATGCTGGAATTATGATTGCCTTAGGCCTTATAGTAGCATCAGCGTAGATGTTTACAAATAGTCTAATGTCTAGTGCATGATGGCATCTTAGTTTAGTGTTCCAGAGGATACCAACTCTGAACTCATGGTGGTCTA
Source organism: Oryza coarctata (assembly GCA_030770085.1). Taxonomy (NCBI): domain Eukaryota; kingdom Viridiplantae; phylum Streptophyta; class Magnoliopsida; order Poales; family Poaceae; genus Oryza; species Oryza coarctata. The sequence goes on along the minus strand of CM061469.1, from coordinate 13,483,605 downwards.
GCCAAGTGGAGCTGGAGCAGTAGCATACTTTGGAAGCTTCAATCTCGTAATACCAGCATTCTCTACCTGCCTCTAGCAGCCTGCCACTCCGACCGTGCACTAGTATGCTTAAAAAGTTTGCCATGCCATTTTTTTTATGCTGGCCTTATGATTGGTTTAAGCTTTTTAGTTCTGAATGATCTTCACCAACAAAGGAGCTAGTATAATGCCAATAATACTAATGTAGTAGTTTTACCAAAGAAGTAAAACATCAAGTGCAGTTAAAAGGATAATTTTCACTAGAAAGAAAAGAGGAACTGAACAAGCAAGATGGCAATCCCCTTTCTCTTCCGGGTAATCAACAGTTCCCGACAGAAATAACTACAATCTCTCGTCGTAGACACTACATGGAAAACTAGGTGCTACAAAGATTACATTTCATCTATCTCACTCTCTCTCCACAGAGATACTTGGCAGCTGCCATTAACAGTTGTGCTGCATGCAGTCACTGCTCACCAATACCCATCAAACCTCCAACGTGCTGTTGCAAAGGAATGAAGCTGTGAACCTTACTGAAAAAGGACAGAAGGGGAAAAATGAATTAGAAGTTAAATATTCACAGTTTGCCCCTCGTTTCAATCTTAATATTTCACTGACCCGGAGAAATAAAATTCAGAATTTTTAAAGTTCTATAAATCAAATGTCAAGACCTAACAACACCTGTACTCGTGTTCTATAAATGTTTAAGATGCATGCAAGTAGACAGTACACATCATTTTAAATCCTCATTTCGGCTGTATATGGAAGCAGTGCACTGATAAAAGAACATGAACAAACAATAATGCAAACCTAGCTGTATGGCATAACATGGTACAAACATTATTATCAAAATAAAAGGAGTTCAAGCATAAAACAGTGATGCTTGCCTGATCATTACTTTGTTACTTTCTATTTGCGAGACTCCACCAGTATATACACTGGCTTTCCATTGAGCTTGTAGAAATTCTGTATAAAACATTCAACCCCAGTTAGCAAATAATTGATCAATGCATAAAAGTGGGATGCGTTTCTCATTTTTCTAAACCAAAATGTGTACCTTATACTTAGGAAGGCCAATGAGGCATGCACACTCAACTACGTCAGCTCTAGCTCGTTCTGGAATGCAAATAGTTTCAGCAATAAGCATAAACAGGCATAAACACTAGAACCGTTATTCAGTTCGTTGTTTTAGTGTCATAAAGCGAAAAGAGAGGGTCTTGAATGCTCGATTCTTATCCACGAACTTTTCGGTTATAAGATCAAAGATCAAAATTATGCCTCCACTCATGCATGTACGTTATTAGCCAACCAATAGGACATATTAGGATTTTGTCCCATGAATAAGCAGTTTGTCCTGCTGACTCACTGGGGAGCACACTTTTCTTAAGGTCAAGAGAACATATTCCTCTCTACATATTATCACTGAGCTGTTTGATGCTTGACAATGTCAGATGATCTTCTCCACTATGATCCATGATATTCAGCTTCATGTCCTGATTTACTAAATTAGTACACGATATACAAGTTCAGTACTCCATTTTCTTGCTCTTTCTCTCAGTTTCTTTGTCCGGCATTATGTATTTAAATTATGAGTAAATTTCACAAAATTACTTTGATCGAATTATCATAAAAATGTAGATTTAAAACGTTGTATCACAAAACTATAGATTTAGTACTAAATTTATAAAAAAAACTATAAATTTAATATCGAGTATCATAAAAATACAGATTTAATAATGATGTTATCACAAACCTATAAATTTTAGAGTTTAAATCCTTAGCACTAATGTTATCTTCAAGTTGTAAATGTTGTAGTTTTATGATTAAAGGTGTTAAACTTGTAGTTTTATGATAATTTTGTTACTAGACCTATTGTTTTGTCATACTTTATCTTAAATCAATAGTTTCGTAATAAATTTGTTATTAAATCTATTGTTTTGTGATATTTTAGTTAAAATATATATAGTTTAGTGAAATTTACTCTTAAATTATTGTCTTTTCATATGAATCATTTTGAGGTCAATATAATGTTTGTTATTATCATGAAAAATATCAGAATATACTTCCACAACAAATATCGTAAATAATTCAAGGTTCTCTATTGCTTGTCTGTTTAGGAAAACCGATTTTTGAGCTTAAAGTGTGTGTTTTGTTATTCAACAGACTTGATATATTAAAATAATGGTAACTCCCCTCGATGTAGCATGGTAGAGCTTGGCAAAATGAAAACGACAGCAATATTTTGAACACTTACGTTCTTCATTAGTGTTGTCCACAGTCGATGAACTACATTTGCATACATGCCGAGGAGATAAACATTTACTTACCAAGAAGTTTTATTGCGGCAGAAAGTGTTCCACCAGTTGCAACCAAATCATCAACGACCACTACACGCTCACCAGGTTCAGTAGCTCCAACATGCATCTCCAAACAATCAGTCCCATACTCAAGTATATAGGTCTCAGAAATTACCTCACCTTTAAGATGTGTAAATGCCACTGTTAGCACATTCTAAATAGCCACTCTATATTGAGTTCTATAGTATACAGCTGTTTACCAGTACCTTTGGACTTCAAAGCAGAATAAAATCTACAGTTCTATTCATCAGACCATTTCAATGATCCTGAAACAACATTTATTGAGTGTACTCAAGCTATAACTATTACAGTAGTTGACATGATGAGTAGTTCATGTGCTAACAGGTTCAACAAGGTAGTAGCAGTAGTACATATATAGTTGCTACAGCACTTAAGGGGAAGCGAAATGTACTGTATGCGAGTAAAAAATTTATAAGTTAGTGCTCTTAGTATGAGCAAATGACGTAGTCCGTGATTCACCTGGGAGTTTCTTAGGTTTGCGCAATGGTATGAATTTTGCCCCAATGGCTAGTGCGATCGCTGGACCAAATATGAATCCTCTGGCTTCAATACCTAGCATAAGTTGGAAAATTCACCATATATACACATATTAGACATAGACAAAGAAGTTTGATTTAACAGTAAAATTCATAAAATACAGATATTTTGACAAAACTATAAATTTAAGCTGTAAGATCCTATAGCTACATATTTAACACCAAATTTATCTTAGAACGATAGTTTTTGCTACCAAATTTATCAGAAATCTACAATTTTAGACCTTAGAGTATCCATCCCTAGCAAGTAGCTATGCCCCTGATAGAACTTCCATACGGTACTGCAGGAGAACTTAGCCATTATAAATACGATGACGTTGCGATGGCTATTTAAACATTGGAGGTTTATGTTACAACAAACGCCATAATGCCGTGAAAGTAAGTGCTTCGAGAAAACACACACGGCCGGAAAGCTAATCAAACGCTGTACTACTCTCAATCTAAAAATCAGATCATTATACTCGCGGCCGGCCTGCATCTAGAACGAAAACGTGAGGTCGTGCACATGCGCTGAGCGAAGGCGAGCAGAGTCTGCATAGAACCAAACCAAAACCATCATGTGATTGTTCGAAAGATGACGACCAACCCGGCCTCTCCGAGCGAGCCATCGCGCGAGAGAGGGAGAGCGAGAGCTCCGACACCGCATGTGCGCAATCATGGCCGTCGATGAGAGAGGGGATCCCGGCCCACAGAGTGGCCCGGTCCCGCTCCCCTCACCACCACGCCAAGGGAAGAGACCGAACCCCTGGTCTGACTGACTCCCCGCTGCCCAGCCTGCCACCACCGAGCGTGTCATAGCAATCGCGACCTCTCCGTCCGTACGCGCGTCGCTCGATCTCTCCTCGTTGTTTGCTGTTTCTCCCCGCACCCCGCTCCCCAAGCACCGGCCGTCTACACGCCCCTCCTCCGATCCGCGCATTGAATAGCCAAGATTCCGCTGGCCCCAGCCCCCGAGCGATGGGAGCCAGCGAGCGCTCGACGAGACGCACGTACATTCTGGCCGCACGCACGGCGGTGGGTAGCAGTGAAGCCGGCCGGCATGCACCTGCCGGTCTACCACCACTGTGGTGCCGCACGGCCGCTGCTGAAAATGCCGGAGTTTAATTATCGCACATTGTTTATTGAGAAATAGTAGTAGGAGTGAAGGAGCAGAGAGGAGGAGAGAGGGGAAAAAATGTTGCAGGTGGTGACTGGGGTGATGCCCTGATCAAACGACAAAGCGTAGGGGGACAAAAGGAGCAGGAAATATCTCCCTCAAAGATATTACGGAATCTCACAACACCGCCGCCTCCACCAAAGATATTACGTAATCTGACAACACCGCCGCCTCACCCAAGCCAGTCCACAGCTCGGCTCGGCCGTCGGCGTCGGCGTTGGTGTCAGGCTCGGCGCCGCGCCGCCGGCACACGGCGACGCGAGGGCAAGGCGCCGCAAGGCTCATGGTTGACCGGTTGGTTGGGACTTGGGAGTGCTTTGAAGTACGGCTGTTATTAGTGTTTACCTGCGACGGCCGCGATGCCCATGCCGCGGTAGCGCTCGACGAACATGTCCACGGAGTCCTTGAACACGGCGGGACGGAGCAGCAGCGCCGTGATGTCGTTGAACATGATCCCTGCACCACCGTAGACGCCGTTGGTTGGTTCACGTGGTCAACTGATTGGTCTAACGGTTTCGATATCGAGCTAGCTAGTGAGGCGGCAGACCTGGCTTGGGGAAGTGCGGGACGACGCGGATGGCGTCGGAGATGGCCTGGAGGCGCGGGTCCGCGGCGCGGCCGTTCTCCTTCGGCGCCGCCGGAGCCTCCACCATGTCCTCGCCGCCGCCGCTCTTGCTGTTGTTGCTGAGCTCCTCATCCCCCATAAGACGATACAAGTGAGCAGTGGAGTCCCTCCTCCCTCTGCTGCTTCAGTTGCTTCTTGCTCGCCGGGCCGGTTGGCTACTTGGCTCTGCTATTGTTGTTGCTTCTTCTTCCTTCGGTTACTGCTGGGAGCGTATAAATAAACACGGGGAGGGCAGGAAGCGCCGGGTGGCCGTAGCAGCGAGCGGGGAGGTAGTTTTTATTATCCTTGGAAACCGGCAGCCAGGACCACCTTTCCGCTGTGCATACAGAAGGCCAGGGCCAGCCTCACTCACTCACCTCACTCGGCTCAGCTCGCTCACTGGCCAGTTGCCAACCTCTCCTCTACTGTGTCTGTGTGTGTCTCTCACTCTCTGTCGCTCCGGTATTGATGCATCATGGATCAGTGACGGCGAGTAGCCGGACGGCCGTTTCAGCAGGAGATTTCCCTGGTTGTATGAATCGCCACTTGCCGCACTTGCCAGCACGCAGTTCGTTGCATCCTTTTTATTTCAGAGAGCCAAAGATTTTGCCTCCAGAATCGAGATGCGCTAGCTAGCTGACACATCTTTTCTACCTGTAGGGTTCGCTAGCTGGTTCATCTTTTTACGGCGCCCTTGCCCGCTGCTCCCCCGCCTGGCCTCCATTTGTGTACGGATTACTTGTGACGAGCCTACACTGGTTCATTTGACTAGTTCTTTCTGCTAGTACAAGCTTCCTCCGTGCCACGATAAGTATGTCACAACAAGTTATCATGACGTCGTCAATTCACAAATGTATAAATTGCTGAATCCTGAATTATACCTAACTTCACCCACAAACAACTATCCAGGGACAGTATATGCAGCAGAGAAGGCGCAACACCAAGAATTAATCTAGTAATAAAATGCATGTAGCCTTTAGCTTTTCAAAAACACTTATTTTAACATTTCATGCAAGCATAATTACTTGTCAAATTGTAGAGATCATTTCTAATTATCTAGAAAACACATGTATAGCTCAGAGAGAAAATATGGAAATTCATTGAAACTATCAGGGACAGACGCATGTTCTTTTTTAATGTGATATATAGTTAGGAAACCATTATTTTGCTCAATAAAAACATAAAAATCCACATAGCAAAAACTAAAGCTCTATGTTAATAGTATTTGAGCGTCATATTAGCACTTTTGTTGTCAGTTTAGGTATTAAGGTCGGGTCTGTCCATGGTAGCCCACTACTTGTGGCTGTTTGCATCCTAAGCTTGCCTAACCTTGTTGGACCGATATAATGGTTTGGATAGCCACTCGAAAATTTTATTTGTTCAACAAATAAGTTCATGTCAGTAAAAGATTTTCTAAGGTCCTTAGAAAGAGTACAACTAAAGAGAAAATTCTTTGTCCTTATACTTTACTCAATCATTTTCATATACCTGAGTTTTCCTTTCAATTCCCTTTATCCTCATTCTGTGTTTTTTTTATCTTGAGTGGACCGTTAGATCTTTTTAGAATTACTATATTACCCCATGCTTATACACGAGTGTTATATTGAAAAGGCATATTCTCCCCTATGCTTATACACGAGTGTTAGACTGAAAAGGCATATTCTCAAGTTAAAAACAATTTCAGCTCCTTAAAAAATTGGAAGAGATACATTATTATCTCCATATTTGGAAACCAAAAACTAAATTTTGGAATGAATTTTTAAAAGGTAATTTCACTTGTCTCTCTCCATTGAAAAATTTCTTCAAATCTGGTTGAAGTTGATTCAAGAAAATGTAAAATTTGGTTTCTAAGGATAGAAAGAAAAACAATGATTTGTGTGATTTTCTCTTTTGAAATTTTACCAAATTTGTTTGCAAAATCATTTAAATATATATACATTGGTTCTCAAATTTTGGCTCAAGCAATTTTGTTCCCTTCAATCATTTATAACTAAAAAGTTTTTCAGATGGAAAGTGATAATTGTATTTTTATAACATGGTGGACGAACAAGGGGCAATATAATTATTTTAGAAAAATCTAATATTTAACTCAAGGTCGACTAAGAAATAAGAAATAGAACAATAAGCACGTAGGAAGTTTTCTCTAAATGGCTATGCCCACAAGAACAGTCTCATAGCTTGGGAGAGAGGAAAGATCGGACGAACAGAACTTTCCCCATTTTGCAAAGCCAGCCTAATATCTCATTGCCCCGCGAGAGAACTCGGCAACGGATCATCAGCGAATCTAGTTCTTCGGTTATGTAAGCAGTTGCCGAGGCACATTGTCGAAGATCACGATAAGCACGATCGATCTAGTGGCCGGGACGTAGATATGGCAAGGTTCGTAGGCTCCTAGCACGATGCAACAGCCTGCCCGCCCAGCGGAGGCCTAGGGCACGTACGTACGACAGGGATCTCCCGACCGAGCAACCCGATCCCGGGCAACAGTGCGTGAAGCCGTGCAGCAACGGCACCGCACGCACACCGCCGCCGCGGAGGTTGTGCAGCGGGAGACACGGCATGCGGTACGTACGCGGGCTTCACGCGGATGCCGCCATGCCGGCTACGTCGACGCCGTCCCATGGCCTCTCACTGTCGATGCAGCAAGCGGCATGCATGTCTGGTGGTGGCTCGGTGACACACGTCACAACTTACAACCGCGCGTGCGCCTGCCGCTGTGCATGCCGCCGAGCGGCGTGGTCGCGCGCGCGGTGGCGTGCATACACGGTGACCGCGGGACGTTAGTTTGACGGGGAAGGGGTGGTGGGTCAGGCGGCCGGGTGCATGGGCAAATGGAGATTTTGTGCTACAGCGTAGCGAGGATTTTTGGGTCGGCGAGCTGCAGAAGCATATCCATCGCCAGTGAGATCACAGATATATTGGGGATTTGGGGTAGAGGCCCGCGCGCCCTTGGTGCCCTCTCTGGCTCTATTGGTGCTCCTCAGCTAGGTTAGCGACTGGATGCTCTGCTCTTGTATGAGAGCATCTCCGGGAGTCTATAAATCTTGCTCTTCGAATACAGATTCCTTTTTAAATTTCCCTGTACTCCAACGTTGCCTCAATACCCTACTATTCAAATTTTCTGCATCCCACATATCACTATCTCTTGTCCTCTTCTTCTTTTGTACCTCATGTTCTCTCCATTTTCTTTCTTATTCTTTGGTCGACGTAGGGCAACATATAGCAAGCCACTATGGCTGGCTAATTTTGGAAGCGAGGAGTGGCATTTGGCTAGCCCGATGCCTTCGTAAATTGGATGGAGAGTTTGTTAGAAGAAGATTTTTTTTACACCATACTTACTAAAATTTGGTATTAAAAGTCAAATAGCAAGGCTCTTGAAGATGCTTTAACACAGTTAGGATGGTTTAGTAGTTGTATACGCCATTCACACATTTGGTATCAACTTTTCTTGCCTTCGTTAGTCTGTTCGGTAGTAAGTTAGAGATAGCAACTTACTCTTTTTTTTATTAACATGCCTTTTAAATTGTTAAATGATTTATTTTTATAAAAAAATTATATAAAAGTTTTTTAAAAACTAAATAATTTATAATAGTTAATATTCAATTAATTATACGTCAATAATTTATCTGTTCTTACGTGGCACAAAAAATATTAACTCACCCTTAGTGAAAATACCGTCTGATATAGAGGGATAGTATTTACTCCGATGCGCACACGCAACCGTCTTGTCTGTACAAAAGTACGCGGCTACATACCCCTACTCGAGCGGAATTAATTCATGTGATGCATCTATAATTGTACACGCAACAGATCCTGCATGTACCACACCATATTATTTGCTCATGCATGCACCTAGCTCGTAGATTATTACATTTGGGGCTGTAATAAGCCACTATTTTATCGTGGTAGCTATGTATTGTCCGCTATAAGTGGTGACCGTGACACGTACGGCATGTCGCCCTCCGGCGAAGTTGAAAAAGGGAACGACGGAGATGAGCTCTGAACAAGCATGAAATTCTTCAGGTCCACAGTGAGCACGCACACGCTAACCGATCTGCATGCCACGTGAAACGACTGTAAGCGGTCTCTGTTCCTTTAATTTCCAAATTAAAGCAAAAAAAACTCGTTAGGAATGCACACAGAAATTACTAACGGATAGCTGCAAGCTTGAAAACACGGGACGCAACAGAAATATATCTACACCATAACCAAATGTCCCCGTTGTTTTCTTGGAGGTAATCAGATGATGTCAGGAATTATATAAACTATTATCAATTTAGGATAAGATGGAGCCAGCCAACTAGAGATAGCATGCGTATGTAAGTGAGATTACGAAAAGATGAGCTGAATGTATAACATATATGTGTACATATCTGAGCGCATGCCGTGATCGATCGGTCCCGCATCAGCTGAAAGGGACACTGTGTTCATCCTATAGAATTCAATTATTTATCGCCGTTTTTAGTTTTATCCTTATAAAATTATAAAATTATTACTTAAAGAGGTTATTTTTTAACTATTTATCACTTTTACATATACAACACGCTAACGTGACTTAACATTGCTCACATGTAAGCCCTCTCCTTTCTCATCACACTACTCTGCAAACTCCATCTCTCGATTCCCCTAACTTTCGTTGCTTTCTCCTCGATTCTCTTGTTCACTCACCACTGTCATGCCACCCCTCGCCATCGTAAATCCATAACCCTACCACGTTCATCGACACCATTAGTGTTGCCATCGAGCCTAGACCTATGGACAAGCGTACAAATCCTGCACCATGTGACAGCGCACCTCCTCCGTTCGGCCTCACTCCCATCCCTTCTTGTGGTGGTCCTCCTCATCCTCTTCCGCATAGCACTTGTCACAGGTACGCTCTGTCTCGTGTCATTTGTTGACTAGGATCTAACCTTCTGTCCCTCCTCTCCTACCTCTCCCCGTTCTCTCTATCATCACTCTCCATTCACCTTCTCATTCTCCCTCTTCGATGACCACTTTCTCATTAGGACCCTAGATCTTGCCTCTTGTTACACCTCCTTTACAGGGAGCTCTGGTTGCTCAACCTGACCATGCGCGACATAGTGGCCATCATCAACCTTCTCGCTTTGTTCTCATCGGTGCACATGCTGGCAATTCTCAGTTGCTCTCAAGCTCGAGCTTGCGGGCAAACATGCCAAATCAGGAGATAAAGGAGGGGAGGGGCTGATGCGTGAAGTCCACACTGGTAAGACACTGATACATCACATAGACAAATGTGATAAATAATTAAGAAATGTCTAGAGAAGGATAAAATTAAGTGAAATTTTCCGTTCATCCTCGTCTACACGCTTTGTCCGAGTCACCTTCTCTGGTTTTCCAATTCTCCATGGTCTTGTCCGCCGCAGCCGCTGCCAAAAAAATCCCATCAAAACACGCCCCATGCAGAAACTACTCCTATATTGAGAGAATTAATAGCAGTCGGAGTCCAATAAGCTTCTTGTAGGATGTAGCGTCTTTGATCTTTGCCTGTAAGAAGTGAAGTTGACGTGGTGTACAGCCATATATAGGTATATAGACACGTTAATAGGGATGAGATCGATCGGTGTGGCTGGCAGCGAGTGATTTTCCGGGAGCATCTTCCGAAGATGAGGGACTGAGAGTGATCAGAGAGCAACATGTTGCGAGAGCAGATACGGGGGAAATTTGGCTACGAGAAGAAACGACACCGGCCAAGCCCCGGGGCGAGCCGTCGGTCTCGTGACGTCTGTCCAGTTCTACCAGTATTTACCGTTCCTGTCGTGGTCGCGGACGGAGGCTGGTTAGTTTCTACCACCCTCTGTCAAGAACAAAGTTTCGTTTCTTCGGAAGAAGTCGTGTCCAACGTTTTCTTTAGAAGAGGATAGTTTTCACTTCTTAAATATTTACCATACATGTCGTGGTCGTGGAGATTGGTTAGTTTCTACCACTCCCTCCCAAGAACAAGGTTCATTTCTTTTAATTTGGCAGAAATCGTATCCAACATTTTCTTTGGAAGAGAATCGTTTTCACAAGGACGACAAAACAGCCATCCCTGCCAAACAATTTAACTTGGGAAGGACTTTTGATCCGAGCTAGAACCCAAGCTCTCTTCACCAAAGTTGTAAAATTTGAGTGGTGATTTCCAACCCTCTACTATTAATTTATTTCAGAAACTTTTTAAGTTGATCATTTAAACATCTTGCCCATGCAACTTCTCTCATGTTCCTTCTTAGATGAACTAGGATAGTATCAAGATTGATGTAACCCTTTTGAAGTAACTACAACCGCTTTCTTCTTCCAATCTAATGCAGTCATCCTTCCCATGATTTTATTGGCGCTAGGTTTTTCTATATCACCATTATCCCTTTTTGTCTCTTATCTTTGCCTTTCTTATTTCTCCTGTACAACAACTAGATTGCAATCTGAGCTTCTCCCAACACCTCCCATCCTCATCTAACGGCCACTATCGCTACATCCACCACTGCTTACAATTGTTATACCTTTTGATCTGACTATATCTACTTTTGTCAATATTATAAATATGACATACCAGGTATACTTATACTTATCATCATCAGAAATACCACATATATATTCTTATATGGAAATGTGTTATAAATATGAATAAAGATATGTATAAGAAATTAATCATATTCGACTATATGGTTCGATTGGGGATGATAGGTCTTATCTACTCATATACTATTTAGGATTTCAAGTTTTACATAGACAAGAAGTTAAATTTTAGTATAAATACAAAGCTTTTTAGGAGGGGAAAGTATTAAATTATAAGCTATATAGAGCATGACACAACAAGCTCGAAAGTCTTTCGGCTAGCCACCGACTATAAATCATTATCTTACTTTTCAAGATTAGTTTGATATGCTACGATAGCTAGCTTGTTCTCCACTTATACTTGTTACGATAGAACTCTTAGATCAGTACACATATAAACTTGAGTACGGTTATTATCCACAACAAGGACTGAACCAGTACAAAAATTTATGTCTTATATTTTCTTGTTCCATGCTTACCTATACTTTAGTATAGTCATACTCTTAAATATTGTGGTTGGTACAATCCCTTCTTTCATAAGTTCACCTGATCCCGCTAAACCATTTTTTAGGTTGGAACCCTATTGCCTTTTCCCATCGATAGGTCTCTCCTAAGTAGGGTATCCATCCACAATTCAAACCGGCCAAAACTGTACCAAGCAAACTTAAGCCAAGAATTGGCACAACCAGCTGGTTAATTAGCTTAGTGGCTCGTTGCAAATCAATGGCTGGTTTGGCTGTTTTTTTTTCTCAACCCGTAGATGAACAACCCTACCAACCTAGTGATAAAATTTAGTTGCCAAAGAGTTAGTTTTATTTAAAATTTACTTGAGCTAGGAGAAACACCGACAGTATGGTCGTGAAGTTGTAATAATTGCCGTTGAAATCTAATTGGGTTAGTGTTTAGGGGTATTGCACTGATGTAAATGTAAGGTTGGAAGTAGCGATTGGAGATTCTGTTATGCAATTCCTTTTCTATTTGTACTACTCGGGTCTCGTCAATGTGGTAAAATCAAAGAGATTTTGAGAAGTAGACGAGAATATGAAAAAGTTAGATTTTCAGCTTTATATCTTAGGATGGGATAGTAGTTTATTTTCTAAATTATATACCTCTATATTCTTGTACTCAAAGTGCGAATTTAAAGTAAAACTGGGGATTTGGAAGAAGCCACTCACACGCTGTGGCTCAAGCTAGCTAAGCCGCGTCTTAACACTAAAACTATATGACCCAGCAGCTCGGTCGAAAGGTTTCCACCATCCTAGCTACCCTCGTAACAACGCTCTAAAATTCTCCCTAGAATGGTCCAAAGCCATTGCCACTGACGGCGACGACGATCGACGACCGTCCCATTAACGACTTCCTCGCACTTACCGTGCCGGCCGGTGAGACTGCCTGCCGCGCATGATGCACCCATCCGTCAAAGGAGCCAGCATATGATTGGCTGCACTTCACTACTAAACGAAATCCCTCCCTACACAAACAACCCGGGTGGTCTGGTCTTTCTCTCCGGCTTCAAGTGGCATGGCATGGAAGCATTTGAATAACAGCGACTAGCCCTTGAAAAGCACCACCCCGCGCGAGAGATGGACGGCACAAAAAAACACGGCCGGGACAACGTGTGATCCTAGCGTTTTTCTCAGTGCGTTCGATCGATGCGCTCGCTGCTGGCAGTAGCCGGGGCGGGGCCCTCGGCGCGAGAGGGGGAGATAATGCACGTACTCGTCGAGCTAGATAACAATCTCGAGAAAGCGAGAAAGCGAGAAGGCGACGGGCATGCATGCGAGTGACACCATTCGCCACCGAGAGCCCTTGTTATTATTAGCAGTTGACGGCGGCGCGGCGAACGCCTTTTTGGGATCTCTTCGCCCTGTCTAGCTCTGGAGTTTAGCCGAATCGATCAGGGTGGTGTCCTGGTTAATTGATTAATCAATCCTCCTGGCGTAAAGGCCACGTAGTTTCAGACTTTCCGTCGAGTGAGTGAGGGCCAGGTGACAGTGATAAGGGTGGCTTGGTCGTGTAGCATCTCCTCTCCTGATTGACCTGGTAACACACACAGATGGGTTGGGTTCGGTTTGCGGCGATAAGCTTCAGATAAACTCGAGAGACTTTTGTTTACTAACCTGACAGGCTCCGATAGGCTCGTCGGAGGATGTGCGCTCCCAGAATCGCTCCCGCGATCTTCTCCTCCCCAATCAGCTGTGGACTGATGTTGGTCGTACGCACCATCACAACCGCACAAGCATCGATCGCTGTTGATGTTATCAGATTGCTGTTCACTGGTAAGCTAAAAACAACGGCGAATAGATTCTAATATCTTAAGAGTTAATTATTAAAAAAATTTAAAAAATTATAATGTAGAGTACAATGATATCTAGCACTAAAAAAATTAAGTTTAAATTCAATCTATACATTAAAAAATAAAAATATATAAAAAATAAATTCAGATATAAATAGTACCACTACAATTTATCTGCTAAATTTATTCTTTTTATATTTTAATGTCTGAGTTGAGTTTTAATAAGTGGTATATATATTGTATGAATATTGTTAATTTTTTATAAGATGTTTTTAGACAAAGGATAGAACAATCTCCACAAGGATAAAACAGTTTCCCTAAAAACGAAAAAGGGTCGCCCCGGTGTTGGAAACAGCTCAGTGCTGGTGTGACATGTTCGAGATGCCTTCCCTTGCAAATGACTTGTGGCTGGGGCCTTTTGGTTTTTTCTTTTTTCCTGAAGTGGAGCAGAGATGATGAAATCTTTCAAACCCTCTAGACTCGTGGAGTTCGGATACCCTTGCACTGAATGTCTGAAAATAGGATTCACGCGGCGTATCATCCTGTAATCTTTCTGCATAATTCATAGAGGTCAAATATACAGCTCTAGTGACTAGTGAAAGGTAAGATCTTACCAACCAATGCAAAAAGAAAGGTAAGATTTACAATACTAAATTTGATGTCTTAGCCACAGAACAGGAAATCAATATAATGTGTCCATGTTATACGGTAGAAGTGAAAAGGTACATTTCTATATATTTTCCCTGTACAGCACAAAATGGGTGTAAATTGAAGTCATGATTCATAAGCACGGGTGAAAGCCCAAAGAAAATTTCATCATTTTTTCAGGAGTCTGAATAATGACAGCAGGAAAGAAATGGAAGATAAAAAAGTAGAGTGCTTTGCCTTCTCTCTGCGTGCTTCTACATTAGCTGTGAAGCTTATGGAACCTTCATGACTGTTCCCTACAGATACCTCCTTGCGAGAGCCCTGACCTTGGTATCAAAATGAAAAGATGTGATGCGAGATCCAGGTAGATACAGGGGATTGAGGAATATCTGCACAACGAACGTTTTGTAATGAAAATTTTGTAACACGGAAAGCAATGATTGCAGGTTTATTCTGGAATGGCATGCACATCTCAGAATCTATTGTGGACAGCAGAAACTACAAAATTCTGTGTCAGCCAACAACTATGCAGGCTACGAAATTCAAAAGGTAACCCGTGTAATTTAGAACCCATACCATGTATTCATTAATTTTTTGTTTACAAGGCAGAGGACCATTTCAAATATAGTACAAAATTATCTTTGGAAACTATGTCCATCCAAAGAACATGATACATTGAGGCATCAGAATCCAATTTCCCAATATCATGTGTGTTTGAGAATTGGCATAAGAATGTATAACTGATTCAGCATATAAAAAATCGCCTCCCTAAAAAACCCACCCCACCCAAAAATCGAGTGTTTCCACACAAAAATCAACCCGAAAAAATGGATAGAAAAAAAACTAAACCCCATAATTCCAATCCCATTGTAATGCACAGGCATAGCACTAGTAGATCTAAAATGCACTGACAGGATCCTTGTTATTCAAAACTTTTTAGCAAACCACTTTATTCTAAAGGACACACAATTGCCTTACCTTGATATAAAGTTCATGGACCTCTTGAAAAAAGCTTTTAATTCCATCCTCACTACGTGAATCATGAAGCAACATGAATCTAGCATGTGTCATCAAGTTAAAGAAAATAATATTGTTGTAAAGGTAAAACTTAACAAGTTTTACATAGTCATTGTCATGTTACACAACAACAACAAATCGCTTTAAAGGATATGACTTGCAGTTACATAAACAGACACAACAAGGTCGTTGAATCTATCAACCGACTTCAGGAACCTGAATAAAATATGTAGAGGAATTAGGCAAGGCAAACATATATAAAAGTTTTCGAAAGGCATTTTTGGACAGTCATGTCTTGTATGCAACCAAATTACAATACACGTGTTCAGGTGTACCTGGAAAAAAATATAAGCAATAAATACTCACATTGCATTTGTGGACCATGCTAGGTCCTGAACAATATCTAAAGCAGCATGCAGAATGAACTGGTGGTGATAAGCCAGATCTTCTTTCTGCCACAGTAAATGAATGGCAGAAGATTAGACATGCACATTAGTAATTCAGTATGATGTTACCTCAGGAAAAAAAATTTCATGCCATGAAGGCTCCATTATATTACTGAATATCAATTAGCAATTTTACACTATTACATACGAATCAATATCCTAGAAACAAACGGAGACAAGAGAGGGAGGAAAACAATGGCCACAACAAAATTGCTACGCTGTAGAAAGGTAGCAAATCATCTATATCCAGTTTTACACGGAACTCAATTATTCCATTGGACATCTTCATGGGAATCAAGAACCGGACTCGACATGATTTATGTTCAACCAACACCTATTTCTTTCTTTCTTTTTGCGAGAGGGGATTATCCATTTCCATATTAGTGTCACTTTAACATATTAGGACATGTACAATAGTCATTAATTGGGGACTCTTAGCCTAATTATAAATATTTGCTGACTTGGAAGAGAGAGAAAGAGAGACAAAACACCGTTGCTATGGTTAACAATGGCTTAATAACGACTCTTAGCCTCTATAAAATGGAAACATGGTTGCATAGGGTGAAAAAAAAGGAAATAATAGTAATAAAAAATATTTTTTAGTTAATGGTTAGAGTCTTTATCGTCTCTGTAAGGACATTCTCTCTAAATAATCTTATATTGTCTAAGGGCCCATACTAGGCTCTACCATAGAACATGCTCTTATATCAACAAAACCAAAAGGTTGACATTGTGACCTGAACATAAGGAATTATAAACAATAACATAATGTAATTCATTAAATTCATAGAAGTAATGAGGCGTGGGATACATACTTTCAGTGCGGATCCGACATCTGCCTCATAGATTGGGATGTCGTTCTTACTAACAATCGCAAAGCACGCCGTGCTTGCCATTTCCACCAACAATTGGACTTTTTTCGCTCCAACTGCAATTCAACACAAATATCGGTTTGATCTTGCTCATTTAACCCCTTCCGCATTAGATCTCTCCACAAAATTATTCCTGGATCAAGGGCCAAGCTAAACTAGCCAATGTGCTGTATTCATGCTACTATCGGTACATTTACTCTCGTTCATTTTGAACTCACATTAGGTCTTGCACCTAAACCAGGCTACAGCCCCTTTCCCTCTCCTTCGGCATCCCTAGATCTAGCAACTTAGCTTGATTCCTCCTATAGCCCCCATGAGCCTCACCAAGCACGGTTCCTTTTTCCTTGACCTCTTCCTAATGACGAGCCCTTGCACCAGCACTCCAACGACGTAGGCATAACGAAAATTACATAGAAAACTCTAACTCCACCTTCTTACCTTGGCTTGATTCTGCTCACAAACAGCCAAAACATCCTAAACTAAAAATTCCATGAGACGGGGGAGAAGGAGAGCAGGAGGAGCTCACCGTGGGAGGGGGCGCAGGCGCACGGATGAAGAGTCACGGCGTGGAAGGGTTTCCGAATCTGCCCGTGGGCGCCTTCGTGCTCCGGCCTCGGGTGAGAGATCAGAGCCAGGGAGAGGAGAGATCGGAGGTACTGACACTCGCACTACTCTTCCCCGTTGTGGAGGAGGACGACGGGCTACTGGGCTGGTCCGGCGAGTTTGCACAGCCTGGTTCGTAGGCCTGGCCCAAATTTCCAGTCTAGCCCGAGACCGAACGGAACGAAGTCACGAACGCCGAGCCGGGCAGCCGAAGCGAGCGATCGCGGCGCGCTCCGGCGAGAGTCCAGTTGGCCCTGCCGTGCCGCTGCGCCGTACCTCACCGTCGCCTCAGAGAAACTGCACCCGAATCACAGAGCCACGGCCGTCTGGAGCGTCTCCCGGTGAGCTCGTGAGGGCTGAGGGTTCGTGTGACAAGCTCCGTGCTCCCGGGCACGGGGCTGGATCTGGAGCGGGGTTTCTCAGCGCGGCGGGGAGGAACCTGTACGTGGGGATGGGGTGGCTGACCTGCTAGCTGCTCTGGTCGACTCCATCGTGCCCGACCCTTACATGGTGAATACTTTCTCCTCCACGAGTGCTTGGCTAGTGCAGTTTCAGGGTAGAGCTGCATTTAGATGTCTTACTTGATTTCCATGTATTCCAGAATAAATTGGAAGCAACCGCATAAGAAATTTCTGAACTAGACTCACGGATCTGAAATTGCAACTAGACTATTGCCTGATGTGTGTCAATAAAAGTATCAGGTAGAGCACTTGAATAATTGTTTTCATGTGGAAAACTATAGTATCTTGTTTGCAATAATGAGTTTCATGGGTTCTATACTGTCCAGAATTTGACCTCTCTGGAAGTTATAAAATTGGCAAGCAGGCGTAATGCATTTCTCAAGCCTTTTCAATTTCCCTGCATTGCTACGAGGTACTAGATTTGCACTTATGTATCACATCTTGCCATATTCTTATTGGAAATGTAGGCAGCATTTGGAAGCATGACAAAAAGCATTCAGTATCCCCTCTTCACTCGTTTCTGTGTTTAGGATGAGATCTTCCATATTCCTCAGGTGCAGTGTTATTGCCGTGGAGATTTCTTAACATGGGATCCCATGATCACCACCCCTCCTGGCCTGTGAGTCTCTTAACTCCTCGTAACTTCAGCCTCAAATTTTACCTTGTGATGGATTGTTCTCTGCAATTGTATAGGTACTACATTTCACTAGCATATGTTGCTTCCTTGTTTCCTGGTGCATGGGCGACTAGGATAGCAGAGGCATTTGATGCCCTTTGCACTACAGCACTTCTGAGATCCACTAATGTTATCATGGCAATGGTCTGTGGTGTTCTAGTCCATGACCTGCTTTTGTGCATCAGGCCAGAAATTGGCAAGAGGAAGGCAACTGCATTTGCTATTTTAGTAGCATTGTACCCTATTCACTGGTTCTTTACTTTCCTTTATTATACTGATGTCGCATCATTAGCGGTGGTTCTTGCAATGTACCTTTTCTGCTTGAAGAAACAGTTTTGGGTCAATGCAGCGGTGAGTATTTAAATTAAGTGTTCTATTGTTTATTTGTTTTGTTCACAACTTCACATCATAAGCATTTTTTTAGATTGTAGAAAGTTGTACATTCATAACAGTTGTCCATAGCATACTTGTTGGTAGTTCTTCTAGTTCCAGAATTGATATCATTTTGGAGAAGAAAACAGCTATTTGTAGCTGTTGTATGTATTCCTTCATGTAAATATGTAATCTTGATCATGAGGTTTTTTATGGGTCCTGCCATATTTCTTGCCTAACATGTCCTAGCTTGTAAGATGATAAATAGTTATATACAGAGTGGGAGCATAAATCAGGATATGGTATTGATTTTCATCACAGATCTGTTAGCCATATTAATTAAATGCTTCCTTTTGCCTGCAGTTTGGTGCTTTCTCCATACTTCTCCGGCAGACTAATGTAATATGGATGATATTTTTTGCTGCCAATGGTGCCATTGCTCACGCACAATATCTTTATGTCAAGGGCAATGTTTGTTATGAGAACAGTGAACTAACAGATAAGTCAAACAAAGAGGTATCTCACACGGATAATAAAATCACTGCTCCAGGTTTGAGATGACGGTGAAATAATAATCCCATAAACAAGGGAGAAGTTTTTTCTGAATCCAGCATTATGTATTCCAGTGAGTATTCCAACTCAGTTAATTAAAAAGATGCATTTACAATTCTTCAACCTTTTGGATTTCATTTTTCAGATTCAGTAGGTGGCATGCTTAATTTCCTTTTGACATTTTTGTTATGCTTTAGTCTAAACATTCTTTGTTATTCACTGGTAATTTATTTATTTATATTGCTAGAACACTAGCTGTAGTTCTTTATCAATCATATGAACTCATTCTGAATACGATGAAATATTATTTGGGAAAAAGAGGTGAAATTAAATGCATCCATATGATCTCAAAATTTCATGTCCAATCATTTTGTAGCCATATCTGATGTTTGTGGGTAATTTGCAGGTTTTATGGAGGAAATGTGGGATGCCATCTTCAAGTTATGGAATTCAAAGTATGAAGTTTTAATTGCTTTTATACCATTTGCAGTGGTTCTGCTGATGTTTGTGACATTGATAGTCTGGAATGGTGGCATAGTACTAGGTACATTTCTTATATTTTTCATCTCCTTTCAACCTTCGTAGGCTGGCAGCTTACAGAATGATCTACAAAAAGTTTCACACACCCATGTGCTCTGAGTGATGCAGGTGCTAAGGAAGCTCATGTTATTTCACCACACTTTGCACAGTTTTTGTACTATGGTCTAGTGTCAGCTGCTGCCCTCCTGCCATGGCATTTTACTCCTAGCCGAGTATCAGACCTATTCCACTGGTGCAGAAATAACAAAACATACGGTTCTTTTTCAGTTTTGATGGCTCTTGGTTTAAGCCTTGTTGCTGTATATTTCTTCAAGTTTGTTATCTCGTCCCCTCTTCGGTGTTATTTTTCTTCTAGGAACTGCTAAAAGTACTTCATGCTAAATATTTAGTTACATCTTATAATACTGACTTATCAACTTAACTCAACACAGTATCTCAGTCCCAAACAAGTTAGGATATGCTAGAGTTTAAATCCAATAAAAAATTTTAAATTACGGTTCAAACACGTTAATAGCTGTTTTTCTAAGTATTTCTATTTAAGTATGGATTTTCAGCTATATCACACTCTTTTAAGTTCTTTCTTATTATTTCTCTCTATATTAATTTTGGTTTTTCTCATATCACACTCTTTTAAGTTCTTTCTTATTATTGCTCTCTATATTAATTTTGTTTTTTCTCTACATCTATTTACATTATTATCTTAACTTACGATTTCACAATATACTGACGTTTCTGAAGGTCTTTTTTAAACATAACCAAACCATCTCAACTAATGTTGAATAAACTTTTCTTCAATTAGTGCTACACCTAGTCAATCACGTATATCCTCGTTTCGAACTCAATTTATTTTTATATAACCATAAATTCAACGTAGCATACGTATTTCTGTAACACTCAACTGTTGAACATGACGTCTTTTTATAAATCAATATTCTGCTCATAGTATAGCAGATCTAATCACCGTTTTATAAAAATCTTTTAACTTCTAATGCTGACTCATACTTTGCTAAAAACAACACTGAACCTAACTAGAGAGCAACGGCTTATGTTCAATTTTATAGTTCTTGAAATTTTATAGTCCTTGATGATTGAACTTTCTTGTTGTACTTAAAAGCATGATGTTCTTTGTCTTTTTATGTTTACCAACTCCTAGTATGTAGTGACCCGTTTTTTTGTTCAGCATTGCTCATCCATATCTTCTTGCCGACAATAGACACTACACCTTTTATATTTGGAGGAAGGTTATCCAAGTTCACTGGATGATGAAATACATTTTGACTCCAGTTTATGTGTACTCGTGATTTTCAATTGTTAATATCTTAGGTAAACTTCTCATATAAATTTTGTGAAGTTTGGACTACTTTAAAGAGTATAAGTAACCGATATTTATTGGAGTTTTGTTTCATCATACAGGGAAGTCACAGACAAGAGTTTGGGTGCTGTCCTTTGTTCTATCAGTTGCCCTTGTTTTCATCCCTGCTCCGTTTGTTGAATTTAGATACTATACAATTCCATTGGTCATACTGGTTCTTCATTCTCCAGTGATCAGTAACGGGAAATTGCTTGCTTTAGGGTTTCTATATGCTGCTGTTGACTTGTTCACTCTGGTAATGTTTCTGTTCCAACCATTCCAGTGGCAACATGAGCCTGGAAAACAAAGGCTTATTTGGTAGTTTTGGATACTGAACTTGAGGAGGCAAATTCCAATGTACAAATTCCCTAGAGCATGAACCGTTAGCAGGGCTTATACATGGTATGGGGGTGAATCCCTCGGAGAAATTTAGACTTCAGGGCTTTGTCTGTACACTAGGATGTCTTACGATGCTTTATGCAATTGAACGTGTTGACTCAGATGTTTCCTTGTCAATTAGTAATGTTTCAATGAATGAACTACTTTCTGAAGTTCAGGTATTCATGATTGTGATTATGACCACCAGCCTAACGATGGTTTGCCACTACTGCAGTGCTGTTTCCTTTCTGGCTGGAGCAAACTAAAATCTTCAGGGCACCGGGCCCTGTTATTTTCTGATTCTGGATCAAATTATCGCGGGTAAAAGTTTCTTGGAATACTTTTCTAAAGCAAATTTTCAACTTTGTAGTAATCTGACGTCCAATGCTGAAATTGTTTCCAATGTTAGACAGTGCCATCAGCCTTCCGGCTCACAGGTGAGATCCCCATCGCCTTGATATTACACCTTGATTCATCCCGGAGTTTTCTTTTTTGCACTGAAGCAAATTCCTTCAGTTTGCCAATTTTCCAAGCAAACCTGCATGAGCATGACCATTCATGGACTGTATGATGCCGTGTTAGGCAAACTGATCTTGGAATGCCTGTCCAGGCTTCATCCAGTACATAGAAACGTGATAGATCGATCAAACTTGGGTGCAGCATAAGCATAAGTTTGAAACTAGAGTGATATTACAGCACTTTAGGAGGTACCACAATTTCTAGTGCTTACACTTTGTAGAAAGTGTACAGTGACTATGAATCCCCCGAGCGTATACGAGGGAGTCGGGTCTATATATATATACAGCCTAGGCCAGTGGTTTGTCTAACACCCCCCGCAGTCGCAGCAGGAGGGGAACGGACGCAGAGACTAGACCGAAAACTAGTGAACAAAGGCGTGGGCAGGCCTTTGGTCATTATATCGGCAAACTGATGTGCCGATGGTACATGGAGCACCCGAACTTGTCCTAATACAACCTTGTCACGGACAAAATGAATATCGATCTCGATGTGCTTGGTGCGTCGGTGATGGACCGGGTTGGCGGTCATGTAGACGGTACTGACATTGTCACAGTAGATGACAGTCGTGGTGGAGAGGGGTGCACGGAGCTCCTGGAGAAGCTGGCGAAGCCAGCAGCACTCGGCGACGGCGCGGTACTCGGCTTCAGCGCTGGAGCGGGACACTGTAGTCTGGCGTTTTGATTACCAGGATACGAGAGTGTCACCGAGGTAGACGCAGTAGCCGGACATAGAGCGTCGAGAGTCGGGGCAGCCTGCCCAGTCCGCGTCGGAGTACGCGGTGAGGGAGTCGATGGGGCTGGAGCTGAGATGCAGCCCACTGGAGAGGGTGCCCTTCACGTAGCGTAGGATGCGCTTGAGCAGCGCGAGGTGAGGTTCGCGCGGAACGTGCATGAAGAGGCACACTTGCTGGACAGCGTACGTGAGGTTGGGTCGGGTGAGTGTGAGGTATTGGAGAGCCCCGGCAAGACTCCGATAGTGAGAGGGATCGGCAACGAGGGCGCCATCGGCGGCGGAGAGTTTGGCTCGAGTGTTGACTAGGGTGGCCGTGGGGTGACAGTTGGCCATGCCCGCACGCTGGAGGAGGTCGATGGCGTACTGGCGTTGGGAAAGGAAGAGCCCGTGGATGGAACGGGTTACGGAGATGCCAAGGAAATGGTGGAGAGGACCAAGATCGGTCATAGCGAACTCAGAGTGAAGTCGGGCCATGATCTAGTCGAGGAGAGATGTCGAAGACGCTGTGAGGACAATGTCATCGACATAGAGAAGTAGATAGGCAGTGACGGAGCCGATATGGAAAGTGAACAGAAAACTATCGGACGCAGAGGCCACGAAGCCGATGTGCCGAATATAGGCAGCAAAGCGCTGGTACGAGGCACAAGAGGCTTGTTTGAGGCCGTAGAGAGCGTTGAAGGAGACAGACGTCGTCGGGCCGAGAAGGGTCGACGAAGCCTGGGGGCTGCTGGCAGTAGACTGTTTCCGTCAGGTGGCCGGGAAGAAAGCCGTTCTTCACGTCTAGTTGATGGATCGGCCAGGAGCGAGAGGCAGCCAAGGTGAGGACGACTCGGATGGTGACGGGTTTGACAACGGGAGTGAAGGTCTCGTCGTAGTCGACACCGGGTCGTTGGGAGAAACCCCGGACTACCCAGCGAGCCTTGTGATGGGCAAGAGAGCCATCGGCGTGGAATTTGTGTTTGAAAATCCACTTACCGGTTACAATGTTGGCGCCGGGAGGTCGAGGAACGAGACGCCAGGTCTCATTGTCCATTAGGGCCTTGTACTCGTCGGCCATGGCCACGCACCACTAAGGGTCGGCCAAGGCTAAGCGAGAAGTCGCCAGAATGGGCGAGATAGAGCTGTGGACGGCGGAGAGACCGTAGCGCGGATTGGGTCGGAGAGACCTGGTCTGGGAGCGGGTGACCATGTGAGAGGTGGAGGGAACTGGAGCCGATAGGGGTGCGGGAGTAATGGGAAGAACTGGTCAGGTGGGGGCGTCATCGGCTCCGAGTCGGCGACTGTAGACAAGACGAAAAGGAGGAATTAGATCGGCCTGAGCCGATGAGGTCAGGTGGGCCGAGTATTCCGATCGGTCCGATAGAGATGGATCAGCCGATAGGGTAGGGGGAGCCGATGGAAAGTGAGGAGCCGATAGAAGTGGGGTGTCCGATGGTGAGGGAACGGTATCGGCTGAAGGATAAAAAAGATCGGTATCGGCCGATAAAGGTGGGTCCGATGGGGGTCCGATGGTGGGGACATCGGACCGAGTAGTGGTGGGATATGTGACGGGTAAATCCTCAGCAGCGGCCGATGAGGGGGCCGATGGAGAGGGCAGTGGGGGAGACCTGGTCGGCACGGTGTTGGTGAGGAGGAAGTCGAGATCACTAGAGGAGGATCTCGGATGAAGGAGACCGAAGGGAAACATGTCTCGTCAAAAATGACGTGACGAGAGACGAGGACCAGTCGGGTGGAAAGGTCGAGGCATCGGTATCCCTTGTGAGAGGTGGAATAGCCGAGGAGAATATAGGCGGTGGAGCGGGCAGTGAGTTTGTGGGAAGCTGTGGCAGTGAGATTTGGGTAGCAGAGGCACCCGAAAACACGAAAGTGAGAGTAGTCGGGCATCGTGCGGTAGAGAAGGGCATAGGGAACGTTGTTATAAACGGAGGAGCATGGGCGCCGATTGAGAAGGTACGTCGCAGTAGCCAAAGCTTCGGCCCAATAAGTGGAGGGTAGGTGGGCGTGAAGTAGCATGGTGCAACTGATATTGTTGAGGGTGCGAAGGAGGCGCTCGGCTTTGCCGTTCTGAGGAAAGGTGTAGGGGCAGGAGAGCCGAAGATGGATGCCCTGCGAGGTGAGGAGGTTTGTAACGGTATGGTTGACAAATTCCGTACCGTTATTAGCTTGTAAAGCCTTGATGGGGAGGTTGAACTGAGTGGATACGTACGTGACGAAGTGAGTGAGGTGAGAGGCGACCTCGGATTTGTGGATGAGCGGGAAGGTCCAGCAATAGTGTGTGTGATCGTCAAGTATAGCGAGATAATACTGATTACCGGAGACACTTTTAACTGGGGACGTCCATACATCACAATGTATAAGTTCAAATGGACGCGAGGTACAGGAAAGAGAACTAGAAAAGGACAGACGCATTACCAAGTTGACATAAGTGGCAAACTGTGGAGCTGTTGTGAGTACATCGGATGGAGGCGCTGCGATGGAGTGTGGCGACAGCGTCGAGGCCGGGGTGGCCGAGGCGAAGGTGCCAAAGGTTGATGGAGAGGGCGACGCTGGCGTGTGGGGTGGACGGCGCAGCGGGAATAGTGTAAAGGTCGCCGCCACTATTGCAGCGAAGGATCTGTCGCCGGGTTGGGATATCCTTCACAGAGAAACCAGACGCGTCAAATTCAATGGAGCAGTGGTTATCTCGTGTGAATTGACGAACAGATATAAGATTGTGAATGAGAGAAGGGACAATAAGAACATTGCGTAGGGGGAGGTTAGTGATGGATGTAGACAGAGAGGAGTCACCGCGGCATTGTACAGGAAGAGAGTGACCATTGCCGATGGTGACAAAAGGGGAGGAAGAGGGTTGACAGGAGTGAAGTATACCGGCCGATGACGCCATGTGTGAAGACGCCCCAGAGTCCAGCACCCAAGGGTGCTATGGTTGGAGCGTCATTTGGTTGAGGGCAGCGACGAGGCTAGCCTGGTTCCAGGAGGGAACCGATTGAGTGGTTGGGGTCGGTAGCATCGACTGAGGCGGCAGAACGGGAGCTGATGCCAGGTGAGCCTGGGGATGGGCGCCGAGAACTCCGGGTTGCCAACCGATGGGGCTGCGTGGCTGGGGCTGGGGCGCCCAGGGGTTGTAGCAGAGCCACAGACCCGTGGGACCGGCAGGGTAGGTAGGGACCAAGGTAGGTCGTGGTGGCGTCGGACCCTGCCAGGTCCTGCCTTTGCCTTTGCCCTTGCCTTTTCCGGTGCGGGCTGTGTTGCTGTGGCCGGAGCCATGGCCACCAGGACCGCGGGAGGAAGGGGGAGCGCAAGAAGCTCGGCAGCCATTATCAGCTGCGACAAGAAGAGCGGTGTGGGTCACTGTCTTCTTATCATTGGCCAGACGGAGTTTTTTAAGAACTAGCATGTCGTGAGCCCGGGCGAACGATGAAAGACGTGTGGCGTTGGCGATGTCATCGGCGGTGTTGGAGAAGCAGGGATTGAGGCCTCGCAGAAGGGCGAGGACGAGTTGAGAGTCGGCCACAGGGTGGCCGATGTCCCGGAGAGCAGCAGCCTTGACTTTGAGGCGCTGACAGTACGAGGAGACAGAGGAGTCGCCTTGTACCATGGAGTGGAACTTGTTGAGGAGGAAGATGGCGCGAGGCTGCTTGTTGGCTAGGAAGATCCGCTCGATGGCCACCCAGAGGTCCCGGGCGGTGGGGTTGGTATCGTCCATGGTGAGGTCGAGGACAGAGTCGTCGACCGAGCTGAGCAGCCAGCTGCGCACGCAGCACTCGACGATGTCCCACTGAGGATTATCGGGGCGAGGTGGAGCGGAGCCATCAATATGGGACCGGAGGCCGAATTTTCCACAAAGGGATTTGAAGAAGAAAACCCACTTGGAATAATTGGCGTTAAGTTCAAGGGAGATAGGAACGTGAGATTTCACGTTCACAGCAGCGTAGGGAGGGGAGAAGATCGGCGAGGTGGTGCCCGAGGTGTGGTCTGTGGCACCGAGGGCCGGAGCAGATTCGGTGACTGGGAGAGTGCCGAAGCTGAGGGCGGACTCGGTGGCCATGACGGGAGAACAGGAGCAAAGAGCCGATGGGAGAGAGAAGCCGATGGGAGGAGGAAGCCGATGGGAAGTGGGCAGCGGAGTAAGTGAGGAGTGGCCAGCCGATGAGGAGTGGTTGGCCGATGGGGAGTAGGCAGCGGAGTAGGTGAGGACAGAGTGAGTGGGTCAGAGAGTGGTTGGGTCACGGACGTACGAGATTCACGTCCGTGAAGAGAAGATTCATGTCCGTGGACTCGTGGAGGCCAAGGAGTAGGGCAGACGCGAAAAAAGCAGGGAGTGGCCAGACGCGAAAGAGAATATGTTCGCGTCCGGGAGGCAGGGATTCGTGTCCGTGGACACGTGAACACGTTGGACTGGCTCGGACGTGAGGGGAGAAGGTTCGCGTCCGAGAGCCGTTGAGCGTGTCGGAAAGGGCAAGAACCGAGGGAGGTTTCCAGCCGATGGAGGGCTGGACAAGTCCAGCCAATGGAGACGATGAGCGCGAAGGTGCGCCGGCGTCAGAGAAGGAGAGATGCACGAAACAAGAGGAAGAGCGGAGACGGGTGCGAGAAGAGACGAGGAGGCGGATCGAGACAGTCGCCTGATCGCGCGGAGGTGAGGCGGAGAAAAGGTGACTACAGGAGAGATGAGGAGAAGAAGAAATGGAGATGAGAGAGTGAGAAGAGTACCGGGAAGAGAGTCGGCGACGGGAAGAAGACGTCGACGACGAGGAGGAAAGGATCGGCTCGCCGGAGGGAGAAGCTAGCGCGCCAGGATGTCTAGACTCGCTCTGATACCATGTAGAAAGTATACAGTAACTATGAATCCCCCGAACGTATACGAGGGGTCGAGTCAGTCCAGACCAATGGTCTGTCTTACACACTTAAACACTACACATTAATCTCGCTCAGTACATCCTCAAGAACTGTAAAAAGTTGAAAATAATGTTTTTAAAAAATCACAATTAATGCACATGCATTGCCTTAAGATCTGGTTACAGCACACGAACACAACATAGCATCCCAAACGCCATAATTACACGTGAAAGAACACCTCACATCATGAGCAACACTGAACATAACAAAAAGATCAGCTGTACCATTAGGAGGACCAGCAAAATATATACAAGTACGAAGAGCTGTATGAAGAACTGCGAAAGGCTTCAAAACAAGGCCATTCACACTTCCTTAAGACACAAATTACTGAAAGCATCGGATTGGCCAAAAAGACTATATGGGGAAAACTTCGATTTGCATGTCAGTTTACATCACATTGATCTTTTAAACAAACAAGTCGATGTACAGCGCATATAATAATCCTGCAGCCCTGTATAGATTTCAGTTGTCCCAATTCGCAAAAATGAGCTTATATTGTTTTTGTGGATCTTGGGTGCACACTGGTGAGTTCACCAAATGTTCTCTCGAGTAAAAGCAGAAGCCAGGATCAGATGGTTTACAGAGCCATCTCTGCTCTGCGTCGGGTTTTTGCATAATCCCTTCTTATCTTCCACAGCCTCTCTGCAACTTCTTTCATTGTTGGCCTGTCAGCACGGGTAGGAGCAACACATTGGAACGCTACATCAAAAATCATATTCAGTATATCCTCATTTACTGACTCACTCAACATTGGGTCCAATATTTCCTTAACATCACCTCTGTTGTATTTCTCGAAGGCCTGTATCAAAATTAAAAAACAATAGAGCCTCAGATGTCTTAAATTCTGACAAAAACTATGACCAGAAGCTTAACTGCTATAGAAAATAAATCAAGCTTATTATTGTTTTCTTCCCAGGTAAATGAAAATGTTTTGAGTGCTTAAGCAGCGAAAGTGTAGACAAGGTTCTAATGTCAGGAAAATCTTATAGTATTGTTATGTTTGTGCATGCGCACTGGAAGTTACATGTTGTATGGTTTAACTTGTGATGGGATTGCAAACTGTAGACAAAGAAAATGAATTTATGTGCAGATAACTGCTCGAGAAAGAAAAGCAAGAGTGAACGCAGGGGCAAGAAGGGTCAGGGGGACAAGAAATAACCAGAACAAAGGTAAATTGCTCCTAAATAGTTGTCTAGAAAACACAATGGAAAGAAACAAAAGCCTGAACCAATGTAAAAACAAAGTAGGGAATTGAAGACATACCCATCTCACAGTGATCATTTCTCCTGCACCTCTCCCCACCTCAATAGGACGACGACCAGAAAGAATTTCCAGGAGCAAGACTCCATAAGAGAATACATCACTCTTTACTGTCAGATGGTTTGTCCTGAGATACTCTGGATCTAAATAGCCAGCTGTTCCTCTCACATCAGTCTGAATCTGTGACTGGTCTGGCTCTGTAGGACCGTCCCTTGCAAATCCAAAGTCAGCCACTTTGGCCCTGAAGCCTTCATTTAGTAAAATGTTTGATGACTTCACATCCCTGTGTATTATGGGCTTCTCTAAAAGCATAAAAATACAGAATAAATAAAATACATATGCAAATTACCAATAGGAATAGTCAAACTAGAATCTCTGTAAGCTAAGAATGAACACTACTTCAAAGCTTGAAGATCGAAGAATTTAATTGTGTTATACAAGCTGATCTATGTTAGTCAAACTAGAATCTCTGTAAGCTAAGAATGCACACTATTTCAAAGCTTGAAGATCGAAGAATTTAATTGAATGTTATACAAGCTGATCTATGTTGAAAACTTTGCTACAAACCGATGGAGGTATAGCACATCTTCAATCACTTGGAAGATAAACAAAATAAACTTAAATCAGATACTCATCTGATTACATGGCTGATTCTCATGGTTTATTCAACTTGGATGTTCGACTCATTTAACAACCTTTATCGATCCACAGCCATAAACAATTTCTGAACTACAGAACATTACAGTCAGGATATCTGATACTAGCATTTAGCAGATTATGAGCCAATGGACCAACCCTTAGAGGGGAAAATATAGTTAAAATACTGGTTTACGGTTCTTGCATTACTGTATTGACAATACTCCAGTGCATGACTTGGTACAAAAATTTAAAAAAAGAGTCAATTGGCTTTCTTGAACTGTTTTTATGCTCAGCAACAGAAACATGTAGGCAAAACATACCTGCATATAGATGCAAATAAGTTAACCCATGAGCAACATCTATGGCTATTCCAAGCCGCTGATTAAAGCTTAAAACAAGCCCACGTTGACCTGAAAGATAATTTAAAAATTACTGATTGTTCTATATGGAATTCAACAAAAGAGAATCTTAGTATGCAGCTTACCATCCAGATGCTCCCTAAGAGTGCCATTTGAAACATACTCAGTTATGACAATTCGTTCATTTCTTTTGTCGATATAACCAAGTAATTGGACCAAATTCCTGTGTTCAATTTTTTTTAGTAATGCAATTTCATTACTGAATTCGGCACATAAAGAGGCAAAATGTTCCTGCAGAAAGAAACCACATGAAAACTGCAATTCACTTGAAAGAAAAATCACATGTTGGAAGCACATTATTTATCAGCAACTTTACACTTTATCAGGACCTTTTGAATAAATATAAATTGGAAAAGAAATTTGACTAATGACCAACAAGATCGAGCAGTGAAAAACACCAAAATATAACAACTATCCACAACTACTGGTGCAAAGAATGCAATGTGAGTTCATGCTTTACCGGCACGTTACTGCTTCATTACCGTACTGATCTACACACAAATGGATCAACAAGCGAGAGTACTTAAAAAAACATCTAAGTCATTCTAAATTGAGAAATATCTAGTATAGCTGCTTAAAAAAATAAAACCTACCATTTTTGCCCTTTTAATTGCCACAATGTGGCCATCTCGCAGCTGTGCTCTGTAGACCTTTCCAAAATAACCTTCACCAATCATCAGGTCTGGTGCAAAGTTATGTGTCAGTTTAATAATTTGTTCAAGACTGAGGTTCAATGTCTCGTTTCTACTTGGTGATGAACACAATGAAAATCTAGATGGACTTGCAGGTACTCGAAGAGGGCTTGGAGGAACTCTATCAAACATTGACCTCAGCTCAGAAGAATTCACTGAAAAAACAAGGATGAAGGAATGTGTCACAATTCATGAGTCATTTATACTTCCGAACGTGACATCTATGTGTGGTAGTATGCGATTCCATCCCAACAAACATGTTACACATTATTTCATTGTGTTAACAGAATAGATCACCAATAGATGAAAGGTTGCAATTTAACTTACAGGAATTTGCATCCCTTCCAAGAACAGGGTCTTCGCTCCCATCCTTCCTTCTTGAACCAAAACAGGGGCACAGGGCATCAAAACACACAAGAAACATCCCTGTAGGTGTAGTGGCTACCAGAATGCTATCTGACTTCAGTTTGCCAACAAAGGAGTGCGGTGTGCCTCATTTGGATGCGATGTCTTAAATTATCATATTGTGGATAAAAAATTGTGTGGACATGTCTGATTGTCCTTAGCCCTTTCACTCTGACAAGTGCAATCCAAACTGCAAAAAGAATGAAGCTTTCAGTTTAGCATATTGGAAATAATGCCACTAAAAGATATACGATGAGTGTTATCATGAGTACATGGTACTACATTAGTACAAAATGAATAGCAATTTGCCACCAAAATATGCACCGATCGGCCAGGAAAGGAGAACTACTCAGTTTCTCCACGTGTAATCAAAAGATTCATAATGAGTGGAACAATAATTTACCATCTAGTTGAAGAATAATTCAGTTGTAAAAACCCATGCTAATTTGCAATATTAGTTGCACAATTTAAGCCTTGAGTATGGATGAACTATCTCCCTAACCATCACTTCGCCTCCTTTTGCTGTATGCCTCGCACAATGTACTAGAGTGTAAGACTTGGACCTCTACATATTACAGCGAGTACCTTGCTGAACAATGCATGCAACAAGAAACGCAGATTACAAAAATAAATCATGTTATGTAGTCTGTATATCACTCCTACTACATCCATCACCGATAAGGTCCCAATTAATGAACTCGTTGTACTGTATAAAAAATCAGATCATTAGAACTTAGGCGAACACATTTGTACAGAAAGCAGATAATCAAACTGGCAAAGAAATGAGCGACAAATCTAGCAGCCTGTTAGCTGAAAATTGACTTTTCGCTATCCAGCAAATGGCCAAAAGCACCAAACGAGGTATCCTGTGGCTATTGTAGCAAAAATTAGAGCTTCTAAAAGTCTAACCCGCAATCTTAACGTGAGGTCCGTCTCATAAACAACAGATGTGACTACCCAGTCTATTTAGAAAAAGATACAAGGACGGCAAGACGCCACAGATGAAGCATCAAGAATGCTAGTATTGAGTACTAACTAGGATCACAGAAGTTCCCACGGGCGATGTCCCAAGAACACAACGGTAGAATCATTAAGAAGCTCATGAACCTCCTATAGTTTGCCATCC
The DNA here is from genome assembly GCA_030770085.1 of Oryza coarctata. Taxonomy (NCBI): domain Eukaryota; kingdom Viridiplantae; phylum Streptophyta; class Magnoliopsida; order Poales; family Poaceae; genus Oryza; species Oryza coarctata. Next base: position 13,451,458 of record CM061469.1, on the reverse strand, counting down.
ACCATCAAGCAAGAAAACAATCTTTTGTTTCAGATGAGCAAGAAAGCAATCTAACCGCATAAACAAGCAATCACGATTACACCAAACCACCACAGAAACACGCGTCTGGAGCTCCAAGAAAGCCAGGACTCACCGGAGAAAAAGCTCGAGCGCCGGACCCCGCCGCAATCGAATGCTTCTTTCTCCTCAGAATCCCCCGAAAATCCCCAGGAAGAAAAGGTAAAACGAAAAAAATATTCTTCTCCAGAAAAAAAAAGTATAGTCCCTTCGATTTGATCGTATCTTTAGCCTTTTAGGTGGGCAGCTGCGCGCTGCGGTGGAAACCGTGTGCTGCTGGTAGTAGAGTAGGGAGATATAGAGAGGCAGTGGAGACCGACGACCGGGACGCCGAGAGGCGAGGCGACTGGTAAACGACGACGCCGACGAGCGGAATACTCCGTATATTTTATCGTTGGCGCCACCGGCTGCTGGCAGGTGGGCTCGGGGGCCCACGTGTCAGCGGCGGCGCGGTGGGTTAGTGAGGAGGGGACATGTGTGCCGCAGCTCGGGTGGGGGCGGCGGAGGAGGTTTGGCCGGCGGCCGTCAGGGTTGCGTGGCTGCAAATCGAAATCGATCGCCAGGGACTGCGCCGTCCGGGTCAGCGGCAGCGCCTATAGTCTTCGGAAGATGATCGGGACCATACGGGGAGATTTCCCGTCAGGTGCTGCACGCCTGCACCTACTCACCTAGACAGAGTGAAAAATGAAATCTTCTTTTTGGTTCTCCGAAAGTTAGAGGAAATTTAAAACAAATAATGGCACGGAGGTTGTTGGGGCTATTTAATTTATAAGTATTCAAATCCATAGTTAATCCATGCATCGAAAAGAAAATCAAATTGTTCCAAAAAGATTAAAAAATAAACAGAAAGTTGTTTACTGAAATCTGTGTTTTTCCCCTTAATACGTTAGTATTTAAAATTATGTTGTAACGGATGACAAATGCAAGCATGGTCTATGTTACTCCCTCCAATAAAAAAATACTTACGTGAATGCCAGACTAAATAGTCTCTTTAATCATGATGACGGGTCGAATATACGTTGACGGTGGTTGTGTTTTTGGGTTCCCAACTGGGTCAATGGTGAAGAACACGGATAGAAACACTAAGGCTGCCTTTAAAATGGTTGTGGACCGGTTACTTCCTCGTTAGTACACTTTCCAATTTTATTAATCGGTACTATTTATATAAAAGTTTTTTAAAATATTAAATAAATTTATTTTTTAAATTTATAATAGTTATATTTTTCGTTACGTGTGTGATACTAAGCTCAGGTAAAACGTTGTTTCTAACGAATCCTAAAGGTGATTTGGTTTGAAGTCAGCATTTACCTTAGAGATTTTTGGTAACCCTAAGAGAATAGTCCACATTTTGCATTGATGTCGAAAGTCACCAAAATCAATACTAGCAAAAGTTACTTCACGATAATTTAGTAGCGCTCAAACTTAGTTAAGATTTAATACTAGCAAGTAGCACACTAAACCAAAATGACTCTAAATAAGAGGTAAAATCATAGAGTTTATTTTTATCAACAAGCACATTCTAGATATATTTTTTTCTTTAAGAAAAAAATCCGAATTACACTTATAAACTATCATGACAGTCTAATTTATCCTCTTAAATTTTAATTCTAGATATTCTATGTTCTAAATTCTTGAAACCATACGAATAATCCCTAAACCATTTTTTGAGCGGATTCCACCCAATTTGCTACACGTGACGCCGTAATCCAATCAACATTAAAAAATCATAGGGCCCACTTGTCGTACATGTATCCTCTCTAGCACTCTTCCTTTATCTCTCGATACGGCGGCGAGCTCGGGCTCTTCTCGGGGAGGGTGCCGGCAATGGCTCGAACGGCGGGATGACGCTGGAGCCAGCGGCCGGTGGCGGAGCTCGAGCCTTGGGGAGTGCTGAAGGCGGTGGCCGGCAGTGGAGCTCGAGCAGCGGGAGGGCACTGGAACCAGCGCCCGTCGGCAGAGCTCGAGCCTCAGGGAGGGCGTTGGAGGTGGCGGCCGGCGGTGGAGATCAAGCGGCAGGAGGGTGCTAGAGCCACCGATCAGTGGCAGAGCTCGAGCCTCAGGGAGGGTGCTGGAGGAGGTGATCGGCAGCGAAGCTCAGAGCAGCGGGAGGGCGCTGGAGGCGGCTTCCAAGAAACGACGGAGGCATTTGTGTCGGCCTCCACAAAACAGCCTCGATGTCGACGTTCAACAGATCGCCAACGTTGTCCAGGCTCGCCGGCGCCATCCACCTGGTGGATTTGTGTCGGATCTTGAGGTACGCCGCCTACCTCGCCCTCAACCTCATCCCCGACTTCTCTTCTGACCCCGCCGACCCGGACCTCCTTCCCCCTCACCGGCCGCCGCCTCTGCCGACCTCACCCGTCACCGGCGGATGGCAAAATGACATATGTGCCTTATAACCTTTTTTTAATTTTTTAATGCTGATCAGACTGCCATATATACGTAGGATTATAATCGTTGAGAGTTAATCATCCGGTTTAAAGACTACGGGGTATAGAACGAGTAATTCGGCTTTTTCTCACACCTTTACTAACCACATGAAGATCAACTTTTACTACCACCCCTTTTTAAATAACTATCCTACTTATATTCACATTTTAATCATTCGTCTTTTATTTAAAAAAACTTGACTCCATTTTAAAATATAAATACTTGCAGTATTTAAAATTTAAAATCTGTATCAAATTATAAATACTTTTAAAACTATTCATCTTATTAATTATCACTCATTTAATTTTCTTTCTATTTTACCCTAAAGCTCCAACTACCCCCTTATTTAATAATTTAATAAGAGGTATCATATTTTTTCTATTTAACCTTAATATTTGCTTAAATCCTTAAATTGCTTATAGAGTACTCTGCTCTAGCATCCTAATAAAAAGTTAGCCGTAAGAAGAAAAGATAAAAATACCCTTATGAATATTAGTGAGTGAACAGTTAAGGATATTTACGAGATAAAAATCTTGTTTTGTTTTTTAGACAAGGTAAGTAAGGATGGTAGAAATTAACTTATTATTTTGAGATAAATTTTAAACTAACAAATCAGCATATTTTTTTAGGCAGAAAGAGTAGAAGGTGATACTAACAAATACTACCCTTCTATTTCTATTTACTTGGATTTATTGACTTTTACTGCTTTAATTTTGATCATTAGTTTTTTAGATGTTTAGACTACCATATGGAACTTTTATATTTACCTTTAGGATAAAACACACTTTAATTATGCCATCATTTAATGATTTTAAAAAAAAAACTAGTGAGAAAAGTGTAAAAATGAATAGAACTCTGGTGCTAATTACTCCGTACTCCGTAGGTACTAAAAATGAATAGAACTCCAGTGTAAAAATGAAAAGTATTTGCAAACATTTGCAAACGAGGTAGTATTCCGTACTCCGACAACCATTACTGAATCACCAGTAGAAGTAAAACCGCGGGGCCCACGTGTAGGCCGCTGAACAGACCAACAGTCGCGGGTCCACAAAACCGGCGGCACAATCCGGGGGTGCCGTGCGCCCGCCCGGTACTCTTTGCCTTATCCCTTCCCCTTCCCTGTGGCCCCCATCCTCTGCCCCCACAACGCCACCAACCTCTCTCTTACCCATTCCTCTCACTGACAACGCTGGCCACCTTCGCTCATACCCCACATGTCAGTGTCAGAGTCTGCGTCCACAGACGTATCAGCTCGGCCTCCGAGGCGACACGTGGAACTCCCCCGCTGTTCCGGCTCTCGCTATAAACCATTTCTTCTCAACCTTTCCCTCTCCCCTCGAGTGCCTCTCGTCTCCTCTCTCTCTTTCTCGCGAGGATTGGCTGTGATCCTGGAGTTGCTTGGCCCGGGGTTTGGTGGATTGGGTGGCGTCCCCGTGAGAATTTTTATATCCGATTAGGTAATTCTCCCCCGTATTCTGTGTAATTACGTTGCGATTTTATTGGGTGGGTTGGTTGTTGTCGTGTTGATCTGCCCAACTCGTACTCTCTTGGTGCTTTGTGTGTTATTCTGGGTTGGAATTTTGGGCTTTTTTTTACAGTTTCTTCTCCCTTCATGGAGTGATTTGCAGAACGGGTACATAACAATGTTCAGTGAGTGAACTATTTGGGGTTTGGGGGGGGGGGGGGGGGGGCGTTGATCATACGCACACGGGGTTGATGATTTGTTTCGTAAGGCATGGTTCATTTTTCCTTGAGCTAGCATCATCTGTTGTTGGATTGACAGCAATCCTTAATTATTGTAAGAGCCCAAGTTTTCGTGAAAGACGAACACTTCCACCTAAAACTCAGTACTCGTGGGGTTTAGTATTGTTTGGCAGTATCTGTATATAATCTGAGAATTTTGTTCAATTTACATGATTGTTTGATGTGCAGAATGGGGCCAAAGAAAGCAAAGTCTATGTCAAGTCGTGATCGTGCCGGGAATGGATGACAAAAATCATATACTCGTCTGCTAGAACTACCATTGTAATATGACTTTTGGGTCCATCGAGAAGTAATTGGTTTATGATCCGTGCTCGCATCGTCACCATGGGAAGTGCTTGTTCTAGGAAGAGAGGCCAGCTGCTGGTCGATGAGGAAGATCTCTACAGTGCGAGGTTCTCCAAGAGCAGCAGTTTCAAGTGGCTGCTGCACACGTTGCCCCGCAGCAGCTTCAATGTGCACCGGAAGGTGCAGGGTCCAGGGCCGGGGCTGTGCCCATCGCTAGTGGAGCTTTGTGTGGCCAAAGTCCGCGAGGTAGTACTTGTGGCCTTGGATGATTGAGTTTCCCGTTCTTATTGCTGCCTGACTTGATGAGGGATGATTTCAGGATATTGGGAGATATTCTGATTTCTCACTGCTGCCTAGAGATCTTAGTCAGCAGGTATTTAATGAACTAGTGGAGTGGAACATTCTCGCCGAAGAGTTGCTTGGAGCTTTTCGCGATTGTGCATTGCAGGTGAAGTGCTTGATCTTGTTTGGCATGCAGTTATGACTGAACTCTAAACACGTTCACAAAAAAATGACTGAACTCTAAACAAGACAAGTCTTTACAAAAATATTGCGAACTCTACGTAATGCAATCCTAATTTTCCCTTCTAGCAGTTCCTAATTTCCCATAAATCAGGCCTTTGAATGTATTATCAGGGAATGAATAAAGGCATCTTGTTGGGACATTTCTTACTGCTTTTGTAAAGGATTTTATAGATTAATTTTCATAAGTTAACTCTTAGGAAACTAAAAGAAAAATGTATTGGTAAAATTTGCCCTGTAAGCAATTGAAGAAAATCCACTCATAGACCAGTTGAGCTCACACGCACAGCAGCTACCTTATTCTGTGTAATTCAGATGATGCTTCTATGCAAAGCAATCACTTTACTTTATGCGCTAGGTCAAGAAAGGACCAAATTTGGAGTTTTTCTTGTTTCTTGGTAAGTTACTCGAGACTACATATCGACTTACTATGCTATTCTTCTACATGGTCACAGGATATTTGCCTGGGAGACTACCCTGAGGTGAGGGATGCTTGGATGGAAGTAGTGGCTTCTCAGGGGCAATCATTGTTATCTGTTGACATCTCTTGCTCTGATGTGACTGATAATGGACTGAATCAACTCAAGGATTGTATCAACTTGCAAAGTTTGGCATGCAATTACTGTGACCAGATATCAGAGCATGGACTTAAAACATTGTCAGGTTAGTGTTTGCTGATAGCCTGATAGTTGAGTTTTCTTCCATCTGTATGATAGATAGGGTGGTGTGAATACTCCTGATCACTAAATATTCTGTTTCTGTGATATATGGTATTACATTTTAATTCTGCAGGCCTCTCAAACATGACATCGCTGAGCTTTAAGAAATGTGCCACTGTTACTGCTGAAGGAGTTAAAGCCTTTGCAAACTTGGTTAATTTGGGTAACTTGGACCTTGAGCGATGCCCGAAGATTCATGATGGACTTGTTCATTTAAAAGGTTTCATGCTATTCCATCAATATATCATTACGATGTAACCACAATCATCTTATTTATTATAAATGTATGACTTAACTGTACCAATTACCATCTGTACACAAAAAGAATGATCATCCAGAGCTTTTTTTGACCGAAGATATACACTGCTTATCTTTGTATTGTAACCAATACAGGAAAGACTGGAATGTTACCTATTTATTCAAAAGCAGCTCAATTGTGAATAAATTTTAGTTACACTTTTGTCAGATCCAATAATAACTTCCTTTTCAGGCTTGAGAAAACTGGAAAAGCTAAATTTGAGGTATTGTAATGGCATCACAGATTCTGATATGAAGCATTTATCAGGTAACACCTTATGTTGAACATCTAGTGTAAAGCAGTGTATGTTATCATACATACTGATCTCCAATTCTAATAAATACCCTTTTCCTTGTAGATCTTACAAATTTGAGAGAGCTCCAACTTTCTTGCTGCAAAATAAGTGATCTTGGTGTTTCTTATCTAAGAGGTATCATTTCTTCCTTTTCTAGTGGAAGCTTAACCATCTAAAGCTACATCCATTTATTTCTGTATTAGTCTGATTGACTCATTGTTTCTATTTATATCATGACCTGAAGTTTCATCTAAAGTTAGCTTCTGTTTCATATTTCATGTTTGTTCTTTACAGGTCTATCCAAGCTAGCTCACCTAAACCTGGAGGGCTGTGCAATAACTGCTGCTTGTTTGGAGGTTATTTCAGGTTTTGCATCTTTTCCTTACGAGTGCTATGTCATCAGTTCACACCCCCACTTCCATGAAAATGTTTTACTAGTGTAGGGAAGTCCTTCGAGGTATTTAATTTGCCTGTTGAAGGGTGCAACATCTGCCAGAATTCATGTAGAGTAATCTATTAAATTCACTACCACAAATGGATATTTAGGGACCTGAAGAAGTGTATGTCATGAAATTCCACACGGCTTTTTTCTGTCTAATTCTATATTTAGTCAACTACCTCTAGGATTTATCCCCTGAGGAATCTCTACTGGTGGATAGGTGGCATTGAATTTTTTAAAAATTCCGTTGCAAGTTGAATGAGAATGACAAAGTGGCTTACAAGTTGAAAGTGCCTTTCTCCTACTATCGGACCAACATGCTGCTCCTTGTAAATGATGTGAGATTCTTTATTACTTTTGGTGCTTAGAGGTGGTGGAATTTCATTCTATTATTTTCAAAGGAAGCTCATTGTTAACTTGAGGCACATTTTCTTCTTCTTTTTTTCAATTGTATACTTCTCTGTGAAACATAAGCCTACCATGTTATTGTTGTGCAGCTAGTGAGTAGAAAACTGATTTATAGAAATCTTTAGTCGCCTAATATATTTCTCTGTACTGACTGTACAGTATGTTTCACAACTCTGGTGTATTACTCTTTGATGTAATCTATTTCATGATTACATGAACACTTAACAAGCTCCCTGTTTGGTGAGAGAATATTTTCATTAAAAGTGATGCTATTTCAGGATTGGCTTCATTGGTATTGTTGAATCTTAGTAGATGTGGAATATATGACGAAGGATGTGAGCACTTGGAAGGTAAGGAATATAACTTCTTGTTGTTTGACTTTTTGGTGAACATTGTTTGCACAGAGCATTGTTTGTGATCTACAAATAGGAAAAATATGCCCTTGTTTTTGTGCTAAAGATGACAAGCTAAGTAGTTTAATTGGTCAATGCTCAATATACATCTGCTCAGTTCACCTACCATTTTTTTCAACTATAGTTAAATTGTTTGTGATCTACAAATAGGAACGTGTGCCACTTTATGTCTTGTTTTGTTGTGTAAGCTGACTGTATTCAGTCCTAGTTCTTTGTCCTGCATGGTTGCACTTCTTGTTTAGGTTTTTTGCTGGTCTTGCCTTGCAGGTCTTGTCAAGTTGAAGGTTCTCAATTTAGGCTTCAACAATATTACAGATGCCTGTTTGGTTCATCTAAAAGGTAAATAGACTCATCATTATTTATCTTTGTATGATATTGTACATCATTGCAGAATAATGTTTAAAATTTAGCATTCTAGCATCCAAATCTCAAGTACTTTGATCTAAGAGACAAGTGAGTTTTATATTTCATGGTAAAGTATTGTTGTGAAAATTCCATAGAATTTGATCACTATTACTTAAGAAAAATAACTTGTGCTTTCTGAATATGCCAGTATGATATTTTCTGTCATTAAAATTACTGATAATATGAGACTAATGCATACCAGAAAAGGCTTCTTCAAGAAGAATGTTGCACTTTTGCCATGTCATTTTTGTTCAATATATATGTATATTCTGCATTAAGTGAAAGGTGCACCTGTTTAATGTATTGATTCTTCTGGAAACGCGTCAGAAGTATGACATCATTATATACTATATATACTAAACAACACATGAAGTGGGAGAGCTTTCTGATGTTCTTCTGTTCTAGAATTGATCAATTTGGAGTGTTTGAACTTGGACTCATGCAAGATTGGCGACGAGGGGCTAATACACTTGAAAAGTGAGTTCCTCAGTGTGCATTGTTGTCTTTTTTTTTCCTGCTTGTACTTCATAAAACACTGAAGACACAGAACCACACAAAAAGCCTCATGTACTAAGTCGTAATTTGCTTCTGTTTAATGGCACAACGTATTACCGCTTTTACTAGACTAGTTTACAATTGTCAGTTTAGCATTGACGAAGTATTCTTTGTTCCTCATGGAATTCTTAATTAGTTTAATTGTTTGTATTACTGTTAGTTTCTCAGCGTGCATTGTTGTCTTTTTTTTTCCTGCTTATCTTGTACTTCATAAAACACTGAAGACAGAGAACCACACAAAAAGCATCGTGCACTAAGTCGTAATTTACTTGTATTTAATGGCACAAAGTATTACCGCTTTTACCAGACTAGTCTACAATGGTCAGTTTAGCATTGACGAAGACTTTGTTCCTCATGGAATTCTTAATTAGTTTAATTGTTTGTATTACTGTTAGTTACACTTTTTTTTGCTGCAAATCATTGGTTGTACATCTTTCTGTGCTGTAGGACTTCTGCAACTAAGAAGCTTGGAACTTTCAGACACAGAAGTTGGGAGCAATGGACTTCGTCATCTCTCTGGTTTGTTTAGTCTTCTGTACAAATGCTAGTAGTGTTGACTTTCATTTTCGTTTATTTTTTTAAAAAAAATAATAATATAATGATGTTTGGTTCAATAGATTTATGGATTTTAGTGATTATTTTAACAATCAAAGCATTACTCACAACAGTTCTTCAAATAATATATTTCCTCAGGGCTACGGAATTTGCAGAGCATCAACCTCTCTTTTACATTGGTTATGGACGTTGGCTTGAAGAAAATTTCTGGCTTGAATTCACTCAGATCCCTTAATCTTGATAATCACCAAATCACAGATAATGGCTTGGCAGCTCTTACATGTATGCCCTCATTTTTGGTAAAATTACATTGTTCACCATTGTTTACCAGCTCTCACATGTAAGATACTACGCATTAGACATACTATCTTACACATTTTAGCAATTTTATTGAATAGAGCAGGATTGAAAGCTATGTTATTTTCTGGGGCATGTAGAGTGTTGATTCTTACGTCTGTTTAGCATGTGTTCCTTTCCTCTCAAGGTTCGATGTTTCACTTTTGATTGAATGGTGACTGTTGTGCATTATGGTAAGAATTTGGTTACAAGGTTAGGATCTGGATTCTCCAGTTCTGTAATGTTGTGTAGTCCTTTGGTTGTATTTTGCCTTGAAGTGACATTTGTTTAATGCAGGTCTTACTGGGTTGATACACCTTGATCTATTTGGAGCTCGTATAACTGATGCTGGCACAAACTGCTTGAAATGTAAGTGTCCATGCTAAGGTTCTGTTTACTAGTCTGGTGCTTTTGGATTATTGGAACAAGCTAGTTCACTGTAAGAATTAAGATAATGGCACGTTGGGCCTTTTGCACTTGTGTATCACCGAGAGCTTGTCATTGTGCACACATCAAGCAAATCATATTACCTATGCATTCTATCGAAACTTCTTTTCTCAACCTTTGCTATTATTAGCATTGAAGATGACATCTTGGTGCATTTTTTACTGGGAAATTATTAGCCTTGGAAATATAGGGGTTTATCGTTATTTTTAAGCATCAAAGTATCGCGTAGCACTTAATCTGTTTTCTAATTCATTCTTCAGATTTCAAGAATCTACAGTCCCTTGAGGTCTGCGGTGGGTTAATTACAGATGCTGGAGTGAAGAACATCAAGGACCTCAAAGCTCTGACGCTGCTTAACCTATCTCAAAATGGCAGCCTCACTGACAAATCCTTAGAGCTGGTCTCTGGTATGTCTCTTGCGCTCTTCATGAATGAAAGCCTGTTCTTTCAATACACAATCTATTTATCCGCATAACTTTGATGTTTACAGGCCTCACTGCTTTGGTCTCACTGAACGTGTCGAACTCTCGGGTGTCAAATTCCGGACTCCACCATCTGAAGCCGCTCCAGAACCTGAGGTCCTTGTCTCTGGAGTCCTGCAAGGTGACCGCGACTGGGATCAAGAAGCTTCAGTTGGCTGCCCTCCCCAATCTCGTTAGCGTGCGGCCGGAGTAATCTGGTAGCTGCACCTGTATCCACATGTAAATACCCACCTGCTTTAGAGCAGGACAAATGTACATATTCCCACAAGAACAAATTTGAGCGATTGTACGTCAGTCCTGCTTGTATCTGGTCGCCCTAGTGCTGAAGGCTCTGATGGATGACCCAAGTGTTTAAGAGCTGGCACATATTTAGGCTGTGTAAATACGTAACAATGCTGACGGGAAGGAACAACTGTAAATATGTCGTGCTTCCTCCGCATTTTGGATGCTATGTAATGGTTCGTGTTGTCGTGTAAATTAACTGGTATTGTTGCTAGACCTTTTCCCCCAAAGGCTGATGGTATCATAATACTGTCAGTTTTCCCCTAACTGAATTTTATGCCAGTTTCAGCGAACGCCAGCTGCTGTCTGGTTCGTGTAATTGCGGCAACCAGCGGCCAACCATGGGCAGCTGCTGCCGCCGGCCGGGCGGACACGGTGATCGCTAGTCTTCCTACGTTGCCAAGTATTAGACAGCAACGGCAGGCGACCCTCGTCCGACAACGCCAACGCAGGGACCGGGTTTTTCAGGTGTTGCAAACATATTTCCAGTTTCAACGAGCAACTTTGAGATATTCATCGACAGATGCAATCGTCACAGTAAACACGTACTAGGAACCACGGCGATAAAGACGGTTTTAACTTTTCAAGTCTTATCAGAGTATCAGTTACATTTTGCGTGGGCTTAATTTACAAGAATAATCTATCCCTGCAAGAAAGGCAGGGATATAAAATATTTACAACTGCTATGTGATTGGGCACCCTTTGACAACCCACATGATATTTCCAGCAAAATCGCTTCGGCATCTCCTGAAAGCAATGAGAGCAGCGTCAAAAAAGGATAGCATGCTCAGACGGGAGAAGTTAACTTACCATAAGGTAAATTTGATGAGCTTACCGTGATGGAGATTCCAACCGAGAAGAAAAATCTAGCAAGGATGAAAATAATCTACTTGAGCAGCATCTGTGAAAGCGAACACTTGTTGAAGTTTAGCCAGTTAAACAACAGCCCCATAGAGCCTGGTGTCGCTGGCTGACGAATACCAGTTTCTCGTCTTTGTAATGCTCTCACAAATTCCTCTGAGCTCAAGTTCCCATCATGATTTGTGTCAAACACATGGAAAATGATGTCAACTACTCTGTCAGTTAAGTCAACACCACAGACCTACATCACAAACCAAAAAGGAAATGGAATAATTTAGTGGATGTACAATAGTGATAGTAATCAAGTATTGAACAGCAAGAATTATCAGTTTAGTAAGTGAGCATTAAGATAACAGAATGGACACGGTGATCATTTGATCAAGAAAAGCCTCAAAATCAATTCTTTTGCTTGGAGATATCAAATTTAAGTACGATAAACTTAGTAGCCAAACTTACATGGTGCGCCGCACGCTTGAGATCCTTCTTTGTCAACAGCCCATTTACTTTCCCATAAGTAAAGATAGCCATAGCCAGCAGCTCCAATCTTTGTCGCAAATCAGCAAAGGATTTAAACTCCTAAAGCCCCCAAGGAATATACGTGAGGATCAAATGAGGGAAAAGAACCATAAAGAAAAGTACAACTTGGGATCATGCAGCAAGTCAAACCTCGAAGGTGATGTGCACTCCTTTGAGATCATGATTGTTGTCTAAATTATCAATTCTATCAAGTAGCTTGTTAATGTGATTCATGTCAGCAGAAGCGACCATTGATAATGCAAAATCCTTTGCTGGGATAGTGTTAGAAGACTTGATGTCATAATGACTGAATTCCAGACGAATAATCTACAGATGAATAATAATAACAGAGATTCAGAATTGCACATACAAAACATCTACTTTCTTGTACCAGGTAAGTAACAAATGATTGTACAGATTATTTTGTCCTTTTATGCATTTTGATCAAATAACATCAGTATGTACCACTATTTTGAGGATATAAGCTTCAGCAAGTATAGAGACGATGAGAGAACGCAGACACGGTATGCTGGAACTTTTGGTCAGATATGATAAAGTTGGGTGTTTTTTGTGCAGAAATATTTATGTAGTGGAAAAGGCGGGAAAACAATACACGTACAAAAAAATTCTTACAAATTTTTTACAAAAAATGGCATGCTGTGGTTGCATCTTGATTTTCTGCTGATTGAATCTAATGGTTGAGATATTTGTTTGTAAGGGTTTCGTAAGAACTTTTTAGTACGTGTAGCACTACTAAAAAAAGGAGATGTCCGGTTTACATTTCACTATGCAAATACAGTCTCAGATTCTCAGTTTAGTTAAGTCGTAAGCAGTTATTAGATGGTCATTTGTGATAAGTCACTGGACTAAATTCTTACAGAAATAGAACAGAAGAAAGGAATCACCTCGTCATGCAATCCTTTCAAAAAATTTGTAAACTTGTCATAGTGTAGAGGTTCATTCCCATCATTACCAAAGAAGTACTCAACCACTCCACCATTTTCCACAGGCTCACCAACTTTTAGTCCAGTACGCAAGCCATATCTATGGGTGCCTCCTTGTCTGTTATAGGATCGCATCAGTGCCATTACTTTCTTGAACTCTTCTTTGTGTATCTCCCTGAAAATGGCAAGTAATAGATAAGGACAACAAAATAACAGAAAATAAGCTGGCCAAAATTTGTTCATACCCCTCTTTTACCATCAACTAACAAGTGATGCTCATAAAGAGCTGGTCTTTTCTGGACGAGAAGAGAAATTAACTGCATGCGAATGGTCACAGGTAAACAACATAGCACAAACAAGACAATATTTAAATGCATCCTTGTTTATGCATAAATCCAATAGCACAAAAAGTGAAACATACCTTTAGCAGCTTCAGTAATAAAAGGAGTACACATGAAAAGAAAAGGAATGCTGAACTAAACCAAGAAAAATGGTATATACAGTAACCTTTTGGTTTTTCCCATTAACTATCAGACTCAGTGGTTTTGTTAAACATGCAAACAGAAATGCATCAGTTTTATTAATTAAAGAACAGCTGTACGACAGATGCATATCATTCTGAAAGCAAGAACATGTTGCTAGAACAAGTGCAATAGTAGAAATAGAACTCACCCACTGTGGTCAACGTCAAACATTTTGAAGGCCGCACTGAAACTTGACTCGGGAATGCTGAGCAATGTCACAAAAAAGATGTACCTAGAAAGCCACCACAAGCATAATCAGCATCAAGCATATTAAGGAACTGCTACTTAGAAATTGAACATATGCAAATGATGAAATAGGGTGCAGAAGTCTATGATATTGACTCAAGGAATCTTCATGACTTCATCTAAGTCTCAAAGGGAATCATTGCAAGATCCCAGCGGCAGTATTCAGGCAAAAGTTTAAACCCTTTAATTCAAACATTCTGAAAAAACTAAGTGATTTAAGTATTCCACCTAGGACGGATAAAATGCACTTACTCGGCAAAGGAAATGAGCCTATCACCGTTTGTGTCAAACAGCATGAAGAACTCAGATGGAGCACAGTGCAACTCTCCAGGATTGCGTTCCCCCCTTAATCTTCCTTCCCTAACTATGTTCGACTCCGATGGAGGGAAAACAGGAACTACTGCTCTCATCAAGTCAGCAGGCAACATGAATACTTCCCCTTCAGGGTTCCGCACAGATGCAAAATATTCAAAGATCTACCAATGGAGACACCAGAATTAGGAATTAGAAAACCACGAGCCAACTGAAACAAATGAGGCTGAGTTACACTCAAAGCAGAAAATTACCTTCTCAGGAGGGCTGAGCAGCCGTACCCGTTTCTCGTAATTGAAGAACACCCTTTTGCGGAATGAATCTATTGAAGTAAATCAGTTAAATCATCAAACCATTCTACAACTTCAACTTCACAGAGCAGATGGGTTCAACGCACATGTAATTAGTGACTAGCGAGAGGCAGTAACGCGCTTAGAAAAAGCAGAAAGCGCCAAAGACTTTCCTACACTAAAAACGGCCGCATCATCTAGTTTGGATTTTCTCTTCAGAAGTTGTCGCTTATCGCTTATCTGAAGATAGATCAGTGCGACAAGGAAATCGCCGTAACGATCGCAGATCACCAACAGCTCATCCCAAAAAAAGAAGTGCCCAGAAACGATAGGAAAAGTAGCAGCGACGCTACGGACGCCACTGTTTATGGGAGAGAACGTGACAAAGCGGGGTAGCTTTACAGAGCAAAGCTTAGTAGAGAATAAAGAAAAGCAGCACGGGACGGCGGTGACGCGCAAACGGACCGGACTCCATGGAAACGATCGCGAGATCAATCGTGCGGCGGAAAGTAAATCGGGGGGGCAAAGAAAGCAAGCTCACCTCCGAGGAGGAACCTCCTCTTCCGCCCTCGCTCCTCCACGGCGCTTGCGCCTACTGCGCCGGCCGAGATCTGCCCCGCCGGGGCGTCGGCCACCTCGCCGGAGTCCGCGAGGGAGGGGGGCACCAGCCACAGACCCAGCCCGGACCCCACGACCGCCACGGCGGCGGAGGCTAGCGCCCCCTCGCGTCCTAACGGCGCCTCCGCCGCAGCGCTCGACAGGAAGCCGCGGGCCGGCGGCGGCGGCGGCGCCCCGAACCGTCGGACGGCGGACCGGAGGAGGGCTGCGCGGGGGAGGAGCGGAGCCATGGGAGGAGCGTCGGATCGGCGTGCCGCAGGCGCGGGGGAGGGTTTGGTCGTTGGTTGGAGGTAAGAGCGAGGTGGTGGTTACGCAGCGCACTTCCGCGGAGTGGGAGGAGGAGGAGGCGGCGATGCGTAGGTGTGCGTGTGCAGCGGAGGAAGAGGAGACGAGGAGAAAATGCGGGGCGAGCGGGTGCGGGTGGGCCTCTTTTTTTATTGTGGTGGTGAAGTCACTTGACTTTGCGGGGTATTTTTGCTACGGCCACCTGAAAGTTGCATTGCTGTGCACACGGAGAAGGAGCATCTCGCTTTTCACTTTTGCTAATATATATGTGCCGTATTCCTTTGTGAAAAGAGCTCCTAGGACTCTAGGAGTACATCAATACAATGGTCTGCACACGGATTGGAGTCATTGCTATTTTTTAGTCGACAATCTGGTTTATGCGGAAGGTTTATATGGTATATATAAGTCAGAAAGGTGCTTACATGTACGCGGAAACAAGTTGAAATATATTTAGGGATGGATGGCGACATGCTTGTTCGGCTGAGATTGCAGCCGCAGCGGCAGCGGCAGCGGCTGCAGCAACAGTACCACCACGAAAGAGAAACACATGACCGCTGTAGCGGCTGAGCTGTACAGCCGCTTTCAAGCTATGCCGAACAAGCCCACGTTCGCTCACACATGTTGGGATAGCTAATTGATCATCATAGACAACGTACGTGCGTGACATGGCAACACTGTTGGGAGATACAGCTACTCACTGTCGTGACTGACCTAGCATGGAATGCCATGTTTCACCATTAATCCAACATAAAGATCATTACAATTACTCCGTGAAGACTTGTAAATTCCTTCGTAGGGCAGGACCCAGTCGCGCTGACCGTAGGCCGTTACCACCGGATAATTCTTTTGTGCACCACGAGTCTCCATGAGTGGCCAATGATTTGCGTGTAGGATTAAACCTTGGCAATTGGGAGAAACTGGCCTCAGGTCAGGTGGCACGGCGCCACCGGCCGAATCGAATTCTGATCCCGTCTCCGTCCCCAACGCTTCACACCATGACACCCGGGCCCACCTGCGCGGGCCCCACCTTTGAGAGAATCCAGGCCGGTAGCGAGGTCTATACGTACGTTGCCCGCGAGGGGGCGCGGGGACCCCACCGGAGCGCTGCAACCACCGCAAAACCGCCCACGGTTCTGGAAGACGCAGTCAAATTCAGGTGCGATTTGGTTCGTGGCCACTCGCTCGGATGAGATCCAAAGAAGTGGACGCCATCTCAATGGCTCGACTGAACCTGCACAGTGGTTCTCGGTGAGATAAATGACTTCGGATTGGGCCTCCCAGCATGTCACAGCATTGAAAATGTTGACATGCTCATCCACATAGTAAATCACTCGGTCTGTTTTAAAACAATCTAATATACAATATGAATTTATCGGATCTAGATATTATCTAAATTTATTATAATAGGTAATATCTGTACTTATATTATAATATTTTAAAATAAAAGGTACGCCAACTTACGCACATGTGACCTTTCGTTTCGTTTCGTTTCTTTTGTTTTTTTTCAGCCTGTTTTTTGAGTTTTGATTTTGTATTGAGTAAAGATTTTATAAATTTAACGACTAAATTATTAACATGTAATATCTAACCGTGCACTTATATTATAATATTTTAAAATAAAAAGTGCTCCAACTTGCTAACCAGCTCATCAGGCATAAGTGACCTTTCTTTTGTTTTTTTGTTCAGCCTAGTTTTTGAGTTTTTGATTTTGTATTGAGTAAAGTGATTATAAATTTAACAACTAAATTATTAACATGCTATAATATTATCTATCTATTTTAGATAGCAATAACAATAATAAATGAAATTATCAGAAAAACTATTAGAATTCTCTCATTAATGGCATACCATCATGCAAACTCTAAGTTGGTGTGGGTAAACGGTGAGCCATCAAGTCATGCCATCTCTTGCACTGTAGAAGAAGGTGGGCCATGTCATGTCGGACATGTTAGCGCACGGGCATAAAACGAAGTGGTCCGGTTGCACTAACCTAATATGCATGGTCTATTCAAGGCAAGTGAGGAGCGCACTCCACACACCCTCCCTCGCACTCCACTCAGTTTGAGTCGAAGGAGGTGGCAATGCCACTACAGTGCAGGTGATGATATGGCTTACCATTTCGCCAAGTAGAGTATGGGGATTTATGAGTCAACAAGAGGTATTATAGTTTTGTGATAATTTATTTGCTATCGTTATAACTATTTAAAATGAATCGCTAATATTATAGTAAAGTAGTAGTTTATTATATAAAATTTATTCGTTCGTATTTTTAATGGAAGGAAATTTGCAGGATATATTGATGTTGCCCAGTTTCCAGCCTTACCACCTATCAGACAAACATGAGCGGCACTGAAGATAATTTCATAACCCATATTTCTCTTTTTAATTCAAAAGGAGATCATATATTCAGCAGAAAATCAAAGAAATGGTACAAGTGCCTCGCAATCACCGTTCCATGTTATGCTCATCGCGTTTTGTTAATTCACATTCAGAAAGTATTTATAAGAACCATACAGTGCTGCATCATTGTTAACTGCAAGTTGGGAGTTGGGAAATACTGAAGTTCAGAGCACTGAAAACAGACCCCAAGAACTGCCATATGTATACACACCCCAAGTTTCATCCCTTCGACAACCGGCTGTATGCTGGTAACTACTAAGATCGCAAACTTTACAGCACAGGTACAGATGAAAACAAAATAACTCTCCCACTCAACAGGGACGAATCAAGCAACAGTAGGACAACACAGCACTGGAATATGAAGTGATAAGGCCAACTATAGACACCGAGCTGATCATTTTCTCCAAAATAGTTTGCGTTCATGCTCAAACTTCAAGGCTTCTATCTTGATGCAATCCAACGCGACATCAGTGGAGCTGTTGACTCCGAGGATGTCTGAATGATCCGCTTGCATAGAGCATCTGATAAACTGGCTTTATCCTCGCTATGAAAACCACACTCACTAGGATTCCACAGAAACAAACAATGGCACAAACGTAGAAGGTAAGCCTGAAACAGTCAGGCCCAAGGCAGGTTGAAGGTTCCAGCACGCCTGGTTGCTGCTTTGCCGCCTCCTTGTCATAGATATAACCAGTGAGAAGAGCTGAGAAGAAGAATGCACCTAGGGGATTCACTAACAACATGAAGTTGTACATCAACCCAAAGTCCTTCAACCCAAAAAGTTCTGAGACTGTCGGGATCATGACAGCAAATTGGACACCGTAACATATGCCCAGGAATGTTGTGGACACATAAATCAAGCTATGAAGGCCAGTTGCGAAAAGGAGGAAGGTTATGACCATGATTATTTGCGTGCACATCATCCAAAAAGGACGAGGAAGCATTCTTGACCTGCAATCAGGTTTTACTAAAATCATTTTAAAGAAGCAGCAACTAATAGTTATCAAGCATCTAGCTTAACAACAAGAGTAAAGAAAAAATCATAGGATTGTGGATGAATAGGCATATGCAAAGTGACTGCCAGTCCGCAGGAGATAAATATCAGCGGCCAGCTCATCTGAGTGGTCTGCCAGGATTTCATAGAAGCGCTCAGGTAAAAGTGGCTTGATATGGTCATATGGAGTAATATTGGTACATCACAGTAGGCAAGAACAGAAAATGTTACTACTTCAGCTTATGTTAGCTGCTATATGTGTCAGCTATGCAATGATAGAAATTGAATTAATAAAGTAGTTGCAAACTGGTCAAAGGGAGCTGACCTTACGAAATATTCAGAGACAGACCCACCAAGGATACGGCCAACAAAGTTGCAGAAGCCGAAGAGGCACAATAAGACAGTAGTATCATCAGCACCAACAGCCATTCCAACCTGAGCAAGGTTGTTCAGAACAGTGACACCAGTTCCAACTCCACAAAAGTACACAATACATAGTAGCCAAAAATCTGCCTTAACCAATGCTTCTCGGAATGTGAAATCATCCCCCCTTCTGGGCCCTCTTTTCTTTTTCAAATTCACTGCTCCCTCACCTTCAGCCAAAAGAAGATCCACATCGGTAGCCTCGTCAGAATTGTTGGCTCCAGTGACAAATGCTGAAGTGCCACCAAGAAGTGGTTCTGAATTCTCTTGATCCAGACCAGACAAACTATCAGTCGAATAAGACGGTGCAAGGGTGCTGGTCTTTTCCCTTTTTGGTTTGTTTGGATAAATAGTCATTTTTATTGGTATTGCAAATGGAGCAAGGAGCAAAAGTATCATTATACCAAACAAAAGGTAGGTAATAGTCTCACTTAGTTTTAAAGTATCGCCAAGAATTGTAGCTACCATAAGATATACACCGAGAACCACACTAGAGATCTGCGTGAACATGAAATGACTGTGCTCTGCTGCGTTGTCCTCATCCAGTGATGGAGTGCAAGGCCTAACAAAATACATCACCAGAATACATGCGGTGGGGATCCCCAAAGCAAGCAATAGCAAAAGGTTTGTGGGAGAGTTCTGAAGCATTCCATTAAATGTTTCTGTGTAGACAGCAGCACTGACAGCAACATAGCCCTTGATCAGACCAGCAACAGTTCCCCGGCTGAGAGGAAAGTTCCTCATATTGGTCACAAGCGCAGCGGTGCCCAACCATGCACTGCTGTTTGTGCCAATACATAAAGCTATGCACAACTGCAAGAGGCATACAACAAAATATGCTGAATACAAAAAAAGACACCCTTGAAAGTATTGAGCTACAACATGAGCAAGAAATATCATATATGGATAATTCATCAGGCATTTGAGACAGAATTTTACCAAGATGCTGTTCCATGATTTAGGAAGCTAAGCCAACAGGATATACAGTTCTATGCACATAATACTGGTCAGCATTTGCACACTCGCCAGCATTACAGATAAAATCTTGATGGTAAACAAACAATTGCCTTTTAAGCGTGCACGTACTTTATTTTCTTTATCAGATCTCTCCATGAGGATAGCATGCACATGACGGCTAGCCTGATTTACTAGTACAGAACCACTGAAAAGACATGATATTTAAAATTTTGGATCATTTGATATTCAGAACATTTGCAATTACAGGAAATTCTTGCAACATTCAAAGAAAATAAGACTGCCTTAACAGTGGCTTCTTTGGGAGACAACTCTACTTTGTTGGAAAAACTTGTAGAATAACCAAGAAAGAACAAAGATGCCTCACACCCAACGTAGGGGGGGGGGGGGGCTGACTTTGATATATATAGCCAATGTACAACAGATCCTATAATCTAGGAGATACAATGTATTTATAGCTATATAATAACTAATACCTGTCCGCAAGTCAGAACGCGAGGATCACGGACATAAAGACTGGACCTAAAATTAGTAAACAATTGAACTGGCAAGCCTCTGGTCATAAAATCCACGAACAGGTGAGATGATGGGACATTTAAGACTCGAACTTGTCCCAAAGCAACTTCTCGTAGATAAAATATATGTCAATTTTGATATGCTTCGTACGACAATGATAAACCGAATTGGCTATCATATAAACAACACTGACATTGTCACAGTAGACAACTATAGCAGAAGCAATTGAGACATCGCAATGAATCGGCTCGAAAGGAGCAAAAGTTCTAGAAGACAAACTAGAGAAGGGTAGAGGCATGTGTTTGCCTAACTGACATGCATGACACAAAGAACAATCCTACTTCCTACTTAGCGCTATGAATGGCCGACAGCTTTTGCAAGGTGTGGACGGCGATGGGAGTAGGGTGACCAAGACGACGATGTCGACAGCAGGGTGACCAAGACAACACCACAACGAAGACGAGGTGGCAAGGAAACAATGGGCGACGACTGGTGGGATGGCAGTGGAGGAGGGTGTAGAGGTTGCCACAATTATTGCAACAAAGAATCACCCGTCGGGTCCGCAGGTCCTTAACTGAAAAACCAAACTCATCAAACTCAATGGAACATTTGTTATCGTGAGTAAATTTGCAAACAGACAAAGCTACAAACTAGAGAAGAGGCGACAAGGACGTTTTTGAATGCAAATTTGGTGGTGTCAATAGGTAAAAAGGAAGTGCCATGACAAATGACGAAAATGGTATGCCCGTTGCCTACTATAATAAACATATGAGTTGGGCAAGCGGGTAATGAGTATACCGTCGGTGGAGGACATGTGAGAGGTGGTGCGGTGAAGTACCCATGGACTTGGGCTCTACACGGAGAGCTGGTTCAAGGCCGCCAAAAGACCAACTAGTCCCAGTCTTGCTGGGCCACCATCAGAGCCTAAAGGCCGATTGCTGAAGGAGACGAACGGACCAACGAAAGTGATATGGGCCTATGAAAAAAGGCCCAAGAATGCCTGCAAACAGTGCGTGCCATGCTGCTTGTGGAGTAGCTCATGGGTTGAAGCACACCCATGGCCTGGTTAGGTGTGGTGAAGCCAAAGTCGCAGCCGCCTGCTACGTGTAGCCGCCACCACTGGTGGTCTGTTAGGTGCCCTGGCGGGCACTATTGTGGCTGCATCCATTTTTGCGATTGTTGCATTTGTTGCCGCTTTGAGCCTATCCACCAAAGGTGGATGATGCTGGCGAAGCGTAGGTCCCCAACGACCTTTGTCTCATTAGCGAGACAAAGTTCCTTCAACAACAGCGAGTTACGTGCAACAGCGAAGGTGGGAAGCTCTAGTGCGATGGCAATGTGATATGCCATGTTGGAGAAGTGGGAATTGAGCCCGCGTAGAAGATTGAGGACAAGTTGGGACTCGGAGACGAGATGGCCGATGTCGTGGATGGCATGTCACCTTGTTGCATGGAGTGAAATTCATGGTTGATGTAGATAGCGAGTGGTTCCTTGTTATCTTGAAACATGTTATGGATGGCGACCCACAGATCACATGCAAATTAATGCGGCTCCATGGTGAGGTCGAGGCCGTTGTCGGTGACCGAGCCGAATAACCAGCTATGGACACAACAGTCTGCCTGCTCCTAGGCAGAATCGGTAGGGCACGAAGGAGCAAAGCCATCGATGTGGTCGAGGAGGCCAAACTTTCTGCACATGGAAGTGAAGAAGGCCTTCCACTTGTAGTTGGGGTGCTTCGACTCTAGGATGATGGGAACATTAGACCTGACAGTGACCGTGGCATAAGGGTTGACAAAGACAATGACGACGGACTCGTCGAACGAACCAGTGGAGGAGGGGGCATCGAACGATGGCGACGTGGCCACTATGGTGGAGGAGAGTGTCAACGATTGCGTGGAGATGGTCGACATGGTGTCATGGTGATGAGAAGTGTGTGGCGCAGAGGAAACACGACAAGCACGGAGATGGTGCAGCAAAGATGTGGTGACAAACTTGGCACGGTGAGGTGGACATAACACAAGGGAATTGCGGCACAAGTGAGGTGGATGTGGCACAAGGGAGTCATGTACAATAACTAAGAAAGAATAAGGATGCCTCACACCCAACGTGGGGGACAACTTTGATATATATAGCCAATGTACAATAGTTCCTATAATCTAGGAGATACAATGTATGGACATCTATACAATCGCTAATACAACTACATAGTTAATGGAGTATCTTGATTCATGAATTGAGTTTGTCGAACATATTAGGACGATCATGAAACAAAAAAGGGATTAATTTTGTCCAAGAAGGTCATTCAGCGGCTGCGATTTTGAAGATGAAGACACTGATGGTAAAGTGATTGGTGTTTGTATGGAAATTTTGGTGAACTCTGAACTTAAAAAAGATATTAATTGTCGAGTCAGAATTCCAAATCATTTGGTAAAAATTTCTTACAGTGACTAAAAAGTTACTCGGTGTAATACCAATATCTTGTTGGATAGATTAAATCTTGGCTCAAAACAACAAACAATTTTCCCTAAAACAATGCAAATGCAAAAAAGTAAGATAGTAGGTCTAATGTCTGTCTCTAAATTATGAAAACATTAATACATACATAATGGGTTGGCATTTTAGAGTTTAAACATTCAGGGTCACAAAAAAGCAACACGCATGCAAATATAATAAAAAAAACAGCTACACAACACAAGACCAGAACATGTTTATACCAGTAAGCGCACAACGCTAAGGATGAATGAACTACGCTGTTCTTCTTTGGCATGCTTTTACATTGTCAATGCATTTTGTAATGGAAAAGGTCCCAACAAAAATTGTTTTCATACCAACTTCAGCAATAACCTTCCAGTGGTCACAAGCAAAATTGAATGCCATACCCAGGCATTGCAAGTCGGATGGCTATTCAAAGTTGAAAACCACCAAAAGTTGAGCAACCATCACATTCAGGAATCTCAATCATGCTGTATTGGGTATTTGGGTGTCAGCCAATGCTTCAATCAAGTAATACAAACTTAGACCATGTAAAATAAAGAGACCCCTAATGTCATCTCCTACAAATCCAACTCATCTAGAAATAACCTCAGATACAACCTCTCTGATCTCTAGTAGTTTGTCTCTATCATCAATGCCATTACAATTCCTTTTTTTGTTTATCGCATACTCACCTCACAACTCTCACTCTTGCATGTCGGTGTCCCTCTCATGTTGTCTCTTGTATAAGAGATGGCACATTCTCTCACTTCACCCCCTTTCTCTGCCACCTAGTTTTTTTTTTTAATATCATGGCAACTATAAGAGACAACCTAGATAGCACTACTGAGCATGCCTTACAACTTATATTTTAACCTCATCATTTATGGCATAATCTTTATATATGTGTCACACAGATAATGTTGGGGACTAACAATAACCATAGTTTTCTGTTGCTGCTGCAACAGTAGCACTCATGTAAAACTGAACACTAAATTCTTTACACATAATTTACTAAAACCAGATATTTGAATCGATTAAAGTCAGCCTTACTGCTTCTTGAAAATATAAGTTCAGTTCATCAAATTAAACAAAATCATTTTTAGGGCACTATCTTGCCAAAATCTGTCACCAACACTAAAACCATATAAAAAGCTGTAGTGATGAGAATACACCAGTTCGAGTTGGCAGATTTGTGAAATTAAATTTCTAGGTTTGCTGTGGCTCTCAATACTGGAACCAATTATTCCCCATTTGCAACTTGCAAGAATGATTGTTTAAAGAGTCAACAATGATTTACCTAAAGAATGGACCAAAGCCTGAAATCTGTTCTACCAAATGGCAGGAAATAAAGAACTCCATATTCCACATTTGGTTTCACGCTTACTTTAAGAGCAAAATATCTACCAGTGTTATTGCCAATCATACAGTTAAAAACACTCGCACATGTAGGCACAATGATTTATTTGCTATGGACAGAAAACTAGTATCTTGCAACATTCTACAGATGCCGCTAGTCGATCATCACCTTCGGCGTTTGTTCAGTCAACCAAGGCATATCCAGAAATTACGCTCCAAAAGGACAGTAATCGAAATAAAAAAAAGACGAAAATGGGAATTTGAAGAGCTGTGTGCTAAAATTTTAGGCCTCAATTAAAAACTGTTCTTCGCCACCATCATCATTCAATCCCCCATGAGGCGCTCAAACCAGGCAAAAACAGCGGAAACCCCCACGGAAACAATCAAAGCTAAGACGAGCACACATCCGTGGATGCAAACGAGGACAGAGAACGGTGAAAGGAGGGCGATGCGAGCGTACGTACCACCCAGTAAGGCATGACGAGGGTCTTGGTGACGGCGAGCCAGAGCGTGCCGAAGCCGAGCAGGGCGCAGGCGGAGCCGATGACGAGGATGAGCCACGGCGGGAGGCGGTTGGCGAGCACCCCGGGGACGAGCCCGACGTTCTCGCCGACGTCGTTGGCGACGCCGAGCATGGTGAGGGCCTTCTGGTTGTAACCCAGCGCCTCCTTGATGGCGTGCGAGTAGAGCGGGAACACGTAGGCGCTCCCCGCCGCCACCTGCACCCACACCGCCGACGCCAGCCCTACCCACGGGGGCCGGCTCCCCGCTTTCACCTTCACCACCCCTCCTTCTCCCACTCCACCGGCCATCCCAAACGCCCCGCTCTCTCCTCCGCCCACCTAGGCCACTGCTGCGCACTGTATATATCGTGCGCCTCCGCGGCGGCGCAATGATGTGGCCGGCCGGTCGGGGCGCGGCCGTACGAGGAGGGGGAAGCTGCTGCCGACGTGGCCGGTGGGTCGCTGCCTTTAGGTTTTTTTTTTTTTTTTGGAGAGAGCTCCTTGGGGAGCAGAAATGAAAGCGGCTCGGTTGCTGGCCTCTATATTGGCAGGCTAGCCGGCGCCACTCAAAATTTTGTTCTCTCTGAGGAGGATTTGGATGGACGAGTTCAGCTTAGGAATCCCGTTTTGTTTTTATTGTACTTAGGACGAGTTTATTAGTTTAGACTTAATTGAGTTATTAATATAAAACAACACAGGTTATTAGTATATAATTAATTATGTATTAATTATTTTAAACTTAAAAATATATTTATTTGATTTCTTAAAACAACTTTTTCTTACAAAATATAATTAATCATGTTCTACTGATTTACTTTATTTTGTGTAAGTAATAATTTAGTCTAAACTGGTAGAAAATCAATCGTACCTACTGCTGAAAGAGATGTGCGCATATTTCTGTCATCTTTACACCCACCAAAATAGAATTTCGGTCAGCTAAAGGAAAATTCAGTCCATGATCATGCTGATAACTTGTAATCCATAGGTTCACTTGCTGCCGTTGCTCCAGTTTATATGTGTTTTAATTTTCCACTCAGACAAGGGAATGTAAGAACTTATTTTCATGATTTCTACGGAAAATTAATGATGTGACTCTTAGAGCGTCTTTGACAGAGGCGTAAACATGTTCCCTGCGAGAGAGATATTAGAGATGGCCAATGGACAGGCAACAAATCTAGTACGAGGCTAGCTATTGTTGGTCAGGCAGCATGGTATGGAGGCCATCCCGACACGGTCTGAATTGGTCCAGTCGTGCCTAGGCCGACAGTGCGGCATGCAGCTTGATGATCATTGGTACGACGGTTAACGGGCTAAATGGTCAGCACGGCCCATTTAAACTGTTTAATTCGAAAATATGATCATTAGGTTTTTACTGTTTAAGCCAAAAAATTATAAAAAAATCTCAAATTTTGCCTATAAGTTGCCATCCCCTTCTTCATTCCACATCAACCCACTTGCATTCTATTATCTATTCTTTTATTTTTGAGCTCATAAGTCGCTTTCATAATTCTAATAAATTCAAATTTTGGCAAAAAAAAGTTTATAAAAAAATTGAAGAATGCTACAGGGGTCTAAATATTTGTTATTTTGGTATATAATTTATAGTATTTTTAAATATTTATTAATTATGTAGTTTATTAAAATATGTTAAATATTTGTTAGCACCGTATTTATGGATCATCAAAATTGATTGAAGCTAACGTCTATTGACCATGAGCTCATGTTTTATGGTGATATAGCAGATAATACCGCAAAGTTTCTTTTTAGTAATATTGCAAGTTAAGTACCAAGAGAAGAAGGTCATGAAGCTGACGTAGCTATATCATCGATACCCACAAAGTACACAGGTGACTTCAAGCATTAGTACAAAAAGATATATATAGTTTAGACATATTTCAAGAAGTTCTTTATTGAAGAAAATAGTGTCAAGATAAAGATATGTTTAATGTAATTACTTTGATAGCTAGGGTTTCTAGTGTTACCAGCCACTTGATTCGGCATACTACCACCTCTAAACGGAAAGCTAGAGTGGTCATAACGCAGATGGTCTTGGGCTTCAATCCCAATGGATATGTCCGACAATAGGAGTATAACATTGATAATGCTAAAAAAATGCTCATAATCCTAGATATGCTGGTGTTTCTAGGCAAACCATGAGAAATTTTGTTAAATAATACAAGGAATGTCATGGTAAGCTTAAGGATGTTTTACAATTCTATACTATTTTTGTAACTTTGACTAGCGATATATGGTCAAGTAATGCTAAAAAAGATTATCTTAATGTTGTTGCTCATTTTGTTAACAATAATCAAGAATTTTAAAAAATAATTGAATTTAGGTTAATCAATGTGGCACACACGAGTGAGAATAATGCATAATGAGTTTCCATGTTGGACCTATTTTTTTACATTTGCGTTGTGCTTGTCATGTTATTTATCTTATAGTTAAGTCTGGTTTAAAATAGTTACATAATTATCTTCAAGATTTTTAAACTATAGTTTCTTTTGTGAATTCTTCTAACAAATGCATTACAACATATAAGAGATATTGTATTGCTATCGGATTCGTTCTCATAAGATTGGTTTGGATATGGATATGAGATGGAACTCTACTTATTTAATGCTCAAGCATCTTATTCCATACAAGAATACTTTCTCTATTTTTATCTACACATGCTACCATTAGCATGATGTTTAGACTCTACTCACTAAGGACACTGGTATATTACCAAAATAATATTAGAATTTTTAGAACTATTCTATGATGTTACTGTTGTTTTATCTGATATTTATTATCATACAGAACCATTAACCCTGCATTATATTCTTGAGAATGCTTTATATTTAAACAAATATAAAAATGACCTACTACTTTATTCTGTTGTTGTTTATATGAAAATTAAAATTTTAAAATACTAGAGAAACATACCTATGTTATATGCATTTACATTTATTTTAGATCGTAGAGCTAAAATTCGTGGTTTTTGTAATGTACTATTTGTGTGAATTTACTAAGAGTGATTATTCAAATTATTTGAAAGAGATCCATAGTAATTTAACCGATAATTTCACTAAGTATAAAAGTAAGTATGATATAGTAAGATTATAGTGACCCACACCAGCCCCCAATGGGTCAAGTAAGAAAAAAATGTTTAGGGTAATATATTTAGTGGTGCAGGTAGTTCGTCGTCGAGGAGCTTTAGGACTTTGACCTCTACAACTTTGATATAGTTTAGACCCTTAGTTACCACTTCCCCATCTAAGTTGAACTCCTATCTCGACTGTGACATTGTTAGCCATAACAACGAATATTTTTAACATAATGATGTGGTGGTAGGAATACAAAATAACATATCATGTGCTTTCATTATTAGCACAGGATGTGATGATAGTCCTGCTTTCATAATCTATTCTAATCTATCTCCAGTCCCATAGGTAGGATAATTACTAACAGACAAAGTTATTTCACAAATGACATAAGGGAAATACTCACTATTGTGAAAGATTACAAGCAGGCTAAAACTTCCACACAACACTCCGTAGATAACAAAGAAATTCAATTGTTATTTGAAAATTTGTACCTTGATCAAAATAATAGTACCAAGATGTAATTTTTGAGCTTGGTTGCACTCTTTTTTTTCTTTTTAGCATTATGTCATGTAGTTGAAATGAGTTTTTACCTAAAGTTTTTTTTAATGAGGCAACCATGACATTAATAAAAACCTATTCTATTTTAAAGAAATTTTCTTATTTACTCCATATTTTTCTATGTTTTTTCTATTTTTCCTTAATTTTCTATGTATTTTCCTATTTTCCGCTTTTTCCATGTTTTCTTATTTCCCCCAAGTATTTTGCTATTTTTACAAGTTAAATAGGCCAATTGGACGGCCCAGCCCGTTTATCTCCTTGACGAGCCATGCCTGCCTAGGTAGCCGTCCTATGGGCTATGGCTTGATTAAGCACTGGACGTTAACGGCCATGCCGTCTGTTTATCAACAGGAATATATACATAGCGGATTCATGTATAAAAGTTGTTCTTTTAAGAAGGGAGTAGCTAGTACTACCTACTAGGATATAGCTAATAGACGTGCTAGTGGCTGTGTCCATCGAAAGTGGCTGAGATCAAATTTAACAGTAGGGTATAAGCTAGCAGAAGTGTTATTAAATACATAATTAGTGAGAAAGAGAGATAGGAAGAAAAGTATAGAAAAAATTATATCTAGTCTATTATATTTCCTCTTTCTCAAAATAAGTGATAGTTAGATTTAAAATTTATCCAAAGTAAATAGTACTACTTATCTCATTAATTACTTTTTATTCAAATTTATTTTCATCATTTCTACTTACAAATAAACCTCATTTAATAAGGGATATATAAGTTATTTAACTCCATTAGACTATAAATAATAAAATGCTCGCTTATTTTATTTAAGACGTAGAAAATAGCTAGCTCAATGCTTTTTCTAGATGGACTTAGAAAAGTCTCAATCTTAGCTAACTTTTACAGTATTAAATATGCTATTGTATAAGAATAAAACTAAGTTGACAAAAGAGAGTTTAGAGAGAAAAAGATAAATAACAAGAAATCAGCTGAAACCAATAAAGAAGTAGATGTGATAGAGAAATGAAAGGAGAGAGAAGAAGAATGATTAGATAAGAATTTATTTTAAAGAAACCATTTACTAGATATATGGTTTCTATATATGGTGTATATTATATAATACGGTGAGTATGAAAACTATAGTTTCTGGTTAGGATTTCCCATATAGCTGAGTGTTTTGCCGTTTCGGATGCCACGCACGCAGTTGAGCAGATCAAACGGTTCGTGACGAGATCAGACGAGCCCACGAACAATAAGATACCGGTGACGTGAATCCTTTATCGGTCCAGTGCCACGTCAATTCAGATAGGTCGTACTATTTGTCCTCGTGTCACAGTGTCAGTGTCTAGGGTGAAAACGGCCAGGGACATTCCAGACTGACCGTCGTTTCAGATTTTTACCGACGGCACGATGTGAAAATAGTAACCAATAGAAATAAAAATAGAAATCATAAACAAAATAAAAATAAAAACGGAAATGATTTTGCTATTATAATATTCTTAAAGAAATACACCCATATCAATGATACATGTTTTAAAGCTGCATCAACTCCTCGACGTCCTTAACTTTCACTGTTTTAACCAATGATAAGTGCTATTCCATACGCTAAAAGAAAGAAAATTTGTAATCTACATCATATAAGCTTGAATTTATATAAATTTAAATATGTAATTTTATAGTTTAATTTTTTTATATTTATTATCGATTTCATATAGGTACTATATATTCTGATCTTTTTTAAAAATATTTTTATACTATTTTTGTTTTTGGTTTTACTATTTTTTATCCTATATTTTTTTAAAAAATATAATTATTGATCGACTGTTTTTCACCTAGTCGCCCAAATCACTCCTAGGACGCTACTGCGTGTCCATAAGAAAAAAAAAATTCACTTTTGACTCTCTCAAAAGTAGTGTTATATTTATATCCTAACCAAAACTGAATATAACCATACTTCCAACTATTAAAACGCTCCATGACAGGTTGACAATAATCTTTAACCGACATAACACGCATGACATTACAGTCGGCAAATAAATTAAAATTACAATAAGACAAATATAACAGTGTCCCTCTCACCTCTCCCCCCTCACCATTCTCTTTCCTCTGGCTTCCCGACGGAGAGCTGCGCGGGGGAGTCGTCGATGTCAGCGCCGGCGAGGCGGAGCAGGCAGGAGGAGAGACGGCGGAGGTGGTCACGCCCGGCCACAAGCCTGCCACCGCAGCGCCTACGTCGCCGCCGTCCTCGCCAATCGTGCAGGAACCCTCGCAGGTCATTGACGGCGAGGACGAGCGCATCGAGAGGGAGAGGCCCCTCCGCCCCCTCCTCGCCACCCGACGGTGGTCGTCCCTAGCGCTGCACGGCGGGATCCCCACTGCTGCACGGCGAGATCTGAAGGGGAAGGGAAAGGGTCGATACGGTGGGCGGGTGAGTGGGAGTCGTCGAGAAGACCACGGAGGAGGCGGCGGCGTGATGGAGCCTTGCGGCGGAGCTCCAGGCAGCGCGGACCCAAGTGGAGCAGGGAGCTCGCAGGCGGCCACTGCGGCGTGAGGTGGTGGCTGGAGACGGTGCCTCCATTGTCGTCATCCCCTTCTTCTTCCTCCTCCTCGCTCCCTTCCCAGGCCGGAGTCCGCTTCCGCCTCTCCCGTCCTCACGCCGCCGATCCCCTCTCTCCTCTACCCCTCTCTCTCCCGTCGAGCTTGAGCTTGTAGTGGCGGCAGAAGCTGTTTCTCGGTCTGGAGCCGTCGTGCTCCTCCCTGGAGAAAGCCGTCCTTCCGTCTCCAGCGCTTACGGTGCCCGTGCCGCCGTCGGCTCGGAGGCAGCGCGACGCCCGCGCACCAGAGGAGGACCCCCGTTGCCTTTTCTCCCCGCCGGTGGTCTGTATCCTCCGCCGCGATGCCGTCGGGCTCAGCTATGGCGTCGAGCACCCACCCGAGCTCGTCGACCGAGATGGGACTTAGACGACGCAGCTAGGCTTCCCGAGCGGCACGTCGGGAGGTGGGAGACTCAGCTCCATGAAGGCTGGGATGGTGGACGAGGCGACGGAGGATGGCAGAGGCGTGCGCGGTCGGCCGTGGGCGGCCGCCGCCTCTCCCGTCGACGAGGTAGCCGCCGCCCCGCCTCCACCTCGGCCGCCGTCTCTCCCGCTGCCCCCGGAGATCGGTGACGAGGGAGAGGGGGGAGAATGAGGAAAAAGATGAGATGGGAACTTACATGTGGGCCCAGGTAACGATGGTGTCAGCTAGCCATGTCAGACAACATGAGCTGACTCAGCATTTTTACCGTAGTCATTCTGCCACGTGAGCCAATAACGTCAATACAGTTTAGAGTTAGTTTATATAAGAAGTTATATCCAGTTTTATAATTAAAGGATACGAATAAGATTTCTAACTTATATAAATTGGACTTGTTCTGTCCATAACCGAGTCCATATCACACGTAGTAGGCTGGTAAGAGACCCGTGGTGAGATGCATTTCCAACCCACGCTGAGGACCATGTTAGTATCCGGCCTTTGCCGAGATGTTTCAGGCCCATCTCGCCCGCTCCGCTTGGACGCCTCACGCCACCGTGTTGATGGATTTAAGCAAGGGGAAGGCTAGGGTTCTAAAGCCTCGGGCGTTTCTTCTTCTCCGCTGCTCCTCCCGTGCCGCCGCCGTCCCGCGTCAGAGCGTCCCTTCCTCGTGCGGCGACCATGGCGGAGCAGGTGAGAACCCTTCCCGAGTTGCTTGTATCGGCTGGTGAACCACCTGCCTGCTTTTCTCTTGCATGCGTGTTTAAGATCTCGTTTCGTTAGTTAGTGGCGTTGCAGTAGATGATCTAGTTCGTGCGGGTGCAGTAAGGTTGATGAAATTGTGCTGCTTAATTGTTATTTTGGTGGGAGGAGCGACCACTATTATACTGCTGTTGGAACGCCGCAGTCTCACATGGCATGCTACCGCGAAATGGCTAGGTGGATTATACGGATTGCATCTGTTGTTTAAGCTCTAGAATTTGTTACCTTCTGGTGGTAATTTTGATCGCTGTATATATGGTAGGTAGATGGACTATGTTAGTTGCTGTCGGTTTATCAGAAATTAAACGTCTTTGCTCATTTGTTTTTGCAGACTGAGAGGGCATTCTTGAAGCAGCCTAAGGTGTTTCTCTGGTAAGAGCAAGTTCTTTTATTTATAAATTTGTGTGCCTCTGTTTCTTTGTATTTGTGGTATGTGGCTCATGATCTGTTTTGGAATCCAGTCCTAAGAAAACCGCCAAGGGGAAGAAGCCTGGCAAGGGTGGGAATAGGTTCTGGAAGAACATTGGCCTTGGGTTCAAGACACCCAGGGAAGCCATCGAAGGTCTGACTATCTTCCTGTTAATTCTTGGCTTGTAAACATATCCTTGCTTGTAAGGTAGTATGCCCTGGTTGATATAGTTATTATGTGTTAGATTTCAACATTTAATTCTGCTGCTTCTATCTGTACACATTTCCAATTGAGCAGGAGCAGCATGGTTTGCATGCTCTATGAATTTCTTTTCCACCCTTGTAGATGATTGCTCAATAATATGCCAACCACTTTTCAGATTAAGGCACTAAATCTTAGTGTGCACTGCAGTTTTCTTGTTCTTATTTCTAACCTGGGTGCTCTAGTTGTAGACCATTTTGCCTCTATTGTAGTTAAGAAAACAGATTTATAGTTGTTCCTGCTCATTGGTAGACAAAAGCTTTCACCCTGCCAGGCTTGAAGTTTAGCATTCACTAAAACTAATGAGTATTGATAATTTCCGCTTATGACTTACGAGATCATTTTTACTCCTATTATTGTTTCCTATTACTAACATTTTGGTAGTCCTGGAAGATATCTTTAGATGGCTGGTGCTAGAGTTCTGTTGTTAAAACTACTTAGGTTCTGCATATTCACTGGTACTTCTTGCAGGAACCTACATTGACAAGAAATGCCCATTCACTGGTACTGTATCAATTAGGGGTCGTATCATAGCTGGAACATGCCATAGTGCTAAGATGAACAGGACTATTATTGTTCGTAGGAATTATCTTCACTTCGTGAAGAAGTACCAGAGGCAAGTTTACCTGGGTTGCTGACTCAGTTCTATAATGCTACAATTGTCTATTCTTTCATTAATTTTGTTGATGCTTATGCAGGTATGAGAAGAGGCACTCCAATATCCCTGCTCACATTTCACCATGCTTCCGTGTAAAGGAAGGAGATCACGTGATCATTGGACAATGCAGGTAAAGCTTGTCTTGTTCCTTTGAATGTTCTGACGGCTCACTTTGACCTGCGAATGTTTTGTACTTCTGTGTACCTCAGTGAATACAAGGCTGAATATTTGAGCATGAATTTTCATTCTTATCCGAGTACAGAACAGTTATTTTATGTGCTTCCTCTCCAGAAATCCCCAATTACTCAATCATCTGTTTAATATCAGGCCACTGTCAAAGACCGTGAGGTTCAATGTGCTGAAAGTCATTCCGGCTGGGTCAAAGAGTGGAGCAGGGAAGAAGGCTTTCACTGCCGCTTAAGATGTTTATGAGTTATCCAGGGTTCTGAAAGCTTGATCATGAGATTTTGATGCCACCTAGCCAATCTCCTGTCTATCATCTATCTGTACTAGGAATTTGACTTGAGTTTACCTGTCAAGCTTATAATCTTAAGAAATTTATGAGTCCATATGTATCTGTGTACTGGTCGTTTTGCCATTTAATCACATCGCATATAGCTTGCAGAATGCCTGACGATGTGAAGATCTATCAGAAGAATACTTGCTTGTGTCCCCTGCTTGCAGTGATGGTGACTAGTAACGGATTCTGCAATGTGTGAGCGGCACCGGCACAACGAGCACTAATGCTATGCAAGTGCACAGGATGCCGTTATCGTTTCACTTCAAATTTGGTACGAACACGGAGCAAAAGCAAAGCCTGATTACCGTGCTAAGCATGTTGGGATGATGGAAACAATGATGATGTCTGGTTGGTGTTCTCTGAATTCAAATGTCAACGGGATTGCTTTAAAGAATTAAAGCAGAATATATAAGTTTTTAAAGTTTTAAAATATAAGGTATATTTTATTTTAAAGTTTTAAAATACAAGGTATATTTTGTTAGAGTAGGGCTTTAACCAATAGTTACTTTATTATAATATTTTTTATAAAATTAATGTTATTAGATTTATATTCAATAGTAATTTCTTATAATAATTATTATACTTTTATGCCAATAAATAATATATTACTATAGTTAAAATCTTAATAAAAGAAACTACGGCTTATATTTTAATATATTTTAAAATGGAAAGAGTAGCTAGAGAAATAAACAGTTAGCCAAATATTTAACCGGAGGGGCATCTGATTGCAATGCTTGATTACGCAAAGTATAATATATTACAGAGGCGAAAAATTAAACTATCCTGAGATCAGTGCCTTAGATATTTGTAGTCAAACGAATAATTTCTTGAAGGTACGATTTCATCCCCTCCTGTGATAGTGTCTCTGCATTGTTCATCCTCGTAAGAGTCGCCCTTGCAACATTAGCAATTTCCTCCATTCGAGCCTCGTTTCGTTCAATTTCTAAAACTACCTTTTACAACTTGTGGAGGGCATAAAATCCTGCACACTTATGACCATAAAAAGAAAAGGGATGTCAGTCGGTAACTCACAAATTTAGCCTCCTTCGAGATACCCTTGAAAACATCATTTTGCAATTGGTGTCAAGAGGCTTGCTAGCATAAAAAAGAATAAATCGACAAATAAAGAAAATAACAGTTTCTTTGGTAGAAGCAGAAACATATATATACCAGCATTGTGGCAGCGGTAGCGGCAGCATGAGATTCAGACCCTTCGCAGAGCATAAGATTAAAGGCCGAACGCTGAACCATATTGCTAAAGTTGATAATTTTGGTGGCGTCAAACTGACAGTCCAACAACTGACACATCAACTCAGCTTCCTCCGTGATACACTTGATATTGGTGGGGAAAGGGCTAACAAACATCAAACAATAATTACTAGAAATCAGGTACGGCATGCATAATTTGGCTTAGCTTGTAACAAGCATACCACCAAGGCTGAAGCAGCAACAGAAGATTCACACTTTGCCTGGATCATATGCTTTGCAAGCTCCCCGATCTCGTGGCTCAGGCTGATGTCTTCAGGGGTGAGAACATCACGACAGATCCTGATGAAGTCGTTGACAACATCCAGAAAGTACAAAGGATTTAAGAAGTTAATCAACAACTGAATCAATAAAACAAGTGGGACAGGGCACAATTTGGTTGATTTGCAGATTCTGGAGGAGAAACTTACCAGTTCGGCTGCAGCTTGCAGGTCATTACAACCAGAATCAATGCCTTGTCCACCTTGATAAGGCTGCTTGTTGGCACAGAGAGCGGCAACTTCACCAGCATTGTGGATGAAATATTCCTCAAGATATCTCTTGTAGTCGGCCCACTCAACTTAACTGTAGGGAACCAACCTTTGCCACCCCTATCTTCTCTCAAGAAAATCTTCAATAGGGGTAACAAAGAAATATTAATCAGATCCAATAACAGTACTAAGCAAATGAAGCACATGCTAGTAGCAAGAATCAAGCAAAAATAAAATTCCTTCAATTGATAGATCATACCCAACCCCAACACGTATGGAAACATCTAGTAAATTCGTATATACCTACCCCTCAATCATAATACAATGATACGCAGATCTTATGCAGTTATAAGCATTCTCGGGGGGACGGGGGGAGGGATCGTATATACCTCAGCGCTTGATTATAAACCCTGCGGTATCACAGGCGAATCGTTGGTGGCCGCCTCCAGGTTCGAAAGCCACACCAGGAAACTGTACCTGCGCGAGTCAGAGCCGCGCGCTTCTTCCATTTCATCGTCCGAGACGTCGACGCCGTTGCCGCGGGGGATGTCGCCGCGACTGACCTCCCGCACGAAGGCCTCGTCGCCGCTGCTCTCACTTGCGCTAGGGTTGGCTTGGGCTCCTTTCTCCTCCCCGAAAGTGATGGGTTCCATCCCCATCGTGGACGCCCGCCTCCCCGGTGCGTCGCGAGCCTCCGCCGCCGCCCTCTCTCTCTCTCCGGCGGTCGGGGAACCAGGGTTTGGAAAGGAAATAAGGTGCGGTGAAGGGTTCCACCTCGGGAAGGTATACAAGGAAACAAGAAATCGTATAGGATCTCATGCGAAAAATTTACCTTTGTTTCCCCTTCTCAGTTTCTCCCCTAGTATCTGGGCCTTAAGATTTAATGGGCCGGTAACCAAACCCAAAACAGGATCGCTACTTACTGCTCGCGACCCAAACCTGTAGCGTTTTCTTGAGAATCCAACGAAAATAATCATCGCTAGTTGATCCTTCGGTGGCACCGAATAAGTCAATCTGGGGATTAGCATCTTGCATTGATGCATCAGCAAGTTCAAAATCCTATAATCTACCTATTAACTTAATAAAGTAATAAAAAAAGCCATCACGTTGGCTGTTACCGGCTAAAAACTTCCATATTAATTGAGAAAAAAAATAAACTCCAAGTAGATACATAATTTAAAACAGAAAAACAAAGTCCAAGTATATATATAATTTAATCTATCTGAAAATCATAATTATAAAAAGAATAGTACATGTAGAAATAGAATAAAGGGAAAAAATATAACTTTAATTTAAAATTAAAATAATAATAAAGTAATAGAAAAAAGAGTGACATGTTCACTCTCATGAGAGAAATCCCACATTAATCAAAAAGGAAAAACAGAATAATCAAAAAAAAGAAAATTAGACGACAAGTATATAAACAATTTAAATAAAAAATAGAGTCAAGTTATACAATTTAAAATATCTGAAATTAAAAAAAGAATTAAAAGAAGAGTTCATATATAAATAAAATAAAAAAAAAATAATTCGAATTAAAAATTAAATAATAACTTATGTTGAGATAAGGGTCTAGGTAGAAATACAATCTATGGAAAATCTAAAATTCACACTAAAATTTAAAACTAAGAAGAGTCTATATAGAAATGCAATTTAGAAATATATAAAATTTAAAATAAAATAAATAATATTAAGAGAAAGAATCTATTGGGAAATATAATTTACAAATTCCTAAAATTTAGATTACAAATAAATATTATAGAGAAAAAAAATTAATGTAGAGTACAATTTAGAAATATTTTAAATTTAGATTTAAAACAAAAAATATTAATAGAAAGAGTACATGTAGAATTATAATTTCATAATATCATTAAAAACAAATATTATTAAGAAAAGAGTTGATGTATGAGTATAATTTAGAGAAAAAAAATTAAGAGTCCAAATATAAATATAATTTAAAATATATAAAATGTGGAATATAAATAAAGATAATTAAAAGAAGAATATATGTAGAAATACAATATATATTAATTTTAAATTCAGATTAAAAATTAAAGAAAATTAATATTGAGAAAAGAGCCCAAATAAAAATACAATTTAGGAGATTATAAAATTCAAATTAAAGTTTTTAAAAAATAATTAATATTGAGGAAAGAAGAAATATAATTTAGAAATATATAAAATTCAGAATAAAATAAATAGTAGTAAGAGATTCCACTTAGAAATTCAATTTAAAAATATGTAAAATTCTATAAAAAATTAATATTATAGGGAAAAGTGTTTATGCAGAAGTACAATATAGAAATATTTAAAATTTAGATTGAAAATAAATAATATTAAGAGAAAGGTCTACGTAAAAAATATAATTTAAAAATATCTTAAACTCATGTTAAAATAAATATTATTGAAGTTAAATTTAAAAATATTTATTAAATCTGAATTAAAATAAATAACATTAAGATAAAAATATCTATCTAAAAATCCCTCTAAAAGACATCTAGAACATCTAGTAGATTTTATATAAAAGATTATAAGAAATTGAAGATATGATTGAGAATCTCAGAGCAATTCGTCTATATTTGAGTTAAAAGAAAACACTTAGAAAAAAACTTAAAACAATGAAAATATAAATTTCTTATGCCAAGTTAAATTATTAAGAAGTAATTAAGTTTAACTGATTAATTTTAAAATTTTAAAGTCTAAATGAACTAAGTTTTTTTTTCTTTTTAATATTTCGAATGTCTTTATAAAAACAAACATATGAACAAGTTTTTCTATCAAATAAAAAAAATCAGATTAAAGTCTTCAAACCTTTTAGACCGAGCTTAGAGAGTACTATCTGAAGTCTCCAAACCGTTTAGTCAAAGTCTCAAAAATAACTCTCTATCTATACCTAAAAAATTTGTCTTTTGATATTTTAGAAATTAAAATTTATGAGTAAATGCTAAAAACCATCAACTGTGGTTGTTTGCTGCCTTCAGAAAACAAAATGTCAAAACAGACGAGGATGGCAAAAAAGAAACTGTCATCTTTAAATTACCAGCCGAGAGGGCAGTTGCACTATTTTCGTCGAAGCAATTCTCTCCAGCAACATCTTTGCATGCAATACTTAGGTTCATCCGAATAGTTTTCTTAGTGTTATTGGGAATTTGAACTTACATATGGTCATTTCATTGGCAGATATAAGATCCTTAGGCTTAGAATAATGCCTCTCGACACGAGACTGTATTAAGTTTAAACTCTGGCAAAAGATAATTCCCGGTATTATCTCTAGCAAAGGTAATTCCCAGTATTATTTGCTCTGTCTAAACATATATCGGTTAAGTTTAAACTTTAGCAAAGTGTAATTTTCGCTATTATCTTGATGT
The DNA here is from genome assembly GCA_030770085.1 of Oryza coarctata. NCBI lineage: Eukaryota > Viridiplantae > Streptophyta > Magnoliopsida > Poales > Poaceae > Oryza > Oryza coarctata. Next base: position 13,412,202 of record CM061469.1, on the reverse strand, counting down.
ACTTGTATCAGTTAGGTTTAACTTTTAGTCCAATCGAATATATCACATCATGTTCATGTGTTTCTATCGGTTTATTGAGTTTCCTCTACTGCTATCAATCTCATACTACATTAGTTAAATCCAATCTACTAAATCGCTGACAGTAGATTGAGTCGTAGGTCAATAGAACTTTATACGAACGTTTTATCGGAGCACCCAACTAATGAGTTATTTACATATTGAGCCTCACGACTAATGTATTGACTTTTCAGCTAATATATATTTATCTTTAGAGAATTCTTCAGTTAACCGATAGGTTCGCCTATTTTGTTTGTCCGCGTGTTTGATCTAGTCTCCGCCATTTGTGTTGTTAGCCTTAGTCTCATACTATCTTGGTTTGATCCGATCTATCGAAACTAGCTCTAACGGTATCGTCACGGTGGTCACTAAGTCTTATACTTTTGAAAGATCGAGTCTCACTCATTGCTACTCATCGTACATTTTATTCGAAGCATCATCGGCTTTGTAACTGATAGGTTCTTTATCTTATTTAGAGCATTATCATATATTCTATTTAAAGCGTTATCGGTTTTGTAGCCGATGGGTTATTTATCTTATTCGATGCACCACACTATTTCAGATCATCATCAGCTCTATAGTTGGTATATCTTTTATTTCCTTCATCGTCATCTGTCTACACCTTTTCATCAGCTTTTTAGCTAACAGACGAGTGTTTCAGCCCCCTATCGATAACCAGTCGATAGCATAAGTACATTAGACGTAGTCGATGTCTATCGATGACCAGCTGATAGTAGGAGTTTATAGACTCATCTCGTTGTTAATTGTATATTCAAATTGACTATCACATCTGTAACTTCAATAACCCGATTAAAGGGATCTCGAAACCAAAGAAACTACACTAGAGCGAAATATATCTTTTAGACATCCGTGTATTCACGCACCATCGATCGAATCTCCGTTAAGGACTGATTTAACTCGAACACTCATCCTTCCTAGAGTAATTGTCAGGCTGAACCTCAAGCAAGCAACAAACAAATGCATGCCAGGGAGGAAACATAAAAGACTAAATCACGAGAGCTAGGGATGCAGCCTTACTTTGCCAATTTAACATTTGCGTTATTGTCCTTTTCACAGTGTTCATTCATGTCCTTTCCAGAGTTTTCCATTGAATCCGAATCTAGACAATCCAAAGATGTGACAGTGCTGACCCTACCAATACTAGAAAACACTCAAGGTCACTAATATGATGCAACAAGTGGAGAAGCAAAATATTGATCTATAATTGACACTCCCATCACCATTACCAAGGGTTTGGCAAGCAAGTTCTCTCTGACATATGGTCAAAACTTCAGCTGTATTTTTCCTGGTTGCAACACAATGGTAGTAATCCTCAAACTTGTCACGACCCACTCGAGTCAGCAGGTAACGTGTGAATTTAGCCTCCTTCGCGATACCCTTCAGGCATCATTTTGCAATTGGTGACAAGAAGCTTGCTAGCATAAAAAAGAACAAAAACCACAAATCAAGCAAGCAGCAGTTGTTTTGGTAGGAGCAGAAACGTACCAGCATTGCGCCAGCAGCAGTTTGAGATTCAGACACTTTGCCGAGTAGATTAAAGGCCAAACGGCGAATCATACTGCTAAAGTTGATCATTTCGGTGGTGTCAAACTGACAGTTCAACAACTAACAAATCGACTCAGCCTCCTTCGCGATACACTTGATATTGGTAGGGAAAAGGTTAATACATCAAATAATAATTACTACAAGTCAGGTATGGAACAATTTGGCTTAGCTTGTAACAGTCATATGTACCACAAAGGCTGAAGCAGCAGTAGATTCACCCTCTGATTGGATCATAGGCTTTGCACACTCCTTGATCTCATGGCTCAGGCTGATGTCTTCAGGGGTGAGAATATCACAACAGATCCTTATGAAACCATTCTCAACATCCAAAAACTACAAAGGATTGATTGTTTTGCAACAGTGCAAGTAAGTTCATTAGCAACTGAACCAATAAAACAAGTGGGGCATGCCACAGTTTGGTTTGCAGCGCAGGGGGACCTTACCAGGTCAGCTGCAGTTTGCAAGCTATTATAACCAGAATCACATCTGTAAGGGTAAGGCTGCTGCTTGCTGGCTTCTAGAGCGGCAACTTCAAGTTCACCAGCATTGCGCATGAAATATTCCTCAAGTTATAGCTTGTATTCGATCCAACCAACTGGACGGTAGCGCACCAACCTTAGCCATCCCCATCCTCTCTCAATAAGATCTTAAACGGGGACATGGAAGAAATATTAATCAGATAAAATAACTGTACTAAGCAAATGTCGAAAAAGAAGCAATTATGGACGGAAACAAACCACGAAATAGGAATGATAATATAGTACATATATAGAAAAAAAACCACGAAATAGCAATGATAATACAGATCTACACGTGGGCATTATCACATCTTATTGCCAACAATTTTATCTTACAACAGATCGATCTCTTGATAGATTTAATAATTAATAATCTAGCAACACATAAGTTAAAGATGGGCCCTGTACATGATTATAGATCCTAGAGACGTTACAGGCATATCGTCGATGGCCTCCTCTAGATTTGAAAGCCACACCAACAAACTGTATCTAACCATATCGCCGTCAAACTAGATCGAACATTCTTCTAAGGCGTGGAAGACGGCTTCCTCATAGGGGATGACGGTGTGACTGGTCTCCCACTCAGAGGGCTCTTGGGCGTTGCTGTCCTGTCCGACGCTGGCCTCACTCTGATCTTCTCTCCGACGCTACTCTCATCTACGGGAAATAGATTCTAATTTACCCCTTATTTCATGTCGTATAAAAACATTAAAAAAGTTTAATAAAATATATTAATATGTGATTTATTACTTTACAAATACACAAATTTAAATTAATCTTCATAAAAAATAACAAAATTTATTTTTTTAATTTACAAAAGTTAAATTTAAACTTATATTATATATTAATTTTAATTTTTATTTTTTTTAAAATATAACTATTTAAACGACGTACAAAGAAACGAAATGAGAGGATATGCTCTCAAATAATTAAAAGAATTTGCCTCATCTACGCTAGGGTTAGCTGCGGCTCAATCTCTCCAAAAGTAAAAGTAAGGAGGAATTTCATTCCTACAGGATGGATGTGGGGTGGGGATTGCGAAAGGTGGCGTGCTTCAGTTTATATCTTGGTGCAGGAATCGTCGAGAAAAACGAGGATGTCACAGCTGCGTAATAGCTCCAATGGAGAGCGTGTGTTTGAGTGTATTCGGCCTACACGTCCATTCTGAGTTGTGGGCCTGCGAGCCTAGGAGTGGGCCTGCGTGCCTGCTAGGTGGATCAAAGGGGAACAAGTATACCGGAGACGCTACGTTGAATGAATAAGAAATCTGAATCTAGTCCCCAATTTCTCTGCTCTCTCCCTTGTCTTTCCTCGTTCTGAATTTCTGTCTCATTTCCCAAGTTATCTCAATGGGGAACGGCGACGTGGGGTGGCGATTTGGCGGCGGCAGCAACGGTAAATTACACTAGTATCAGAGCTGGACTGGGGTGTGGTGTGGTTTCTCGTACTCCCTCGATTGATTGGTAAAATTCGTATGCTCTGGTAAGCGGCTGCCCTAGGGTGCGGCTGTTGTAAATCCAGTTCTGGTTCGATCGATTTGGAGGAGAAGCACACCACGGCGCCTGTCAAGCTTAGTGCACCACTGTGGCAAGCGATGGAATCCATGGAGGTCAAGTTGATGGAGAAACTAGAGTCGCTTTCGCAGCAGATTGAAGGAACTCGCAACGGACTGAAGGAATTGATTCCAAGTTAGAGCAGCAGGGTGTCAGCATTGTTCAAGTGGCAACCAAAGTGGATTTAGCGATGGATTCAGTGGGAAAATTGCAGGAAGAACAAGCTCACGTGATGCGCACACAGAAACAAGTTGTCTCCACTCTAGCAGCGGCTTCGCTTGTGGATCAGGTGAGTATTCTGGGGTCACCTTCTGGAGTTTCTCTTGCAAGTTCGGGGGTTCATGCCACACCACCACCACCCTTGTTTACATCTTCGGCTTTGCGCTGGACTGAGGTGGAGTCCAGTCGTGCTCATGAAGGCTGTATTCATGCGAAGAATTGCTTACCTAAGATGCATTTTCCTTGGTTTGATGGCTTCGATGTACGTATTTGGTTGGATATGTGTGAGACTTATTTTGAGACGTATCAGATTCCTACAAAATTTAAGGTGTCAACTGCTATGTTACATATGTCAGGTAATGCCGCTCAGTGGTATCAATCCTTTAAGCTTGTGGAAGAAGTGTATGATTGGTCCTATTTTCGTCATGCAGTTGCTGAGGAATTTGAAGGCAATGCGCAACGAGAGAAGCTGATAGCCCTGGAAACCTTGATTCCCCAGTGTACCAAGTTCGTGTGTTTGATCATGCTGTTGGAGGAATGCTCCTAGTTACCCATTTTGTGTTGGGGCTCAAGGATGAGATTCGGGTAGCAGTGGTGGTTTAGTTACCTGACATAGTGAAGCAGACTGCTGCTATTGCACTTATATAGGAAAGTGTGTTGAATGAGATGGTTCCCAAACATGTGAAACGACTTCCTTACCGCACTTGTGGGTTAAAAACTGATAAGGGGAATTATGGAAAGCCAAACAGCTGAAGGATTTCTGGAGAGCCAATGGACTGTGCTTTAAATGTGGTGATAAGTATAGTCCTAAGCATAAGTGTGTTGTTACTAGGCAAATTACAAAGGTGATTGATGATGATTTGTTGGATGCTGTTGCTGCTGCTGAAGAATCAGATCATGAGGAGGGTTGCCATATTTCTCTTAATGCATTGTCTGGTGCCATTCATCACAATGCCATCAGATTGAGAGCTTTAGTTCAGAACAAGGTCTTGCTTATGCTTGTGGATTCTGGCAGTTCTCGCAGCTTTATTGATCACCAGTTTGCTCTTATGCTGGGATTACCATTGCAACCTATCTCTCCTTCCTTGGTGAAAGTGGCAAATGAGGATTTGCTCTCATGTTAGTACATTGTTCCTAAATTTTCTTGGAGGATTCAAGGTCACTCTTTCTCTTATGATATGCAAGTAGTAACTTTGGGAGGTCATGATGCCATTTTGGGCAAGGATTGGCTAGAGCAGTGGGGAGAAATGTCTTGCAACTGGACTAGGAAGACACTAAAGTTCTTGTACAGGGAACAGTGGATTTCTCTATAAAGGAGTAATGGATTCTGCAGTGACACCAGACCTCAGTGCTATTTCCTTGGATCAATTGCTGAAATGGCATAAAGGATGTGATATTTGGGCTGCAGCTTGGCTTGAGCAACCTATTGTCAATTCCCCTGATCCTGTACCTGCAGCCATTCAACACTTAGTCTGAATTTGAGGATGTTTTTCATGATCATAAGTGTCTGTCACCACACATGACTTTTGATCATGCTATTTCCTTTTTACCTAATGCCGCTCTTGTCACCAGCAAACCTTACAGGTATTCATCTTTGCAAAAGGATGAATTGAATGGCTGGTTAAGAAAATGATTGATGCTGGTTTAGTTACTCCTAGTATGAGTCCTACTTCTCTGGTACTACTTGTGAAGAAAAAGGATGGCAACTAGCACTTTTGTATCAATTATAGGAAGCTTAATTCTATTAATGTGAAGAGCAAGTTTTCTATGCATATTGTGGATGAATTACTAAATGAATTGGCCGGTACCAAGTTCTTTTCCAAGTTGGTTCTCAAAGCTGGGTATCATCAAATTAGGATGGTGGAGACTGATGAATTCAAAACAACTTTTAAAACTCACCATGGTCAATTCCAATTCAGGGTGATGCCTTTTGGGCTCACCAATGCCCCATCTACATTTCAATGCTTGATGAACTCAGTGTTTGTCCCTTTCATCAGAAAATTTGTACTTGTCTTTATTGCTCTATAGTCCTGATATGGATTCTCACATTGTTCATCTTACTCAAGTGCTCCAAGTGTTTGAGACAGCATCAGCTCTATGCCAAGCAGTCCAAGTGCTCTTTTGCTTGTTCTCAATTGGAATACTTATGCCACGTTATATATGATCAACGTCTGAGTATAGACCCTAAAAAGACTGTTGCCATGCTATCTTGGCATGTTACAATTAATGTTACTGAGCTAAGAGGTTTTCTAGGCCTCACTGGATACTATAGGAAGTTTGTCGAGAACTATAGCATTGTGGCTAGGCCTTGAAATGTACTGTTACAGAAGAAAGAATTTCAATGGTCTGATTCAGCTCAACAAGCTTTTGATCAGCTCAGGTCTGCCGTGAGTGGTACCCCTGTGTTAGCTCTCCCTGATTTTCAACAGCCTTTTACTTTAGAAACTGATGCTTGCACGTGGGAGCTATACTAAGCCAGCATGGGCACCCTATTGCATATTATAGCAAGGCTTTAGGCCCTACTAATTAGAAACAATCCATTTATGAGAAAGTTTCCGGCCATCATGATGGTTGTGGAAAAATGGAGAGTTACTTGCATAGGTGTCCTTTCACAATCAAAACTGACTAAGAGTTTATTCCATCTCAATGATCAGGTGTTAGGCACTGAGCTGAAACAAAAGGCTATGACCAAGTTAATGGGTTTACAATACACTTTTCAGTACGAGACGGGAGTGGACAATATTGTGGCTGATGCGTTGTCTAGACGGCCTATAGGGTTGTAATCTTATGCTTTATCTGTGTCTCAACCGATGTGGATCTAGGAAGTGTTGAACTCTTATGTTGTAGATAATTTTGCTCGACAGTTATTAATTGAGTTGGCCATCAATTCTCCTAATGACAAGGGTTACTCTCTTCATGATGGCTTGATCATGCTCAATGGCAAGATGTGGATTGGGGCTAATTCTGGTTTTCAGACTAAAATTATTGCTGCATTTCATTCTTCTGCTATGGGAGGCCATTCTGGGCTGACTGCTACTTATCAGCGTCTGAAGAAATTATTTGTTTGGTCTAGGTTGAAGACTAATGTTGCTAACTATGTCTCTGCCAGCAAGCTAAGCATGAACATCTCAAGCTGCCTAGATTATTGGTCCCACTACCTGTGCCTCAAGAAGCATGGCAGGACATTTCTTTAGATTTTTATTGAAGGCCTGCCTAAATCTGAATGGTTTTCAGTTTTCCTGAATGGTTTTCAGCTTTCCTTGTGGTGGATCGTTTCACTAAATTTGCTCATTTATTCCATTGAGGCATCCATTTACATATCCTCAGGTGGTCTAGTGTCATGCCCAAAAATTTAGTCAATTTGTATACTATTTTGTGTATTAAATAAATCAATATATAAAACGATAAATTAATTATAGATATAAACATAAATAAAGTGTAAATACTTATAGCAGATGCACTTAGTTCTTGCACTGAAAACTGAAAGAAAGCAGTAGCAAAAAGACAACTGAGATATAAACCTTGGTACTCAAAGTCAGTATTCAACACTCTATTACTTGAAAGGAAGAAAAATATAAAGAGGAAGTATCAAGGCTGAGTTATACTTAGCATACTTAGCAAGTCACCTAAACGATACAATAGCTATAGTTCATTTTGTCAGGTTAATTTATGATACAATTCCTTGTTACGTCACTATGCCATACATGACATATCACTATGTGATGAAACTCTTCGCATAACCTTTTCTAAACTGTTCACACCGCGCTAAGTTTTCACCTCCACCCAGAATCAGGGTGGGCTGCTCTCTCTTGCGCCATAGTGAATTCGAAAGCAAATAGGTAAACCAATATTCCAATGTAATTAGCGCATTTTATTTGTAAACGATAAAATATTTTTATATAGTATGTTCAACATGCTCAAGTAGGAATATGTTACTTGCCTCTTTGGAATACTCTTTTGCAATCCTCCAAAACGTCGAAAACTATACGTTGGCACGTAAAATGAGGAAAAACCATAGTACATAAAAGTAAATAAATATGTAACGCTCAATTTTAAATAAATTTTGCAAGTTGAATTACTTAAAATTAAATTTATATGAATTAATTATAAATTCTATAAGTTTTAAGCTATTTTAACCATTTACATAAATTATATTTGATTTATTATGTATTATTTAACATTTATGATGTCAGTCGAAGGGAAGACGGTGTTGATAGGTGGGCTCCACCCATTGGTGACTCATAAGGGGTGACGTACGATGGACCGGATTCACGCGTGGCCCGAGCGTGCGTCTACCTCATGGCACCGTCGTGACAACCACAGGGGATAGGCGCCTAGATGTGGCAGCGCTGCTAGCAGCCACAACGAGTGTCATGTGGACAACCCAGATCCACCCAGAGGTGAATCGCATGGCCACGACAAAGAGGAGAGGTGAGACCCATTTACCAACCCGATCAGGCAGTGGCGCAATGTGGCCCGGGGCCACCAACAGTGGACGACGGCATGAGATGCGGCATGAAGGATAAGGGAAGGAGCAAGGGTGCTCACTGAGCACCCAACGGCGAGGAAGGCGGTGCGTGGAGCTCGGCGGTGAAGGTTTGGCAGCGAAAGGCTTTAGGTTGTCGACAGCGATAGTGCTCCGATGGCGGTCGCAAGCAAAGCAGCGATAGCCAGGTTACATCGCAACATAGGGAAGAAGAAGAGAAGTTAGAGGGTCTTGGGATTGCCAAAAGTGGTGGAGAAGAATGGTCGAAGACCAAGAAGAATGGCGACACTCATCGAGTTGTGCAGATAAAGGACATCTAATGGCCACAAACATTGAGGAGGTGGTGGCTGAGCTTCCTTGCACTATGGTTGGGCTAAAGGTGAAAGTGGTGCCATGAGGTGAAGCCTAAAACAACAACGAGTGGTTGTCGAAGGTGGAGAGCGGCGGCGATGCTAGGGCTCATGGCAACGGAGGAGTTTTAGGGCACAGGGAGCTCAAGCGAGTTGGGAGAGAGAGATGAAAGGACAGAGATGTATTTTATAGCTTCAAGAGGTTGAGTTTATGGTTGAGTGGGGCAAGGCAATGGTGAAAAGCTTCGGGCTTTGAGAGGATTGTGGAGAGGTCAATGTGTCACTGTTTTCCATGGGACGAGTGGGGGACAAGGTGGAAAAGGTAGAGGAAACCGCATCTACGTGATTTGAATCACAAGGGCGGGAGCAGGGAAGCCGAGTTTGGTGGCAGACTGGATGATGGTGGTTTAGCGTTTGCTAGTGAGGCACCCTACCTATCAGCAGCAGCAATGGACTTATTACTGAAAGAGTGGGCTCGTACCCTACCTATCAACAGCAGTAGAAGGGAGGTTGATGAGCTAGGCCAACAAAGGGGATTGGGCTAGCTGGTAGGGCTGCTTAAAGGAAAAAGGTGACTAGCCCGTGAGGAAAGAGAAGAGGGCTAGACGGAGTAGACAGATGTTAGGGTGTTGGGCCGTGAATGAAGGCGGCAACATGCTACAAGGAGGGAGGGAGAGCAGGCTGGGCCAACCAAGAGAAGAGGCCGATAGGGAGGAGTTGGCAAGCCAGCCCACTGGTGGACAGTGCACGCGAGGAGGTGTGGCTAAAAAAGGCTTTGTATTATTAAAATTAGTTGTTTAGCTCTAGAAATTTTAAAAAAAATCTAGAGAATACTTTAGGGAGTGGAGAATATAAAAAAATTTCCCGCCATGACTTGAAATTTTGTTTCCCACATTAACTTTATTTGTAAATTGATTTACATTTTAATATAAATTTTATAAATAAACTATTAAATGATTTTTAAATCCTTGAAAGAAAATTAGGGCATGACACCCAGGCTATTGATAAAGCTGTGTTTAAGACACATGGAATCCCTCACTCCATTGTTTCTGACAGAGATAAGATATTTACCAGCAAATTTTGGGGTGAGTTGTTCAAGGCTTGGCACGCTTCTCTGCACATGAGAACTGCCTACCATCCTCAAACAGATGGGCAGAATGAAAGATTCAGTCAATGCCTGGAGATGTATCTCAGATGTATGACTCAGGCAAATCCCATCAAATGGAGTTCTTGGCTGCATTTGGCTAAATTTTGGTATAACACTTCCTTTCGTTCATCCTTGGGCTGTACTCCTCACAAAGCCTTGTTTGGTTCTGAACTTCACTATAGCCGGGTTCCCACTCTGCTCAACCCTGCCTCTCCAGCAGTGGACTTGGTTACTGAAATAGATCAGTTGTCTACCTTCTGAAACAACAACTGAATCGTAACAACAACTGAATCGTTCTCAATTCAGAATGAAGAACAAGGCTGATAGAGGACGATCTGGGCGTCATTTTTCTGTTGGTGAGTTGGTATTTCCGAAACTTCATCCTTATGCCCAGTCTTCTGTCATCATCAACAGGTCTTATCCTAAATTGGCCTTCAAGTTCTTTAGTCCTTAAGATCTTGGAGACGATTGGGGAAGCTGCCTATCGCTTGGGTCTTCCTTCTACAAGTACAGTCCATCCTGTGTTCCATGTGTCACAGTCGAAAGCTCATGTGCCTGATAATGTGCAGGTGTTTGCTATTGTTCCTGATCCAGCAATACTGGATGCTGCCGATGTTTTGCCTGAGATTTTGGATCGCCGGCTAGTAAAGAAAGGTAACTCTGCTCATGTTCAAGTACTGGTTAAGTGGTCATTGCTTCCTGTCGATCACGTGACCTGGAGGATTATGAAGTGGTGAAATCGCGGTTTCCTGCTGCGGCAGCTTGGGGACAAGCTGCTTCTCCGGTGGGTGGTATTGTCATGGCTGCGTGAGGGCTTCAGTAGAGGGCGTGCGTTTGAGTGTATTGGGCCTGCACGTCCATTCTGAGTTATGGGCCTATGAGCCTAGGAGTGGGCCAGCATGCCTGGTAGGTTGGTAAAAAGGGAACCAAGTGTACAGAAGACGCTACGTTGAATGAATACGAAATCTGAATCCCGTCCCCAATTTTTCTGCTCTCTCCCATGTTCTTGCTCATCCTGAACTCCCTTCTCCTTTCCCAAGTAGCGAACGGCAACATGAGGTGGTGATTTGGCAGTGGCGGTGATGGTACGTTACATTGGAGGCCACGGCGGCCGCAACAGCGGAGGTGGGGCTCGCTGGGCGCCGTACATGGAGGAGGCAGCGGTGGTGGTCGTTGGGCGCCTTGATGGCGTGAAGGGTAAAATTTGAGGCAGTGACGATCATCCAACAGGCAAAGGTTCTCTACAGCCTATTACTTGGTCCATCAACAACTTGGCCTATTACAGTTTGCCCTTGCTCCTTTCTCTGCTAACTACATGCAGAAGTGCAGTATATAGTAAGACTGAGATTTCGATTTCTATATAGGGGGTTGGGTCTATATATATATAAGTCTAATGGTCTAACATCCTCGCAGTCGTAGCGGGAGGGGTACGGACGCAGTGACTAGAGCGCAAACTGGTGAACAAAGGCACGGTAGGCCTTTGGTCATGATGTCGGTGAACTGGTACGTCGACGGTACATGGAGCACCCGAACGAGTCCTAGAGCGACCTTGTTACGGACGAAGTGAATGTCAATCTCAATGTGTCGACTGGAGTGGCGGTGAAGTGACATTCAGCCATGCCCGCACGCTAGAGAAGATCCATGGCATACTAGTGCTGGGAGAGGAATAACCCATGGGAAGAGCGCATAACAGAGATGCCAAGAAAGTAATGTAGATGGCTTAGATCGGCCATGGCAAACTCCGAGTAGAGTCGGACCATGATGTGCTGTAGGATGGTTGTCGAGGATGCTGTAAGGATGATGTCATCGACATAGAGAATGAGGTAGGCGGTGGTATCTCTGGTATGAAGTACGAAGAGGGACGTATCAGAGATGGAGGCCATAAAACCAAGTTGCCGAAGATAGGCAGCAAAGCGTTGGTACCAAGCCCAAGAGACCTGTTTGAGGCCATAGAGAGTACTGAAGGTGACAGACGTCGTCGGGACGGGATGGGTCGACGAAGCATGGAGACTGTTGGTAGTAGACCGTCTTCGTTAGATAGCCGTGAAGGAAAACATTCTTCATGTCGAGCTGATGTATCAGCCAAAAACGCGAGACAGCGAGAGTAAGCACAACCCGGATGGTGGCAGGCTTGACGACGGGACTAAAGGTCTCATCGTAGTCGACACCGGGACGTTGAGAGAAACCACAGAATACCCAGCATACCTTGTGACGTGCAAGCGAGCCATCGGAGTGAAACTTGTGTTTAAAGATCCACTTGACGGTCACAACGTTGGCATGAGGAGGACGAAGGACGAGACGCCAGGTCTCGTTGTCCATGAGGGCCTTATACTCATCGGCTATAGCCGTGCGCCACTAAGGATCGGCTAAGGTAGAACGGTGAGTCACCGGGATGGGCGAGACAGCACAATGGACTACGAAGAACCCGTAGTGCTGAGGAGGGCGGAGGGATCCGATTTGGGATCGTGTGATTATATGAGAGGAGGAGGAGACAACAGAGGCCACACGGTCCGATGGTAACATCAGTGGTGGGGCAGGGTCAAAAGAGAGAAGGATGGTATCGGCTCGGGATTGACGATTGTAGGTTTGGAGAAGGGGCTGGACAAAGTCAGCCTGAGCCGATGGAGGTTGAGGGGCCGATGAAAGTTGGTGAGCCGATGGAGGTTGATAAGCTGATGGAGTTGGTGGGGTCGATGGGGGGTGACGAGACGATGAGAGTTGTGGAGCCGATGGAGGTTCGATCGGTATGACAACGGAGCGGAGAAGAGTGGGGTAGTTATTCAGGGGTCCTTAGGAATGACTGGTGTGGAGTACGGAGGTGTGCTTTGTGGAGAATGTCAGGATGGTATAGTGTGGGTGAGAAGGAAATAGAGGTCGTTAGACGAAGATCCATAGTAAAGTAAACCGAAGGGGAAGCAGGACTTGTAAAAAACGACATGGCGGGAGATAATGATCCGACGGGTGGAGAGATCAAGACAGTAGCATCCCTTATAGAAAGAGGGATAGCCAAGGAAGATACAGGAGATGGAGCGTGGTGCGAGTTTATAAGGGGCAATGGCTGTTATATTGGGGTAGCAGAGACACATAAAGATACGTAAATGAGAGTAGTCAGACATCTTGTGATACAAAAGGGTGTGACTGTTGAGCCGATGGGGGGATGCGAGTGTCTGATGTGGATCGATGCGTAGCTGATGAGAGAGTAGGTAGAGTAGATAGGTCACGGGCACTAGAGGGTAGGTAGGTCACGGGCGCGAGAGGGTTCACGTCCGTAAAGTGGGCTTTCGCGTCCATGGACGCGTGGATGCAACTGAGTGGGGCGGATCCGAAAAATGAGAGAAGTCATGGGCGTGAAGAAAAGAAGTTCATATCCGTAAAATAGGAATTTGCGTTCGTGGACACGTGGACGTGTCGGAGTGGCGCGGACGCGAAGGGAGAAATTTCGTGTCCGGGAGCAGATGAGCGTGTTGGAAGAGTAGGAACCCAAAGAGTGTTTCAGCCGATGGAGAGTGGATGGGTCCAGCCGATGGAGGGCGCAAGCACAGAGGTGCACCGGTGTAAGAAGAAGAGAAGGTGTGTCGAAGCAAGGGGAAAGCGAAGGTGGGTCTGAACGAGACGAGTAGGCGGATGGAGGCCGTCTCCTTGTCACGTGGTGAAAATGACGAGTAAGCGGTGGAGGAAGAGAAAAAACCGTCTGCGGAGGAGACGGTGGGGATAAGAACCGAGGCGAAAAAGGTAAAGGAAGAATACTAGAGGAGAAGGTCTGCGACGGAAAGGAGGCATTGGCTCGCCGATGAGAAGGTTGCAAGCGCACCGAAGATATCTAAACTTGCTCTGATACCATATAGAAATGTAATATACAGTGAGACCGAGACTCTATTTTTTATAAAGGGATCGGGTCTATATATATATATATATATAAAAGTTTAGTTATAAGTTTAGTGGTCTAATTGAGGCACAGGAGCAGGGGGATTAGAGGGAAAACATGGCAAACCAATCAGTTTTTGGCTAAGACTTCTTGATGGTCTTTGCACCTAAAAAAATTAAGAAGACAATGAAAGCACCAGGAAAATGGCCTAAACTGCTGATGATCCTACTCAACTAGAGACCCAAATAGCCGATGAGATTAGTGCTGTCCAAGATGGGTCGATCAAGTTCATGCAATTTTTTGGACCATGTTACCCAAGAAAAGGTTGGTTTCAGTAATTCAACAAGGTTCTCATTCCTTAGTATATGAATTTTTGTTACTTTGATTTTTGCAATATAGAGTATTCCTCTATTTATTTCCAGTAAGAACAATCAAAAGAACATGCTAGTGAGCTGAGATAGGAAGGCAGAATCGTCGTGCACCTCCTTTGTCTAGAAGGTGGCAGCGATATCAAACCAGTGCTTTCACGATTTCGTGGGCTAATTGATGGGCCAGATGTGCATTTCGTTGCAGAAATAATGTCCGTTGGATGAGGTGGACGGTGGAGATTAAGTAAAGTCACGGTAAGTCACACCGTGAAGGACGAGGGTGATAGATGAGCCCCTATTTTTAAAATTATTTATGTTAGACTGAATTGCCAGTAGAAGAAAACGAGGGGTGGTTTGGTTTCAGACGGGTGGGTGAGTTTAAAATGAACGGTTTTAGAAGTTGAGATATTAAATATTCGTTTTTGGAGTTAAGGGGTGTTTTTAAGATATCGTTAAGGGTAAAATAGATTTATTCTTAAATTCTATAGTGTCATAATTTTGCTACGACACAAGATCTTTGTTATCTATAAAATATAGATATTTCTAAATAAGTACTAAGATAAGAGATCATAAAAGAAATCAACAAAATTCTTTTCGAGGAAAACAATAAATACAATCTTCAAATATACGAGTTTTGAAGGATTGTATATGATTTTTAAAAGGATTTTATATGAATTGAATTGACTCTTCCTATTTTCTATTATCTAAAAGAAACTCAAAAAACGCACAGAATATAAACTAGCGCATTGATTTTCTAGTAGATTATAGAGTTGATGAAATAATTTACTTAGCTAAATAATATACGATTGCAGTACAATCTTTGATTATACTGAACTACCGGAGTGGCATCTGATTGTAGTACAATGTTTGATTACAAGCAAAGCAATAGATTACAGAGGTGATGAATTAAGATATCCTGGATCAGGGCCTTACATCTTTTTAGCCAAACGCAAAATATTTTCAAGGTACGACGTTATCTCCTGAGACAGTGTGTCTCCATCGTACGTCCTCCCAAGAGCTGCCCCTGAAACTCGAGCCACTTCATTTTACGCTCCAACTGTTCCTGTAGAGAATACAGTCCAGCGCTCTTATGACCATGAAAAGGGAAGTAAAGGAATGTCACCCAGTTCACATCGTATTGCATGACCTACTAACACTTTGTCCAAGCTACAAATTGCGCACATATAAAAATGGTAGGACTAGAGCAAAGTTCAAGTTTGCCAAGACAACCAGAAGCATTTCGTGGTTCGTACCATTTCCATTTCAAAACATAAGACACTGCAGTATGCAAGACTTCGTAATTTGGGAACATTCACACCTGCCTCTACACTAACATTCAGTAGCTCACATGTCTGCAAAGGCTTCCCTTCAAGCTCCTGCCCCTCGGGTAATTGTCAAGCTGAATATCAAGCAAAAAACGAATGCATGCCAGTGAGGACCTCCGCACAAGAAATATAAAAGATTACTCCCTCTAGTCAGAAATATTTGACGTTGGGATAACTAAACTCAGTTCTCCCAACATCAAAATGGAAAGCAAATGCTTTGTAAGGCCAAAAAAATTTACATCAAGATGCCGAAACCATAAACCAGCGAATTCGCGCGTCTGTGAAACCCTTCACTATGCTTTTACACTGTACAAAACACAACTGTGTTACAGGGAAGCCTTCAAGCGGCTCAAATAAATCAGATGTGGATAAATTCTACATGATCTTCGCAGCTTCACATGTCATGAAACTCACGATACAGGGCATGCTCTAGACTAATTACAAGAAAGTCTGGCTAAGTTGTACCAACTACATGGATATGGAATGGAGATCCACGGCATAGTATAGGTTCGTCGGGCGACTCTGCCTTTGCCCGAGCACGAAGAACATTCGTTGCATCAATTATAACAGAAGCAGCTTGCAGCGAGTAATCTCCTGGTACCAGGAAGTAGATGGAAAAAGGATGTACTACCTCCTGCAATGGTTGAACCTCCAGATATATGTCATTAAGAACACCTGCACCGAAAAGGAAATTTGTTAGTATGCAATGACAAACTGTAACCTAATGGATTGGTTCAACAGAAAGTCAGAAACTAATCAAAATGTAAATATTGTGATCTTCATGATGTTTTACTGCACTATGATTGTTTCCTTAACTGTGATCATTTGCTGCCTTCAGAAAACAAAATGTCAAAACTTACCAGCCCAGAGGACAGTTGCACTATTTTCATCGAAGCAATTCTCTCCAGCAACATCTTTGCATGAAATGCTTAGGTTCACCCGAATAATTTCCTTAGTGTTATTGCGCATTTGAACTTCCATATGGGTAATTTCATTAGCAGATATAGGATCCTTACATCTCAGAACACTCTCATCAGCAGAATGACTGAAATCGTCACCAGGTTCCTTTGAAGAGTCAGTTTTGGCTGCAGTTCCATCCTTGGCATGTCTAAAGCTGAATGTCAGCGGATCAGGCAACAGTATGTCCATAATAGATGCCTGTAATGCTGCCTGAATAGCATCTTTAATATTCAGCTCACCTGAGCTATTTCTCCCAGAATGCCACTTCACTTTTATCTTTGAAATCAAGTTGTTGATTGAATCATTTAATTCCGCCTTGGCATGCTTTTCTGCTAACGTGGCAGCTCTGGATCCAAGAGGTTCATCACTTCCATTTTCCTTCACAAAGAAGGAAGTGTCAAGAACAGGTAATTTGAAGTGCTCAAGAGGTATGAGAACTCTAGCAGAGTAGTCACGATCAATTCGAGTTTTGTGGCAAGCCGAACTGGCAATTCTGTCCTCCGGAAGAATTTTTTGCTCGACACTTGTGCCATCCAAATGAACCGAGACATCAACATTGAAAACAACATCAGTAGGATTAAACAGCTCAAGTTCGAGAAGACGGAGGTCCCAACTTCCTTTATAAGGATCAATTTTCAATAAACTAATGTCATTACGAATCGCATCACTGTCACTGCTTAGATTATCCTTGCTACTGACAGAACTTAAGTGAGCATCAGTAAACCAGGCAGGTAATTCCATGGACAACAGGCGTGCTCTTACAAGCCGCATGCCCTGTACAACACAAATATTCAACGGAACAACCAGATGTCTTCCAGGTGGGAGAGAAACATCGTTGTTCTTGGAGTTCCCTGAAGGACCTGTAATGGCAGAAAGTCGAAATTCAGTCCTCACTCAGATCATAAACAGCCTAACTGATCATTAAAAAAGAATACTCTCCACATTTTGTTTGTTTATGCTTACAAAGGCCAAGGTAGTTGGTTATGCATTTCTAAGACAGGCTAAAGAGTGAGCATCTCCATTACAGAGAAACAAATACTATGAACATCATCTAAGAGAAAGAATATTATGTCCTTAACGAGTCTAAAAATACCAAGACAGAGAAGAGCAACAAGAAATCCCAGGAAGCATAGGTGGTTAAGACATCACACATTAACGCCTGGTGAAAGGGCAATGAAGCATATCGAGCGTAAACAGTAACAACCAAAAAAACTTGAGTATCTATGCTTCAGACATAAGATCAATGTAAGCAGAGAAGCATAGCTTGCAATTGGAGAATAGCATAGTTTCAAATGCATGATGTAGGTAGATAATAACTAGAGGTTCAGGAATTTTCACCATTTAACCATCTACATGAAACTGAATCAAGATTATTTGTCCTCAATAAATAACAACTGACAAGGGGCTTTAACACATAATAATTAAGCTACCTGCCTATCTGTTTCTATCCTGCTATGGTAATTCCTTACAGCTAATTCCTATGGTGTTTTGCTGGAACATTTGAATCTAGGATGAATAAAAACAGTTGGTAGGGATGCATATGGATGGGAATATGTTAAATTGAGTGACTTCGATGGGATTATAGATCATCAGAGAAGCTAAATATTTGAGGATGACTAATAAAATTGAATGTTGCACCAACAACCCACCAGCATAGTGAATATCCAAGAAAGGATTACTCCCTTCTCTTGCTATCCTCCTTGAGTTTGCAGGAGATCTGCTGCCATCTACTTCCAAATCTGTCGGGCTAAGATGCCAGGCTCTCAGAGTCACTGCAAATGTCACTTCTCCACCAGGTTTAATAGGAAGTGCAGATTTCCATGTGCTATGGGCAATTGAAATAACAGAATCTTGGTTCTTCCCTGACAATGCGACATTTGCTTCTTCAACACGTACAGTTCCAGCATTTGTCAGTGTTATCAAAACATCACGGATTTCACCTTCATATAGAAGAATAGAACCATCTCCGCCCACAACATTAGCAACTAATAATGGCAGAGGAGGAACAACAGAAATGCTTGGAAAGTTAACGCTCTTAAACTTGCTAGAGCCACAGCATCTGAAAGGATCAGAAAGAACAAGCCCTTGTGTAGCTCCGAGGAGTAGACAATCTACCTCTTTGAATAGGTGTTCTGTGATAACACCGAAGCAATGAACAATGCAACCAGGAATTGATATTTGTCCAACTTGTGTTGGAATTCCAGATAACAGAACCAATTTGGAAGTATTTGGTGGAAGATTAACACTAACTGGAAAGGCATCAAAATTTCCAGAATGAACAGAGAGATAAATGCTCCCAACAATTAGGTCAAAGCTGCAGGGATTTGCTAACTCTACCATAACTTGAACTGGCTCTCCCACAATCCAATTTATCTCTTGTTTGCTAGTTCCAGATGTTCCTCCCTTGGTGAAAGGTGTATAAATAAAAGGTCCAGAAGGACCTCCACCAGTCCACCACTCTCTTTTATGTGGGTTGCGCTTCACTATCTCTCTTTGTGAAGGATGTGGTGGGAAAGAATGCAACCTGAGTAAAAAAGGACAACAGAAATAAAAATTCAGAAAACAAATAAAGAAACATCCTCAATCAAAATCTTCTTCCTGATTTAGCAGTAGTTCCTATAGTTTTGCAACAAAAAAAAAGAGTCTCCTACAGTATCTATTCTAAGTTTCCCCAAACATAGCAATAAGAGTATTCATAAATTTAACATACCTGATAAAAGGAAGACATGGATCGGCACAACGTGTGCCCGATGGAAGCCTATCAGCTGAGTTTGCAAGAGAGCTTGCCAAGCCACTCTGACCAGCTGGGGTGATGAGTGGGTAAAACGACCGAAGAAGCCGAGCTGCAGCACTCCACGACGATAAGGGATCCGCAGCACGGATCGAAGACATCAGTATCTCTCTTAGAACAACCATTTGAAGGGTACTCCATTGTGACTCAAATAGTGATACTACAGACTGAGGGAGCAATTTTCCAGGATCAGTATTGCCAGAATCAAATAAGGATTACCAGTAAAACTATGAATGCAAAACTATTTAATTTACATCATTATCAGTATATGTAAAATAAAATATAAACTCAAAGACAATTTATCAATATACTAATTACACTCGTCCCTTATGTGATTAAAAGAACAATATCTGAATTATCATTTCTAGTATAACAAGATGAGCACCATAAAATAAAAAATATACGCTGGCAAAGTGCTCACATGCTCTTTAGTAAAGCAGGAATGTTTACTAACATGATTAATACAATTTGTATTGGGATTCATGTATCTTTCTTAACCATTGATACTCTTGTCCTAAAATGCTTAAAGTGAGTTGTATTTCTTGTCAACCACATTTATTCTACCCTGATCACCACATCAACAGAAATAAAAGGGAAAAAACTACTAGTATATAAAGATGAATAAAAAGTAAAATGCTGCACAGTTAACTAGTGACTAGCATAGCAAAGTTTATTTCTGTGAAATGTCCAGCATAAAAAGAAAGAACATTTCGATGATGATATGATTTCACTGAGAGTAAAGCAGTATCCACGTAATAAAATGTGAGGCATGTTTGGAGAAGTTGAGGAGAACATATGAATATGGTGCGGTGTTCTGAATGACGGACTAATTCCCAATGCTGCAAGCTCTTAAAATCTCACCTTGAGCAAACCATGATCCATTTTACTAGTCTTCCTGCTTTGAACATGGTATGCAGTTGTAGTTGTGGTTAGGACCTGCAAAGCACTCATAGCAGCATATGCATTATCCTGCTGGAGATACAATTGCGCAACTTGTCTTGAAAAAAAGGCCGCCTTGCGTTTATAACCAAGTGTACCAAAAAGTCTCGCGATTTCAATATAGAGTATCAAGCGATCACTGGCATCAATCAGAGCCTTGGCACCATCCGCAGCGCCCATTAGTAAATCTGACACCTCCTTGGCACATTGCCGCCTTACAAAGAAAGAGCAAAATTCAATGGACAAAACAAACCTAAGTATACTTTCGATGCAATCTCCAACCCCCATTCCACCCTAGTTTTTCCAGTCAAATAATTATGTACTAAAGAAGTATAAGAATCTACTCGAGAACTCAAGGAGATGCTGGGATTTTCATTCTATAGAAATCAATTATTAATAAAGCACAAAGAACTTGGCTAACCAAGTGCTACTCATACAATAATAGGGAGACTCACCTGCACAAATATCTTGCCAACTTCAATGCAGCTTCAAGCTCAAAGCTGACTGGTGAAACTCTAAGGAAGAAAAAGAACAAGTGCAAATGACATATTAGTGTATTAAGTAAATTCACCATGTAAATAATTCAGGGAAAAAATGCAATCCTCTATCCAGTATTCCAGTTTTCAGCAACGCTAAAAAAACCAAAAAGGATAAAATTACTTCAATTCTTTCATTTGTGCCTCGTGACATACTGAAGGGGGTGTAATAAAGACAATAGTGTAAAAGGGCAAAGCAATCATTATGTGAAGGAAGGACCTGACAAATTCAATACCTTTGAGCATTGTCTTGTAAAGTTGCTCTTCTGTATAGCTGGATAATGGTGTAATAACGAAACTTCACTTCGTCCTCCAAAACAGGGTCAGTTTCGGCCATCCTATCAACCTGATTATAAGAATAAAATTATCACCAAACCTTGCCATGGGAATGTTCTAACCAGGTGAGGAAAGCAAGAGAGAACTAGCCAGTTTTCACTTCTCAGTATAGTGGAAAGAAATGGAAATGTAATTGCTGGACCCCTTTCTCAATGATTTAACAAGTGCTCATCAAAATATGTTGTTTGGAGTTAAACATTGTAAAGTTTCAGGCATTGGAGAATCTAGACCCTAAGAAAATTTGGGTGGGGTTAAAGTGGGGTCTGAAGGAAATTTCAAGTGCAGTGTTTCTCACATTAGTTTTAGATATCTTGTCAAGTAACACTGAATATGCAGTGTAAAATGCATTATAAGCATGACAGGTATCATGCAGTATGATTTGATACAAGGAATGCTTTCAATCCCAAAGCTAAATAAGGCATACAAATGCTTACCACTAATGCACAGACACTACCCTCAAGGGCTCCAGCATGCCAGAAAACATCTCCAGTTAATCTTGCAAGCTCTATTGCAGTGGCATAATGTGCATTAGCATCAACAGGTGATCCAGCCAACAAGCAATAATCTCCAATTATTTTTTGTGCACGACCCAACCTTCTCTTTTTAGTCTTAATCACCTAGAAAATGTGGGAGTATATTATCTCATATAAGCAATAAATATTGGACCATTACATCATCAACATACACTAGTCAAAATACTCGGAACACCTAAAGTATGAACCTCCTCTGAGCCAAGACTGGATTGTGAATCCAAAGGTGTCTTTAGAATAGTTCCCGTTGATTCTGCACGTAAGACCCATTTCTCAAACTCCATCAACAGCAAAGCAGAAAGGTCTTGGATCATCGTGAGCATGTGAAGTTCCAACGATTGTTGATCAGAAGGAGGGAACATAATAATATCATCCCTTTTTTTCTCCACCAACTACAAAACAAACAATGCAAATAATAATTACATCAGATCATGAAGTGATCAAATAAACAAATCATGATGGCTGGCATCACAACATTGGGGCAAGAGCTATGAATAAAATCCATCAACATAGCAACACTACATAGAACATTGGTGCTTAGTAAATCGTGACCTTCCCTAGCTCCTTACAGGAGGAATGTAGGTCCAAAATTTGGTGAAGTTTAATAAGTTAACATGATTATGCAAAGAAAGACTGGCGTATGATGATAAACAGGTACACATTAGTTTAAGGATACAAATGCTGGCAGAATGCACAAGAGAACTGAGCACAGCCTAGTCATCAACTAAAACAACCACATAGCTGGCTCAATTAACACAACGAGACCAGCTGCTGTGATGCCAAATTGCCAACTCTCAAGAAATAGAATTAGTGTTTTAGTTCAGCATGGATTACATGATCAAGAGGTCAGATCCAGGAGTGGATCCCCTATAATTCATGGGTATTCACTTGAATACCCATAGTATTTTGGAAGAAACCTACTATGTAAAACAAAATTGAATCTGCTCCATTGGTTATTTGGTGCATCGTCAAAGTGGTAGGTCTCAAGACTCCACGCATCATCATATAGCTGATAGTCTGACACAGTACGTGTTACTGTTTAACAACATAAACATTAAAGTCTTTTAGTCCTAAATAAATTAAAATAGATTAGAAATAAAACCCAACAGAAGCTACGTATCAAGGTTTAAGTACAAAAATAGTTGTTTTCGATGCACTCCTATTCAAAGATAAAATTTTAAGAATATTTCAATATTTCAAGACTTTTTTATTACCTCTCTGTCTCTCCTCATATTATGTGTTACTGTTGGTAGGTTTCATATTTACAAATACTACTCCATAGATTTTACTAATATTAATTTTATCTTTTATATAGCACGTAATGTTTTCTTTTCAAATGATAACTCTTAATTAGCCAATTAATCCTTCCATCTTCAATATGTTCTTTCTATTAATTATAACATTGTTTTATCAACTTTAGAGTTATTCAGAAAATTCACTTTTAAAACAAATGTTTCTCCAAGTTTCGATAAACCAAATATATAATTCTTCAATTTCAATATGTTCCCTTTATTAATTCTTCTACTCTTGAACTAACTTTCATGTTAAGATTTAAATAGCTTTTATTATTTATGCAGCTTTTAAAACAAATATTTCTCCAAGCTTTGATATGTTGTTTCTTTCCTAAAAATGAGATTTTGTAAACCTCGAATACCCATCCTAAAATTTCTGGCTCCGCCACTGGTCAGATCACTCAGAATCAGATCTCACCAAAGTAACAAGCGTCGGAACACTTTGAAGCTGTCAAGTTCTACCCAATGCGCAAGCCATAGGTACACTTATTCAGTATAGCAACTCCAGAACCAAATGGCCAAGTCATTCATGAACCATGACATGATCACAAAGATCAGTGGATGCTGAGCTGCGTACTACCAATACAACCACGTGATCCGGAGGTTTGGGAAGAGACGCAGCAGCTGTAGCAAGTACCTGCGCGTTGGTGGGGCAGAAGGCGAAGCAGCGGTTGGCCAGCGCGGAAGGGTAGGAGCGCGCGGCGTCGACGAAGTCCGCAGCGACGCTGTCGAGATCGGGGGAGGAGGGGAGGTGGCAGATGCCGACGACGGCGAGCACCTTGCGCGAGGACTGGAAGTCCTCCCACGGCGAGGGCACGCAGCCGCCGAGCACGAACTTGAGGCGGAGGCACCCCGTGTCCCATGGCTGGTGCGCGAAGGGGCTCTTCTGGTACTCCGAGTAGTAGGGCCGCAGCGAGGCGAGGTCGACGCGCGCGTGTCGCGCCACCAGCGCCGCGTAGTCGCGGAGGCACGCCGGCGGGATCGGCCCGCCCACCGGCAGCACCGCCACGCGGATCGCCGACCCGGACTCGATGCTCACGCCGGGCTCCATGGCGTCCGTTCACTCGCTCGTCCGCCCGCCTGCTCAGCTTGGGTAATGGCAGATCTGGCGGAAATGGGAAGAGATGGCTTTCCGTCGAAAAAGTCCAATTTACGTCTCTTATTTTATCGTCGTGTTTTAAAAACACTCTTAAACTATAAAACCGAAAATATTATATCCTCAACTTTTAAATCCAATATAAATATAGTTTTACTGTAGCTTATTTAACAGGAACTTCGTCCTACGTGACATTGACATGACGCTTACATAGCAATTCGATAAAAAAATTATAAAAACTATAAGACTAATATACAGTGACACTATCAAATAATAATAAATAGTAGAAAACAACTATCAGTGAGATATGTCGACCACCTCTTATCTTCATCCCTATCTCTCCTCACCTCTCCTCTCTCATTCTCTTGGTGATGACAGTCGGCACGAGAGAAGCGACATGGCACTGGCATCATCGAGCTCGAGCGGGAGGCAACGCCTTATTGAAAAAGACGATGGTCGAGCAAGGTTGACATGAAGTTGACGAGCTAAAGGAGACGACGATGACCTCCATATCCTTGGAGAAGGGATTTATCTTAACCCCACAGCCATCGTATGTCGATGGATCCCATCCCTTTCAATAGCACTGCATGGTAGCCCCATGCCTTCCTCACCTTCCTCCATCGTCGTCCTCTCGGCCATCACCTATTAGCCCGCTAGCCCCACAAGGCAGTGCCATCCTTCCCACCATCACCCACCAGTTCACCAGTAATGTGGACAATCCTCAGGTCAACAACATCCTCCATGCATTATGGCATCGTCGGGAGGAGTAGATCAAGCGTGGTATCAGTGGCCACCAGATCCACGGCGATGGCGAGATTAGTGGTTGGTGCGCTCCTCCGCTTGGGGCACGACGGCGTGGATAATGTCCTCCATGCCATACAACGAGTTCCTTAGTTAGCTCTTCCTACCATCGGCCACTGCCTATTCCTTTCTTCCTTCTCCTTCTTTCAATCTGATCGAGTCACCGTTGAAAGGACCTTGATGTTGTATAGAGAGGGATGAATATGTGTTCCTAAAAAACACTCACATATAGAATAAATTCTCCTCTAGTGTATCCAGACCAAAGGGCTAGAGTATCCGAATGAAATTCTTCTAGAGTATTTGGTCAAAATGCCCAGAGTATCCAAACTAGCCTCTCTATCAGACATATAGCATTGGCCGAAGTCTCCAGATAGTGAGTTAAAATATTTCATTCCTCTTTTACTGCGTCCAAAAGGACAATTAAAAGAGACACTCTTAAAGGTAGGGGATGAAAGAGATGATCCAAATTAACAGTAAATAATACAACAAAGTAAATTACATAAGTAAGAGACGGAGATAAAATATTTATTTCTCAAAGTTTGGATATCAATGATCCTATGTCTCCATTAAGGGACTCTAAGGAGTCGGATATCTCTCAATCCAAACCTTACCAAACAAATATCAAGAATAAAGTTGTGGCCTCTAAGCAACCATCGAGACAAAACTCTATTCCCAAGTAACCACCAAGATCCACACACTTAGGTAATGAGCTATTATATTCGGTGAAGCCTGTTGTGCCAAGCAACCTCTAAACACAAGCTTAGTTATCATTCAATCATCTCTTCCCTTATAGAGATGATGATAAATATTCACAAACTTTCAGTGACTCACCACAACTTTAAGAACTAACCGATGACTCTTGGTCGTCTAGGACACATTGATTTATAAGAGTAACAAACACAATCGAAGATTTACTTGTTATGAACTTAAGTGTTTAAAGAATGAAGTGAACCTCATTTATTCTCAATCTCTCAATCTCTTCACTCAACTCTCTCTCCTTAAATAACTATCACAAAGAGTTACCACCAAGATAGGAGATTTGGAAGGGGATATTTGGCTTTTGGATAGGTCTATTTTTACCAAAACTAAGCTTCAAAACCGCTGCAAAGGATATAGGAGGTGGAGGGGTTTAAATACCCAAGCCCCTATAACTAGCCATTACTCACAGATGCAAAGTTTAGAGTCTTAGACCAAATCCACCATACACTCTAAACAAGCTTCTTTGTCTGGTCTAGAGTATCTAGCCAAAAAGTCTGAAGTCTCCGCTACTCCATGACAACACAGTAAAAAAATGGTCATAACTCCTTATTTTGGAGTCCGTTTTCAATGATTTTGGACTCTATAGAAAGCTTATTAAGAGGGCTACATGACCCACCTAAGAACAAACTCTAAAACCTCTAAGAGAATAGGTTAAGGCTTGAATTTCTCTCAAGAAAGTACTTAGAAGGTTTACTTTAAGCACCGAGATATAAACAAACACATCAATGTTGTATCTCTCTTAATAGTATGTTAATTTTATACTCAAGCAAATACACAAGTTATATTTCTAGGAATACCTTCATGTCATCTTCTTGCTTTGCCTTAAGGGTTGCCAACGTTAACTCCATTTTACTATCGGGATTATTCACCTACATCTTATTAAACACATTAGTCCCAAATCAATTATACCATTGCCTTGATTAATGCATCGCATTGTCTTAATCTTCGGCACTCCATCTTACACTCTTTAAATAATTAATACAATTATTTCGCAACTTCGCATGGTATTGCACGATCCACCAACGCGAAGCCTTTACTCGCTCTTCACCACCATATTGGTCTATCGGTGCCAAACCCTTCGCTTGCTCTTCACCACCACATAGTCCATTGTAACTGAGCATTGCTTGCCATTTAACGTCTTGCCATACAAATCTACTTCGCTCTCCACATCTTCAATATATTCTCTTTATCAACATATCTTATCAATATCCTCATCTTGATATCAGAACTCAAACTAGTCACTCCAACTTATAGAAATAGTTAGTTTCAAGATATATTGTCATTAATCACTAAAACTTCATATAATATAAGGTTAGTAAACTTGATCTTTAACTAATTGACATATGGGGCCTACAAATAGTGGTGAGGGGAGAGATCTGCTAGTTCAAAGGGTGTAGGTGGATGGCTGCATAGGTTGTGTGCACGCAGGCATCAAATGGGCCAAAGTGGTCCATGCCAAGATCACATCAAAGTGTTAGCCAAACTATTCAACATCGAGCCATAGAAGGTGGTGGCGACTAAGCACATGGCGGAGGAGCTAGAAGCATGAAGATTCACTCTTCCTAGTCACTCACCTATGTTATAAATGTCAAGCCCTAACTTCAATTGCCTGGTGTGGAATGTGCGTAGGCTCAACGCAAGAGCTCAGTGAAGTACAATCCATTTCATGATTGTCGATGCACGTTGCGCAGTCATTTGCCTTCAAGAAACCAAGCTAGATGTAATTGGCAATGTTACGGCCTTAGATATTTTAGGCCCTATTCTATCATGTTTTCATTACTTGCTAGGTGATCATACTCGCAAGGGATTCTTTACGGTTGGGACCCAATCGTTGTTTACTTCAGTGGCCTTTTGCTAGGTGAGTTCTCGCTCACATCGAGCCTTGAGTTTGTTGACGAACATATACACTAGATTACGGTGGTCTACGGGCCATAGGCCAATCCTAATAAGGTGTGCTTACTGCAGGAGTTGTGTGATACACGTGGTTGTTTTGGGGAGCACTGGCTTCTTGTGGGAGATTTCAATCTCATCTATCAAGAGCGCGACAAAAATAACGTGAATCTAAATAGATGAATGATGGGTTGTTTTCGTTAGCTTATCGAGGATTTGAAGCTTTAGGAAGTGCATCTCAATGATCGTACTTTTACTTGGTCAAATTGCTAGGATGCAACCATTCTAGAGCGCCTTGACAAAGTCTTTGCCTCAAGGATTAAGGAGCCTTGCCCCATTGTTTCCTGAGCACACTCACGTCCTTGGTGTCCAGCCATTGCCCCCTGCTTTTGGCCTCCAACCTAAGGTCAACTGGTGCGAGGTGTTTCCACTTTGAGTCTTTTTGACCAAAGCAGCAAGGTTCATCAATGTCTTGACACGGGCTAGTCAAGCCCTTGCCACAACAAAGACCCAATTTGGCGTCTTGACTCTAAGCTTTGTCGCACGACGTGTGCCCTACAAAGTTGGAGCAACTCCGCTGTGGGCAACATCAAGCTACAACTTTCCATGGCCAAAGCGCTCATTGGCCACTTCGATGTGGCAAAGAAAGCAAGGCCCCTCTCGCCCTAGGAGTGACACCTTTTCAAATCACTCAAGAAGGTGTTGGCATTGGCTTTACTAGAGCGCACAATGGTGTGGTGACGTTCTAGGATGAAGTGGACAAAGGAGGGTGATGCCAACACGTACTTCTCCCACCAGCACACGACCCACCACCAATGTCGTGACTTCGTCCAACAACTCTCCTACGAGGAACAAACCGTTGTGGCACATGAGGAAAAAGAATTGATGCTACATAGTTTTATCCGAGAATCTTTGGGCACTTCAATCCCATACCTACACTTGCTAAATCTAGACCTCGTTCATCTACAGCGTGCAGTGCTGGCTAACCTAGAGACCCCTTTCTCTGAGGAAGAAGTCCAACAAGTGATAAAAGAAACGTCAGCTGATTGAACGCCTAAACTAGATGGGTTCACAGGGATGTTCTAAAGCTCCCATTGGGACATAATCAAGCCTAATGTTATGGAAGCACTAGCACAATTGTACAGGATAGAGGGTTCCTCCTTTGGCGCCATCAACAATGCGTACATTGTCCTGCTGCCAAAGAAGGAAGATGTACAGGGACCTAAAGATTACCGCATGATTAGCTCGCTTCATAGCTTTGTGAAGCTCTTCGCCAAAGTGCTATCCCTTTGACTAGCGTCAAAGCTAGACAACCTAGTTGCAGCAAACCATAACGCCTTCATGAAGAAACGATGCATTCTCGATAATTTCCTGATGGTTAAGCAGTAGGCCAGAAAACCACATGCCATCAAGCAGCTAGCGGTGCTCCTAAAGTTGGATATTGCCAAGCTTTTGATTCGATCTCCTAGCAGTTCATCATAGAGGTGCTAGCCTATCGTGATTTTGGGTGGCATTGGCGAGAGTAGATAGCAATCCTGTTCAACACTTCCTCAACCAAGGTGATGCTCAATGGCCGGCTAGGCCAATCCACTTGCACGGCCACGGTGTGCGCCAAGATGATCCCTTGTCCTCGTGATTGTCACAGATGTTTTGAAAGTGTTGCTGGAGTCCGCTAACACAGTAGTGCTAGACCATGCAGAAGTCTCGTGCAAGAGCACGAGGACATCAATGAAGAGCTCCCAAGATCCATCGATGAGTAGCTCGCTGGTGCAGCGTGCTCCGACACTTGTAGGACTTTGTGTCTCAGATTGCAGCTCTTGAGTCTGCTCCGATGATGAGCCAATGTGCGTGGGGCCATTATTTAGGGTGCTAACTGGAAGAATCCAAATGATCTCATCCCGGCTAGTGTGTCCGTGTGATGCGGCCCCGGCCCAGCTCACTAGGCTTGAGTCAGACCGGGATCTTGTGCTAGATGAGTCATCAAACCAGGCTGAAATGATAAAGACATTAGTCAGATGACTATACGAGTAAAATGTACAAAAAATCTCTCCAAAAAAATGTGCAAAAAATCTGACTTTGAAATAACAAGATTGCTGGGAAGATGTAGTCAGTAGAGCATTCTGAAAAAAAAATCCATACGACAAGCAATCTGCAGCACAAAGAGCCAGAAATACCAGTAGCTATGTGTATATACAGTGATATACAGTTTGCTGGATGGCTATGTATATTCACTCATGAGGCCAGATTTCTATTTAATATCTAAAAAAATGCAATCAGCTGGAAGCAAAGCAAGCAACAGGAAATGAAAGCTGGCATCACAATTCACAAGATGTGCAAAATATCTCCGAAAGATGAAGTTGCACAAAAAGGTCACAGATTTCTCTTCTTGAAAAAACTCCTAGGCTTGGACTGCTTTCTCTCCATGGCTGTCTGGCTGGTCTAACTCGTTTGCTGCAGATTAAGCATAGAAGTTTCATCAACATTCAGGAATTCATAATTGCTCGATTCAAACAACTCTGAAAGATAATGCTCCTACCTCTTCTTATCGAGGAAGACATAGCCATTTGCCAAAAAAAATCTCTTCGATAGTTATTCTCTTTAGCATTTCGTTTCGAGGAATGGGATACCTATTGTATCAGCATAATCCTGCAGTGATTTTATATTTATTATCCATTTAGCTTAAAAAAGTATACAGACAACATTATGTTATCAAGCACTAATTTTTGCATCGGTAAATCATCCAGGATATAGTGAGGCAGTAGGAAACATGAGTATCTGACCAATGCTTGAATGCTACTGCAGTCTCAATCAACAGCCCTGCTCTCAGCCAGATCACATCATTGCAAACAAGAAGCTGCACACGCTACTTCGGTGTATCTGTCAGTTTCGCTCATCACTTGCATTGCACTGTTAAACCTCTCCCGATCTGGATGCAACAAAGAAACCAAAGTTTTACTAAGATCTGCATCAGAATTGGAGAAATTTCGTTTACAGGTCTTGGGATTTCAGATTTATCCCATGACAAGTACTTGTAGCTGCGGGAGTAACTGCTAGTGAAGTAATGAGGGATTGATGGTCCTCAAATCTAAAATTTAAGAAGATCCTTGTGAAATCATCGTGATGTCAGGATTTAGATTGTGTGATGAATAATTATTGTAACGTGTTTTATTGAGATTAAAATAAAAATGTTATGTTTAAATTGAATTTGTAAAATCGGTGAACAGTCCGACTGTAGGTAGAATGGTAAGACAAAAAAACCCGATGGTCAAACTGACGAAATCATAAAGTTGATTTCAGATTGATTTATTGGTTTACAATATTTACTTTATCTTTATGACATCTAAATGGTTTCTATATATGACATATTCTATTAATATGAGTCAAATTAGATGAACTTATACTCGGATATGGTTTCTTTGGTTGTTTATGTGTAGGTGTTGCTTAAAAACTTAGGAATATTATCGATGATAGATCGTAACTAGAGTTAGAAGAAATTGAGGTCGAGACGGTCAAATAGTTTATACGGGATACTAAGATTAGAGAATAATGTATGAAGTTAAAGTTTTCATATGACATACGACAGAAGTTGTATGCGTATGAAAAGTGAAGTTGGTTTTATATAGAGTCTAAGATTGAAAAGTGTAAATACTGAAAAAAAATCACAGAGAAATTGGAAGGCACAACAAAAGAGGAAATATGTGCGGTTACTGTTTGCGTGCGGGAACTATAGCGATGGGTTACTATAGCATGTATGGATTACTGTTTTGTGAGAGAGTTTCGAATTTAAGTTATTATATTTAATTTGGAGTCCGAGAGTTTGAGTCATATGGGACTAAAATTTTTGGATACAAATAAGAAAGGGACGAGGTAATTTTTATAAGAGAGAAAAGCTAGAGTTTAGTTTTGAGAGAGATGATTAATTTGTATGTTGAATACATCTTAATGTAATAAAGTTGATTTTAGTTAAGTTGTGTTTTTTTGACAGTCCATCCGACGACAAGGCTATGGTCGGATCAGTGACATTAAAACGGTCGAAGCGTCAATAGTACAACACTCGGATCAACAGCAAGAGGACGATTGGACCGATGATATTTAGATAGATTGCTAAAACTTCATTTAAATCAGAGGGAACTTTTAATTTCACAAAAAAAAATTATTTTTATTAATCCTAGCATTCACCCCTCTAGTAGGCTTGGTCCTTGTGTTCAATTCTGTAAATGGTATCACAGCCACGTTTACTTTTTTATTGAGTTTTGTTGTCATGTCTACTAGTATATGTTCTTCTCTCCTCGTATTTCCTCGTATTTGTTTGGATGAGAATAATAGAAACTCAAAACTTTCGAAGAATAAAAAGTTAAAGTATGTTCTAAAGATTTGCATGGAGATGGCTAATATGGATAGTGATGATAATGTTAATCTATTGTTGATTGATTTTTTTCTTTTAAGTAAGGTAAATCTTGTAATACTTATAATTTATTTATTGCTTAAGGATAATAAGAGGTAAAAGGAAATAGTAAATTATTTATAATATCAAGTTGATTTCTCAACTCACATTTCAGCAAATCTTGTGATGATTTAACCACTTTGAATGATGAACTAAAATCTTCACTTCCATGCTTAAATTTTGATATTAAAGTTTAAAGATGTAATGCTTATGTTATTCTTGTGATATATAAAGTTTCTAATGCTAGAGTTGAGATAAATAATATGGCTGTGGAAAGTAAGATGATAAATTTGGCTTGATCAATTGGAAAAAGCTGGAGCTAAGTTAAAACTGATAAACTCTATTGTGAATAATGATAACCTAATTTTTGGTTTTTGATAATACCATTGGTTCCCTCTAATAAATTTGATAATACTACCATTCATTCACCATAATAAATTTGTTCTTTGTGTTCTATCCCTATGATACTATCACACAAATAGGTGCTAACACGAAGAGAGGAGACTTGTTATAATCTTCACAGTTCTAAGCATTATTATGGTATTCAAATGTGAGGTTGCGAACTTCTTGTTATATGTCAATTTTGAACATAATTCTTAATTGCTTGAATGTAAAAAAATATAGGTCATGTCAATTTTTTCTGTATTATATCAATATGTTAGTTTTACATGTTTTATATGCCTACTGTATTTGTAATCATCTTAAATTTCCCCTTAATTTTCTACTGTTTTTTCAGTTTTTTCTTTTATTTTGTTTTCTTCCAAACAGTCCACGGTAGCCACGTCTTACCATACTGTTATCGCTCCAAATCACAGCTAACAGTCCCAAAACTGTGATACCGCTGCCAGATAAAAAAATTGAATTCAAATTTTTGAATGCCAATTTCATACAGTTTTTCACGGTTAGCACACAATAACCCACGGCAACCGCAACATTGAAACGGTTTGGAAATCCAGAGTACTATTTGTAGCGATCCAGATTAGGGATTTTGCAGGGTCGTCACTTAAATCATGATCCATACTAGGACCTGGCTGCAAGATTACGTCACGCTCGTGAGAACCCCGTTCCGGCCCAACCTCGTGGCCACGTTCGTCGGTCTCCCATATGGCCCATATCGTGGAGAAGCTCATTGAATTCTGTTATAGGCCACGACTCTGCAAAATTCCGTCACGCGCTCATGCTCGTGAAGGTCCCAGTTCTGGCCCATCCTCGTGGCAGCTTTCATGGGCCTCCCGCTACGACCCAACTAGTGCGGAGGGATCCTAGGCTGCATTTAGCACAGCCTTCTTTCCCCCTCCTTTTCGTCCCTACCACCACCATCCCGGAGCTCCGATGAGCCGGCAGGCTCGTCTTAAGGAGCGGCGACGTCTCAAGACCCGTGGCTGAGGACGAACGAAAATTGAGGTATGGCTCATGGTCAAGTGCACACACAGAATCTACACACACACACACACAACACAAAGCAAACAAGGCAGAGCAACGCAATCAGTTAAAAATGTTGATCGACGAATTTATAGATTTTGAATTTGTGCAATGTAATCAAATTCACAACATCTACCTCTTTGAAACGTAGATGCCTTTCCCTTTCTACTCATCCTCTCAATTCTCAAATCAAAATGCCACTGATCTCGAGCTCAAGGCTGCCACTCATGGAGCCTCCGGGTCCGAGGGTCGGGGGCCACGGCGAGGTTGAGGTGTGGCGCGCGCCATAGCTCGCCAGTCCCCCGCCCCTGCGCAAGACCATAATGCTCACGCCGCCTCGCCCTGGCACTGGAACCAACCGCATGCGGAGGAATAATACCGCAACAAGATTTCAGAGGAGCTTCATGTCAAAAAAAGATGCAGCTGCAACTGCAGAGAGAGAGAGAGAGAGAGGCAAGAGGCAGGCAACGCGCGAATCTAGGCTGAGGCCAGGCGTGATCGCTTGAAGCTAGCAGGTTTTCCGGCCACCTCTTCTCTTCTAATCCTATCACTATATCACCTCATAAATAGACAACCCGGCGTTATCGGGCGAGAAGTGGTTGGTGGTCAATGCGACGATCGATCCACCCCTGCCTTCTATAAGACAGAGAGAGCGGGTATAATAGAAAAGCTTCTCTTCGCTAAAAAATGGTGATATATGGGCAAGAACAGTTAGATTATTACCTTTACCAATTCCTGTAATTGTCAGGTCTTTCGCGTTTCTAAGGGCATTGTGGTGCCAGGAGAGAGCACGCGATCGGCATGGAACGGCCAGGTGAGTAGGCCGGCTAGCTAGCTTTTGCATGCATGAAACTTAGTTAGGCATTTTTCTGAAGAATTTACTCCAGCATGCGAGTTTTCATTACACCTTGTGTTTCAGAAAATGGTTTTTCTTCATTGGAATACGGCTGTGGTTGACTGTATGTCTTTGGTTAATCTGAATGCAATACACTTGGGGATTTCTAGTTGTGGTTCAGATACATTGTGACTTCTTATCTAAAAGGGAAAACAAAGACATTGTGACTTTGATTTGTATGTCGAAAACATATTTTGGATTTTACTACTTCTGTCCATCTGAATTTGCAGTCACATCTACCTGACTACCTATCTACAGGTTCCATATTTTCAAGGTGATTTTTGTACGACATTTTACCACGATGGATGCAGAAAATGTTAGCTCCACAAATGTAAGAATTCTTGTAAAGTTGCAGACTCGTACATATTACGCACATGGACGAGCTCGAAAGCACCACTTTAATCGCACGAACATTTATGTCTAAACACATCGTACAGAGCATCTTAGAACTGAGAGTCTACATGCATTGCGACGCCTGTGAACGATCTGTTCGCTGGGCCATAAAGAACATTGACGGTACTAAGCAAAACTACCGAAAGACACATCCTATTTAATTTTCAGTTCATCATATTAGCTTGAGATTATGATCATCTACACGCATGCAGGCGTCGAGAAAGTCGAGGTGGACAGGGAAGAAAACAAGGTGACGGTGACAGGCGACTTCAAGCCTAAGAAGGTGGTGAGAAGGATCAAGAAGAAGACCGGAAAGAAGGCGGAGATCTTGGTTCCTGAGGAAGATCGTCACGAGGAAGATGGAGGAGGAGGAGCAGATGTACAGGCTCTTCATGAGTTCCAGAGGCACGGCATGGGACAATACTCCTACGTTCCGTACCATTACCATCATTTGGTTCCTGTACCTTACGCTTACGTTCCGAATTGCTATGATCTGGTGCCTGTGCCTCCTCCAGACAACGGAGGAGGAACAGCAGATGTGGCTCATGGTTTTCAGAGGCACGGCGGCATGAGACCCTACGCTTACAGTCCGTATTATTATGATATGGTGCATCCAGACGACGGAAGAGGAGGAGATGTGGTTCATGAGATTCAGAGGCCGGCACGCTCGGAGTGGGATCTTCATTGCTTCGATGATGAAAATACACAAGCGTGCAGTGTAATGTAGATCGTCGAGAGGAGGATTAGAGGCAAGAGATTTGGTGTCGCCTTGCAGTGGCGGAACTGGGATTTCTCCAAGCTTGGGCTCAAACTAAAGGCTCATACTAAAGACTAAAACCACCGGTCCCAATCCACATACTGAAAATCTGAAATATAATAGAAGTATGGCAAAAATGAACAATTGAAAGAAAATCGAATTCCATATTATGTTATTCATTAGTGTACAGTATATTCCAATCAGCGTATCATATCTTAGTGGCTTCATTATTCATTACTGATTGGGAAAGATCCCGTATGTTTTGTAATTAAACCATGATTTCTAAAAGCCGCTCTAATCACCTTCTAATAGCATCCTGATGTTTAGGGCCATTGTTCAGTTGTGTCCAAAGCCCAGTGTCAGCAACAACGATAAACATGAATTACTTAGCTAATTTGTTATTTGTTATATAGCCCCGGTTCCTTTCTGAGGTGGATTAGTTGGATTGGACTTGAAGAAAAAAAAAGACTTTCATGTTCTGCTCCTCTTCATCATCAAGAAGAACCACATTCCAAACCAGCACATCCTGATCAACTCAATGTTATACAATAGCCTACAGTACAAAGATGGAAAACTCACCGATTGGGGAATCGGAGGGCGCGAGGCCGTAGAACTGAGCTTGAACTTAACCTACCTAAGGGCTGAGCACCGGGCGGCGATGCTGGGCATGAATGGAAAAGAGGACAGGAATCTCCACCAGTCCGGTGCTACTGCCCGCCGGTGCGCCGGCGACTGCGCGAGTGGAAAAGAGGGCAGGAATCTGAAGTGGGCAGCATCGCGTACACACGCGTTGGGACAGTGAGGACTCGCTCTCAAAGGCCAAGCTCGGGGCTGGATTATAAGCCTAGGGCTGGTCTACTATAGGATGCAAAATTAGAGAATGTCTTAGGTACGGGTCCATTAATTTTTTCCCCACGCCTAGGGCTCGAGGCCAAGCTGCCCCAGACCCACTTGCATATAGTTTTGATTTATTTTATCAAAATAAACCATCAATCACCGCCCTGGCCTATTAGCTCAGCTGGTTAGAGCGTCGTGCTAATAACGCGAAGATCGCAGGTTCGAGACCTGCATGGGCCATACTTTTTGCGAATTTATTTTTATTTTTTTGCTGGGAATCTTTTTAAATTTGTTGAGAACTTGTTCCAGTTCCATTCTTTAAAACTTGTTGAGATTTTCCTCTTTAAACAATTGTTGAGATTTTATTCTAATTCCAGAAATACAGCAATTCATCTGTTCCATGAAGTTTGCTACACTTAAATGTGTTGACGATTCGCACGTCCCTTGTAACTCATCTGTTCCACATAAGATGGAAGTTTGCTACGCGGGTGTTCCAATATACTTTTTGTGACCAACACAACACAAATGTATAAATTTTGTTGAAACGCATTGATGTCCAAGGTCCCGTTGGAAGACAGGAACTCATCTGTTCCACAAAAATGAAGTTTGCTACACACGTGTCCCAAATTCCAATATACTTTTGGGACCAACACAAATGTTGGCTTTCTGTCAGGTTTCCAACCGTGGAAATACCACTATTTGTAACCTGACTTATGAGTTATGATGCGAATGCACAGAACGACTAATGTCCCAGAAAATAAATCATAGGGAAGAATGCACTATGGACCATCTAGGTACTTCATTATACAAAAACGAAAGCATAACTTTAGTTAGCTAAGACTTGATTCACTTGAATTGCGTACATCGGGTCATAAACAAAATGCGTACATCCACAGCATAACACTGAATATCTCCGGTATGTCACACTAAATACGAATGTTGAGTAAATGTATACTAGTTACATTTATAAGGAAGCTACATTCTCGACAGTAACTAGGATTCTTGGTCTTGGAACAGCTATGATTCTTGGTCTTGGAACAGCTGATAATACATAGACATACATTACAAGTGGAGCCGTACAATTAACACTGCTCGGTTTGGCTGCAGGATGTGTAACCCAGCAGCTACCAAAAATAATTTTACCTGCAGAAGAAAAAGGAAATACAACGGCATGTCAAGCTATCAAATAGTTGTGACTCTCGAGTCCTGCCAACCCAACTGGCGAGCTCTTTGCTCCCATAATACCGTGAGTTTCTTCTCCTTTGAAATTGCTGCCTCAGACCGCTCCCTAGCTTCCTCACAAGTCTCTGTGGCTGCATTACATTTCTCTACCTCTCGTTGGTATTGAGTAGCTTGTCTTTTAGCTTCAACAAGAGTAGCATTCATGTGATCGCTATGCTCCTCAGATACAATCTGCTGCAGCTTGAGCTCCTCATTAAGAAGATCAACAAACTGCTTCTCCATCTCTTCATTAAGCTCAGGGTCATTTTTGCCACAACCTGTATGTTTCAACTCAAATGTTTAATGGCAGCATCAAGGTCAGGCAGTTTTCATGAAAGAAAAGGAGGTAGAACAAAATAAGGTCAGGCAGTTGTCATGAAAGAAAAAGGAGGTAGAACAAAATTGATTCAACCATGTGAGGGAGTGAACTCAAAATATTTCACTAGTTACAGCCCAGGGAGACTGGAGCAATGTAGTCGTTTATACAAAAGGTATGACAACTACTTGTGGAGCAACACAAGAGATTTTCTCTATCCAATGGAGCATTGTACCAAAGATCTGTAGGTGAAACCATAAAAACAGTATGTGCAGGTCCATACAAGACAAACTTTTAGGGGCTTAAGTATTCAGGGGAAAACCATTAGAGAAATGGTTAGCTTTATCTACACTAACTAGGCTACACAGCATTATAAATTACTACACCAAGTCATACTCCCTTTCTGGAAATAGCAGTAAGAAATCCACTTTAAGGGCTTGTTCGGTTAATTCCTAGGAGGAAGGGATCGGAGAGGATTGAGGAGGATTAACTCCACACCTCAATAGGTGTGGAATTATTACCCTCCAAATCCCCTTCAATCCTCTTGGGAGAGAGATTAACCAAACAAGGCCTTAAGGTGCAGACTGTTAATATGTTGGCACAAAGTACCAAAATCTGGTTGGTATGCACAATCAAGTAGATTTTTTGTACTAAGCTTTGGTGAGTGTGATGCATACCAACAAATACTAATGACTACACACCGAAGAGGTCTAAAAAATATGTAAACACATCCTTCTCTGCAATGTGAAGAGGGGTATAATTGTTCTTAGCAACACATGAAATTTCCCCTATTTTAACAGCACCAATTTATTTTAAGTTTTGAACATTTGCACAGCATAATAATTGAAAGAGCTACCCTAATACTCCATTAGTCACGTTAATCGTCCCAGGCATCAAAATAGTTGCTTATATAACTTCCCAACACTACAGTTAACAG
Source organism: Oryza coarctata (assembly GCA_030770085.1). NCBI lineage: Eukaryota > Viridiplantae > Streptophyta > Magnoliopsida > Poales > Poaceae > Oryza > Oryza coarctata. The sequence continues at coordinate 13,373,596 of CM061469.1, read as the reverse complement.
GTTGCAGACTGAACCATTAAGCCTCAAAAACATCATACAACTTAAGCACGAATCCTACCACCCTTCCATCAGATAACCATCATACTCAACCAATTTCTATGGGAAAATATGATAAAAACAATGATGAACCTCAGCTGAAGGGACTATGAAGGAAGAGCTCAAACCTGAAGTTGAGAAGTTGACAAGCCCTGCAAAGGAATAAAATTGTAAAATCCAGTCAGTGATGGCCTGCTAGCGATGTAGAAGGGTTCAAGGTAGAGACCACGCAACTTAGTTTAGCTTTCCTATTACTTACTACATAATGCAGTTCTTATACACTAGAAATATGCAATGATTCACTAAAGGCAACCGCATTGATCTGACATAACACTAATTGCAGGCTGCAAGTTGCAACCAACAGACTGGATTTTTAACAAATTAAGCGCACAACACCCGTCGGCGCAGATCAGGCGACGGGCGGTTGCAAGATCTGACGGGAGGGAAGGGACTAGGTGGCTCACCGGGGGCGATGGACTTGAGGGAGAGTGGCGGCGGGCAGTCGCAGCTGCAGGGCGGGCACGAGGGGGAGACGACGACCGCAGAGGAAGCGGTAGCGGAGGAGGAGGAGGAGGAGGAGGAGGAGGAGGCGAAGCCCTTCTTGTAGCGCCAGTAGAAGGCCGGCCCGGAGACGCCAAGCGCGGACGCCACGGCCAGGATCACCAGGCACCACCGCCCGCACACCGCCGCCGCCGCGGCGCCGCGCTGCCCCATCGCCAGCCGCCCGCTCCTCCGCTCGCGCCCGCGCTCTCAGGTCACAGGCGGGCAATGTGTGGGGGGTGGGGGGCGCCGAGCTCGCGCTCCCGCCGGATTCTTACCGTCCCGTGCGTGTGGTTTCTATCTATCCTCTAACACTTTTTTATTATAGATACACGTGCATACACCGTAACATATCCAACATCATACGACACAAAAAAACAGCGGTGCATATCTAATTTTACTGTACTCTCGTTAAAAGCATATTTACTTGTGCATAATATTTATGAGCACTAAAATTTAAACTCACGATTCCACATGCTTCTCCATTTATGCTAGCAAAAGACACTTTTGTTGATGGGCAAAGGAAAAACATAATTGTGTTATTTTTAAGCTGTGGTTAGTGAATAAGATTAGAAAAAAAATAATGCTCCCTCCGTGGCTCCCTTATGAAATATAAAAGTATTTTTAACCTTTTAGCCTTTTTATAGTTTCAAAATAAAGCGGAAAGGACTGTCATAGAAAAAAAATAAATGAGGGGTGGGTGGTTGATGGGAATTTAAAATCTATTGCCATGGCTATATTTTAGATAAAATTTGAACGCTAAGTAGTATTTAAATAACAGTAGGGTTGATGAAGACTTATGTATTAATATAGCATAATGTTAATATGAAAGGAGGTTTTTTTTATAAAAGAAACACAGTAGTAAACGCCCATAAACGTGGCTTACACTCATCCCTAGTATATTGAGATTTATGTAGTTACCGTTGTCTGACAAGTGTATGGTATACTAAGAGGGTTATTGACCGCTTAGCTTGAAAGAAAATGACATCTTAATTGAAGTTGGATAGTTAATACTTCTTCATTTATGCTTTTTCCTAAAATAAAATTGTTTTTACATATCATATTTCAACTAATCACAATCATTTTTATTTAATTTATTCACATATTTTTAACAAGTATAATATTCCTTCAATCGTTTCAAACCATGTTTAACTTTAGAAATAAGTATATTTTGGACGGAGAGAGTAAGAGTTATCTGTATGAATTTTACACTGCTATTTCAAGTTTTGAACTAGTGCAGCGTGGACCACGAATCGACATCACAAAAAAGGGGCACCATTCCACTAAACACATTGAACTTTTTTTTTATGCCCTTGCAATTTTTGTATGCCCTTGCCATTTGTTATGTTTTGTATTGGGAGTGAATTAGGCAATTGCCACTAGGGCGCTGGTATGGTCGTTTGGAGATGGACCCAACGTTTATCCGGTGGACGAGTCCGCGTCGTTAGGTAGCAAGGCGGCTTTCATATATTAGGTTCTTAAATTAACTTTTAAAAAATAATGAAACATTACAGTTACAGATGAGTTATTTTGTTATTGAAACTAGTATATGCAGAAAAAAATCTACTGTGAGTAGTGAATGAAGAGACAAAAGTCCTTTGCTGTGATGCAGACAATGCTACAGACAAGCATTTTTCCTATTCATATCTGAAGAGGTGTTTTTGCGACAATCTGTATACTGGTACCTCATTTGTTCTATCATTCTTGACAAAAGGCAACACATTGCATCCTCACCAATTTCATTTCAGTGTAGAATACCTGAAGATTCTTATACTTGAATCATAATATTTACCTAATTATTTTGTTTAACCCAATTGCACTTGTTGTTTTCTCAGGTACCTGAGGTACCTGACCAAGAAGTACATCAAGAAGCAATGTGTGTGACTGGTTGATTTTGAGTTCCTTGGGCTTGTAAAAACATGCTCGGTGTTGGATAGATTAAATCTAGCATTACTGTCTCTCTTAGAAGAAAAGAATTTATAATTTCTGATGATGATGTGAAGAATGCTACATTGTTTAATTCACTGTGTCTGTAGCTATTCATTTCAGTAATTCTTTCTGGACCTCTGAGTCCTTGCCCTTTCTATTTTGCTGTATGAGCTTCTGAACTTTCAGAGATCATCCTTACCATTTAAGTTTTGTGATTCGCCTAAGCGTTGCTATTATGCTCCTGAGCGGCTGAGCTAACCTTTGGAACCATGGCCATCGGAGCCTACAATCCAAGTCCGTGGTCTTAAAATGGCTTGAGCCCACTTGACCGAAATGGTTCGGTTTGGTTTGGGCAGAAATGTCTAATGCGTTGGGTTGGGTTGGATAGGTTTGGGCATATTAGAGGTGGAGAAATGGAGTGGATAGGTTTTGTGCACTGACTCCTATGTAGGAAAAATTTTACTAGTCTCTTATCTAAGAGTTAAGTTTAAATTATATCATCAACCATAAAACCGAATACAACATATCTCTTCCCTTCTAAAACCAGTACAAATGAGATTCTAAGACGGTTTGGACGGCGGTTTTAGCTGATGTGTCGCCTCTGTAACTAGTTTGACTTTATCGTCGTCTCACATAGCATTGATGTGGCATTGAAAGCAAAATCTAAAAATTAAAAAAATATATATGGGACCACATGTTAGTCAAACAAAAATATAAAAAAATTAGTGGGACCCACGTATCAGTGGGTCCTACTTCCTCCACTTTACCCTCTTCCTCTCTATCTCCTCTAGCCAGCAACCAGCTTCTTTTCCCTTTCCCTCCTAGATGTAGTTGACAGTTGGTAGAAGAGAAGCAAGATGACGGTGACCTTGTCTCCGTCTAAGTAGCTTCCTCTTCGCCTTTCTCTCCATCAACGTTGAGCTCTCTCGTTTGTCAACCACCGCTGCTACTAGCACCTACCATCGACGAGGCAATAGGTGTCGAGCTTGAGCGTCATCACCTAATTCCTCTTTCACAACCCCTTCCTCTTCCTTGGGCGTGCATGACTATAGTGGTGGCCAGTAGCAATGGAGGGGTCTAAAGGCTAGCAGCATGGAGGCTGAGCTCCATGGCAGTGACGCACCTCGGCCCTAATGACATGGAGATGCTAGAACCATCCTAGTGATGTGGAAGAAGCCCATCCTTAGATTACTTCTTAACAGCCCAAAACTCGAGTGTGGCACTGTCTTGAGAGGCATGGAGTGGGCATCAGCTTGAGGAATGGAGGTGGAGGTACAGGCAGTCGATAGGGCTAGTGCGAGGTGTAGTATGGAGCTCGCCAATAGAAACACCTCTTCCTTGCCTCTTCTGCTATGGCCATCTTTATCACCGTGCCTTTTGTCGCTCTGTCAAGGAAGGCAGGGTGCCCATAGGCACTAGCGAGGAGCTCAATGTCGAGGAGGGAAAAGGAAAGAGGTGAGGAGCTCGATGCTAAGAGAATGATGATGAGCTCCGTATGCCTCCTTCACAAGGAGAGAAGATAGAGAGACAAAAGAAAAGAGAGTTGATGACATGTGAGTTCTATTGACCTGTGGATCTTACATATTTGTTTTATTTATTTAACTAGTAGCCCGCTGACACGTGGACCATTTATGTTTTTATTTTTTTCCTTGTGAGTAATATGTGTCCTACTGTTTTTTTTTAAAAAAATTAGCTATAATGTCACGTAAAGCTATATCAATACCACTTGGGACAAGGATTAAGGTCAAACTATTCACATAGGCACTACATCAGTTAAAACTATTGTCCAAACCATCTTAGGACTAGTTTTAGGATATAAATGATATGTTATATTCAATTTTATGGTTAGAAGACACGATTCAAACATTTCCTTAGATAAAGACCTATAATGAACTTTTTCCCCTAGGAAAAAGGCTTGGGTGGTTTTGGACCGGGTTCTTCCCCATAAGCAGGCCTAGGACTATGGAGATGGGCCTTTATCCGGTAGACGAGTCCCGGTGTTAGGTAGCAAGGCAGCTTTCGTTGCAACGCTGGGGCAGCGTTGTGACCCGTGAGAAGGGAGAAGCGAACGAGCTCGTCGTCGTCGATGCAATTGCCCCTCATGCCGCTTTGCCGGAGGGGTACTGCATCAGCTGCACCAACCCGCGTCCGTCGACAACCGACGGAGAACGGTGGTATTCTCGACGGCCGCCGGCGACGGCTGGACCGCTCCTCGTGCCTCAGCTAGCAGCGCCGGCTAGTACATGTAACAAGGGAGTAAACAAATTGTTAGTGGTGTCACGCCTGAAGCTCTCACCGATTCACATCTTAAGACTTACGAAGCTACAAGTAACATCGGTGGCAGCAGTACCACAGGTCAGTTTCTCTTCTTAGGAGTCCTGAATCATAAATCTTCAAACCAAACAAAATAGGAACGCCTAAACTGCCCACGGCCCAACACCACCTAGAAAACTAACACTAAACAAATCCTACCGAACTGCTATTTCTCATATATATCTTGTTGAAGCATAACATACATATTTCATCCATATTAAATTCAATACATTCACAAGAACACAGCCTTGACGAGGCCGAGGAATTCCACACTGTTGGATTATATACACACATAGCAATCAGCTGAAGTCCGCGGCACATGGTATGCCACAATCATTGATCAACTCCCACACCAAGAATGCACTGCCCAAGATGAGTCAAGTATGGTTCAGCCTGTGAACTGTTACTCAGCGTAGGAACAAGACTTTGAAGCTCTGAATTGAATTCCGTTTCAAATTTCCTGCAATAAACAGTCCAAGACTTCATCATATGATGTTCAATTGATACAAAATTAACATTTGTCTGAAAAAGACTGAATATGAGATACATACAGGATTGACTCTGACATTACAACATTTTCTGATGCTAATTTCAGTTGCTGGCCTCTGTTTTCGGATTTTTTTATTTTTGATCTTGGCATTCTAGATTTTGATGTATTTTCAGGCTTAGCAACATCAATGGATGGTATCAAGAGTTGGATGGAAGTCGCATACTGGAGACACAGAGCTTTCAGCTTCTCGATTTTCTGCACATGACAAATATACAAATAATAAGAATAAAATAAACATTGAATCTTCTACAGCATTTCAATGTAAAACAAACTACAATGTCTTTTTGAAACTGAGGGCTAAGGGTAAAACTGCTAGTCACCAGGGGATATACTTAACACAAATCAAGCTAAGGATTCACAGTATGCTAAAGACAGTGACTTTCTTCTTTAACAGTAAAGAGACAAATTGCCATTGTTATCTTGCAGTCAGATGACCTGATCAATGACCTGCCTAGTTCCTAACTTTTCTTTACTGGAATGCCAGTGTCGCAAGAAATCTAATTCTGAACTCAATCAATGATTACTTTCCAGCTGTCACACGTATCAGAACATCACAATCAACATAGCAGCTGAGAATCAACAGATATGTTTGCCCACACAAAGGTTCACTCTCCTGGTTCAAAGATCGACTAATTTGGAGGTGAAACTTCAAACATTAACAATCAATATGAACCAAGAACAAACGAATGCAACAAGTTTAAAAGGAACATGTTGTTGCAGCACTGCTCCAAAAAGTGCCCAGCAAATGGGAAAATATGAAGTACAGCAGCGACAGGCACTTTTGTACATAAAAGAGCAAGAAGACAAACCACAAGGAGTTCAGGCAACAACAGTAAGCATTCTTTTAGACACTTCTGAAGGAAGAAATCATGAATCTGGATGACCTGCAAAACAACATCAACAGAAAAGGTAATGTACTCCCTTCACAATACAACTTTCTTCATCATAAGAACTTTGTTAAAACCTCATCTATGCTCCTTGCAGTTTGAAGCCGATCATGCATCAAATGCCAGTTTGGTTCAAGAACCTGATGACCGAAAAGAATGCCTTAGCAATTTTTCACCTTTGGTAACAATTAGTATGCTGATATGGATGCTTTACCTCAAAGGTTAGATAATGTAAAAGGCTGTTTACAAACTTGAGCATGCTGCGGCAGAGAATCGATGACCGTAGGACTGGTGTTCCTAAGATCTTGACAGAACGGAACACCTGATTGAGAGTTCTACATCAGTCAATGAGTAAACAGAAAACAATTAAGCTGATAGAATGGGGTGAAGAAAATGTTCATTCATACTTGTTGAATTTGCCATGCTGTACACAATCGTCGACTAACATGCTTGCAGTGGAACAACAGTCGAAAAATCAACTGGTATTTTGTCAAAGCTTTTCTTGAAATTACAAGAGATAGTGGCCATTGAACCTGAAATATATAGTAGGCATATCATTTCTCTATCAGAAGGTAGAACAATGAATAAAAATTATTAACCACACTACAAACAAACCTTGTAGCTCAGGCAGAAAGTTTCCAAGCCAGTCACACTTAATGGCATGGGCTGGTCAACATCAGCTGCAGCAAGCTTGTCTGAAGGATATGCGCAATCCAAGTCTTTCAAGGTGCTCAATTTCTTAAGGAGGGAACTTCTTTCCTGTTTAAAAATAGACAAAGAAATATGATGATTAACAAAACACAAAATGGTTTGACAAGACGTAGATGATATATTTACCACACAGCAAGTCAAGTCTTCATGACTTGGATCTGAAGCAGCTGCCGTACTTCGCAACGCGATATCAACAAGAGACTGCAACATAGAACGGACAATCCATTCAAAAGAACATAGAACGAAGAAAGAAGGAATAGCATATGACTGAAGAAGGGTCAGCTTATTGCGACCAGAGCAGCCAAAAATCAGTTTCCTCCATGAGACTATGGCAAGAAACAGACAAACAATACTGCACAACAGGATACCTGAAGTTTTTCAGCAGATATTTCTTCTGGTTTCTTTGTAAGTTCCTCTCGGGCAATATCCATAAAGTGAACCAGAAAATCACCCTGCAAAACAGAGAAAGCAAATTGGAGAACTAATACAATGAAAATAAATATGGATGTGTTTCAAATCAAGTTGGCAACATGACATGCGTTGTCACTGTCAATATATCATATTAATAGTATATACCCAGCGAGTGTGGATTTTAAAGAGTAATGATGTGGAGTAATAATACAGAATAGAGTAAATGTTCTCCACAATTTTCTCCATACTTGGTCAAGAAGTAGATATCGCTTGAGGGATCGCAGTTTTCCAATGAGATCATACTACACAGTAAACAAAACAAAATTAGAAAACAGACCATAGAAGAAAATGAAATCTAATAGTGCATTTGCTATGAACAATTATAACCTTATCTTTCATTAGAGTCAAGAGTTCACCACTTGCAAAGTCATATGCAGATTTGATGCATTCAAGATATTGGTGGTTTGAACCAAAGCCCATCAGCTTAGAACTCTCTGACAAGGAAACCTAAACAAAATGTTTAAGACAAGCATGTTCTTATAACACACATATATAACATAGCATCTAATGATGCAACCTTAGAAAATAATCATGCATACCTGAACATTGTGCCCACATTCTCTCATAACATTAAGATACTTTCCAGATGTCAGTATTGTGGCAGCAACATTGGTAAGGAAACTAGGGATGCCATCTTTTAGACTGTATCTTTGTTGCCAATATTTAGCATCATAATCTTGAGTAAGGCTCTCCTATCAAAATCAAGGAAAGCCTCTGGTTAGCTTAAGAAGAAAACAAACCCAATATTCTACTCTTAATGAAAATGCAGAGAACGATGGAATTTAAGTAGGCCTGAAATTCTAAGTCATTCGGCACCTTCTGCAAGGATTTGTTTTCAGCAATGAAGAATTCACCGTAAGGGTCATCTATAATGCCCTCATAGACCCACCTAAAATGAAATCCATTAGAAGCTGAAATTATCAAAATACAGCAGACAAGCTAATTATACATTTAATCTAAACAAGTCTTAACACTACAATCCAAATAAGAAAATTGGCAATTACAAAATGCTTGTTAACTTCAACACAAAATGTAAGAACCAATAAGTAGCTAAGACAATAAGATATGAACATGATGAACCTTTCTAACATCCTAAGATAAGCTGTACTTGCACATTCCGTCATCTTCTCCAGTAATGCTCGAACAGCACTATCGCCAGCCATTGCCTTTGCCTATGTTGAAAGAAGTGCGGCAATTTAATACATGATTGAAATAGTTAATCACATGGACCAGAATGAAAAGGCTACAAAAACTGAATGTTAAGAAACCGACTATGTAGAAGAAATATGTCCTGCCAATAAGAAAACCAAGTCTGTCCAGCTTAGATTGCGGGAGCCTACTGAAAACAATATTCATACTCACCAGATTCTCGTATTTGGAGAAAGAGAGATGCAAAAGAAAAAAAATGTATCTCAGAGGTGAAATACCTGACTTTGAAGTAGATTAAGTGTAGCTGAACCACTGGTGTTATTGGAGATAGCCTTCTCGACCAGAACAGCAAGTGCATTCAATGAACTCATCATCCTCTGCCAAAACACACACCAGGACTTGCTGCGCTTAAAATGATAATCAAATCAGGATAGATAGTTAATGCAGATAAATAAAATTCACCTGACAAAAGAACCACAATCCTTGAACTGATAGTCTCCCAAGACGGAACTGGTGCTCCAGTTGAGCAACCATTGCTTGATAATCCTGATAAACAAATAAAACACTTAACTTTGTGCCAAATACACATATGAGGACCAATACTGGAAAACATAGACCTTCTTTTAAGAATAATGTAATAAGATTACTCTCTACCAATACAATTCATGCAAATGATTCCATGTCAGAATAAACAACTGAACACTTAAACTCATGATTCAGGCATTCCTGTTTTTACTCTATAATATGAAATCATTAGTACATTCGTTTTTCCACCTTTTTCAAACATAAGAAAGCTTATAGTCAAGGCAAATTAAAATATTCCTTTCTCAAAATAGGGAATTTACCAAGAGGAATGCCCTCAATGCTGCAGCTAGAGCATGGTTGACCAGACCATTCTTGAAATGTGATCTGGACTCCACAAAATAGTTTACCAACACAAAATCCTCACATAAGGGGAAAATTCGACGAGTTAATTCCTGCAAAAACCCAAAGAGTTAAGCTCCAGACATATCTCATTTTTTGTAGGCAATTCATGATCCAGTTGCTGTACTCCTCAGGCCTTACCTGGAGCGCAAGGTCCATTGAAGAATCAATCTGGAAGACAACATACCCCTCCTTTCCCCGTACTCTCTTAATCGAAATGTATCGCCCCTCAATACCCACAAGAGCTGATAACAAATCGTCAATAACCAAAAGCTCCTGCAAATCAATAAGAACAGATAGATTGGAGTTACAATTTTCAGTTCTTTGTGAAAGCTAAATTACTTCAGATAATTTTAATGATGTGCTAAATGAAGATATTACGATATTGAACCTCATAGAAGAGCTGTTCAAAATAACATAGTGAAAATGCAGCTATTTGGTGACATTGTTACAACAAATATGCTGTACTTAGCACAGCATGTCAGTATGTCACGAACACCACTGACCAACCAACTCTGAGAATCACTCAAATTCAAACAAAAAATTAGAATTATCACATAAAATGTTCTATTATCTAAAACTACCTTCTATTCACACAACATTGACCACATGAACCAAAATATCAAAAGCAAATTCTAACTTAGCACCGTTACATAATACATATCATTTTCTGAATTCCAGGAAGTAGACAGTCCCAAAAATCAAAATGCAATATCCAATAACATTTGGAGCAACAATTGCAATCAGACTCTAGTCAACAACAATTTACAGTTCATGTACATGTAGAGAAAAAAATACGACGAATTCTTCCAAGTAACCCAAACCATTGAGCTCGAATTAGAAGCGCGGAACCGGAACCTAAACCCTAGCATCGGTCCATTAAGAAAATAGTCGCTCGAAGCCAATTAAGCCGGTTGAACAGTCTAAGAGTACAGGCTACCAGTACCTGCACCGAGACGGCGTACGATCCGATGACACTCTCAGCGCCGCCGCCGCCGCGGCTGCAGATTCAAATAAACTCCGGGCATCAGAAAACCACCCGTGGCAACAAAACCACGAGGCGAGCATCCGAATCGCGCAAATTCAACGAGCGAATTACCTGAAGGAGTCTAGGGAGTAAGGCTTGGATCCGGTCGCCTGCGCCGCCGCAGCCACCTTGGCCTCCTGCGAGAGAGCGCGAGGGTAGATGAGGAGGCGGCAATGGGGGCGGCCGGGTAGGATGACGAGACAGGGAGGAAGAGGAGAGAAGGGGCGTACCTGGTGGAAGCGGCCGGTGAGGTACGGGCGCTCCAGGTTCCAGCGAGGGGTCGGCGGCGCGGGATCCATTTCGAGGTGGACGACCCTGCGCGGGGCGGCGGGGAGTCAGTGGAGAAGTGTGGAGGAAGGGTGGTGGCTGTGGTTGGTAGGTATAGCCGTATAAGTGCGACGAGGAAAGGCGCAAGTCGTAAGTCGGAACGGAGCGACGGAACCACCAGGTCAATCGTACAGGCCCAGCAGGCCTCGCTCTGGAAATTTTGTACACTTGGACGGCAATGGCCGAAGCTTGTGTTTGATTCTTTTTTTTTTCCAAAATATAATCACAATTTCTAAGATAGAAAATTGTTTTTACATTTTTAAGAACAAAATGTTTTTACATTTATGAGAAACCCTTGGCTACCTGTTAACCTCCTCTTAAGCTATTTATATCATTTGTTGTTACCAACCAAGCTGCACCCTTTCTATCTATTTTCTCGGTGCTCAACGATGTTAAGCATGTAAGCCCATCCCCTTTGAAATATTATATTTTTTCTCCTTACTGTGCCTTGGTACAAATGTGGTAAGCTGTCTAGATTAGTCTAATCTAGCTACTTGCTTGACTTAAACCCTCAATGAGTTCTGCGTCCCTATTCTTTTATAAAGTTTGCTTTATTTTTTATAGGGAGTGTTTACCTCTACCGTCGTGTTCATGAGCCATGTTTGCCCTCGGATTGTCAGGATTTGGCTTGCATTGTTCTTTTCCTATTTTGCTTGACTTAATGCTAGGACAGTTCGCCATTTTATCTTCCGCTGTGTGTGTGTGAGAGAGAGATCTCCCACCCCTAATCTCTAAGGGTGGTTTGCCAAGGAACCTCCGCTCCATAGTTAGCTTGAGCGAAGATGCACTTTGTCGGATGATGCATACTGACTAGGAGTCATAGTCATCCCCATGTGTTGGTATTAAGAGAAAAAGGATGTAGAAGATATGCCGCACGTTATTGCAAGACATTTACGTGGTTATTAACCTTGAAAGATCATTGTGTATTTAGATGGACAAAAGACAGGAATAAAAAGGCTACATAGAACTAAAGTTCGGTTAAATATATATGAGACTTGTGAATAAAATCATTAGCATTCCTGTGGCTGGTGTTTTGATGAACAATCCTTCTCACCATTGATGCAATCACTCCTGCAAAATGGCAGCTAGAAAAATAAAATTGAGCATGATTGCCATTTTTAGAAGGCGATACATATCAAATACAACCGAAGCTGACAGATTTAAGAGAATTATAATGTCAAAATAAAACCAAATGATGAAACAACTCACATCTGATGAGCTGACAAACAACAATAGGGCATCATCTATTGGCTGTGGCAGCCATATGATAGAAGATTTGCCCCCAAACCTGAGCCATATGATTGAAGATTTGTCCCCCAACGTGTGAAAAGGCATGAATGAACATAGGAAATAAGAACGAAGGGATGGCAGAGGCAATCCTTTTTATGCTTTCGACTCGGTAGAAATAGATTAGAAGTAGGATTAGGGAAGGTAAAGCTGGGGTAGAAAATAAATGGTAGGACGGTTTAAGAAGATGAAATTATTGATAGGTTATATTCGATAACAGTATTTTAAGGACATAGGATACGGTTGGAATCAATGTATATACGAGATGGAAGTAAAGACATATGTGATAGTGATTTTTATATTGGTTCAAGTCTCCCAAGATGGATAATAGTCCTAGTTTAATTTATACGTATAGATCGGGATGTGTCGCATCAAGTACAAAGGGAATCAAGCTAGCTATTTTAGCCTGCCAAGCTGATCTTAGACAAAGTAATCCGGCATGTTATGGTTGGCGACTACATATAGGGTTTCCTCTTAGCGTGATCTTGATGCAGCTTACGTCTATAACGTATGACTTGATCACTCCTTCTTATGGGGTTTTTTATTTATACATGAATATGCCATCCTGTCCAAGTAGAACTATCCTAAATATGATATGGGTAGATAAGTCCTTACTACCTTCGAATAGGACTTAGAGTCCTTTTTTAACTAGGACGAACTAATTTTTTATCTGTAATTTTATCCATATTTCAGTATATCTTTTTGTATAATATTAAGTATGTGTTATTCTCGATGGTAATAGGGTATGTCATATATATAATACCAACAGTAGCCCTCTAACCTCTATGCAAATGTATGATCTAACATTATCAAGAATATATTACATGAGAAGCAATGTTGTTAATATTATAAATCTGCTTAGGAATTATTCAAGTTGGTTAAGGTCGACAACTCAGTTCTTTACTCTGGATGATTTATCAGAATGTTATTGAAATTTGAATTTAGATAGAGGTCAGAATCTAAACCATCCAATGTAAATAGCTTTGAAATCACTAAGAATTTTGCACCACTTTTCTTGAAAAGCAAACCATCACAGCAGGATTATAAATTCTAATAGCAAGATTCATCTCAATTCCATTAGCCTCTACTATTGCTACTTCTTTTGTCTTCAACCTCTCGGCGCGCAACCAATAACTCTAATCCTCTTTTTGCACAAAATCCCCTATTTTCCACATTGCCTACTGATGGATCTCCATGATTCCTCCATAGGCGATGTAGCTCTTAGGGCCCTGCAGGTGAAAGGATCAATCTCTAGTCTAGGAGCCATGGCTCGGCAAGAAGGAGGTACAAAACCGAACCCCAATTCCATTGTATTCCTTAGTATCTTCACTCATCTTTGTGAGGCATACTTGGGAGTGCACCCCTTCCTTTCCCTATTCAAATATTTCTATAAACTCAGGCTCATGGAGTCATAAAAAATCATAGGCAATTGTGGTCTTTGACTGCGCGATAGCCTGAAGGAGGAGTACATCCCTTTGAGCACCCTCACTTCTAGAAAATTATGGAGGGGCTTTATCTTCAAACAAACATCAATTCCTACTTCCCTGATGTCCCAACTGGGAAGGCCAAGCGCCTTAGGTTCTGGGACTCGTCTCCACTAAGATCCAAGGCCTTAGATATTTTTGTTAGGAAAATCAAGGAGCTCAGAGAACATGGTCTAACACCATATGAAGTCATCAGTGACTTTGTACATCATTGGATTCAACCTTGCAAGAGCACACATATCTCGTATATGAGTACACGAGCAAAAAAGACCTTGCATATCAAAACGGGGTATAACCACTTATCTTCAACAAATGTCTTATATGGAATTTTCTTAAGACTTTCTCTGATAATTGATGGCGCCTTCCTTGTAGAACTCTTCAACGAAGTAGTCAAGAAGCACATCAGGGTCGTGGTAACCGATGAACCATTGTTGGCCGATAACATCCCCGTGCTACTATGTGACCTGTCCCAGACTGATCAGGATAGGATCATGAATGTAAGTACTCAATCTATCTTCTATTTTTACCCTAGTCAATGCAATAGGAGTGTAATACGAGAACTTACAAAAATTGCCTTTGACTAATGTCATCGGGCCACTTATTGATCATCAGGACGCCGCTGTGATAAAGGATGCAACGAAAATAGAAATAGGAGTCATCATCACAAGGATGAAGAACACCTCTTCCTAGCCAAGCTCCAATGAGAAGGCTAGGACTAAGAGGAAATGCATTGGCTTCATTAGAGGACCATGGGAGGCATATTAACAAAGGGCCCTTGCTCCTTGGCATATCCTAGGAAGGTAGCTAGAATGCATAATTAAAATAGTAAAAACAAAAATGCCCCTAGCTCCTAGCTGTGAAGTTAGAAAAACCAATTTTCAATTACATAGCTAGTAATATGTTATAATGAGAAGCAAAGTCTCTTAACTCCCCCAACTACTCAAACATATAAGGAGCCCTTTACCTATGAGTAACCAGGGAACATTTAAGGCATAGATATTGTATACCTTTTATTATCATTGAAATATATATATATATATATATATATATATATATTACAAATATGATCGACTATACATAGAATTTTTATAGTTGGTCAATGTTCAAAGAACCTGTTAACTCGTGGCCATCGTTGTCAGCAATTTTATACGCTTCCGACCAAAGTATTCAGACCATCTTGTAGGGGCCTTTCCACTTGGGGATAGCTTATTCCATCATGATTGGCTTTGAACCCTTCTCAAGATATAATCCCCTATGGTAAATACACGAGTCTGGATGTGTTTCTCATGATACCGATAAAGAGCCTGCTAATATAGTGCAACTCATATAGTAACATGTTTTTGGTGTTCATCAAGTAAATTGATGTTGTCTACATGCCTTTCATCTTGTTCCTCGTTGGAGTATGCTTTAACACTGGCAGATGCGTGACGAAGATATGAAGGGAGCATTGTCTTGGATCCATAAACTAAGAAAAAAAGAGTCTCCTTCGTGGTTGTTGTTGATGTTGTGTGCATGACCCATAATCTTCAACCTACCATTTTTCATGGGCCATGAGCCTGTCGTATACATGAGTCTTAATACCTTGAAGCACAATACCATTCATGTGACTTGGCCATTACTCTAAGAATGTGAAATTGAGACGAAGTAAATTTTTACTCTAAAATTGATGTGGTAATCTTGGAAATCATAACATCAAAACTATGATTCATTGTCAGTGAGGATGCAATAAGGAAGTCTATATTGACAGAATACACCTTTGATGAATTTGATGGCTTTCTTAGCTTTAATTTCCCGTGCTAGCTCTACTTCGATCCACTTAGTGAATTTTTTTTGTAGCCACAAATAGAAATCTGTACCCACCCTGAGTTTACAAAAAATGTTTGAGGATATCTAGCCCTCGGCATGAGAAGACCCATGACAAGGGTATGATCTACAAGGCATGTGATGGCAACTTTGTGTACTTGCTATGGAACTGATAAGCTTGACATCTTTGAACTAAGTCATAGGCATCTTATAGGGTAGTGGGCTAGTAAAAACCTTATCGTAAGGCTTTACTGACTATAATGTGTCCTCTAGCATGTGATCAACATATTCCCTCATGGATGTCTGCTAAGAGCTCCATGTCATCTTCTATTGTGATGCACTTTAGCAGAATGCCATTGTGTATCCTTTTGTACAAGTTATCTCTTATCATGGAATAGAATTTGCCTTATTGGGCTAGCTTTTTTGCTACTGTGTCATCGTCTAGAACATTGTTTGAGACTAGGTATTGACGAGTAGTCATTCACTAATTGTTGTCAGTCTCAATATTTCCAACAACATTGTTGATCTTGTTTGTATCGACATTGGATGTTATCGGAGCTCCGTGTCCTCAACGGCGATGGGCAAGACTTCGTCCTCAGGTATGTTGCTGATAGAAGGAGTTTTTAGTATTTCTAGGAATGTGCCAAATTCAACTAGTTCTCTTCTAGAAGCCTAGAAAGCAGGTTATTGGTACCAAAATTATTCTTTCAATAAATATGTTGCACTTCAAGGCTATCAAACCTGTGCTCTATCTTTTTGACTTTGGCTAAGTACTTTGCTAGCTCAGGATTTGAGCACTTGTAATCCTTGTGCACCTGATTGGCGATTAGTATTGAGTCTTCTTTCACAATTAATTGTTTCATTACGAGTGTAGCTATTGCTCTTAACCCAGCGATTAGTCCTTCATATTTGATTGTGTTGTTGGTGGCACGGAGTTCAAGTTGTATGACATATTTGAGTTGGTCTTCTATTGGTGAAGTAAAGATAACTCCTGCCCCTACGCCTTAGCCGTTGAGTACTCCATCAAACGCCATAGTCCATATGTTGCTATGAGTGGTTCATTAAATGCCATAGTCCATATCTCACTGTAAGTGCTTCATCAAACACCATAGTCCATATCTTGTTAACCATGTTGCCAATATTGGTATTTGTGAAAATGGTCCATATCTTCATCAAACCCACTTGGCAATGTATTCAGCCATATCCTTACTTCATATAACTTCTCCGAGAGGGTACAAGGAGATGATTGTAACCTTGTGGGCTTAAAAATAATGGCATCGCTTTTTGGATGTCATTACAATCGTAATGAGCAATTTCTAAATTTAGGGATATCTTGTTTTTGCATTGTGAAGGAACTCACTCATGTAGTAGACTGGCTGTTGTATTTTGTCGTGCTTGATAACGAGGATCATGCTAATTGAGTAGGGTTTGGCAGCAATATACATGTTGGCATGGTAAAAAAATTGTGGGAGAAAGGACCTTTGGAAGACAAAAAATTTGTGGCCATTACCTCCAATTTACAAGCAACTTTGATCGGGATATTTAAGCAATTCAAGCGAAGTCAACTACAAGGGTAATCAAGAAACTAAACCATATCGTAAAAAATCATTGCTTTCCCTCCTTGTTTTATCCTTTTGTCCACCAACATGCAGCTTTGTCCCCACCATCTGACAGGGAGAAAACAAAGGAGAAAGGAGGGGGGTTTTATCAGATAATTGGCAGCCATTTTCAAGGGACAAACCGGGGATTCGTTTTCCATTTTGCCAACAGGAGGAAGCATGCTGCAGCTTTATGCAGGGGTTAAGAACTGATTCACCAAACAATAGATAATCAAGAGAAGGTATCAGCTGACTGCAGCTTTACAGGAGTACCAATTCCTTCACCAATATAAACAAGTCAAGAGGAGAAGGCTGCAGCTTTGAGTAGCTTTGTGCAGAATTTAACAAGAGATGGAACCTTCTTCACCAACAGCCGACAAGAGGAAAATGAAGGAAGCTGATAGAGTATGTTTATACAGTATGCAGCCTTTTGTCAGTCCATTTTGTCAAACACAAGGAGGAAACAAGGCTACAGCTTTGTGTGGAATTTAGACAAAATTTGCCACCTTGTTCACCACCAATCGACAGGGGGAGAAATGAAGGAAAGAGAGGGACAAGTTCTGTTAAAGTAAGCAGCCTTTTGTCGGTCCATTTTGGCAAACACAAGGAGGAAACAAAGAAAATAAGGTGCAGCTTTGTGCAGAATTTAATTGAAGATGTTTAGTGCATTGGGAACACAAGGAACAACTGAGTTTCAGCTCCAATAGATTATCAAAATGCTGCAGTCTCTCCTTTGTCTACTACATCTCAACTCCTCTATAAAAGGGCAGCCATGCAATAGGAGGCAGGGAGGAAGGGCCAAGTTCTGGGGGGAGAGCACACAAGAGAGTTGATTTTAGTACACACAATCTCTGAGGAAAACACTCTGTTCTGTTCTAGTCCTCGTTGGCAGAAGAAATAAGTAGGGAGAGTGTTGTGTTGAAAAGGAACAAAGGAATTGTTTCCTCTCCCATACATCTGTTCAAGTGCTGACACTAGAGGGAGAAAACAAAAAATAGTTGGCTGAGTGAAAGGACCTTGATATCGTCTAGAGTAGGGTGAGCAAGCGTTCCTAAAAAACACTTACAATGAAATAAAATTCTTCTCCGAAGTATTCAAACCAAAGACCAAAGTATCCAAACGAAGTTCCTCCAAAGTATCCAGTTAAATTGGTCAGAGTATTCGAACGAAGTTCCTCTAAAGTATCTAGACGAGCCTTTCTATCAGATAGAGAGCATCGATCGAAGTCTTTGGATAGTGAGTCCAGATATTCCAGTCCTCTTTCACTGCGTCCAAAATGACACTTGAAAGAGATACCCTTAAAGGTAAGGGAGGAAAGAGGTGGTCTAAATCAATAGTAAATGATATAAGAAAATAAAGTATAGAAATAAAAGATGAAGACAAAAGATTTATTTCTCGAAGTTTAGATCCTAAAGATCCTACATCTCTGTTGAGAGACTTTAAGGAGATGGATCTCTCTCGATCCTAAGCGTCACTAAATAAGTATCAAGGATGAAACTTTTACCTTCAAGCAACCACCGAGGCAAAATTTCATTCCCAAGTGACCATCGAGACCCACACACTTAGGCAACGAACTACTATCTCCAATAAAGCTTGCTCTACCAAGGAACCTCCAAACACAAGTTTGGTTTTCACTCAATTAACTCTTTCTTTATGAAAGTGAGAATAAACCTTCATAAACTTTTTGGTGACTCACTATAATCTTGAAAGATCTAGGAGACCTTGATATCCAAAAGTAACAAACACAATCGAAGATTTACTTTCTATGAGTGGAGTAAAACTTAATTGTTCTTAGTCTCTTAACTCGACTCTCTCTTCATAAATCACTCTCACAAAGAGCTATCACCAAGATGAGGGATTTGGGGGGCTATTTGGCTTTTAATATGTCTACTCTTACCAAAACTCAACATCAAAATAATAGCTAATAATGGAGGGGGTGGAGGGGTTTAAATACTCGATCCCTTAAAAACTAATCGTTATTCATAGATTTAAAGTCCAGAGTATCCGGCCAAAATCATCGGAGACTCCAGACAAGCTTCGTTGTCTGACTAGCAATATCAGTGTAGAGTATCCACCCAAAAAGTCCAAAGTATCCGCTACTCCCTAATAACACTCCAAAAAATGATCATAACTCCTTGCTCTAGAGTCTATTTTTGATGATTTTGGGCTCTATGGAAAGTTTATTGAGAGAGCTACCCAACTCAACCAAGAACAAACTCTAAAAACTCTTAAAGAATAGGTTAAGACTTGAATTTCTCTCAAGTAAGCACTTAAAAGATTTATTTTAATCACCAAGATATAAATAAACACATCAACGTTGTATCCCTTAGTACGGTATTTCTATACTCAAAAGTAAATAGAAAATCTATACTATTAGCAACACCTTCATGCCATCTTCTTACTTTATCTTGAGAGTTGTCAATATCAACTTTATTTCACCGTTAGGACTATTCACTTACATCTCGTTAAACACATTAGTCTCAAATCAATTTTACCTTTATCTTAATCAATGCCTCGCATCATCTTGATCTTCGGTACTCTATCTTGCACTCTTCAAATGACTGATGTAGAACATTTGCAACTTTGTATGATGTTGCACAGTCCATTGGCGCGAAGCCTTTACTTATCCTTCACCACCGTATTGGTTCATCGGCGCTAAACAATTCACTTGTCCTGTATCACTACATGGTTCATTGTGGTCTTGATTGCCCTTTACCGTCTTGTCATACAAATCAAGTTCGTTCTCCACATTTTCAATATCTTCTCTTCATCAACATATCCAATCAGTATCCTTATCTTCATGTCACAACTCAAACTAGTTACTTTTAACTCATAAAAATAGTAGTTACTTTAACTCATAAAAATAGTTAGTCTCGTTATCATGAATCACCAAAATTTCTAATAACATAAGGTTATGAGGCTTTATCTTTTAGTGAGAAATTTAGCAACCATATAACCCCATTATATTTATGTGTCTCAATATCATGCAATGCAAAGATGCCCTCATTTTATTCCCCATCGATACATTAGAAATTAATATGTGCATGTGATTTTTTTCCCTTGGAAGTGTCTAGTACTTAGTTTTTCTTTGTACATATGTGTGGTACTATTATTATCGCATGTCAGTGCCATGATCATTTGTCCATGGTTGGTTCTAGCGTCCATTTATACATTCTTTTCACTTTTCTGTTGCATGGCCGGTACTACCGCCTATATATTTTCTTTCACATCACCTTTAATTTCTATCATGGATTTATTTACGTATATGCTTATTATCATGGACATACTATCGCCTATTTATATTCCATCATTTTTTCTTTTTACGGACTATCGCCTATTTATCTATTTACTTATGTCATTTTTTTTACCTTGAACAAATTAACGCCACTTTTTTCTGCTATTTTATTTTTTTTCAAGGAACTAGCGCCTATTTATTTATGTCATTTTCTTTTATTTAGCATGGACGGACTACCGCCTATATTATTTTTTATGTCATTTTCTTTTATTCACTATGGATGGACCATCGCATGTTTCTATTCCATTTCTCTTTTTTTTCCCATGACCGGTGCTACTGCCTAATTTGTTATGTGCTTCTCTTTAATTATCACGGTGAGACTACCGGCTATTCATTTACTTATGTTCTAATTGGCATGGCGATCTGCTTTTCGTTTATAGTACCACTATCTGTATTTTATTTTATTATGGCTCGTTTGTTTCTTAATGCACTTCAATTTGGCACTACTGTCCAGCATGGTGCGGCTGGAGATGACAGTGACAGCAGCGTTTGAAGCTTGCAGGACAGCTAGGGCTAGGCAGCTCGATGAACTAGGGCAAAATGGGTAGTGGAAAAAGGGGAGGATGGGGTTCCATTTACAGCGGTAAAGAGGAGAATCTAACCCCCACTATGGTAGCTAGAGGTGGCGGAAAACTAGGGCTCATTGGTTTTGGGGTTAGCTCGAGCATGGGTTTTGGGGTTAGCTGAGTCCATGCTCAATACGGTGCTGAGCGGACGCAAATTTGCTCCTATTCTAAGGGGAAATGGTAGAGGAGGATATGGTGAAGGTTTTTCCTCAACAAATTTGGAGAAAGGGTGGATGGAGAGGCTAGATTTTGCAGGGGATGTGGCGATGGTTTAGAGTCGGACTTCGATCGAAGGTAGAAGAATGCCCCAATAGACTGGGCCCACTTATCAGCAAAAGGGAGAAAAGGGAGCTAGTGGGCTGGCTAGGTCTCCTTGGGCCAGCGCGAAAAGAAGGTGATGTTGGCACGGCCATGCACATGCAGGATAGGAAAGGGTGCTTGCCGAATTCAGTCCAATGGCCTAGGGAAGATTTTAAAATGATTTTTCATTTTATTTAATTGCTAAAATGAAATTTTATTTATTAAAAATACTTCCCTTGATAATGTAATCCCTAGAAAAAATCCACGGGGTAAAGTAGAGCATTTAATAAAATTTTATCAAGCCTATTTTTATATTAAAATTTATTAAGGATGTTATTAGAATTTCTCTTTTATGCTTTTAAATAATTTCTAAAAATGTATTATTAAGTGCACTATTAAATTAGACAATTTTTAGGTCGTGACAAACCTAGAAGAACTGGAAAAAACAATATGGATGGGTTGACTTTAACTCATCTTCTCACTCCCAAGTGACTTTTTGATTGCTCTATTGAACCTTACATAAATGAATTACTCAATTCCTAGTATTCTTCTCACTAATTTTCAAAATACAAATAGTCTTTTCCACATAAGTTAAATCCTCTTAGATCTCTATCTGTTTCGGATCGGCTTCCTCTATAGCCACCCGTAAATATTTCTTCAATTGTAAGACGTGGAACACATCATGAATACCTGCCATAGTCTGAGGTAACTCCATGCAACTTGACCTTGTGAGTCAAAATCTTATATAGTCCTAGAAAACATGCTGCCAATTTTCCCTTTGTCTGAAAAAGATAAACTCCCCAAAGTGGCATGACTCAAATGTACACATAATTTCCTTCCTCAAAACTCAGATCTCTATGACAATTATCTACATAACTCTTCTTCTAATGAGAATGAGCCCAACACAACCTTTCTTATATTATTTTCACCTTTTCTTCTGCCTCTCTCAAAATATCTATCCCAAACACTTTACGTTGACCTTTCTGATCCCAAAGTAAAGGGGTACAACATTTTCCTCCATACAATGCTTCATACAAAGCCATTTAAAGACTAGCTTGATAACTATTGTTATAGGCGAATCCTGCATAGGGTAAATTCTTGTCCTAACTCCCACCGAAGTCTAGGGCACAACCTCTTAACATGTCTTATAGTATTTGATTGACTCTTTTGGTTTGACCATCAATTTGAGAATGATAGGCAGTGCTAAAGTTCAGATGATTACCCATGTCTTCCTAAAGTTTTTGCTATAACTTTGAAGTAAACTTACTTCCTCTATCCGACATTATCTTGTTGGGCACACCATGCAAACACACAATCCTTGCCATGTATAACTCTACAAGCTTACTACTAGAATAGGTTGTCTTGACAACAATAAAGAGAGCGACTTTGGTAAGCATGTCTACCACTACCCAAATAGAATCATGACCAGATGAAGTTATGGACAAACTAGTGATGAAATCAATTCCTATTTCTTCCCATTTCTATTCTGGTATCTTTAATGGTTGAAGCAACCCTGCTAGTTTTTAGTGTTCTACCTTAACTCATTGGCATACATCACAAACTACAATGTATTTGGCCATCTCCCACCTCACACTAGCCTACCAAAAATTTTTCTTAAGATCTTAATACATCTTGATACTACCAAGGTGAATGGAATACTAAGTTTCATGAGCTTCTTTCATGATGATATAACTCCTTGTTATCTGATACACATATCTGCTCACCTAACCATACAGTCCCTTGTTCATCTTCGAAAAATCCATTATCTATTAATCTTCTCATGTTCTTCTTGATTTCCTATATATCTCGATCATTAACTTGAGCTTCTCTAACTTGGTCTATGAGCATGGGTTATGCCTCCAATGCTTCTACCAAACCTTTACTAACTATTCCCAAATTTAGTTGCTTAAGCTCCTCACACAACTCGAGAGGCAACTGTTGACCATGCAAAACATTGCAATAACTCTTTCTACTAAGAGCGTCTGCCATGACATTGGCTTTTTCATGGGTGATAATGAATACCAACATTGTAGTCCCTAATTAACCCTAAACATCTCTATTGATGAAAGTTCAGATCTAGTTGAGTAAAGATATACTTCAAACTTTTGTGATCAGTGTACATCTCCATACTATTACCAATGAGATGATGATGCCATATTTTTAGTGCATGAACCATTACAACTAACTCTAGATCATGGGTAGGATATTTTTTTTCTCATGAGGGCGTAGTTGACGAGATGCATAAGTGACTGCTCTTCCATCCCGCATCAAAACATGTCCTAAATCTTATTGAGAAGCATCACACTATACTTGAAAAT
The DNA here is from genome assembly GCA_030770085.1 of Oryza coarctata. NCBI lineage: Eukaryota > Viridiplantae > Streptophyta > Magnoliopsida > Poales > Poaceae > Oryza > Oryza coarctata. The sequence continues at coordinate 13,350,081 of CM061469.1, read as the reverse complement.
CCTTTCAGGAACTGGCAATATCAACACAGGTGAGGACATGAGATTCTTCTTCAACTCTTGGAAACTCTACTCACACTCTAGAGGCCACTTGAATTTCACATCCTTCTGAAGTAACCGAATCATGGGCCTAGCAATCTTTGAGAAATTCTCTATGAATAAGTGGTAATATCCCATAATACCTAGATAACACTGAATCTTCAAAACTATCTTTGTTTGTTTTCGTTTAGTAACTGTCTCCATATTGGTTGGGTCCAAGGCAACTCCTCTAGTCAATATAACATATCTGAGAAACATTACTTCCGATAACCAAAAATCACATTTACTAAACTTGGCAAACAACTTATGCTCTCACAACTTCTCAAGGGCAAGGAGCAAATGTTGTTGATGTTCTTCCTTAATCTTGGAATATATGAGAATATCATCGATAAACACCACCACAAACTTATCTAAGAATTTCATAAACACCTTGTTCATCAAATTCAAAAAGAAATCTAGGACTTTAGTAAGTCCAAAAGACATGAATGTACACTCATACAATCCATAACGGGTGGTGAAGGCTATCTTGGGTATATCCTTAATTGATGATATCCTGAATGCAGATCTATCTTGGAGAATACTATAGCTCCTTCTAACTTATCAAATAGATCATCAATTCTAGGCAAAGGATACTTGTTCTTTATGGTGGCATCATTCAGCGCACGATAATCCACACACATCCTCTAGATATGATATTTTTTGTCCATAAAGATGATCGGTGCTCCCTAAGGCGAAGTACTTGGTTAAATGAAACCTTTTTGTTCCAAATCTTCCATCTACCTCTTTACTTCTGCTAGTTCATTAGCTACCATTATATAAGGTCTTTTGTAGATGGGTGATGTCTTGGGTACCAAGTCTATTTTGAACTCTATGTCTCTCTTGGGAAGCATGCCCGGCAGATCATTTGGAAAATACATCTGGATAATCGCTCACTATCGGTATATCTTCTAGGGTAGCTTGGTTTAGAACTATTTTGTAGGGTTCAACTGATGGGTATGGGATGTCACTTTCAATCCAAGATTACTAGTTAAGGTAACTTCTCTGGTGGCACAATTTATCATTCCTCTATGTTTAGTCAACTAGTGCATCCCTAAGATGACATCAAGATCTTTGGACTCTAACAGAATCAGGTTGGCTAGAAATAAAACCCCTTGGATTTCTATGATGATAGAAGGTCTATACTATGCTGTGGGCATCTGGTTACCTACAGTAATAACCATCATATGCCTTCTAAGAGGCTCTACTCTTATCCCATGATTCCTTACAAAACTCTTAGACAAGAAAGAATGTGTAGCAACAGTGTGGGAAGCGAGTTAACATGAAACGTACCCAAAATCACTTCCGGAGTAGCTTGAGCTTCCTCAACAATGACATGATTGATACAAACCTTTAGGTGAATTAGGTTGTTCTATACTGGTGCAAGTCTCACTCGTCGTGGATTTAGGCACTTGTCAGCAAAGTGACCAAGTTCATTGCAATTGAAGTAGACTAAGATCTTGCCTCCTTGTTCCTTCTAGACTTGTTGGTTTTAAGAAAGTATCGTAGCCAGACAGGGAGTAGGGTAACAATTGTAGTTACCACTACCAACATTGTTGGTGTAGAAATAGCGTTGAGGATGAATTGTAAAAGAGGATCATCCTTGCAACACCGCCTGTTATCCTACTACCAAATGCGGCCTCTGACTACTTTCATGCTTTGCTCCATCTTGTTATGCTTGTCCTCCTAACATGTAGCTTTGTCAACCAACTTCTGAAAATTAGAGTAATCTCCCAAAATCAACCAAACTAACAATTCATCATTCAATCCTTTCCAGAATTTTTGTGACATTTTTCATCTGTCCTAACATCATAGATGGTTAAACTCATGCAAGAACTCAGTGACGAAGCAATTCCTTTGCTTAAGAGCTCTAAACTCTCTCTTCTTTAGAGCCACCACTGTGGGTATGTGAGTCTTCTTAAATGAAACAATGAATTCAATGATTAGATGTCCTTTAGCTCTACTGAGACGAAACTAGTCTCACCACTTATAAGTAGGGCCATGGAGTTGATGCAAAGAAAATGAGACCTTCTCTTTATCAGCACACTAAAGCAGATACAACTTTTTCTCGATGTCATGCAACCAATCACCCGCCTCAATGAGATTAGTGATGCTGGAGAAGGTAGGCGGTCTCACATGAAGAAATTTCACTAGCTTATTCGGCGATGGGGCTGCATTCATGTAATTATTCCCTTGGTTAAGTTGGTTTTGCATTTGTTGCATCATCAAGTTCATGTGCTAGGTTTTATGAGCTAAGACTTGAGCAATGGTAGGATTATCTTTGAGGGGTGATGGTCCGTTGGAAAAATTTCCACGGTTGTTATTTGCTCCATTATTTGCCTCCTAGTTGGCATCGTTGCGAGTGTTGACCATCTAAAGATTGCAAGGGAAAAAACAAAAAAGGGGAAATCACTTAGAACGAAGAGCTTAATTTTACCTAAACTTAAAATTCTATTGATTTGAACTACGTAACTTAACCATGACTGGATTTGCTGACAACTAACTTAACTCTCATATACAAGCTAAGACTTAACTTATGTAGCTATATCACAACCCTGGATATAGTCCACATGACAACCTACACACACACAAGTAAACTAAAACAAGCAAACTAACACAACGATACTAGGGTAACAGACTCATGGGACAAAGGGCTTCTTGCATCGGAGTCATACTCGGGTTCCTCTTCTTCATCCTCTTGTGTCTCACCCAACTCTACCTCAGAACGGGTACGTGCTCCACTATTCTCTATTTCTTTCGAAGGTGAAGTGGCTTTAGACTCTTCTTGGTCTTCTTCTTCATCATGAACATGCATAACCGATGGAACAACCCTAAGTGGAATGTTGTTAGTCAACACGTGAGTACTTGGTGCCAGCTATAAACGTGGAGGAGGATGGACTCTCTTTCTTGCGGTAGTGTGGATCTTGGCTCCTCCAAGGGGTGCTTCTCCCTTTTCCTATGCCAGCTACTTCCTCAAACAGTCCACTCTGTTTCGCAATGTGTAGATCTTGTAGCGATTCTCGTTCTCTCATTCATGTGCTACTATCACCACATTAGCACAAGCATTGTCCATGGCACTCAACATCCTTACTAAGTGTTGCATGGTAGAGCTATTCTCCATCTTAGGATTATGATAATTGCTATACTCATTATTGTGGGTTCTGGATGGATGGTAACGGTAGGCGATGGTTCTCAAATGCTTAGTGTAAGGCTAACGAAGTTCTCCAATGGGCACTAATGCCACTTCCTAGTAGGCATACTCAAAATTCCTTCCTCTAGCCTCAAAGATCATGGACAGACTTCTTCGCAATCCCTTGAGACCATCAAGCAAACACAACACTTCTTTTTATTTGGATCATGGCTTTATACTTGGGGCTAGGTTGAATTCTACGGCAAATGCCATGTTAGCTTCTTGATAAAACCTCAAACTCCAAACAAATACATGGGTAGATGGTTAGACATCTATACAAGATGAAGAGAGCGATTAATATAATAATTAAGTTAAGAGAATGAGTTTAACTTAAATAAAATGGAGAAAGAGGTAGTAGAATTTAAAAGGAGAAGGCAAAGGTAAATTAAAGTCAGCAAAGAAGTTTTTTTTTCAAAATTCCAAAATATTTTTTTAAACAGGAACAGTACTAAATAGGGGTGAACAGTAAGAATTTTGAAACAGTACGTAGTACAGTAGGAGCGGTAGTTTTATAAACTGAAACAGTGTTGAACAGCTAAACAGTAACTTTTCAAATAAACCGAAGCAGTACCGGTGTAAAATTGTACCATACTCAGTAAAAATAAAAAGGAAACAACACAGTGCTTACAATAATGGATGTGCGGTACTAATTAAATGAATAGGGCAACAGTAAAAATACATAAATAAACAGTGCAATTTTTGAAGTACACTTTATTTAGAATATTTTTTTATTTTCAGAAGGGTTAAACCAAACCATTTTCCATGTAATGATAACTTGCTTAATTTAAAAGAGAAAGGGAAAGAGCAGTTTTAATTTCAAAATCTTTCTTTTTGAAAAGGCTTCTGTACATTACTATTTGGCTTATACAAAGGTCAAGGCTGTGATATTAAATTGTCGCACACGAAATTTTTTTTCTAAAATTTCAAACGCTTACATGTGTATTTAACTATCGTTCAGAAATTAACCGAGTAACAAAAAACAATGTTAATAAAGTATGAGTTAAACAAATGCATATTTATTACATTGGCAAGTGGAACATCTCAATAAAAGATATAACCAATGAAAAAGAAACTAGCGTCAACGACGACCGTAACTCTATAGGTAGGTTGATCAGAACTCAGTCTAATCCTCCATATCACCTTCATCACTAAAAAGTTCTTCCTTTAATAGTTGATTATTATAATGTGAGTATATGGAATATTCAACAAGTTATATAACAAATATGTAAGTGCATAGGATAAACAAAGGAGGGCATGATAGATCTACTTTACATAAATAACATTTAATAAATAGTTGAGAATAGTAAAATAGTTGAATAATCCTATTTCTCCAAACAAGGACTAACCATTTCATAATAGGAGTTAAACCTTTGTCATCAATTACTAGAATATTATCATTATTGAGCAGTGTGGGACTAATTACGAAAAATATTATTTGGCTTGTCCATAACCACGGGTATGACTATTCGAATAATTTTACTCTGATCAGAGGTATATAAATTTACCCACAAGATATAACTTCACAATGTGTCACCATAACATCATGTGTGCATAATATGACCCAAAGCAATGTATCATACCTGGATCATCGTCTTTCCTTTCCTGATACAGACTCCCCAGTGTCCCCTATGGGCTCAACAACGAATCACACTATACAAAAAGTTTAGCCATTACCCACGCTGACTTATAGTTAGTATGATAAATGCTTTACAATGGTAGCTCACGAACCGGTTCTTAATTGTCATGAGCACAACCATCACAACCACATACTCACAATATACCATTAGTCAAATTTTAATTGGGCAATTAATAGTTATTAGTTAGCCAAACATGACCGACTATTATGAACTACCATTAATTAACCATGAATGAGCATAAGTGATTCTAAAGTTTCTAAGCATGGCTAAGCAAAACTAGTTAATATAGCTAAAACAATATATAGTTCTAGCTAATCAAATAAGAATACCTCGATATCAAGGAATAAGTGATCAAGATAAAGGGCCATAGCAAGGTATACAGGTTTAACCCTCCCGATGGCATTCAAAAATAAATGCAATATTTAAATAAAAACAATAGTTTAAATCATTGGATCAACATGCTCAAAGGTGTTGAATCTATGTAACTTTCCTTACTACTCTGAAATGATTTATAAACCTTAGCGAAAATGACCTCTCTAGGAAAGTCAGAAACTTAAGGCAAATAACAAAATCAACAAAACAAAACATAAGAACAAAGAAATAACACATTTGGAGAAGTTTAATGGATAGATCTTGATTTTTAGAGAATTTAGCAACTTGAATCGATTGATTTTAACTTAGGATAAATTAGTTATGATTTTTTTCTAAGATTAAACTTATTTAAAACATACACAAAATTAATTAAAGGACTGTGATGCAACAAAGGATTTATTTTGAATAGGAAAATTAAATTATTGTGTCACATGGACTCAGTTTACCATAGACCAAGTGCATAGAGATGGTCCATAGGAGACGATGACCAGGATTTATTTGATTAGTGATTTACCAAGATCAAATGGCTGAGATTGATCCCGATCTAGCCTCTCGGATGGCTACCACATGGCTCACAACTGGCAGCCACATAGGACAAAAAAGGATGACATGGCATTTACATGGACATGCCAATGGCGAGCAGCTCAAATGACGAGGTTCAGTAGCATTCTATGACACAATGGCACCAATGGATTACACCAAGATGACGAACACGGCAAGGTGAACTCACCTAAGGGTGACACGACGGTGGACGATGATAGACGATGATTGGCGATGAGATGGAAAAGACAACGACTTTGGGTCATCAGTGAAGGCAGCGGTACGATGGCTAATAGCGACCACGAACTAGTGAATGGGGTAAGATGACAATTGAAGCGGTGACGTGGCTCGGCTAGAGATGACGGTGGTAGTGGCACTCGAAGCTTGTGACACGGCTAGGGCTAGGAGACACGGCGAGCTAGGGTAAAGGGGCTGACGAAAACAAGAAAGGATAAGGTTCTATTTATAGAGGGGAAGAGAAGAATCTGACCCTATTATAGCGACTAGAGGCCGCAGAAAACTAGGGCTCTCGACTTTGGGGATAGCTCAAGTTTGAGCTCAATATGGCGTCAAACAGATGCGTATTCACTCCAATTCTTAGGGAAACGATAGAGAAGGATAAGAGGAAGATTTCCTCTCAACAAATTTGGAGAAAGGGAGGATGAAGAGGCAAGATTTTGTGGGGAATGAGGCAACGGTTTGGAGGCAGATTCCAACCAGAGGTAGAAGAAGGCCCTAATAGGTAGGGCCCACCTATCGATGAAAGGGAGAAGGGGGCACTAGTGGGGCCAGCATAGGAAGGAGGTGACGCGTGCCGTAGCATCGCTCGCATGCAAGAAGGGTAAAGGCACTGGGCCGAATTTGGCCAAGTGGCATAAGGAAGATTTTAAAAGGAATTTTCATTTTATTTAATTACTAAAATGTTGTTCCATTTTTATTAAAAATACTTCTTTGCTCAATTAATCCCTTGAAAAATCCAAGGGCGAAAGGAACAAGCAAAGTATTTAAAAATGCATTATTAAATGAGTTGATTTTTAGGGTGTGATAATGATGACAAGGACAAATCATTATGATCGGGCACCACATCCTGAGGGCAGCAACCACTATCTTTGTCACATCATCGCGAGGTTGATCGTGAACCTCCTTGACCGCGGTTTTCATGATGACTGCTATTTTTGTAGTTGCCATGATTCTCATGACATCCACGGGTTTTATGATGATCACGGTTGTCTTCTCCGCATTGATCACAAGGTCGGTGGTCATCTCGATTATCTTGACTATGCCTGTGGCCATTATTTTTGTGATTTTCTTAACGCTTGCCTTGCTATCTTCGCCCCTCGATGTGTTGATGCAAATTGTTACCCTAGTTACGCGATCCTCGATGATGAGGTGGAGTATTGTCTCTCGAGTGATGGTTCGGGGGTGTCATCTTCATGCTTAATATTGTTCTTATCATCCCGATGTAGAGTGAGAGACTTATGGCCCCTACACCCCTCCTTGAAAGGGCTATTGTCTTGCCGTGCAGCATCATTGAAGGCAATATTTAGGTTGAATATTGCCTATTTGACTCAATCTTGCTATGTTGTTGCCTCTAGAATTACTGACAAGTTGATAGGTGATTGATCCAAAAGTTCTTAAGTACTGATCAGGTGTTAGGCTGACATAATAGGGGGAACCTCCTGACGAGGTGTGTGATGAGAGGAGGACGAGGCGCTCCTTAGTTCTCCACCCTCGAGGGAGGGTACTCTCTCTTTTGCTACAGTGGCCATCTCTTCTTGCCCTATGGTGCCAACATCATGGTTCAAATTTGAGCCCGAGGAATCGAGAGTATCAAGACCATCAAGGGTAGATGGTTCGAGGAGGTTGAGGCCAAGGTATCCAACTAATCTATTTGAGCTAGGAGAGTCTTGGTCCTTGTTTGATTTGTCATCCGATCTGTTATCGACTAAGGCAACTCATCGGGAGTGGATCGAATGACTCTGATGAGGGGTATTGCTCTTGGTGGGTTGTGTTTTTTCATTAGCCTACTTGAGGAACACCTTGCAATCTGCCAGAATATGGGAGCTAGCCTTATGGATGGGATGGTACTTGGACATGGGAGTATAGCTTGACAAATTGAAGCCTAGTAGCCTTGAGTTTAGCCTTTTCCCTCTAGAATATCATGCATCCAGCAAGAGAATTTGATTTCATCTTATGTGAAATCTGATATGATTTTTTCACACGACCAAGATGATTGTAAAAGCCTTCGTTGGAAAAACTGTCTATTGATGTTATTTCGGCGAAACCTTGTAGCACCAAGCCCCATACCTGGTGTGCCACTATTGACGTGTTATACCTAATAATGGTATTTTAGGGATGTATGGTACGGTTGGAACCAAGATATATGCAAGATGGAAGTAAAGAAATAAGAGATAGAAACTTTTATACTGGTTCAGGCCTCTTGAGAAGAGTAATACCCTAGCTCGGTTTATATGTATAGATTGGGATGTGTCCCACTGAGTACAAAGGTAAAGCAAGCTAGCTATTGTAGCTTGTCAAGCTGATCTTAACGAAGTAATCCAGTAGGTTGTGGTTGGTGACAAGATATAGGGCTTCCTCCTAGCATGGTTTCAATGCGGCTTGTGTCTATAACTTATAACTTAATCCTCTCCCCTTCTAGGGATTCTCTATTTATATAAGAATATGTTCTCTTGTCCAAGTAGTACTAGAGGATTCCAAATAGGATATTAGCATACAAGTCCTTGCTGCCCCTTAAATAGGACTTAAAACATCAATATAGGTATATGGGATATGCCATATAATATTATAATATGTAGTATTATCCTACCATATAATATTAGGTATGTAGTATTCTCTATGGTCATCAATATAGGTATATGGGATATGCCATATTTATAACACTAATTAAAATATTGATCACAGAACTAAAACATCATTACTAGGCAACCAAAGGATTTGCATCGTTGATCCAATGGCCAGTATTCGTTGACGCTAACCAATCTAATGGCTTCAATCAGCTGATGACATGGAAGCTCTTGGGAAGAGATAGAAAATCTTTAATGTAAGATAGTGGAAGGCCATTGTATAGTTATATCGGATATGAAAGAGTGCTCCATATTCTCTCATTCTCTAGATCTTTTCGTCATAGGAACCGTATCCCAATATTTTAGTTCCTTTCCCAACAACAATATCTCAATTTATTTTAGTTCAAGGTGTCATTTGTTCCTTTATTAATATATATTTTTTATCACTTCAATGAATTGTTACTTTAAAAAAGTGGATTCTACAATTGCAAGTGAATTTAGCTATAGATTACATAACAATATATTCATACATTATTGGTAATATACATGTGGGGACAATATTTGGCATCTCATACACTTTCCAATGATTAAATCTGAGCAATTAGGTAAGGAAGAAGAAATCCCTTCGTGATCCCCACATCCATCGTATTAATTAATTGTTTCAGAGAGGTTATCTTTCTAGTCCTCCTATCCTGGCATCTCTCTCTTTTACCTAATCTCTCTTGTTGGTCGCCAATAATGTGTTTGCCGCTTTTTCCAACATCGTCAGGGCCAAATCTAGTGTTGGTGATGTAGTTCAAGCATCACATGCCCACAAGGAGATGGGGTCGACCTTAGGTAATTTTTTTAATTTATCACGCCAATTTTTCCAAACTAGGATTGAGTTAGGGATATATGATCTCTTAATCAAAGTTTTATTATAACAGACTATAAAATTATCGACAACTTTTTGGAAGTTGCTCTATCGACCGGTTGTCATTTTACGAGTTTCTTAGATTTAAATTGGGTTTAGATATAAGTAGGAAAAGCACGTGTTAAGTAGATAGGTGTAAGGGCACTAGAGAAGCATCAATTATATATGGGTGTAGATTTTCTTTTAAAAGTTTTGAAATGTTTGTTGTTTATTTTGTATAATAAACTTAGTATTTGTTTTGGCTATATGTAATGCAAGAAGCATAGGGCTGGACACATTTTTTTATATTACACTTATTATTTTTTCTCCAATTACCTAGATCTAAATCTACCACATATGAATATGTTACATGTCATACCATACAAGTGGCTTTGTAAAGAGTCACTTCTCCTGTTATCTGGATATGCTTGTATGACACAAATATAATATTAAAAATATCTGAGTTATGGTAAAGGCCGGTTCGTTTGGGCAAATTCTCTAAAAAAAATTGATATAAAGGTATATTTAGAAATTATTTTTTTAATTTATATTAATTAATTAATTAATTATATGTTAGAATCTAACCTGATTTTCAAGCCACCAACGGAGCCATAGTTTTTTTTTAGCGACGCAAAAACATTTTAGTAGGCTGGAAGGAAATGACCTGGCCGCTGTCATAAACAGCACGGCCTTCTGTTTTTTGGCCCAAAGGCCTAACGCAAACATCAGAGCAAATTAACCCGGAGGCGGGGAGTTGATGGATGGGGAAAAAAAACAGTTTGGGATCCGAAAAACTTGAGAGGGGAAAATCTGGTTCTCAAATCTCAACACTCCATCTCCATCTCTTACGCATAGCACATTCTCCCACCCCTCCACTACCGCTGCTTTGGGCTCTCAGCCCCCCAGTCCCCTCGCGAAACCCTAACCACTTCCTCCTCCTCGGATAGATCTTCGCACGGCTCTCCGGCTGGGGCGGCACCGCGCGCGCCCCTCCGTTGGCCCTTCTGTGATGGCGTCGGACGGCGCGCAGATGGAGGTGGAGCGGCGGCTTCGCGACATCGGCGCCCGCTTCACCTCGCTTCCGGACGCCGACGACGAGCTGCTCAGATTAATCGAGGTGAGCGCCCCATCCTGGCCCTGCTTTTTCTCTCTCTCTCGCGTTGTTCGTTTATAGGTTGCCGTGGAGTTTGGAGTCCGGCATGCTAGGATTTATTTGTTGTTATATTGATGTGAAGTTTATCGTTGCTGTCTGCTCATTTGGTTTGGGATTGTATTAATAGATTGTTTTTTTTATTAATTGGATAGAAACTTAGAATTGCTCTTTCGTTTGTGCAGGAGGCAGAAACCTGGTTGTCCAGGGTAGACCAGTCGCCGCCTGAGAGCATGCACAAGGCTCTTCGGCCCACAATGAGTGCTCTGATTAAGAAAGAGTTACTGGATCACAGTGACCCTGACGTAAAGCTTGCTGTTGCCTCTTGTTTAACGGAAGTTACCAGGATCACTGCTCCAGAGGCCCCCTATGACGATGATGTGATGAAGGTAATGTCTTCTTGTCATTACGGAATTGTTGTGCTTTCTTGTAGTTAGTAGTGACCTTTGTTATCTTTGCTGCAAGATTTATCGTTATGGAATTGTTGTGCCTGCTCGAACTATCTTTGTTGCAGGATGTATTTACCAGAGTTGTTGAGGCCTTTGAGAAGTTGGACGATGTGGAAAGCCCCTCCTATGCAAGGAGAGTTGCGATACTTGAAACTGTCGCAAAGGTCCGGAGCTGTGTCTTGATGTTAGATCTTGACTGCGACGATCTGATACGGGACATGTTTCACCACTTCTTCAGAACCATAACGTGCGTAACTTCTTTTGATGGTTCATTTCTGCTTGTATTTTCTTCACATTGGGTGTGCCAATTCTTTTGAGTTATCAAATTGACTAGGGAGATGTTGTGGTTCTAGTATTGGCTTGCAAGATGCCCGATTAATATTATGCTGCTCATTTGGCATGGTTATTTACATGGAGAAGTTAGAACTGCATTTTACAATTACACACACCAGTTAAGATTACTTTCAGGGAAACAATATGTATTACTATGACTTGTCGATATTATTGGGTGTTGTTGCATTTCATTTTTTATTTGAAGCTCCAAACTGTTTGGTCATACCGCAGCTAATAGTTCTGATCGCAAATCTTTGGAGTATAACATTTTTTACATGCATATCGATGCTAAATTTTACATACTTATGAGTTTCAATATCCCATCCTCCAGTTTTTCATTGATAGCTTCTGTTCATCATTTATTTTAAAACCGAGAAGCAGTTGTTCCCAGTGTAAAATATAATGGCACGATCTGTCATGAAGTACTTCTAATCCTTTGTTGTCCTCTGTGTGTCTAGAACCTGCTAATTTCTGCTTTTCTCTTATCACATAATAATGTGCAAAAGCATGCATGATGATTTGAGTTCCATCAAGTTTATACAGTTCACAATTTGCTTTGATACGAGAACTCATAAAGTCACAACAGTTCCTATGTGTTTTCCTGTGTATATTTTGCTTTATGTCTATTTGCATGGTTCTGCCCTGTGTATGTTCTGTTAATTTTTTAAGTTTTTTCTTTATCCTTTAATTCATTACTTTTTTATATTTATTTCAGCACTACTCATCAAGAGAATGTCATCACCTCTATGGAAACTGTGATGAGGTTTGTAATTGATGAGAGCGAAGATGTCCAACAAGATATGCCATCCTGTCTGCTTCAAGATCTAGCATCTTACCTTCTGAAGAACGTTAAAAAGGAAGAAAAAGTAATACCAATTCACTTACATTTTTCGTATTAAAATTATATAGCTGTTATCATCGTCACTATTTTCAAATTTGCTCTGTAGGAAACTCTTCTAGCATCTTTCGAACTTGCAGAGAAGGTAATTCGTATGTGTTATGAGAAGTTAAAGCCAGTGTTTATTCCTTTACTTCGGGGCACTCCCTTGGATGAGTACAGCAAAGTTGTTACATCATTGTTCGAAGATGCTTTAGATTCTGGAGTAGCCGACAATTCTGATGCTCCTGGAAAGGACATGGTCAGTCAAAGTACTAACAAATTTCCTTTTTGAATATATAATTAGGTTTGCTGACTTCATAGTTAGTGAATTTTGTGGCATTCTCAATGTATTTTCAGATGTGTTCAAATGGGCAAGACTGCTCATGTTCTTTTTATTAGAGGTAGTCAACCTTTAGCGCATTTTTTTGTCTTACATATTGTGTTCAACTATATGCTATTGGAAACTGTTAGACCTGTCACTCTATAGAGGTAATATATAAGGTTTCTGCTATATAGCCACCATTGGGACTTGGGAGAGGAACATGAGACAAAAAGGTTTTGACAGGCATTTCTTTGTATGATCAACTGTATTTTAATTTAAATCTCAGGCTGTATATCAACTATTTTGACAGGCAATTCTATGGCATTCTTTCTAGAATAAAATGTGTGTTAAATTTAAAATATCAGGTTGCCCTTTAAAGGGAATAACTAGAGTTTAGACACTGGAATGATGTCTCAGCGGTTGAGCATTATATTGACTGAAAAAGTATCAACTGTGAAATATCAAGCAGTGTTCTTGGGATTATTTTTTTTGGCGTTATTCAAAGATATGCTGGATATTGAGGATATGCTTGATTGTATGTTAGTACAAGTTTTGGTTTCTGGTTGAGTCAATAGCGTGGTCCATGACCTAGTGCTATCAACTGTGTGATATATAATTGTTTGTAGTGTAAATTCTCTCAATCTGATGTCATACTGGCCACTTTTCTTGTTCTTATATACCGTTAGTTTATTTCAGCCAAGCTGACTATTAAAGCTTGTGATGCAGGTGGCTGACGGAAAATTATCTCATAAGATTGTTTCAGATGAGTCAGCTCAGGTATGTTGCTACTGACATTCAATCTCCAGTTCTTGAAAGTGAGATAGATATCACAATGAACTTATTTTATTCCTTAGGAATCTTCAAAATTAGAGCAAGATGCCAATTGCCCTGGAAAAGACAGTACTCCAAACAATACTTCCGCATCGGTGGTTAGCAATGGTGGTGCTTTAATAGACAGGGTCAAGTCTCCAAATAGACCATCCTCTTCTGATAAGAAGGTTGAACTGCCTTCTGATGGCAATAAGGCAAAAGACTCCGATGATTTTATATCTGATGCTAAAGAAATACCAGAACCAATCACCACAGAGCCTGAAAGGCCATCTGATCACAATTTAAAGAAAAGCCATAAACTTGATTCTTCCACTGATTCTGAAGTGGTTGATCATTCTAAGGCTGTTAACAACAATAAGGATATTTTAGCCTCTGGGGACTTATCCCCAGAGACTGATGATGGGGATAATAAGCTGCCATCAGAGACTGGGAATAGAGCTGCTGATGACAAATTGAAACCTGTTGATAACACACCTGCTGGCAAGGGAAAGCGAGGCTGGCCTCCTGCACCAAAGTTGCAGGAGAAGAAGACTGTTGGAAAAGGCAAAGTATCAGATTTAGAGTCTGAAAAAGCTGATGCAGTTAGTGATTCTGGTGGAAGGGCCACAAAGCGACTTGCCAAAGATGATGATATCAAGTCTTCGTTGAAAAAGACTGGTGAAGGGGAATCTTCGAAGAAGAAGCAGAAGGAAAATTTGAAACTGCAGGAAGACACTGATGAGGATCTCAGTTTAAAGGTAGTTTCTTTGTTAACAGTAGATGATTTGAGGTTTTTTCTTTGCACATAGGTCGTGCATAAGTATATCACTAACAGAAGGTTGGATTTCTGCTTTATGTATTCATAGTTTTATATCTGTGTGACTCCATGTTCTAAGGTTTCTGGCAGGAGTGCTATTTAGAAATAGTGGAACCTCAAAATACTTTATGTTTTCCAAAACTATAACTTGTTGACTTTGGTTGATGGCTATCATATTTTTAAACTTCTGTCTTTTGTCCTTTTAACTTCCCGGTTGGTTTGGCAGCCTGCCACCAACTATTTTTGTAGCTATGGTGAGAATTCATAGAGCTTTATTGCATTTGGTATAAATCTGATGGGTTTGTGTTGAAATATTTGCACATGCTATGATGATGATCGACCGCAATGACTGTTTTATCGTAATGCAGGACATCGTATCTCCCAAGTCTTTGACCAAGACAAGTAAAAACAAAAGCCAGCCAGGTGACAGTGGGGGCTCAAAAAGGAAACGTGTACATGAAGCTGAAGAGGTATGCATACTTGATTCTGATTGCTGTTAGTGAATAGTCTTGTTGCAACCTGATTTCTGTTTCAGTTGTTAAAAGCTTGTTCTTTGCCTTCATCAGACTCCCCAGCCCAAGAAGAAGAAAATTCTTGATGGAAGTCTTGTTGGCTCAAGAATCAAAGTATGGTGGCCTGATGACAAAAAGTAAGTTTTATAACCATTATTTATGTTTCTTAAATGTAGGGGTTTGTTAAGATTATGTTTGTAGGCTAACCAGTACCCATTGCTTCATTGGTTATGCTGATATTTTCATATTTATGAACATTAATTTCTAAATAAATTTCTTCATCTAGATGGACATGGCATGTTCTTTTGCAGACAACGCTTCAGTCGCATTATTCATTACTTTCTTCTGATGTTTCTAAATGTGCGTTGTGGTTGCTCATTCAACCTTTTCTTTAATAATATATGTAGTACAATTATTCATTCTGGATTGAGTTACACACCTATATTTTATCTATCCTGGTCTCCTCACTCTTTTTTGCTAGAATATGTGATTTGTTACGAGTTTTGCTGGTGTGTTGTTTGGCTTGTTCTGAATCTGTTTCTTTCTCTACAGGTTCTATAAAGGTGTTGTTAAGTCATTTGATGTTACTTCAAAAAAGCACAAGGTGTGCGTTGAGAAATGAGCTCTGACTTATGCCTTTTTTGCTGTCCAAAGCGCTACAAATGCTAGAATTTTTTCATAGCTCAGCTTCATCTTTAGCTACCTTCATTATTTTTTTTGGCAACCAGGTTGTGTATGATGATGGCGATGTTGAACGACTACACCTTAAGAATGAAAAATGGGAATTCATTGATGAGGTATGTCCATGCAGTTTGACACCTTTATCTATCCTCTTTTGTCACTCTCTGATTCATCTGCTACCTGCAGGGGCAAGACAACAATCCTGATGCATCTTCTGATATGTATGTAAATCGATATCCTGTTTTGATGACTTTCTAGTTACATCAGCACTAAAATCTTTTATATGATTCAGATGGTCATTCTTATAAACCTGTAGTCTCCTTATCTCATGTCTTTGATATGGGTTCAAGATGCTTGGAAATGCTTCTTAAATGGGTTAGCAAAGACAATAAGTTGCTCTAGCATGAATGACCTTGATTTTCTGAGCTTTAGTTGTGGTTGATTGGATTATTCCCAGCATCCATTATCTTCAATTTATGTTTCCCTACTATATAGATTATAAGATTTACTGTCTTTCTGTTTGTATTGTAACTTTACTATTTATGATCAGGAGATCCAACTGTAATCACAAAATTTATTTGTTCATTTTGCTACTTACACATGCATACTGCTGGCAGATGTTTCCTGATGCTCCAGTTTTGTTCATCATCAGCTATTATCCTTTATAAGATGGTTTTGTTATATATATATATATTTTTTAGTTATTGATCATTTTTACCAGGCCACGTGGCAGAAGAGGTAGAGTTAGTTTGGGTGAGCAAACAAAGGAAGGAAAAACAGAAACACCCAGCAGGTTCTTTTGATATGGATGTGCTATATTGATGCAGCCTACATGCAACATCATATCTGAAACTGTTGTCTTTTATGCAGTGGGAAACAACGTGGCACTGATGGCACCGATCCTCCCAAGAAAAGAGGACGTCCTAAAGGTGTGCGCTCCAGCAATAGTTCACCAAATGATGACAGTCCTTTGAAGGAGAAAAGTGCAGAAAATGATGATGAAGATATATCCAAGACACCTAAAAGTGGCAGTGCCCTCAAGAATGAAGGTGGAAGATCCTCTCGATCCACTGGCAAGAAAAGGGATGGCCTGCTAAAGGGAAGCAACAAGGATGAGACTGGTAACACTAAAAGTGCAAGCAAATCAAAAAATGATGCTGGCACCAAACACAAGGATTCAAAAGATGAAGCTAAATCCAGCGGATCAAATCCAAAAGGTGCAAGTACTCCCAAAGCTGCTGATGGATCCAAGACAAATGGTCTTTCAATCAAAAGAAAGCAAAAGGAGAAAGAAGGCGAGTCATCTAAAGAGGAAGAACATGTGTCTGCTAAAATTTCTACTGGAAAGAAGCGCAGAAGGAAGGCTCATAACTAATTGCTCTGGCCTTGTGCAGTTCTTCGAGACATGCAGTCTGAAGGCTTTTGGCATGAGCAGCCTAGCATGTATATGGCTTCCATTCCTTGGCTGGTTGCTTGCTAAGTCTTGTCCTGATCGACGTCACGAAACAACTGGTAGTTGTAGCAGTTGCAGTGGTAGTTGTAATGTAGGTGTTACTTTTGTTCCTTGTGGTCAGCTGTGAATGCCTCTAGCAAATATGGATTTCATGCTTGCTGTCGTTCAACCCTTATTAGATTGTATTTTCTGCTGGAGCTATTTGAGATATGAATTTTGCAGCAAGCATGAATGGAGAGAGAAATGCCGAAGTTCATATCATCGTCCTTCGTTGCCTTTCTGCATTGTTGCACAAATCATTCCTCTGGTGGTTTTGCAGGTGCAGCATTGTTGCACAAATCATTCCTCTGGTGGTTCCTATGGTGGTTTTGCAGTTTTCACCAGTGTCATCCCCATTTGTCTAATCCTTTACATGTCTTTTTTTTCCTGCTTAGGTAAAACCCGTAGTGTCAGAGATGAAGTCTGTAACGTTAAATGCTTATCCTTGCATGTTGCTTCGTAGTTCCTACTAGCTGAAGATTTCACCTATTGGGGTGCTGCTGACTACCAGTAACTCCCATGCTATAACTATAAAAACAGCATCACTACAAGTTGACGTGATCGCTTTTTCAGCCTTTCAGGGATGTTCGTCAGTTGTACAGTTTGCATCACTCTAGTCCACTGTCCACGCTGTCGTAGTGTCTTCTTGTGTGACTATAAGTATATGGTTCGCTAATGGTGGTGAGCTGACCGTGGCACCAACCCACGATCCATTAAAATTAGCCCTGGCAGGATTGACCATGTCTGCGCATTCATACGCTCCCGTACTACTGTCCCATACCGTAACATCCTGTACTACTAAATACAAAGATGAGAGATGTCAACTTGTGTCCTGCACTTTACTACTAAATACAAAGATGAGAGATGTCAACTTGTGTCCTGCACTTTACTACTAAATACAAAGATGAGAGATGAGAGATGTCAACTTGTGTCCTGCACTTTACTACTAAATACAAAGATGAGAGATGTCAACGCGTGCCCTGCACTTCTGATCCCTCGCGGGCACGACGAGCGTCCACATCGTTGCATCGACCGGGATCTCCATTGTCCTCTCTACACGACCGTAGAATCTGCACCTGAAAAGGCCTCAACAACCGGAAGCGACCAAGCGGTGCCGGTCGCCGAACTCGCCGCACCGTTTCCAGCCACGATCCCGACAAGCCTACCTTAACACAGGAGAAGGAAAAGAGCAAAAGGAGGTCAACACAACGATTAAAAACGAGAAACCTCGCGAGCGAGCGAAACGAGGCAGCAAGATTCGGTCGCCGTAGCGAACGAGATGATTGGAGAGAGCAAGCGGACCTTCCCGGTACGCTGCCGCCGCCATATCCACTGGACGACACGACACGCACGTCCGATGACGTGTCTGCCTCGCACGCTAGTCGCTGGCCGTTGCATCTAACGTGAGCGAGTCTAATCCACAATTGCGAGTAGTACTACGACATTTTATTTTATTTTTCTCCTCTGTGATGATCGAATGATTGGGACAAAAGCAGAGTGGTCATTTCTTCCGTCCAAATTCCGTCGTCACGTCAAGCAACACCACCGGTCGCCTCGCCCGCCTGTCCCCCCGTCCGCTCCGTCCCGTCGCTGGCGCGCGATGCGTTGACTGCGTACATAACTAACCCCGATCCGCCTCTCGCCTTCCGCCACCGAATTCCCCTTCAGACACAGGCCGCCGAGGCACGGTTCCCCCCACCCGATTGCGGCGCGGAATCCTGCGGCGTTTTGGCGCAGAATCGATACGAGGCTGCGGCGCGCGGGGATGATGAACTGATGGTGTGGTGATCGGGTTGCTGGGGGAAGGCGGAGAAGATGGGGGGCGGGCGGGTGCGGTTCAACGTGGGCGGGCAGGTGTTCGAGACGACCACCACGACGCTCGCCAACGCCGGGAGGGAGTCCATGCTCGGGGCGCTGCTGGACTCGTCCTGGAACCTGGCCCCCACCGGCGGCGGTGGCGGAGGAGGTGGTGGTGGTGGAGGAGGAGGAGGAGGAGGAGGAGGCGCGGCCGAGTATTTCATCGACCGGAACCCGGCGTGCTTCGCGGTGCTGCTTGACCTGCTCCGCACGGGGAGCCTCCACGTGCCGCCGCAGCTCCACGAGAAGCTGCTCTACCGGGAGGCGCTCTACTACGGCCTCCTCGACCACGTCCGCGCCGCGCGCTGGGGAGCGTTCGACGGCGACCGCCTCCGCCTCGCGGCGTCGGTCCCGGGGCGGGCTCCGGGGGACGGCACGGCCATCCGCGCCGCGCCCGACGGGGGCTGCTGCGTTGCGCACGGGGGCGCCGTGCACGTCTACAACTGGATGCTCGACGAGCGCCGCCCGGTGTCGCTCGACCACTCGCAGGTCAACGACGTGGCCTACCTCGACGAGGCCACTCTCCTGATCGCCGCGCGCGAGCGCCTGGGGAAGTGCGACGGCGGCATGGCCGCGTTCTCCGCCGTCTCCGGCGACCTGCGACAGCGCTTCCGCGTCTCGCACGACCGCCAGGCCAAGTCCTTCACCGCCGGCGCGCTGGCGTTCGACCAGGACTCGAGCATCTTCGCCAGCTGCAAGGGCAGGCTCAACGAGTACGGCATCGGCGTCTGGGACCGCGCCACCGGCGAGCAGGCCGACTTCTTCTACGAGCCGCCGGGCTGCGCCTTGGGCGACGCCGACAAGCTGCAATGGCTGGACGCTACCAACGCGCTCATGGCGGCGACCCTGTTCCCCAAGACCGACAACTGTTTCATCGGCCTGCTTGATTTCCGGGACAAGAACGTGGTCTGGTCGTGGTCCGACGCCGGCATGGTCGCCTCGCTTGACGACAAGCGCGTGCTCCACGCCATCGCCATGGAGGACGAGCGGTCGGTCTGCGTGATCAACCAGTACGAGGACCTCGGGTTCCTCGACCTGAGGAGCAACGCCGGGGGCGTGCGGTGGAGCTCCCGGAGCAAGTTCATGAACCGAAAGGTGCCCAGCGAGGAGAGCTGCTACCCGAAGCTCGCCACGCACGGCGGGCAGCTCTTCTCGTCAATGAACGACAGCATCTCCGTCTTCAGTGGCCCCGAGTGCGTTCTGACGTCGACACTGCGGAGGAGCCACGGTGGCGCCATCTGCGATTTCTCCATCGGAGGCGATCGGCTCTTCGCCCTGCACAACGAGGAGAATGTGTTCGACGTTTGGGAGACCCCGCCGCCGCCGATCATCTGACCTCCAGTGGACTACAGTCTGCGTTTGTTATTGTCACCTTCTCTGTATCTTTCTTTGTCATTCTTCTTGCAACTTGCAAATGCTCACTCAACAGAAGGAAACAAAAATTAAACCATAGTGATTTAGTGCAAAGATTACTCATACAATACACTGCAACTTTCGACTTAAATACTGTAGTGTACCTGAATTTCCTTTCTAACACAGACAAAAAGACAATGTCTTTTGGCATCTTGTATACTGAATTTTCCCTGCCTTTCTACGGCTCCATATTTTGCAGGGCATTGCTGGTGTCAGCGTCAGATGTTGTTCTGTCAAAATCATTGTACGTTGATTCTCAAGTAAGTATGTGAATGATTAAGCACCGACAGATCTTTCGTACTGCCCTTAATGAGGAGACCCGTATCGCCATATCTACCTGAGGTCCAGAGGGTTTGCAATTTCTCCGAAAGACGACGAAACTACTTCGTCCGAAAATTTCAAATTTATGAGAAATTAGCAAAATTTGTTTAAACCAATTTTCTTCGTCCTGAATTTTCCAATTGTTTTGAAAGGTAATTTCGCCTCCTCCCACTAGATTTGTGCATACCAAAATACGGAAGCAATTTCGCCTCCTCCCACTAGTAAACTTCTGCTGAGCTCTCCTCTGAATGCGTCTGTTTTCGTACGTTAGTATGGGGGCATACTTCAGTAGTTCGATGTCTTATTTTATCTCTGTTTTTTGGAATATTGCTTCTACTTAGTTTTTTTGATAGTTTGGTTAAAGCATCTGTAGTTTTGAGAAATCTACTCGGTACTAATAATAACTGATTTGTGCTCTACTGATACTGCTCTGTTCTTCATGAGAACTCTAGATGAATCAGTCACAGGTAGTGGAAACCACATTGCACTAGTGCTGAGTGACAATCGCCCCAACCAAATGTGAAGCAGCTTTATAACCCATCAGAGCTACTAACAATTGATGCAACTCATGCTGAGAGCCAATACAGGGGTGAGCGGGTGAGATTTTGCTTTTTGTGGGGTTGGTAGTACTTATGTCCACATCCAGTCCAAACTTCTTATCTATAGCTCAATTTGGAATGGAAGGTACAGGACAGGTCGGAGCTGTGAGGCAGAAACTAATTACCAGACTGGCCTACTCGTGGAATTTTTCGTACTTGACGTAAAGCATACACGAAAAAGATGTGCTGCATTAACATGGTATTATGAGTGATAGCACATCAGACGATCTGATTATGATGCCTGTCTAAAAAAATGATCACCTCATTATGATGTCTGGCACGTTTGAAATCAGGTACTACCTCCGTCCGTACCCAGATATAAAGAGTTTTGCCTATATACTGTGCAAAACCATTTATATTTGGGAATGGAGGTAGTAGTATTTCAGAAGATGTTAGCTGTAATTGCGGATTGGTTCTTTCTTTGCTTAAGACAGGTTCTTGCGTTGTCAGAAACAGAAAGTCAGGTCTTCTGCTAGAAATTTTCTGGTGCAGTATCTGCAACAGCCTGGGTATTAGATAGTCTTGGTCATGCTAATGACCTGGTCACACTGGCTGAAAGCGGTGTTGATCGAACCACGATTCTAGCCTAGACCTATTAAATTATTGAATTGTCGTTTCTGATTAGTATTTCCAATTTATTAATTGATTGTTCAGTGGTCGACTATTAAGTCATATGCATATGCATTTTTGGTAGTTAGACTAATCCTTGCGAGTGGAATAATTTAGTTTGGTTTCATGTGCCACGTTGCTGGCCATAAGCTATAGCGGGGGATTAGTCGTCACACATGTCACTAAGAGAGGTACACAGATGACAATAGAAACTATAGCGTCTTATTTATCTGGTTACAAGCTGCATACATACGTACGTACATACATACGTACATGCATGCACGCATGCATTATAAATCTTATACAGTATCTATCTCATATATTGTACACATACATGGTGATTCTAAACATAATTAACTAAACTAACACACCCTCAAAAAGAACTTAAATTTATTAGGAAATGTTTGTGTGATCTTAGTCCACATATTTTTTTCTTTAGGAGGTTTGCATTTTAAAGTTTAAAAAGTAGTGGCAATAAAGGAACAAATTGGAGTTGCTACAATCTACAAATTTTGCATCCAACCATATAGGGGCACAAAATATGTAAACTTAGCCATCTCAACTAAAATCCTTAAATTATCCATTTTATAGAAAAACTCATGAATTTTGGGGTAATTACAAATCAGTCCCTAAACTCATAGTAACCTCCAAAATTATGAACCGGAAGGACTACAATGCAAAAGTACCAAGTATTTTAGATTTCATCAGATTTCCATTGAATTGGAAATTAGTGAAACCCCTCAAATTTATCCAACCGAACATGTAGAATTGAGCTGTCAGGCTCTGCTGCTGCTGCTGCCAAACAGCCCCAAGCAGATGAATCACCAGCACCGAATGCACTGAGAAAAAAAATCTCGGTGTAAATTCTTCCACACAATGAACAACAGTCTTTTAGAGCCAGCCTTGGTTGCAACGACAGAGACACGGCCGCAGCCAGCAACCATGGTAGTACCAGCAGCTGTAGAGCAATAGCAGCAGCAGTCGCCTCAGCTGCAGAGAACAGCAGTAGCAAGAAGCTAATCCAGAAGATCAGTGCAAGTTAGAGCTAGCCAAGCAGTAGCCCATCATCTGAACCCCACCATAGATCTATTGTAGTAGCCATGGCTGAGCAACCATAGAGACAGAGAGATCAGAGTAAAACGAAAAGGAGGATATCTATTGTAGTAGCCATGGCTGAGCAACCATAGAGACAGAGGATTCAGAGTAAAAGGAAGAGGATGTTGGTGGATAGCCACTGAGAGTGGGATCTACGTAAGCCCCCTTCTGAGTTTGAATTAGAGGATAGAACTCAATCATGCAGATAGATCGTAGAATTAATACAACTCTAATCGCTAGAAGGAAGATGAACACATATCTGTTTAAATAAGTTTGGGCTTCTTAGTGGTATAATAATCTACTTGTGTTCTTAATTTTTCAAATGTAGATTACAGTGGATAAACATTTTAAAGTGGCCTTCTCTCCCAAAAGCCTTCCTCCTCTTGGTTATAGTCCTCCCCTTATATATATTTTTTAAAGGGTACCACATTGACCGAAGCGGGAAAAAATATAAAGTGAGACACTATGGGCCTTAACATGTAGAGATTAGGTATGTCTAGTCTAAACAATGTTAACTTTTTAGCGCGCCGTGCAACTATAGCGCCTGGCTCCCACCGTTGTTTGCAATGGGAGGTTTACTAGTCAGCACTACGACGAAGTGAATGAAAATTATGGGCTATAAAGTAGGTTGATTGTAGTCTAGTCATCTAGCAATAATGAAGAGTAGTATACGCCTTGTCACTCGTCGTCCATCCATCGAAATAGATATTCGTCTTATCGTTCTAATTGGAGCAATCACATGAGCATCGAACCAGGCGGTGTGTTTTGCCCCACTATATTGAATACGATGGTTGGAATAATTTAGTCTACAGTGACCCTGACTACCCTTAGATCTAATCATCAAGGAGCAAGAGAGCTTACGTTCGTTCATCCAAGGTCGCCTACTAGGATGGGTAGCTCGAGATAGCTGTCCCGAAATGACTAACTCGGTGTCAGCCAGCTCAAGCTAGCCAACCCAGGACTAAGGGCACAAAGACCATCTCGGGACAGCTGGTGCTGAATCATGTCCATCCATAGATGGTGTATTCTGTCTTATTATATTGAATACGGTGATTAAGGTAGTTGGGCCTACCGTGACCCTAAGCACCCCTAGATCTAGTCATCAAGGGGCAAGAGAGCTCAGGATCACCCGCTTGAGGTTGCCTACCTAGGACGGGTAGCTTAGGGTAGCCGTCCTTAAATAATTAGCTCAGGACCAGCCAATTTGGGCTAGCTAGCCCAAAGCTAAGAACACAAAGGCACCAATTTGGGATAGCTGGCGTCGCACCACGTCCGTCCACAACTAGGATTCTCCAAAGGTTAGGGCGTCCAGTTGCCACTTGAGCACCTCCTAATCACTGGGATGGGACCATTGGTTCCTACTTCGTCGATAGAGGAGGTGCCTGAGCTTCAAGAAGAGCAATGGTTTTCAATTCCAGAAGTAGAAGAAAAAAGTAGCAGATCCAGATGCTAATCAAGCTTATCACATATCTTACCATATAAATCAGAGCAGCAAGAAGAAGCTTAAGAGACGCAGAAGAGAGAGACCACCCTGAAGAAGGAGCAAGTGGTGCTCCAGCAGTTCAGCTGAAGGAGAAGAAGTAAGTGTCCAAATGTTTCAGTTTCTGGAGAAGCTGTAGAAACCAGAGAAGGAAAATCACACAATCTTCACAGCCATATTTCAGTTGTTAACAAGGTAATCTGGAGATTAAAAATGAAGCTGAAATCACAGCATGACATGATTCTTGGTTGATGCATATACTAATATGTGTAGGGAGTTGTGTATGCATTTATATCCATTAAACCTACAAGAGCATCTCAGAATCAGCAAAAGAACCATATAATAATTTGAGTTGTAAAACGGTATGTGTAATCAATAGGATATAAATATTTTGATCTAGCTGACAAGTAGAAAGATTAGTTCTAGTTCAATAGTTAATTATGTTGTCATGTAGTTAGCAGCAAGAAACATTTTAGATCGTTTAGAAACATAATATAAGTGCATTTGGGTTAAGATCTGCATACATATCTAGTTCTTTGAGACAAGATTCAGTAAAAACTCTTCAGGATGAATTATATAAATAATTAGAATTGGTTATAACCTTAATAAGTTAACTTTAGGAACTAAATAGAAGTTCAGTGCCATCACTAGTTCAGATTTATGCACAAAACATATAGAGATCATGTAGTGAAAGGTTTCACAGTAAAAAAATCAAAATTAGCCTTTAGAAATGTTAGGCAATACCATAGGTTTCTATAGCAAATCATTCAACACAGTAGAGCATATAGGAGCGGGTAGTAGCTTGCTTTCAGTATAGAAAGTGTCTAGAATGTATAAGCATAAACCATAGGTTTCAATAACATGTCATCTAGAAGAACAGAGCATTTCATAGCAAAACATGACATCAAAACCCAACAATAGCATAGAGCTCAGTGCATTAATAATACAACCTATGACATAAGCATCACTAGAACAACTTGTCATTAGTTAGATTAGCTTTTTTCAGTGAAGAAATCAAATAGGTATTTAAATTAATAAACAGAGCATATTTTTTCCCAATAGATCATTCAGAGAAAATTCACAGTAATATGTATAACAGCAGAGCGCCAGATTTCTGTAGCACATCATTTAGTTGAGCAATGCAAATGCTTAGAGCATGGTATAAGAAGCAAGACTATAGCATTCAAATGCATCTATAGTAGGTCTTGCCAAGTTGCCATAGGGGCATAGAGGACTAATACATTAGTGTATTCTTAATCAATAGAGCACAGCATCAAGTCAAGATTTAAAGTTCCAGGATCATTTAATCAATTAAGTATCGCTGCATTACAATGATTAATCCAGCGCACAGGAATTCATATTCTTTGCATGGGTTAGTATTCAGCACAACATCTGTAAGTGCAGGATCATGCTAGTGTGCCACTAATTTCAGAAATCCAACTACTTCTTCATGTAAGCATATATAAGGACCTAACCATGTTAGTATGATTTAAATTTTAAAACCGAAATCTTATATTATTGGTTTGTGAGCATTCCACTCATAAGCATATAGGCATCATTAAGCCATATTAAGCTAATTGACCAAGCACTCTAGCAGTAGCAGAGATCACCATGAGCATAACAGCATCAAGTTGACCATTAGGATCAGAACACAAGCATTACAAGTCACACAACACCACAGAGCGCCACGCATTATATCACATCCACCACACAACAGAAATCAACTGAGATGGAAGACATAGAGACTCACCAGTGAGTCAGAGATGCGGCAACCACCGGAGTTGTCGGTGCATGGCACCGGCCATCTCCACGGCGGTGCCGATTGGAAGCCGGCAGCTAGGGTTTGCATGACACGAGCTCGTGGGAACCGGGGCATAGATTCGCAGCAGAGGAGGCTGCTGGAGGGATACCAGAGATGCAGTGCAGCGGCCGGAGTGAGGGAGAGCGGCGACGGAGGCGGCGCAGGTGCGTGGCGGCGGAGGCGAGAGCGAACGAGAGAGAGAGAAGAGGTGAGTGGCTCGGTGTGTGACCGAGTCGGCTGAAGGCCAGTCTCTGACTAGGGGCTTATTGGACCGAATGGTCCAATGGACCAGGAGGCCAGTTTATGAAGATAAACTCTAATCTGAACAAATAAAACTCTAATCTGAACAAATAAAACTCTAATCTGAACAACAATATCAACAATATTGAAAAAATTTAATAAAGTTACAATTTATCTAGCATATCATTTTTTATGTCAATAAAAAATATGTATTCTAAGGCACTATATCTAAAGGTTATTGAATAATTTTTTCTCAAGCAAAGCAAATTTCCTTCTAAGTAAAATAATTACTCTTTCTTAAAATAATAGTGTAATACTTGTTTCAAAACCATATTTTTTAGTTTACAAGTAAATTTTATTTATGCAAACAAATCAAAACTAAATCCAACTTCACCTATACAAAGGTAATGAAAGCAAGTCCATAACAAAATATTTTATATAAAGTTATTATTTTCAAATAATCCAAATAGAATATATTGATTAGTCAAAGGAAAATAAATGTTTTCATAATCCTTAATATATCACATGACCCTTCTTTTAAATAATAATTCAACAATATATTTTTATCCTATCAATCTATAAAATTTTCTAACCAAATTCACCCAATAACACATATTAAGTCATCTAGTTTGGATAGTATATTTAGTTCCTTTAGAGCATTTCTAGAAAATAATGGGATGAGAGTCGATAATCTATGGCAGGCGTACCATGTGCATTACATTCATATCAACATTCTAGTATTTAGGTTTGCTTTATTATATCCTTTCAGTTGGCTATTTATCTTTTGAAGTTCTTTGATTTATTCATTCTTGGATTGCGTATATCTTACATAAGTCTAACATCTTTTCCCACCTCTTCTTATATTTTCGTAATTACAATCTATATGTATCATCTTACATTAAATTATACTTTCTACGATCAAATAAATTGGAATAGAATTGGTCGGTTGGTGGAGTAGTCTATTATATTATAGTTGGTAGGGAGAGGTGTAGGAATGGTTGTGGTGCTAATCAAGGACTCTCTCCGCATATGATTATCATTTAAGGTTAAATAACAATTGATATATGACATGCAAACGCCCGTAGCAACCATGTCAACCATATGATCTGAAATAGGATAGGCTGTCTTAGTAATACTTTCTTAATGACAATATCTAGTGAAATTATGTAATTAGTGTTTGGGTGCACACGTAGCCACCCATAAAGACTTCTACAAATCCCATGAACGTGGGTTAGCGATGAGGATCGCTGTTGTTGCGAGATTCGACTAGATGATATGGATCGTTGTTGTTGTGAGATCTAGGATCTGTTGTTGTTGTGAGGATCCTGGCGCTATATTGTGCGGTGGATGGTTAGCCTTGGCTGACCGACATAGATATTAACAAATGGGATTAATGAAAAACCTATGATCTTAGCCTTGCGATATACACCATGAAGTGTGCTTAAAGCATTAATGGACGTGGACATTAAAATGTTTAAGACATCTGTGGGTACATCAACATACTTCTACAAAGCGTATGAATTGAAATATGTCACTCCTTGTTTTAAGAGGAAACTACAAACATGACAGGAAAGAGTTTCTAACTGTGTGGTGTCAGATTTCATAAGTACTTAATATGATTTTTTACAACATTGTTTACGAAACATGCATAACTACCTTGGTGGATTGTGGGTCTGTGGTGGTACATATATTATGCAGTTGGATATAGGCATATATATGTTGGACTTGTTGAGTACCTTCCTTACTCATCCACTATGTAAAAACTTTCTTGTAGATGGATGTGTTAACTTAGTAAGCGTAGGAAAAATTTCCTACATAAAAATGAACACTTATGGATCAAAGTTTCAAGTGATTGACAAGAAATTAATTAAGGAAGTACAACATGATCATCACTAAGACAAATTGAAGGTGAAAATTTAAAGATGATTTCCAAGGTAAGAGCTATTTTTCTTATAATTTAGTGGGTTGCGCTATAATTACTTCTACTATGCTACTCTATATCTATTTGTTAGTAAATTGGTTGAATCGGGCGTAGATTGGTATTCCACCTCGAAAGTAAAATACAAGGGTCACTTCGGAATCGAACTACTGTACGAGTACTTTGCTTGAGGTGAAACTCAACCTGAATTTATGCCAGTACCGGAATGAATCCTTAGAGTACAAAATTCCAAAAATTGGAGGCGAAGTACATCTCATCTCACACACCAAACTTTTTGTGTATTGAACCGCATTCACCTGAGACCCAAGTCCGTGTCGAACCAATAAGCGTGTGGGAACATGCAGAGTAGAATTGGAGCGACGAGTATGTACTCTGCCTGCTGCGTCTTCGTCGAGCCGGACGGCATTCACACAATCCAGTGTCTGCACTGCACATGCGATACAATCCTCCAGTGGACAACAGGAGCCTACCCGACCTGCTGCTCCATTTCTGCCTGCTGTCCTCTCTCCTCTCACCGGGGACAGAGTCCCCAACGCCCGGAAAGTTTGCGTTTCCTTTCATGAATGGCGATCATGGCGTCTCTGCCTCGTCATCCTGCTTATCTTGCGTTCTGCTTCTGTTTAGGCCCAGTTAGATGCGATGGAGCCCAAATATTTCATTTCTTTTACCCCGGTGCCATGAACCAGGCTCTGGCCATGGCCCATTTGGCATATATAATAATAATATGCACTACTGCTTATGTTCTTTCCGCGATTTTGTTGTTCGAAACACAATACACTCACAGACGCTCACACACGCGCACACTCTGTTACACCTCCAAGAGAAGAGACTAAGTAGATATATTTTATGATTAATAAAATCATTACAGATATCTTATTATTAATGGGTATATTGTCAAATTTTGCGGTAAATGCACCTATGACCTCTTGGTGACACAAGAAAAAAATAGTTTTAACATACTGTTCAGAAGATATATAAGAGTATTTTCACTGTCTAGTCCTATGCTTTGAACAACAATTAATCCAATAATATTTAGATTTTGCTAAAAAAAAGTTTACTGTAGGTGAAATAGTGTAACAGAAATTTATGGTCAAAACTCTTTTGGACAGTAAAAATATTATATTTATGAATGGAGGAAGTATATGGCTTTGATCGTTGGATTGGACCCAGCTCAAATTGATTAGGGCTATGTGCTTGTTGCTTGGATGTGTGTGGACTGTGGTGCCATGCGGGATGAGATATAGCTAGTAGCACCCAGCTGCAGCCAGGGTTAACAAATACGATCGGCTTTAGCGAAAAACACGGAGCTTGTGAAAGCTGTTGGTGGTCGGTTTGTAAAGACCATTTTAGCTGGTTTTCATACGTCGACCGAAAGTCATCGGTTTTATGGTTTTCCCTTGGTTTTTGGCAAAGCGACGAGGAGTCGTTATGACTTTCAGAACGGTACGTTAAATCCTGGCTGCAGCACAACACAGAGGACACAAAAGCGAAAGTTTAAGATGCAGTAAACCATTTCTGCCTGGACCTGAAACCTTCCAAATTTAGACAGGCTAGTGGGGTTTCCAATCCGGGATCCTTCGTACAGCATGCAGTAAATATGTCCGTACGTCGTCCACCCTCCTCTGTTCGCCCGCCGAAGAGATCGGATGAGCCGCCCGGCTCTGGAGCGAAGCACGCGCGGTCATGTGGCATTAATTCTCATAGGTGGAATTGTGGAAACGTGCACGCACGCATGATCCGTGACCCAACACGTACACGCTCACGCAGAGACGAGCTCGACACGTGCAATGCGTTCGCCGCTCCTGCCGTGCGCGACCGCGAGCGGAGGCGCGCGGGTTAGGAGAGGGCACGTACAGCTGCAGACGCTCTCGCTCTCGCCACCGATGGATGGAGTCGTACGTCCTCCTGGCTAGCGCGGCGGGCGCGGCGCGGGGGGGCGGGGGGTATGTGCGCCCACACTGTGTCATGTGCCCAGGACGCCAGGTACCAGCAGCCTGCACCAATCAACGCACGGAATTAATGCCACGGACGGCCCCCCAGCTGATCAAGGAATCAGAAAGCAGATACGCCTGTCGATCCTGCAGGATATTAGGTTAAGCTAGCATACGTGTTGCACTGTTGCGTTTCCGTGTTGATTTTGCCCCCAGACTCCAGTAACCGATCCCGTCCGTGTAGTGGCCGGGCAATTCGATGGCCAGCCATAGCCTCTTTTGGAACGCAGGGGGCTGAACAGGGTTGTTTGATTATGGGGAAAGAGCTCTCAACATGTCAGATGGTCTCTCGGGCTTTGCCGTCTCTCATGCTTCCTTTGCTGCCCTTCTGGCTAAAACCAATGTTGCTTACCTTGGTTGTTAGCACTCCTTTTTGCGTGCGACGAGGTTAGGTGTCGTAACAATCGACAAAAGCTCACGGAAAGCCCACGGACTAAGTGCTGCTCCATCGGTTTGATAAAGGCACAACACACTACGCCCCTGGACCATCGTTAGGCATGCGTAATGCGTTAGCACACCACTAGCTAGGCACCCTGGGCTAGAGCATCATCCGGCGATCGAGAATAACTGGTCCTATGCCAAATTAAGCTTTTAATTAGTGTTTTCAACACTAATTTATCGTTAGTTAGTACTCATACTACTAGTCTAAGCTAGCACCACGCACGAATGACGCCGTACATGCTGCGCATGCACATATATATTTACATGCATATATGCGCATGCACATATTGTTTTGGAGGCTGCTTTGATCAAAAGGGTAAATGGAGAATAAAAGTGGTCAAGGACCACACAGAGGGGTCAAATTTGATACTGCGTGAGCGCAGCGCTGGCTCTGGCAAGTAGCGAGTCAAGTGGCAGCAGGTCAGGATGCGTCCTTTTTAACCGCGTCCCTCATTGATCATTGATCCAGCTAACTCTAACTCTACAAGACTCTTACTTTTGGAGAAGAAAAATGAGAGTTAACTTTTGCATGCTTTCAAGATTACTAGCAGGCCATGCACATAAACCACCACACGCGTATGCCCATATTCAGGATCTTGATTTTTTTTAAAAAAAAAAAAGCCCTGTTCGACGAGTTTGAGATTCCAGAGGTAGGTGGTGAGTAGCCGGCTACTTCCTCTCTGTCTAAGACTAATATTTTAGCCAGTTAAAGACAAATTAAGTAAAAGAATAAAAAACTATAATACCCGAGAGAAAATAAGAGAGAGAGAAAACGAGAAGGAAGACATGGTACTATTGGTTCGATTCTTAAAACGAGAATAAAAGATTAGAGCAGTATTAAAAGGTATAGTAGACACTATTCTAAAAAGACAGTTTTTGTGGGATAAAATTTTAAGCTAAAAAATATTCTTTTAGGGATGGAGGGAGCAATAAGAATCTGAAAAAAAACTGATTTTTTTTCAGCTGACTTCTAGCTAGTTTATTTTCTAAATTCTTAGAATCTAAGTGAGAATCTGGACTATGGGTGGAGAATCTAGCTCCTAGAAGCTCCCCATATAGTGCTAAAAAGTGCTACAATATGTTTCTTCATTATATTGTTTTAACTGTATATAAAAGCACTTTAATGGAACTCTCACTGATTCATAAAAGAGATACCATCTTTGGTTAGTTGGATTAAATTATTATCACGACCATAGACGATTGTGTTAAAATTTATGTTAAATCAAATATAATACTGAAAAAACCATGGTCACTTTAGTTTTAGATATCCTAAAATTTAATATTTCCTAAATTCGCAATGAATATAAATAAATATAAAGTTATATTCACTTGCGCTCTCAAATCAGTATATTGTTAATTTAATTCTAAATATTGAAATTAATAATTGCCAAGTTGTAACTGTCATTGACTTTTCTTCCAAACGAAGCATCTATAATTCAAAAACAAACACATTTAATATATTATCAAATTTTTAATATTTATAATATCAATAATAGTAAATGGTGGATGCCATGGTTAGAGAAAATAGTACAATGATACTCGTAGCTTTTATGGCTTCTATAATCCATCCTTGCTTACTGTTTCAATTGTTGTGGCTTAACTTTCTTGGTACTAGTAGTATATTTCTGTACCTTACATAAGAGAATTGTAACACGTTAGGGCATCCACAATATGCCAAAAATGGATAGTAAGGAATGATATTACTTGGTTCAGCATTGTAGAGGTAGACTGTAAATGTAAAAGTAGATAGCAGTATCGTTTAGTAGTAGCACTGCTACCAGGCAACAAGCACTAAATAAATATTAAAACTCTCTCCTCTCTCTTCTCTATCCAACCATTTCTCTTCAACATGGGACTCAATTTACTATCTACACATTATGGGAAGTAAAACCACTATATAGTTTTGTAGGTACTATCTGCATACATCATTTATTTATGTAGAGTATTGATGAGGTGAAAATGCTGTTGTATTAACTTTTATGATTATAAGATAATACTTTATTTTCTACCTATTTATTTTTATACTAGTTTATTTCTCACGTATTCACTTATATACTAATTTATTCTTCAAATATAGCCTGTTGTATTATCACTTTTTTTATACTTAATCTTTGTGAAAAATATATAAAGTAACTGAGAGAGTAATATTGGACATGGCCTAAACTACTTGTGTACGGGACGTCGGGACTGGAGTAATTGAGTAAATATGTTGGAGTTCGATTCGCCATCAACGGCAGCTATTCCTAAGCTTTTAGACTTTCAGGGGATGTTTGGTTGTTGTTTAAATTTACCATAACTAATCTTATATAAGTATGATATGATATACGTGTGTGACCATAAAATAGCGGCCACAAGTATAGCATGGTTTGCTAAAAACATGGCTGAATAACTTGTGCGCCTAAGGAATAATAAAGTGTGATAAGTTTAAGTTATGATAGTGAAACAAATACCCATCTAGCCAGCTATAATATAGCTATGATGTGACTTGGCAAGATGAGACGGCGAATCAAACAGCCCTCGGTTATTCGTCGAGAGTATCAGCAGTAGCTGCTGCAGGCAACGGACGCTGTGTGTAGAGTGTAGTACCGTAGTCAGACAAGGCAGAGGCGCAGAGGGCATGGTGCGCCTTGGGTTGGGGCCGGAGCATGCTCAGAATTCAGATAAAGAAATCCACGGGGGAGGCATGCATGCCCAGCTATGTATAGCTAGCTAGGACTGGGGCTAGCTGTCGTCGTTGCAGCCTCGGCGCCGGCGCCGATCGGAGGGCGCATCGCGTTGGTGCCGTCAAATCACCCGCGCATCGGCAGACTGACAACCATGGGGGGCAGGCTGGCTACCAATCGTCTCGTATTTCCAGAACGCCGGGCTTCACTTCACTGGTCGTTAGCGGAGAGCTCGGTAGATCCTCTGTGGCTGGGGCGCCCATGCCTGTGTGCATCTCTCGTCCGTTTCTGATGGGTGCCCGTTTAACTTTAGATGTACGATGCTTGAAACCACCTGTGTACTTATAGATTTCAATGATAAAGCTACATCAGCTTTCTATCTTCTTCTTCAAATACTTGACCTACAACATTATAAAAAGAAACTCTACAACATCATCATCAGCTATATCATCCTAAATCATAAAGAAATAGATATAGGGTCTAATCAATCTTAATAATCTATTACTATCATAAAAAATCAACACATTTTAATAAACCAGATAATCAATAAATATTTAAAAATATTATAAATATATATCAAAATGACAAACATTATCTTTTATTTAAACATAGTGGTCGATTCTCTAATTTTTTTGACAAAATTTATGCCATATTTTGAATTTCTCGGAATTACAAAAGCAACTTGTGAGCTCAAATACAAGAGAATAAAGAGGAGAATGCAAGTGTTCTAGTGTAGAATGGTGAGGGAGATGGCTGTATTTATAGGCAAAATTTGAGAATTTTTAAATTCTTTTAAGCTCAAACAGTTAAAAAAAGCGGTTATTTTTAATTAAACGTACTAAATGGGCCATGCTAGCCCGTTTAGCCTGCTTAGCCAATTTACCTCGCTTAGCTAGTTTAGCCCATTTAGCCGCTAACCTCCACACCAACTATCGTTAGGCTGAGTAAGCCGTTCAGTGTGTAGACCATGCTAGGGTGACCCACCGTGCCGCACCATCGGTCTAGGCATGGCCCAGTCGATTGTGCCGAGTTGATCCAGCCTGTCTAGGCATGGACTGTGTCATGTCTAGGCCAAGCCAATAATAACAGGCCTCGGTCAACCTAATTATCCGACCCATTTAGCCATCTCTAAATTGGAGAAATAAAATTTTACTGGCTTTTTTGAAAGTTGTGCATTTATATGTATGAAAGGATAATTATTTAGAAAATACCTATGAGCTCTATATCTTTTCTTCTAACATATTGGTTATCTCTATTAATTGGCTACGAAGGAGAATGGTTTACTAGACAAATCAAATTAAAGCTTTAAATAACTACTTATATGAGCATCACCAAATTAGTTTTCATCGGACAAAAGTCAATGTTGATAGCATGTTACACGTAGCGATAATAGAAATATTGTAGGAGTTTTTTTTTGCCATGGCCATGGAGGATGATTCTTTGGGGTGCTTTTAACAAATGAAGTTAAATTACCACTAAAAAAAGACCGAGGCTGAGGATCGAACAAAAAGATCAAGAGCAAGACTGAGAAGTTCGGTTACTGTTTTGGTACCAGGGTTCAACTAACTAAATTTTATTTGGTCAATTCGGTTACCAACCTCAGCTAATCGAATATAGCCCAAATACTCTCAATAGGTCCGTCAATACATTACATAAGTATAACAAAAACCCTAGATACCCTATCACACTCCTCCCACGTTGTACACCCTCCCACGACAAACGCCGCACCTCTATTTGCCGCTCGATGCCTCCACCTCCACCTGGCGCTATGACTCTAGTAAAGGCCGATGACCACGATGGGTAGCAACGAATCCACCCAACCTGATTGATGTCCTCGCCTCCATCTTCTTTGTGATGCCCTCAACAACGACGGTGAATCCATCCCACCAAGCCGCCTTTGCCTCTGCCTCTGTTGCGAACCAACAATGACAAGCAACTGCGTCGGTGCCTTCTCTACTTCGGATGCCACCACAAGCCCATAGCTGCAACTCAAGCACACCGCATGCTGAGCTCATGCCGCTGCCAACTTCATCGCTCGACAGTTGTGCCTCTCCTCCACTTTGACGATGATAGGAGATAGTGATGGGCTGCACTCCAATGGCGACGAACGATGCCTTAAGTCTCTATCAGCGACGTGAATGATGACAAGAAAAGATTGAGTGGCTACTGACATATCTAAGTTGTTTTTGTGATTATTTTAATCTACTGAAATTTAGTGATTTATGTGATCGTTTTGTATCTCCTAAAACTTGACCGAATTGTGCAGTTCGGTCTTTAGTTTAAGAGGACCAAAATTTCCCAAATAATCAAACACCTCCCAAATAATCAAAGACTGAGACTGAACTCTTTTGGTCTCACTGAATTCACATCAATCACCATATGGGTTCAAGTGCCAATTATTTTAATGTCATACTATGTGGTTAACCAAGGTATAACGGTCTTCGTAAAACTAAACAAGTATGTGTTCAATCATAATTGAGACGCTTTAGTTGCCGAGCCAGCTATTGGTAGATATGTCTTCATCATCTAGATCAAAAGTGTAACACGTCATCTTATAAATCAGCTCAATATAAAAAATAACATATGTACTGTGTGAAATATAAAAGTTAAATACTTCACTTTTGCCCATTAACATGAAGTTTTTCTTATTAGACTGTGATCGCCCTATTTTTAACTGAATTGTATTCTTTTTTCTCGAGAAGAAACATGCAAGCATGACACTAGATAGATCTACCTAGTGTTGTTGTACAAGCCCTGGCTTAGCTAGCCGCGATGGAGTAGGCATGAGCTCCGTGTCAAGCCCGTACTGGCCCTCCCCATTTTAATACCCTTATCTCCTGGAGGAAGACCACCACTCTAATTCCCCAATTTGGGAGTAAGACCGGCGCGGCTCTAGCTGGGTCCGCCTCGGTACGGCAGCCACTGTCACGACGACCCACGCCAGCCTAGCTAGCTAGCGTCGCAACTCGCAAGCAAGTCACTTCAATTCGCCGCAAGGTAGCTTGTCTAGCGCGCGGCGCGGTCATGGCAGCCACCACGCCACACACCTGACCACCGCCCGCGGGGCGCCAGGGATGGAAACCCTAGCGCGGCGTCCTTCCTGATCAGGCTAGCTAGTCCAGGCTAGCGCATGCTACCTTAGCAACTGGCCCACCACCACCTCGGCACCTCCCCCTCGCTCGCTCGCTTGCTTCTCCCCCGTCCTATATAAATCCGCTCGGCCGATGCACGCCTCATCTCCTCGACCGATCCATCGCCTCGATCCGGCCAGTGTGCCGTTGGTTGATCGATTGATTTCCTTTGCGGTTTCTCCAAGCGCTCTCTCGGCGAGCCGGCGAGGTATGAAAATGTGTGTATGTTTGTGTCGTCGGGGGGCATGCTGGCGTGGGGGTGAGCCAGGCGGGCGAGTGGGTTGGGGATGGCGTCTCCGGACGGTGGGCTGGCGGGGCGCGAGGTGACAGAAGAGAGTGAGCACACGGCCGGGCGTGACGGCACCGGCGGGCGTGCCGTCGCGGCCGCGTGCTCACTGCTCTTTCTGTCATCCGGTGCCAGCCGTTTTCCCCCGGCTAGCTAGCTGGCCTCTCGGCCCCTCGCCGGCCGACCGGTCACCGGTATCCCCAGTACTGCTCCGCGCGCCATGCGCCCATACCCCCGGCACGGTCGCGAAGTTCCGAGCCTCTAGGCTCTCTAGATTAATTCGATTTCCTCTTCTCCGGCGCAATCGTGCATTGTAGTTGCCATGTTCTTCTTCCATAATCGAATTAATTCATTTTTTGTGATTTCCTTCGTGCTCTTTTGGTCGTTTTGATCGGTAATCCAGCTAGAGTGTACTAGCATGGCATTGTTGATGCCTGTACCAGCGCTTGGTGTTTCCCGTCCTCCATCCTCTGGCGTCAACTCGTACGACGCTCTTCTCTTCATCTTTTCGGAAGAGCCTAGCTACCACTTAGCTATTCCATTGCAGGTACCTTTTCCACTCCCCTTCTTGGGAAGGAAATGCAATATTTACTGCTCCATTGAAGGATCTCGGGAGATGTGTAATCGCAGGAATCTACCTATGCATGTTTGGATCGATATGATCCATGGATTGAAACCTTGAAATTTTACCAGATCGAGATCTTTTCGCTTGATCCTTCTTCTTCCTTCCTGTAGCTCATCCAGTGTCACAGTTAAATTAAACCCACAAGTGGAGAGAAGCTAGTAGATGATGATGAGGAAGGAGGACAGGCAGGAACAGCTCGGAGACCCAGATCTGCTTGGGCGGCTTCCCGTATCAACAAGCCAGTTATCTTCTGTTGTCTGCTGGTCCTCTCTGTTCTTGAGAATTAATACCTCACATCTTGCTCTGGAATTCAAAGTAGGGAGTAATGGTGCAACAATGCATTGTCCCCCAATGGCTCCAAAAAGGTTGGATACTATTGGGCTACTGTTCTATTCTTGGTGCTCGTACTTACCACCCTCGGTTCAGAATCCATATCCCTCACTAGTTTGACTTGAGTTTAATTTGCGGGGCTCCTGTGACAAGATCGGAAGAAACTCTTCAGGCCACAAGATTTAAGTATCAAAAAAATAATTAAGGCCACAGGATTAATTGCTCGAAATATATTGTCCTGGAATAAGCTAAGCTAGCACAAGTACTTGCTGATACGAGAGTCTTGAAAATCTGTTTTTTAAGAGATATTGAAATATTGTGATTATAGTCCAAGTGGTTCGATATACATTTGTCCTTAAGGTGAAATATTGCTTGGATTTTTTTGTGTCCTGGTAAAACAATTTGATGTGCACTATACCGACATAGATAGAGGAGGCATGCATTAAGTTTACAGTGCAAAGTAGTCATGCACGGTGATATAATACACCAAATACTAGCAAGTGTGTCTAATATGCCAGTATAGCTGGTTTTTCTGCTGAAATGGGTGAGGTCTAAGTGAAAGCATTGTTTTTCATAAAATTGTATGAGGTGAAAGTAACTAAGTTAGTTGCAATATTGCATGCATTACGTTCATTAAATTTATGCGCCTATATTTAGCAATTGATAATTTTTAACTTCATACTTTAATTCATGCATGTCTAATATGATGAAGGAATATCTCAGATAGCATTGTTTTAGGCTTCATGGCAATTGCAGCTGTTACTGGCCCACTTGAAAATTTAAGGGTAGTTAAGTCACACCTTATAGATGCGAAGTATGATTCTCCTCTCTGTTCATTTTTTCACTGCCCATAAATCTCTTGTTTATAACTATATATATATATATATAAAGAATCAATTACTAACACTGGATCACGGATCTTACATGCATACCTGCTGCTGGTTTATAACTCAAGGACTCGAGCATTTGCACATGAAATTGATTATGTATAACCTTAAGTCTTTGCTGCATCTCTAGAGCGCGCCTAGCGATTTACAAGCTCAATCACATCGACAATGTCATGTTTATTGAAGTATTCCATGTCTCCATCTATTTCAAAGTATGAGGTATGCATGCCAAATTATGTTTCCTTTATTCAACAATTAGACTTCTAGTTTCCATGGCATTAACATAATGCACAGATTTAATTTTGCTCATTTACTTCTAGTAATTTCTTGGTTTAAGGAATAATTAATCCATGTGCTTGATAAAAAAAATATGGGAGGATTTGCTAAACATATATAGCAACTATATCATGTTTAGAAATGTATGTCTATGCCATGCATGAATTAATTTGTTCAGCTCATACTTGTTCCCATTTGTAAATGAAACAATGGCTACTAGCTAGGAATTTATCCATTTTATATGTGCCACTCAAGGATTACTTAAATCAAGCATAAGGTCAAATAATTAACTGAAATACATCATACAATAATTTTACCAAGTTTTATCATTCATATTAATTGAGGACATCATGAATTTTATCTTACCAATTTACTGTTGTGTTCATGAAAACTAACCAAGTCATTCCTTACCCTTTTAAATTTGGAGTAAATCCATGTGGAGAAAAACTCTAGAGTACAAGTTTTTTTTTTGGATTTTGTATTATTTTATGATATGAACTAAATTTGGTTCATGTGCATACACTGGCCATTGATTTTTGTAATACCACATTTCAAGATACAAAGTTTATAATGCGCGGCTAATATAATAAGCTTAACGAATATATGGTTTTAACAATAAAAAATAATACTCCCTCTATCCTAAAATGTTACTACAGAGGGGCAAATCATTTATATTAACTA
This sequence comes from Oryza coarctata, assembly GCA_030770085.1. Lineage (NCBI taxonomy): Eukaryota > Viridiplantae > Streptophyta > Magnoliopsida > Poales > Poaceae > Oryza > Oryza coarctata. The sequence continues at coordinate 13,310,463 of CM061469.1, read as the reverse complement.
GAAGCTCTTTCAAATTATCATCAGTTTCCGTCTAGTTCTTGACAATAATCATATATAAGAGAAGATTGCATTTGGAGTTGATCTATCTTGGAGATAATGCTGTGTTAAAACTGCAAATATGTACCTCTGATAAAATTCATCCTCCTGTGAGTATTGTTTTGTAGGTGCAGAGATTTTAACCAACGCATTATATGTCACACGAAAAAAAAACTTATGTCAAAGGTTAAGTAGGAGAATCAATTTTGTACTATATCAGCATATGTACACAAAATGATTGCATCTTTTATGTGTTATTTATCATCTGATCATAAATCAATTAGTTGAGATGAAAGCAAGGGTGACATTGTTATCAATGTGACCTTGGCTGATCGTCTTTGTTTTAATTGGTTGCTTCATACTCAAACATTTCTTTTGATTAGATGGTTGAAGATAGGTGAACATGTACATGTTGAAATACACCATGGGATACATGTATACTAATCTAGGAAAAATGTATATGTATTGACAGTAATATATTACGTAGTAGCTCTTCGAGAATATTATACTCATTTCAAGGTTTTCTCCCACTCAAGAGGTATATACCTACCTCCTTATGTATACCTGAGATATATCTCATGAAGGGAGGTAAAAAATATTCTTATATGTTGGAATATATACTATTAATTGGAAACCCATTTTCGTAAATGTTAGTGACTCTTTCTTCCATTTCATAGAGGAATATGTTTGTCTTAGTTAGGGTCATATACCTCCGGACTAACACTATGAGGTATATATATCTCTGTACCTCCTGATGATTATAAAATTCTCACCATTGCAGATCATAAATTTGTTTTCTAATCGGTTTATTTTTTACCTCTCAAATAGTGGGGAGGTATATACATCTTTAAGGATAGGAGAAAACCTCATTTATTTAAGTATATAACATTCATATTAGAAGTGTATATACCATGTTTCATAACATAACAAATTAGAACTTTAGCCTGATAATTCGATCAGTTATTAAACATACATATAATTTTCTACTGGATGGAAAATGCCCATCCATGTTATTGGTATGCATGCCAGTTTAGATATTGACAGTACCCGACAACAATACTCGATCAAAAAAAATGACAAGAATTACCACTACTGCTTGCCTGTTCGCATGTTTGGAATTTAGGATTGGTAGATGGGGTTTTTTTAGGGTTAAAACAACTGCTTCATCTGTGAACAAAAACTATGTGAAATATTCGTTTTGATAGCTATGTTCTTCCATTTTAGTTGATTGAGAAGAATATATATGGTCTTTTGAGAAAAAAATATTGTGGAGGATATATATATGTTCTAGCAACTCAATTCGATCCTAAGATTATAAAGGATTGATGCATGCTACAAGCATACGCCTTTGTTGTCCGGAGACAAGCATACTCGATCCGTAGTATTATAAGCACCCCTCATCTTTTTTTACACATGACGGAAGATTAATTATTAGCTCTGTGCTAGCTATCGTATTAATTGATTGTTCGAACACAGCATATTCTCATCTACACAATCAATTAAAATCCGATTTTAATTGATTGTAGATGAGAATATGTTGTGTTCCAACAATTCAATTCTCTCCGCCTAAAGATGGTACAAGCCCTTTTTTTTGGTATTTTACAGAACCGGGATATCTTGCTCTTTGTTTATCATGCATATGTACTTGCCATGGTGTATCGATGAATCTGTATCATATCCTCTAGCTGCTGATCAATGTTCTGTAGCTTTATTTGAGATTCGGGGAGAAAGCAATGGCTGCTCCGACGTGGTCTGTCGTTTTCTCGGTGATGCCTTTTAGTAAGATACAAACCAACTGGCTAGTGTGGCTGGCAACGTTGGATAAATCAATTGAAATCCTAAATACGTTGCCCGGCCTAGAACATGCTGTCTTTCGAGATGCTGTTGCCGCGTGTAATTGGTGTATCAATAAGAAAGGTTGATTTGTAAATGCATGGTTCGAATTAAATCTTGCGTTCGCATGCAATGCATACACTGACATCTGAAACTATTACTTGTACATATGAAATTCTAGATTTCCCATGCTGATCAAGCCGTGCTGCGACGACAGTTCCAATACATGGAATTCTTCGCTTGGAAAATTTCACTTGTTTTGATCAAGTTTACGGATCGATGGCAACGGCGCGCTGAGGGAAAGCAACGCTGCTACTGTACTATAGTAGTATTGTTCTTCCTCTCCCCTGTTTAGCTGCGAGTTGAGCTCGCAATTAATGTTCAGATAGGCTCGTCGCGCTCGCTTCGATCGAATGCGCGCGCGCGGATTCTTTGATATTCTCTTTGCCGGGTCGTCGACCTTTTTTTCCGGCGAGCGCGCCGGCGCCATCGCGGCGTGGAGCGCGACCAGGCGGGCGAGCGCGGGGATGCGGCGAACGCCCCGGCGCCGCCATGCGGTTTTAGCATTCTGCATGGTCCGTAGACGGCTGGGCGATTCTGCTTGCTGACGAACCGACTCCCAGAGCTCGCCGGAGCTCCGCCGCCCCGTCCGTCGACGGGACGAGAGAGGTGGCTCCGCGGACTGAGGGACAGTCGAAGAAGGTGGAGATATGACGGCTTCAACCTGTGCCGCGCAAACTTCCATCCAACGGCTATTCGTACTCGGGGTCATACTCATTTCGAGGAATTTCGCAAACAAATCCCTAATTTGGATCGCTACCAATCCTAAAAATTTTCATATCGCTACCGTATCGGATCGCTACCGAAATAGGTAGTTAGTAGTATTTTCTACAGGCATTTTCTTGGCTCCGGCGAGCTCTCCATGAGAGTGAATCATTTAACTATTTATCATTCTCAGAAAATATCATTCTTCAAATATTATTTTCACATAGTCTTTACAGATTTGTTATTGGAAAGTGATAATTTCTTAACTATTTATCATTTTTGCCTACGTTAGCGTGCCAGCGTGACGACCACGTCAACATGACAACCCTTGTAGAGCTCACCCGTCAGGCTCGTCTTCCTCCTGCAGCCACCACCACCACCACCTCCAGATTTCGTCGTCTGAGCACCTCGATCACCATTAATGATGGCTTTGGTAGCGTCGCGTGAGGCTGTTGCTCAGGGAATCCTAGGAAGAGCTGCCGGTGTCACCCTGTACCTCCTCCGCTCTTCACTCTGGCATCGACATTGGTGGTCTCGTGTCTTGTTGAGATCTGTTGAGTGCCTTCTCCCGATCTAATGATCAGTTGTGGCTTAGTTTGTATTAGTTTGTATATGATCTTGCAAGGTGTATGTTTTCTTGATCTAATTATTCGTTCTGTATTTCTCTATATGCTTGCAATCTTCGGATCTGGGAGCTCTTATTTTCTTTTCATCCCTTTCTAGATGGGTTCTTTCTTTTAACGCTTAAATTCATGTTTTTGCTGGCAAATTTACATTCTTTCTGCAAATTCGTGTTAGAATTGTTGCTTGCGGCAATGGATCTCATCCCTATCTATGGTTCTTCCTTGTATGTAGTTTGATACTCTTCTCAAAACTGCTCAATTCAATTGGGTGGCTTTTCTAGATCCTATCCTTACAATCCTTCACATTTTTTTGTTTTGAGAGATCTCGGTTTATCTAATTATAAACTTACGAACTGTGAATCACAATTACGTATCTTGACTCAAATATGTTATGCAGTAAAGAGGATGCAATATGTGGTTCTCGATTAGAGAAAGATGATCCTGATGGGTGGTCTCTGTAAGGGTCGTTACTTTGGCATGTCAACGTGCCGTGTCGTGTAATAAATAGTAAAATCACTCTTTTTTAAATGATAAGTCTGTAACTACATATGAAAAAAATGATATTTAAAGAATTTTAAATTCCTCCCTCCACTGGCTTGCGCCTTGATCTCGTGGCCCCGCCTGGATCGCGATTACGGTTGGTCTGAACCCGCCTGACAATTTGCTTCAGCCAATTTTTGGGGCAGCTCGATTCAGACGACAGCACTTGCTACTACTACACGACAGCGGTCTGCTGCCGCCATCCCCATTCTTTCTGATTATAGTCTATTGATCTGTGAGTCATTTCTGTGCCCGATTAAATTTGTTGAAGCAATAAAAAACGTGTAAGTTTGTCATGGAACACATGAATCTGCTACATTTCAAAAGAAAGAAAAATAGAGGAACTGAAATTTTCATCCTCAATTCGTTTTGTGATCTCATCTAATCTAATCCAAGTTGTATAAAGGATTCTGGTATTTTGCTAGTTACTATTCATCAGATGGGAGAATTTTGTTCTGCAGCGAAGAAACTGCAATACCACAGTGGTTTATCAATACCTGTTCCATGCCAAACAGTGGAACGCAGCAGGACAATAGAGATTCAGAAGTCAGAACCATCATTAGCAGCTAAAAAGCCTACACATGGGATAAATCGTGATATTCTTTTTTGTTTTACGAGGGAAAATTGAAATATTCTGAAACAGTGAAACCTTTAAAATAACTTGCAACAAATTAATGCGCATTTCGATGAACGTTTTTAGTTGCCCAACTGTCGACAGACAAGCCAGCGACAAGGGTGTGTACGCTGGTTCAGAGATAAAAGATTGCTCTTTTGCTTGCCTCCTTGGCTATGATGCTGCTGTAATCAATGGAACACTGCCATAGTTCGTCCATAAATCAATTCAAGCATCGTTGCATTTTTATTCCCATACAAAGCTTCACAACACGGGACGCTATCGCGCTAATCACTTACATGTTGGTGCAAGGAAACTCCATTACAGAACGGCATACAATACAGGCTAACAATTCCAATATAGGACCTTATCTGACGAGGAAACAAGGATGAACTTCACATGCCAACTCAGTATTGCAGGTTTGGAAATAAGCACATTTGCATCACAAAGAAGAATATACATCCTTACATGCCACCGTTTCAGTTGTCTTGAAATGCTGAAGACTAAAATTTCCTATGCTACAACGTGACAAGTAATAACGATCGGGCCACACCTAACGCTACGATACACAAAATACACAAGCTTATACGTCATTTGATCATTTCCCCTATTCGCTATGAAATGCTAAGTTCATCTATCGTACGTGCAATATCAGCGGCTAGTCCATTGGTTCCATTCATCTGCTGTTCCGTGGCACGATTGCTACTGTCCGAATTTGCTTCGCTCCCAACAGTAATGCTAGAGCCAGTTGCTGCAGCAGCACATTCAGCAAACCGGTAGCAGGAGATCAAGTGGTCATTAGTCATGCCTGAAACTTGCATAAACGTATAGACAACTGTTGGCCCTACGCTTCGGAATCCCCTGCGAACCAGATCTTTGCTTATCGCATCAGCTTTAGATGTTTTCACGGGAACCTGGCGGGGATACCTGAATCTGCTCAAAATAGGCTTGTTGTTCACAAAGCTCCAACAATACTTATCAAACGTTCCAAACTCCTCTACAATCTGCAATGATAAGCACAATGGATTAGATAAGCCACTGGTGTAGTTCAGGAATGTCCATGGGTAACCATCCTATGTGTTTTTTCCCCATAAAAGCATGAAGGAAACTGAATCAAACACTGAAACACCAATAGGAAAAGACAAAAAGCATTGTTTCAGGAGGGGGTTACCAAATCTTAGGAAGACTTTACAGGAGATAGTGTTATATCAGGAGGGGGTTACCAAAGAACTTAAGCGTGATTTGTATCATTCTTATCCCAAGAAAGCAACTAGACTTCTCTTTATGCAATTAAATGGCTCAAGAGTATAAATAGCCAACCTTGAGTATTTGGCGTGCATTCTCAATGACACCACGCAGTTTTTGTTCAGATAACAAGGTACTGCTAGGACTTCCAGGTGCAATAATCTTTTTCTCACTTAATTTAGAGACCAATACAGGGTCAAAATCCATGAAAACCTCCCTGTGAGACATACTTGAAGATGTTATTTGGATTGCCAACGCCTAGTAGTACAGGTTCAAGTACATCAGAAATGCAAAAGGTTACCTGAATATAGGTCTCTTGTTCAGAATCATTGGCCATGTACGTTCAGCCAATGCACCTGAGAGCACCAGCAACTCAAACAACTTCCTGAAATACAGAGTAATTGACACTTGATTCTTTTACGAAAATGAAAGAGTATCGTATCAAGGTTGATGATATTCACATACTTGTCATCATGAACTGGAACTCCCCATTCTTCGTCATGAAATGCAGCATAACAGGGTTCTGCACTTGTAAGCAATGAGTGCTCAGGTGTTAAGATAGGAAAATAGATGTTACATAAGATCAATTTGATAAACAAAATAGTGATTACTTGGCACAGGTCCTTAAGAAAATTTTTTATTACCCAAGTCCTTCGTACTGAAAAATATATTCATTAAGGAAGAAAAGATGAAAAGAAGAGGACCGGACCCTGTCTCGTTCAAGTCCAATGTCAGTCTTATAAATTGGCAATATAGATGAAAATGATTCCTCCATCATGGGCATAATTGCATCCAATTTTGTTACTAATGTATTTTTCTTATATAATTCACAAGTTTATGAATTAGCCCACATGCAAGCACTGTGAAATGCATAGCTATGGGCAATACCCAAAGATATGGTCATTTCAATAGCAAGATTCTTAGAGTTGGTCACCACAAAATGTTCTCAGATCCCATCCCCACCCCACCCTGGAGGAGATTTATTCAACCTTAAAGGTCTATATACAGGATTGTAACCTGCTCAACATTACTAATAGCACAAAGAAGACTACAGTGTGATGTTACTTCTATCGCAAGAATGGCAGATTCTACTCAGTATAACTTCTTGTGATTGTATTAGTTAGCTACTTGTCTACGCCCACCCCATCATAAAACATAGTAATGTAACCATTAACATCAACATCAAAGATTTTCAATTCTAAGCAAATTGAGATAAACTAGAAATAAAACCCAATAGAATCCATATATACACGAAAATAATTGTTTTTCATGCAGTCTTATTAAGGAAAAAACTTTAGAAATATTCTAACATTTCAAATCTATTTTTATTGCCTCCTTCTATATTAAATTTGGCATTTATCTCTCTCCTACACAGATGCCTCTAGAGGTTTCTATTGGATATATCCAAACCATCTTAACCAATATTGGACAAGCTTTTTTTCAATTGATGCAGCATTAGGTTATCACGTATATCATCGTTATCCGTTCTTGGATCGCAAGTTTATAAAACATACCTTTTAACTTTCGAGACACCTTCTTATCACAGAGAATACATGATGCTTTTCGTCATTTCATCTACTCTATTTTGATTTTATGGCTAACATCTTCAGCAATATCTTCATTTCTCTATAGCATCGATCTTAAATAGCATAATATATCCTTCTTGAATACTACTTGACTCTCCAAACTAACATTTCCTATCTCATGTATAATAGTACCGAAGTTACATCTCATATATTTAGTTTTAGTTCTACGAAGCCTAAAATCTTTTGATTCTAGAGTCTACCGTCACAACTCCAGCTTTCTATTTACTCCCGCTTGACTTTCATCAACTAGCACTACAACATCAGCAAAAAACATACACAAGTGAAAAGCATAGTAATGTAACCACATAGAGAACATTTGTGTAACATTTGGAATCTTGAAGATCAGGGTCTGCCCTGAAGACAAAATATGCTCTGACCATTTTTTATCCAATGTGCAGTCTTTAGGATCTAGCATTTCTAACTCACAAACAGTGGACCTATTGTTCTGAATTTTAGTCCTGATGCATTATATCCTCTCTGCAACAAAACTATCGAACCAAAAGAACTGCACTAGAGACTGTACTAGAGACAATGCAGGATATATTTAAGCCAACAATGGCTGGAAAATGCAAGCAAATAAGAAACACGCACCAGTATTAGTTGTCACCCATGAACACCTCCTCTTCAGACCAGGCACATCACTTGCAGAAGCCAATCCAACCTCCCTTTCCAGCATGGAAACAATCTTGTGATCAGTCTGACAGACAGTCTTCTTCTTCCTAGCCCCAAACGTCGGTCTCCCGATCCGCCCCGTGGATGCCCGGCTGCAGAACGAGTCCGTGGATGCATCCGATGAGCACGACGCGTCCAGAGACAGGCCTGAGCGCAGCAGCAGCTCCTGCCTGCGCATCCCTGACGGCACACTGAGCGAGGGCAGCAATGTGGGCACCGCGGCCGGCTTCTTCTCCTCCGCCGCCGCCGCCGCCGCTACCGCTGCCACGGCATCCCTCCCAGGCCTCGGCGACGGCTTCCGTCCCCTGGTAGCAGAAACGGACCGCGTCCCGCTCCCCGCAGACCGCGGCTCAGAGTCTCCACCGCCGGAAGCCGGCGAGAGCCGTCCCCTCGCGTTAGCCCCGGACATTGCGACCACAGCTCCCCCAACCCCTCCCTAGAACCTCCCCCCCCCCCCCTCCTTACATTCACAAGCCTAACCGAGACCAAATTGGGTCAAAGCAAGCAGCAGACTGCACAAAACCCACGCTTTCCAAATGATCCCCACCTCCCCCCGCGAATCCACGAACAAAACACTAGCAATCGGCACCCGACCTCCTCGGCATTGCTCAGAAACAGCTCAGTCGCCCGCCTTGAACCATACCCTCCCAGCGTCGCCAAAAAAGGCTTCCCACTCTGAGCTCCCGGAGACGAAATCAAAAGCTTAATCACAAAACCTCGGGAGCATCAGCGAAGAGCGACTCGAGCTCCCAGAGATGCAGTAGAAGTCTAGCAATGGCGCCGCGGCGCGCGAGCCGAGAGGAAACCCTAGGCGAAGTGAGGAGGTGGGGGGAAGAGGAGTCCAAGCAGCAGCCGCTTTGGGGGTAGGAGCTCGCTGTTTCTTTTTCCCCTTCTCTAGCAGTAGATTTGGTTCAGCGAGTAGTTTGGACCTGGCGAAGTGAAGCGCTGCTGCTTGCGCGGTGTGCGCCTGTTTGTTTCAACTTTGAGGAGAGAAACCACGGTCGTAGCAGTTTTGCGCGGTGTGCGCCCTCGTTTTATGGAGCTTAAGATTCCGTCCGATAATGTGGTTAGCTTGTGAGATTATTAAAAAAAGTTAGGTTTTTCAGTTTCTCGTTTCTATTTTATTTTTTAAATTCTATAACTACATATTTATAGAATATATATGAACTAAAATGTTTAGAGGAATTGAATATTTTAGAAAAAAGATACGGCTACTAGAAGCTCTTTAAACATAACCATAGTGTACTTAATATAGGTTAGGAGATTAAACATCCCTATAAGAACTCTCATCTTGAATACAAGCATCTCCATTGAGTTCCTTAAATCAAAGTAGTTCAGAGAAGTTTTACACGTGAGCACCTGCTAAGCATCGGTGCTTCCTTAAGCATCGATACTTCAGGATTAACATCTCTCATCCTACATGGCAAGATAAAACGGTGGTTTTTTCATGAGCACCTCCTTAAGCGCTTGCATTAGAGATGGATTAATATTTCAAGCAAGGTAAAATTAGAATGGAGAGTTTTTATTTATTCTTCTGGAGAGTTGAAGTGATTCCTATAAATATAACTTTTGAAAGTCTCTTATAATTTTCTGTGTTCAGGAATAAGATTTGTCTGAAAACCAATTAATTGGTGTATAGTAGAAGATAATAATACTTTTTTTAACTAAACCAGCTGAATGACCTGTTAATTATATTTTAATAAATATAAGTAAAAAATCGTCCGGTTACATTAAAAAAAACTCAACGAGTTCTTGTCAAGCACGTGGCCAAGCGCAACACATACAACACCATCGACACCAACCCATCAAACAACGAACAATAACAAACCCAAACGCAGGACACCATTGTTGAGCTTACCGCCAAAGTAACATAAAAGCTTTGACTATATGGAAATTATGTTATCGTTGCTAAGCTTGTTGCCTACAGCAACATAGCAGCTTTGACTTCATAGAAAAACGCATTGATGCCAACCTTATCATACAGCAAACAATCAGCTCACCAAGGTGCCACTACGTTATCTAACCATACAAAATTTCTGAGGGGCACAATAAAGGCCAGCTTCTCTTACTACAAAATAATTTCGGATCTTGGTAGCAATCAGACATTCAGTGATGACTACAGTTACCACGTCCTGGTCCCCGATGAGAAGCATCAACAAAAATGTGGCACATATTGGCCCAGTACTCCAGTGGACTCCTTGTATTATCATGAAGCCGGATTGTAGGAGCCGACTCAACCAATTGTTTTGTCATGGATACGCATGTGCTACCAACAGTAGACAGTAGTACTGCGTGTCTACCCTGCACGGCATCGGCATCGCCATTGCTGACGTGAAGACAAGGTCAGAGTAAGTAGGGTACCACCGAGAAATACACCAACGCATTCGGCTAACACATGCAAGTACTCTCCTGAGAGAACAAAACTGACCCATTACGTTCTCTTACAGAGGAACAGTGTCACAACAACAATGATGAGTGTGTTGGATGTATGAGGCTACCCTATCAGCAACGCATGCTTGAAAAGTAAGCTCCCATTTGCATCCGATGCAACCTCATTAAGAAATAATCCACATATATCTTCATTGAAACAAGGAGGAAAATGTATGTACAATTGCGTGCCGGCAATGCTGAAAGACGATAAATTTCCAATGCAGCTTCTGCACACTGCAGTAGACAACTGAGGGAAATTCCATTTACAAGGGGAAGAACCTTCTCTTCTTGAAGTACCATATGAAGCAGCAGAATATGACTAAGCCACATACACCTGTAATGACAAGCGTCCATTCAAACGCATGTGGTACATTAAACAAGTCCACCTCAAAGTTCATGCCAAAAACTCCCGAGACAACTCCGAAGATGGCCACCACAAATGTAGCCGTGGTCAGCAGCAGTTCGAATTGGATCAGTTGATTTCGGACATTGTCCTGTAAGAATAGCATTTGTGGTGATCATGTGAACATCTTTTCTTGTCCAGATTGAGTGACCAAACAGGCCAAAAGAAATGAAAAACAACTTTCATTTCTCTTGCATACTGAAACTAATAGCAGTTATACATTGCTAATATCCGGGATATGAAAATCTGTCAAGTCATATCTCTAGCTGAGCTACTAAAACTTACAGAAAGAGTATGATAGGCATGATACCTGTAGTATGTTTGTGTATCACCAGCTAATGCTTATCAACATACGTTAGCATGTTTTATTTCTAGCCTACCTCAATTTACTTAGGGTTGGAAGACTTTGATATTGATTTGTTGAAATTTTCACTTTATTCTTACTGACAGGCCCTTTGTTATACCATTATTTTGTGCAAAAGAAATACCACCACATCAGAATACGATTGTGCATCCTATTATACCAACCAGAGTATTGGTGAATAAGGGGTATATACATAGAGCATGTTGTACATAAACCGACCACTGGCTGTCTCTGTAATAGGGAAAATCTGGCCTACAGACATCTGAAGTTTATAGTGAATAGATGTAGTGATATGGAAGATCTTTGTGTTGACATTGCAAGTAAGCTAACCACTTGCTCCAACAGTCTGTCAACTGTTGTAATCTTCTGACAAGATGATCCAACTTACAGTCTGTCTACTGTCTCATCTACCCAGTCCCAACATTAAGTTCATCTCAGTTAGCATGTTTATAGATTTTCATTAGCTTAAACGGGACTAATGTTATTGTCAGCAGATTATACTTTATATTTACCAACTTATTCTTACTGTTATCACGTCATCCTCCAAAATTCTAGGAAGCAATCAGCATTAACGTTGTCTAATTTTTTTGAGTACAACCTATCATTCCCATTTGGAAGTTTGTCTTATGCTTTTTTCTTGACTGCTGCAACAATTAAATAACTGGGGGTTAAAAAAAGCTATTATATGTATGTCAAAGTAAACATAGTATGATGTTCAGATAAATGTACTCCTGAGTCCAAAAATTATGCATTTGCCGTATTAGTTTCCAGAATACACAAGGCAAGAGGCATTTGGTTTGCTTTGCAGGTAGAGAAATTAAATTGCAGTTTCAGAGAAGCAAGCACTTGCAGTATTGGATGAGAAACAAGCTAATTCTGTTGTGAGATTGAGCCATTATCTGATACCAAATTAACTATCAAGCTTAGAGGAAGATATTTGGGGACTATACCAGTTTTATGTTGATGAAATCCTCTGTATCATCAATATACTCCTTCAGCTGTTGAAAAATATATATAAACAGAAAATTTATTAGCCAATGTAGTTGTAAAAAATAAACAGAAGAGGACAAACATACAGGCCAGGCTTTTCATACCGAAGTCAACTTGCTGAGAGTGTCGTCAATGACCACAAAATAAGCCTCCAATAACATTTCAAGTTCTTCTATGCTGTACTGACTACTGTCTGCACTCTTGAAGCTGTCATACCTACTTCTGGCAAAACTTAATTCCTTCTCAAGCCTTCGAGATGCAGGGGGTGAGGAGACTGGCGAAACTGGAGCAGAGAAAGATGAACCAAACCCACTATTGCCCATCCCGTGAAGCACCTGCTCATCTAGCAATGATGCTTCCATCCTCCTCTTCTTCTCTGTCAGGTACATTTCAGCCATATCGCCATCATCATCCATTAGCTGCTCTATCTCATCTCTAACCTTAATGAGGGAAATGGACCGATTATTGAAAACCAGTCTAATGTTTGCCACAAACAAAATACAAAACTACATTGACAGACAGTCCATTTACCTTTTGGACCCTCCTAGTCAATGCAACCAGCTTACTCTTTAGGCGCCGCACATGTTCCAAGTTAAGGGTACTGATTTTTGTTGTCAACTCATCCAGTAATGGATAAGCTTCAGCCTCTAATTCGACAGCCTGACAAATACGTGAACATAATTGGTTCTCTAGTTAGATACCGAATCATTAAGTGTAAAAGAACACTACGGAGAGAGCATAACACAAGATGATCACTGTAGGATTTACCAATTGATCATCAAATCTTTGATGCATGAATTCATTTTGTTTGTATTCAGGTTATAGGCAATCACTCTTGAAGGCAAAGGAACAATTAAGTATAAGATCCTGACAAATGAGTAGTTGACACATGCTTGAGTCCACATTTTTTGAACTTTTATCACTGGGGAGTGGGGTCAGACGTTACCATTTGGTCGTATGTAACAATGTAACATCATATGAATATTTAGAATTGACATAATGAAACGTTGTGGACAGTGATCTTGTCCACTCCCTAATTCACATCCCACCTTCCTACCACTGTTTATGCCAAATTGCCAATTAACAGGGAATAGCTAAAATATAAGCTATTGTTTACATCATACAGTGTCATGGTAGGTACAATAAGATATCTGTTTAATGCAAGGTACTGGTCAAATAGACATTGCAGATGCAAATGCTTCACTTTAAATTAAATCAGAATTGCTAGAGCAGTGCAATTGTCTATGAAGTAGTAGTAACAGTTGGGGGAAAGCAGTCGTCACACAAGTCAATGCTTCTCAATTGTTAATGGAGTCAATACTTCGCAAGCAAAGGTTCAGATAATACGTAGTGGCACCTGGGCGTCGAGGAACGAGCAGGCTGCTTCGAGTGCGACTTCCAGGGCGACGAATTCGAACGGCAGATCATCGGCGCGGTCCACGAGGCGGCTCTGCAGCTCAGCGACGTACCTCCGCACGGCCTCCTCCGTCTCAGCTCCTCCCACCACGTCGGGGTCGCGCAGGATGAGCGCCTCGTCGGCGGTGATGATGCACCGTATCCGCTCGAGGTTGCAGACGACGGCGCGCTCGCGTCCGAGGATCGCGGAGGGGTAGACGAAGAGCGGGTCGAGGAGGCGGAGGTCGCGAGCGGGCAGGTCGAGCCGCCGCATGAGCGCCGGCTTGGCGACCTCCACCGCCTCCGACGCGCCCGTCGCCGCGTCCACGCGCACCCACGACCGCCGCCCGCCGCCGCGCCTCTTAAGTCCGTGGACGTCGATGGTCACGCCACAGCCGCCACTCGCCGCGGGGGTGGAGCGGCGGTGGGGCCCATTGGCCGCCGCTGCCGCCGCGGCGCGGGATGGGAGGAGGAGGCGCTCCTTGGGGTCGTGGTCCATGGCAGTCGTGGTCAGCGGTGGGGCTGTGGTGTCAGCGTCGGAGAGGCGGCGGCTCAGCGCGCGTGGATAGGAAAAGGGATCTCCACGAACACTGGCGGGTACTAGCGTGGAGGGTGGGGACGACGTGGCGAAGGGGATTCGGTCGGCTAGTCTCATCGAGCAATCAGGCGGGAGTAGTGGCTAGTTCCGTGCCGTTGGATTAGGCAACGTGTGTGGCATGGATGCGCTGTTTTTTAACTGTTCGTGAACTGTGGGCAAAGTCACACGACGAGTGCTAGTAGGCCGAGGCTTCAGGCCCATCAAGAGATATGTACTACATCATGAGATGATGTGCCCACGCGGCGGGCCACGTGACGCCGGCCCAGCCGACCTGAAGCCTAGGGGGAGCAGCTCGCGTCCGTCTATAAGCCGCCGCCCCGCGAGGCCACTAGGGTTTCTCCTCAGCCGTCGACTCCTCCTCGCTTCGCGTCCGCCGCCCCGGAGAGGTAAGGTAAGCCTCCCTCGCCGCCGCTACCTCCACCTCCTCCTCCCGTATCTCGTTTCTCTGCAGCCGCCGTCCTTGTGCTCGTCTCGCCTTGGTCGAACACATTTATATGCTCGGTAGCCACGGGGTGGAGCTCGCACGCCTCCCTTGATCTGTGGGCGAGGCTGGATCCGCTCCTTGCGCGCGTTTTTGTCTATTTCTTGTAGTGGCTTTCAGGTCGTTGCTCATCCAGTAGCTGGTGCTTTTCTTCTGGATATTCATTTAGGAAGTCGTTATTCCGTCTAGTGCGCAAGCTGGTGATATTCAGGGAGATGCTGGCGCTATGAGTGTGCTCGTTATGGTTGATTTGGACTTGATGTAGTTGTTTGTTGACTATTAAGGTGGTTCTTATATGTGTTAGTTCTGAATCTGTTGTCCTACGTTAGCTTTTGGTGGTTGACTGGTTTTACATCAGAAATTACCCTGTTTGGCTTATAATTGAGTAGACATTGATTACCACACAGGTTGAATCGTTGCTGTTACTATTACTCTTATACTTACTGAAATGGTAGAGCTGAACTTTTGCCTAATGGCTTATTGAGATTTACTAGGCTAATGCGAAATGTGTATGCAAGATACCTTTACCCCCCGAAGTATAACGACTGTCTAATCTCTACTGTAAAGCAGTTCTATGCTTAGTTCTGTGACTTTCTCTTTCTTTATTAGTAATGTAGTTATGAAAGAGTTCAATTCTTAATGGTGTATTGTTTTGTTTTGTTGTTTCATACTTCTGATATCACTGCTCCTTTCTTTTTTTGCAGTTCAAGAGGCAGCCCTGTGAAGCTACAATGGCTCCTAAAGGTACACAGATGATTTTGCTGGATCATGTTTACATGTTCTTTTGATTGATCATGTGCAAATTGCTTCATATTGGTTATATTTAATTATTTCTAGATCTGTGCGTTATATTATTATGTAGTCTCGCTACTGTACTGAATAAGGTCTTATTTCAGAGCTAGTACAATTGATTGTAATTATTTGTACTGAATAAGGTCTTTTATGCATATTTGTTTAAAATAAGTATTGAATTGGTAAGCATTGATGAATGTAATCCATTGGAAAGAGGTGTATTCCTATGAATCCATTTCTGTCTGCCTTTTTTAACCTCAACCTGGTGCTTAAATTAAGATGCATGAACTGATTGTTTTATCTCATTGTGTCTAGCTGCTCCTGCCAAGAAGGGTGATGCCAAGGTCCAAGCCTTGAAGGCTGCCAAGGCTGTTAAGTCTGGGACAGCCAAGAAGATGACCAAGAAGATCCGTACATCTGTGACATTTCACCGCCCCAAGACCTTGAAGAAGGCTAGGGACCCCAAGTACCCCAGAGTCAGTACCCCTGGGAGGAATAAGCTTGATCAGTACCAGATCCTCAAGTATCCCCTTACCACTGAATCTGCAATGAAGAAGATTGAAGACAACAACACTCTGGTCTTCATTGTTGACCTCAAGGCTGACAAAAAGAAGATCAAGGCTGCTGTCAAGAAGATGTACGACATCCAGGCAAAGAAAGTGAACACTCTGATAAGGTTAGCACTTTCGTTCATACTTCATTTTATTGCTTGATTTGCTAGGTAGTGTAGTTAACTGATTCTACTTGTCTTCCAGGCCTGATGGGAAGAAGAAGGCTTACGTGAAGCTGACACCAGACTACGATGCTCTCGACGTGGCCAACAAGATTGGCATCATCTAAGTTAGGGTGCTGCAGTAGTCATTTGTGTCCTGGTCTTTATGTGATTGGAGTTTTGTAGCTATTACTTAGCGAAGCCTCAGTGGCTAAGTTATCACTGTTTTGCTGCACACATGAATTTGATATAATCCAAGTGACTTATCGTGAGCTAATATGTGCTTTGCAGTTGATAACTTCATTGGACCGTTGATTGCTTTACGAGCCAGCTATTTTCTTTGCATGTCTAAAATTTTGCTTTACGGTCCCAGTTTTTCAAGGTAGTACTATAATGATTTGACCGGGCATTCTTACATTGTGATATGGTACCTTAGCTTGGTTTTCATGTTGCTGTTTGTGTCAAGAGATCAACTGTTGACCTCACCATGTGACTGACATAATTCTTGATGGCTGGTGATTTTATCCAGTATGTTACATTTGCTGGTGAAGCTAGAACTACAGCTGTCAAGGCCTTATAATACAGCCACCTGAAATTAGTTGGCACGTTTGTGTGGTCGTGTCAACCGTGGCGCGGTGAATTGATTTCCTCTGAGCTGCCCCCTTCTGCCGCAACGTTGAGACTTGAGACTCGAAATAGATCGAGGTGTCACGGCCGAAATGGGAGATACTCCATCTTTCCTTTGGCACAACGGCTTCTTCACCAGTATGGCCGCAAGCCACAGCCGCTCACCCCACTCGCGCGGGGTTGGTTTCTTGCTGCTACTTCCACGGTCCCACTCACCCCGGCCGCCGCGGTTACAGGGGATGCCACGCGCTGAGCGGAGAGGACACGAAAGAACGCGATCCTATTCAGGGCCAGTCTAGGCTGTCTAGGCCAAGTAGCTATTGAGGAAATTAAAAAATTCTCCTTGCCATGAACTGGATAGATCGTTCAGAGGCCAATATGCAAAAGTCCGGGCTGCTACCCTTGACAGCGGCACGCTCTGCAGGGGTCAATTCGCATATTTCGCCATCCTTTCAGTCTTCCAATTTCCTCCCTCTCTCCCCTGTCCTCACTTTATTTCGCCGGGCACCCCTGTCCCCACTCGAGACGGTCGTGGAGCTCCGGCGATCCCGCGGCGGCGACCGGGGGTCCAGGCCATGGTAACAGATACAAGTCCTCGCCGAGACGTCGACGATCCTGAGGAGGGCCGTCCCCCCCACTGCCGGCACTATGAGTTCTGGCCCTCTGGTGCACGGAGCGGATAGAACAGAGACAGAAGCCGGTCACGCCACTAGTTGTAGCAACAACTAATCTCGTCCAAAACGACCTCCTGATAGAGCTGGTGCTGTTTTTGTGCATCTTTCAGCATCTCGGTTCAGAGGATCCCAGAAACCCAGGTTGCTTGCATTTTCCACAACCACACCGGCTTCCACCACTGCATCATGCAACAATATCTCCATGCTATTCTGAATGCAGAGCAACTGAGAATACCTACGTGCACAGCGTATATAATCTTTGCATAATGTGGTGCGTGGAATGCAAAGTGCACACAGCATGCCAATGTGTAAACTACTGTATCAACAAACAAGCATGGCATGCATGCATGTAGGCTTCATCAAGAAATTCAGATCAAGCATGACGAGAGATCATAAAGGCAGAATGTAAAGGCAGCTCAGCATTTTACCAAAAGAGTATCACTAGTCAAATTAAGCATCTTCCTCAAGACCAGAAAGGAATGTGCAACGAATTCAAGCGACCCTCCAAGCCAAATCTCCGTCGTCAATATACCAAGTACGACAAAACTAGGTCATTAAACAATCCTAGCTATGCGCTTCTGCTGCGGCGGCGGGTGTTGGTGCTGGCACTGGTATCGGAAGTATCAGCCCCCGTGTTGTCGTCTGAGTGCAGGAACCTAACCAGTATGACGCTCATGTTGTCCATCGATGGTGGCTCGCGTGTGACGGCCTCCTGGAGAAGGTTCTCGCAGATTACCGACAGCTGTACCCCCTGTGTTGGTCACATCATACATATATGTCAAGGCAAAGGGAATAACAAATATAACTATAAATGGACAAGATGAAAACATGGTGCATTCTTCCAGTTTAGACTATACAAACGGCAATCTGATAGAAAACTATATTTAACTAGGCCAGGCACCATCCCATTTAGAGGATAGTCCGTGCTAAATGTCAGAACTACATTCAGGGCAAGATACGCTGCACATAATTATAATTCTCGGAATGAAGACATTTCTACAAGCATAATCTGCACACAGATAAATTTTCCTCATCTGGTAGCAAGGTTACTGTTACAGTGTATCACTGGAGGGGGGAAAATGTCACTCACATTGTTTAAGTGAAGGCTTACAAAATCAACCACGGCCTGGCTTGACAAGACGTCCCTACAAACAAAAAAAATGTAAATTTAGAGCAAACAACTAGAAGTTACATTAATTGCGTCAAAGAATAATGGTCAGGCAGGGCACAATTCCTATCACTACTCCATCAGGTTTCTTCATTAATTTCCTCATCCAGGAACTTCAAGTTAAATCCTTATGACATAAATTAGATATATTCCATGATCATTTCCATGGAAATGAACAGGTGAAACAGAAATTCATGCCATCATGTTAATAGCCATCTGGACACTACAAAGCATCCACACCCATAGGGACCAGCAGATATTTGACCTCTCCAAGGCTATCATCAAACTGAACTAACTGTTAAAAAACAACTATATTGACCTGATTGACTCTCTCTTGTGCTAGGTGTATTCAGCCGACCAGATCAAATCTCATTTGAATAGTGATCCATAATTAGCGAATCCCCTAGTTTAGTTGGAAAGTGATCCACAAACCATGGGTCTCCTACCTTTTATACTTCTATATATATCCGCAACACCGAACAATGCATGAGTGATTGATTTTAGATTTCATGTATCAGAGCATAGATAATCACCTGCTCTTTCCGCTACCCTTTCCATGTCGTGCTCACCACCACCGACTCCTCTCTGGCGCCGCTGTCCAGCACGCAACCCTTCTCCAGCGCTGCTACCTTGTGCGCCCTCCTCTCCGGTGCCGTTGACTAGTGTGCCCTCCTCTCTGGCGCCACTATCCAGTGCGCCACCCCAGTGTGCCATCCTCTTCGACGTTGTCGCCCACCACCCGAATGACTTGGTTCGCCATCGAGTCCTAGATCCTTAGGAACCGTACAACCCGCGCACTCTACGCTGACCAGGAGTTCCACTTCTTCCAGCAGGAAGACCTCCTCATCGCCGAGTATTGTCATCACTACAAGCGGATGGCCGAGGACCTTTGTGACCTCGGCGAACACATCACCGACCGCACCCTTGTCCTCAACATCATCTGAGGCCTCAACGAGCGCTTCACCGCCATCGGACTCCATCTCCGCCACAATAGTCCATTCCCCTCCTTCCTGCAGATGCACGACGATCTGCACTTGAAAGAACTCACCATGGACAAGATCTTCCCTGCCACAGCTCTTGCTGCCTCCAGAACAGGCAAACTCAAGACACCATCCTCCAACCCGTCGTCGACTGCTCCGCCAGTCGGATATTGAACTCGTCTGCAACCGGCGACTTCTGGCGGCAACTCTGGTGATGGGTTCGACAGCGGCTTCTACCAGCAGCGTGGTAAACGTGGTGGCCACGGGGGCTCTGGCGGTAACAACGGCAGTGCCGGCACGGGTGCTGGCACTAGCGTCGGTTTTAACGCTGGTTCGGGTGGCGTCTTTGGACATCTCCTATCACTAGCATATCTGGTCACAAATATTATCTAATTATTCTAGATGACTGCTCTCATTACCTCTAGACATTTTCTTTGTGCCTAAAGTCTAACACCTTTATCGCTTTCTAACTTCTTTGCTTATATTCACACATAGTTTGGGATCACCATTTAGGGAGTTCAGAGCAACAACGGCCGTGAGTTCGACTACCTTTGTGCTCGCACTTTCTTCCTATTCCATGGTGTTTATCTTCGAATGTCATGTCACTATACCTCTGCTTAAAACGGTAGAGCTAAACACATTATTTGCACCACTAGCAATGCCGTTCGCTCTTTGTTGTTTCAGGCCAGCATCCCTCACACTTTCTGAGCTACGGCCCTCGGCGTTACCACCCACCTACTTAACATCCTTCCAACCAAAACACTTAATTTCTCGACACCTCAGTTTGTTCTGTTTGGATCGCATCCCTCTTATGAGCATCTTCGGGTCTTTGGTTACAAGTGTTATCCCAATCTTTCCATCACAGCGACTCACAAACTTACCCCTTACTCCACCTGGTGTGTCTTCCTCGGTTATTCTTCAAACCTCAAAGGCTATCTTTGTCTTGATCGTCATACAAATCAAATCATCATCTCACATCTTGAATGGTGACCCCAAACTGTGTGCAAATATAAGCAAAGAAGTTAGAAAGAGCATTAAAGTGTTAGACTTTAGACGCAAAGAAAATATCCAGAGGTAATAAGAACAGTCATATAGAATAACTAGATAATATTTATGACCAGAAATGCTAGTGATAGGAGATATGCAAAGATCACAATGAAGTAACTGAAAATTATGTGTGGCACACGAAGACGATACGTGGAAGGGTAAGCACGTATGGTGACCTAGCTGACAAGTATGACAAAGAGTATCAGTAGCACTTTTATTACAAGAAATGGCTGAAGAATGTGCAGTCTAGATAGGACGTCCTGTTCGGGGTGTATAGGACGCTAATGCCAAAATGAAGACGAGGAGGACGCATGGAGAGCAGCTGCCGAGAGGCGCAAGGAGTAAAGGGGTCCGGAGTTATCACATCGGACGATTTCCCTCCGAGCAGAAAGATCCTTCACAGAAGAGCCAAAGGGGTGAAACTCTATAAAACAATTGTTATCAGAAATAAACTGGCGAACAAAAATGAGATTTTTAATGAGGTTTAGAGACACAAGAACATTATTAAGAAGAAGCTAGGGAGAAAGATGTGTAACACCAGTGGAAGTAACTGGAACGAGATTCCTGTTACCAACAACAATGCTAGAGGGAGAATGGCAAGAAGGGGTAGTGGTGTGAGAGAGAATACCAACATCGGAGGTCATATGATTAGTAGCGTCAGAATCGAAATGCCACTCATGTTGTAGTGGCTGCTGTAGAGTCATAGTCTGAAAATTAGCCACTAGTGTCTGTGTATCCCATCCTGGGGCCGTTGGTGGGCACGATGCCATGGAGGAAAACGGGACCCCCACTGACCAGCCCACTGTCCGTGCAGACTAGCGAGCAGGGCATGGGGTGGCTGGACTGGCCCAACTGGAGGATGAGGCGCCTGTGGCCCATGCCACATTTTAATATATCCGAACCATGGGTTAAAGGCGGTGGGTCATGTGCCACTGGGAGCCTATCCTACAGGAACCCTAGGAGTAGTATAAATAGAACTGATGCCAACGTTAGAACTCACGCCAGTGCCGTGCCAACGCTCCTGCCCATGCCTGCACCAACACCCACACTAGCACCATCGGCATTACTGCCAAAGCCTCCATGACCACCTCGTCGATCATGCTTACAGCGCTGCTGGTAGAAGCCGCTACCAAACCCGCCACCGAAGTTGCCACCAGTAGTTGGCGGTTGCGGATGAGTTCAATATCCGACCGGCGGAGCAATCGATGGCGGGTAGGAGGATGGCGACTTGAGTTCACCTATTTTGGAGGCAGCAAGAGCTGTGGCGGGGAAGGTCTTGTCCATGGTAAGTTCTTTCAAGCGCAGGTCGTCGCGCACCTGCAAGGAGGGGAATGGATTGCTGCGGTGGAGATGGAGCCCGATGGCGATGAAGCACTCGTTGAGGCCTCGGATGATGTTGAGGATGAGGGTACGGTCAGTGATGTGTTCGCCAATGTCTTGAAGGTCCTTGTCTATCCGCTTGTAGCAATGACAATACTCGGCGATGGGGAGGTCTCCCTGCTAGAAGAAGCGAAACTTTTGGTCAGCGTAGAGAGCGCGGGTTGTACGGTTCCCAAGGAACTAGGACTCGATGTCAAGCCAAGTCATCCGGGCAGTGGCGCCGCGCTGCGAGACGGTGTCGGCGAGGTCGTCGGAGATGGTCCCGAGCAGCCAAGTGCGGACGACACAATCCATGTGCACCCAATCCAGGGAGTGGTGCATGGTGTCATCAAAGAGGATGTGGCGCTCTAAGGAGAACTTCCCAATGGTGAGGAGGAACGATTTGTGCCACCGAGCGTAGAAGTTGGAGGTGACGTCGAGGAGCAGCGGCACGAGATCGTGGATGTTTTGCACGGTGACAGCATGGGCGTGCAGGTTCAGAAGGGCGGTCGCCTCGTGATGAAGGACGGTGTTGAGAGTGGTAGTATCGCTGCTTGCGATGGAGCTGTCGTTTGTGACGGTGTCTTCTTCGCTATGCGGTTCCGCAGCTGCGTGTTCTTAGGCAGCACTGTCAAGGGCGTCGCGAAGGCGAGCGTCGGCCGCGCTGTGCTCAATTTGGGCGAGAACAGCCTTGCGTTCTGCTTCTGCCATGTGGGTGAGAGCAGCGTTGTGGGCACCTTTGGTTGCACGCTCGCAATCCTCTTGGGTAGCCACGTTGACGGTGATGGGAGAGTGTCAGAGAGGATCTCCTAGGACAATAGCGTTGGTGAGATCCATAATCGTCGCGGTAGAGGATAGAAGGTCATGGCAGCGGAGAGAGAAAGAGAGCGACACGCTAGGCGACGGTGCCGAAGAGGAGGGCGCACAGGGTGGTAGCGCTGGTTAGGTTGGCACGCTAGACGGTGGTGCTAGAGAGGAAGGCGACGATGGCGCCGAAGCAGATGGCACGCTAGGTTTACGTTGGGGTGGTGCGCACGACGGCGGTGCCAGAGAGGAAAGCACGTAGGGTGGTGGCGCCGAAGAGATGGCGTATAGGGCGGCAGCGCTGGAGGAGGGTGGCGAGCTAGATGGCGATGCTGGAATTGTGTCGTGCTGATAGCACCGGAGAGGAGTCGGTTGTGGTGAGCACCACGCGGAAAGGACAACGGAAAAAGCAGGTGATTATCTATGCTCTGATACCATGAAATCTGAAATCAGTGATATATACAATGATCTGTGTTACGAGTATATATAGAAGTGTAAAAAAAGGGGATCCACAATGTGGATATCATATGGTAGGAGACCCATGATTTATGGATCACTTTTCAACTAGACTATAAATATCCTAATGAGACTAGATCAGGCTGGCACAATATGACAGACACAAAATACAGTCAATCAGAGCAATATGACTGCTTTCTAACAAAATCAATCAAGTCATCATCTTCTGCCATGTGGTTTTTGAGGAGTCCTCTTTTCCCTTTTCTGAGGACCCCTCTCCACCCACACTTGTGGCCTTCGATTTTTTGGAGGATACCCCTAACCCAATGCCAGCTCCCCTTACGCTGTCACATTTTTTTGCAGGAAGTTCTAACGCTATCACCACATCGCCACATGCGGTCGGTGCCCCTGGAGCTACGCCATCACCTGGTGCATCATCTGGATCACCCCACGCGACACTGTGTCCTGTGGTGCCTACGACAGTGATGCC
This sequence comes from Oryza coarctata, assembly GCA_030770085.1. Lineage (NCBI taxonomy): Eukaryota > Viridiplantae > Streptophyta > Magnoliopsida > Poales > Poaceae > Oryza > Oryza coarctata. The sequence continues at coordinate 13,286,780 of CM061469.1, read as the reverse complement.
CGATGACCTACCTTCACCTGTGGCGTTTCCCACTGGTCCTTCATTGTCCACAGGTAGGGGTTGCTCGTCGGCCTTGGCACCCTTTGCTCCCACTACTTCCCTAACACCAGGCCGATACCGGGACTTCGTCTACTCCCGGTGCCCGGCTCTAGCGCTGACTTCCCTAGCACCAGTCGTCGCTGTACCACTCGTTCCTACTGCAGCTGTCGGTCCCTTGACTCCAGCGCCTATTCCTCCCAGCGCAGTCCTAGTTGCCTCCGTGACAAATCAACACAGCATGGTCACATGTGGTAAGTGCGGGTTTCGTCAACCTGCATTGTTCGAGGCTGCCCAACTATCACCAATTCCCTGGAGTTACCATGCCGCTCTCGCTGATCCGAATTGGCGAACTGCTATGGAGGCAGAATACTCAGTGGTCCTATCCAACCACACCTGGGATCTCATTCCCCGACCACCATAGTCCAATGTGGTGATAGGCAAATGGGTATTCAAACATAAATTCAATGCTAACAGTTCTCTTGAGCGCTACAAGACTCGCTAGGTTCTTCGGGGTTTCACACAGCGACTAGGTGTTGATTTTTCAGAGACATTCAGCCCCGTTGTCAAGCTAGCAACCATACGAGCTGTTTTCTCTCTCGCTTTCTCACGCTCCTGGCCTATCCATTAGCTAGATGTCAACAATGCATTTCTCTACGGTAGCTTGTCCGAGACAGTTTATTGTGCTCAGCCTTCTGGTTTTCAGGATTCTAGTCATCCTGATTACGTGTCACCTCAACCGTTCTCTTTATGGACTCAAATAGGTGCCACGTGCATGGTACAACAGGTTTGCCTCCCACCTCCTGCAGCTCAGTTTTGTTGAAGCCAAGTCAAACACATCTCTCTTTGTCTATCACCATGGCACATATACTGCCTATCTCCTGCTTTATGTGGACGGCATTGTACTGACAGCTTTATCTATTGGCTTACTCCGGCGTATCATTGACACCCTTCAGCAGGAGTTCTCTATAGAGGATTTGGACACTCCATTTTCTGGGTATGCATGTTCATCACACAAACTCAGATCTCTTTCTTTCTCAGCGTCAATATATGATTGAGATTCTTGACCATGCTGGCATGCCTAATTGCAAAGCTTGCTCCACGCTAGTTGATGTGAATCCAAAGCTCCGTGCGGATGGCGCCTCGGTGTCTGATCCTACGGATTTTCGCAGTCTCGTGGGTGCTCTTTAGTATCTTAGTTTCACTTGACTGGATATCTCTTATGCAGTTTAGCAAGTCTGCCTTCATATGCATGACCCACGGGAGCCTTATCTTGCCGCCCTCAAGCGCATTATGCGTTACATCTGCAGTACCCTGTATATGGGCCTGTTCTTGCGTCCCTCCTCTCAGTCTGACTTGATCGTTTACTCTGATACTGATTGGCCTGGCTGTCCTGACACTCGTTGATCAACCTTTGGATATACGGTATTTCTCAGTGACTACCTGGTCTCGTGGTCATCTAAGTGCCAAAATATAGTTTCTCGTTATAGTGCGGAGGCTGAGTATCGAGCGGTCGCCAATGTTGATGCTGAAGTTACTTGGCTACACTATCTATTGTCTGAACTGCATACTCCTCTGTGCAAGACAACTTTGGTATACTGCAACAACATTAGCGCAATTTACATGTCTTCTAATCTTGTTCAGCACCAGCGCACTAAACATGTGGAGATTAATCTACACTTTGTTTGGGAGAGTGTTGCACTTGGTGATGTTCGTGTCCTTCACGTTCCTACGACGTCTTAGTTTGCTGACATCTTCACCAAGGGGCTACCATCTTCTGTTTTTATGGAATTTTGATCCAATATAAATGTTCGTTCTACCAACGATTCGACTGCGGGGACGTGTTAGAAAGCAGCTATATTAGCTTGATTGACTGCCTCTTGTGCCAGATATATTCAGCCGGCTAAATCTAGTTTCATTTGGATAGTGATCCACAATTAGCGGATCTCTTAGTCTAGTTGGAAAGTGATTCACAAATCATGAGTCTTTTATCATGTAGTGACCACGTTTTATAGATCTCCTTTCTTCTACGCTTCTATATGTATCGGTAAGACCGATCAATACATGAGTGATTGATTTCAGATTTTCCTAATGAAAAGATTAGACCCACCGGTTCAACAAACCGTACAAAATGATTTTATGTACATGGTAGCAAAGTAGCCTAGTCAGCAAATCAAACTGAGCTGAACAAAATCTAGAAACTCCTTTGTCGGTAAATATTTTTAACAAACAAATGAGCGTACAAGAGAGAATTGTCATTTGGAGTTCCTATATTCTTCATGAAATTATGAAGATGGAAGCAAATTATAAGAACTGTTTCTTATACTTTTAGCTGAGGACTTACCAGACTCCATCACATGCTGTAACAAGAAACTCGGTATCATCAGTTATTTGTTCCTGCCAGAGAAAAAAAGGGGATCGTTTTGCATCAGCTCATATCCAGTGGGACAAACATAACTTCAATAACACAACTTAGTTGTCCTTACAGATGCAATTTCAGGAGAACAAGTCAGCAATTGTTGTTCAGGACGCAATTTTTTGTTGTTCTTGTAAAATAAATCCCCTGTATAAGGAAGCAAAATACCAGTTACAACACAGTAAATTGTTTGTGTATGACCTCACACAGCCAACAAACATATAAGCTATACCGATTGCTCTTGAGACCGCAATTCCATTATTAATACGGTGGGAACCCCTAGAAAAAGATACGGAACCTCCTGCAGCTACTATTCTCTCAGTTTCAACCAGAAAATTTGGTTTGTGATCATTTGATAAAGCAATTGCCTTTGAATACAACAGAAATATACAGAATAGTTAGGTGACAGTAGAGTGCATCATCCATTATGAAAAAGGAAATACCAGCTAGGCATTTGAGAGCAAAAGTAATCACTGCACCTGACCATTCCGTGAGAGTACACAACGAGCATCACCAGCATTTCCAACAACGATCTGGTTGTTTCTAATGAGAACCACACATGCTGTGCATCCTTCTTGTAATGGTCCACAATAGACAGGCCCCTGGAAACACAAAACCAACCTGAAGTAAATAATAAAAATATAAAAACCTTAGATTTTCGATCTACAGAACAATTGAGATTACCTGCATACAAGGAGCACATCTGAGCCAAGAGGACCCAGCTGTTCTGAAATACTCATTGCCACTACCGTACCCAGTTAATTCCTTGCTTGCAGCCCGATTTCTCAGCATCTCATCCATTCTGCAACAATTAAGAAGGAAAAAGGATTACATATTTTATATTTGGATGCGCAATAAGTACAATTATGAAGACCAATGTGGTGATGGTTGTTCTTTACACTCTACAAAAAGGGAGAACTCATGTAACATCAAAATATAGAGTGAAGGGATTAACTAGCTGTAAAAGCAACCTGAAAAAGGCTTTCCTCAATGCATTTGGCAGGTTTCTGCAGAAATCTTCTTGCTCGAAAACCTTAGTGTGCAAGTGATTTGCGCAATACCTTGCTACAGCACAACCTGAAACGAAAGTTAAATAATTGAGACACTCGTCTTACATAACCATTGCTCAACATTACTCTTGAGTGCAATTAAGCTTATATGTAGAAGCATATAATAAATTTTACTAGCCTAGTACTCCCTCCACATTACTCATCTTACATAAAAGTGAGCATGCTTTTCAAGAAGTCAAACTTTGTTGGTTTTGACCAAACAATTAATCAAATCATAATTCTGTTTGATGTCTAAAAGTTATACCACTAGATATATTTCAAAGTGCTTTCACGTCATATTGGTTTTGTAGCTATGAACAATATATTATGTGAGACATCAAAGTTGAAAGTGTAGCTTTAAAGAACATGCCTAAACAAAATATGCCCTATACAATGAGAAGGGAGTATCGCTTCAACCAGTACAATAAATTTGAATTTTTCTGTTTATATGGGGATGAGATTGAGGGTCAAACCTCCATGGCCATCATAGACACCAAAGAATGACGTGTTACTGGGAACATCAAGATTTTCAATAGTCGCATGCTGGAGAATAGAAGAGTTTACAAATTAGCCCTTAGAATTTCACCAAAATTAGTTGCAAGTCAATCATGTATATCATGGGATAATCCCCCATTTCTCCTACAAAAGACTAGAAGGTTACTCACAGCATCTTCCATGGTGCTACGGTATCCTTGCATTGCTGATGAAGCATAAGCAATTCTGGTGTTCCCTCCAGAATGAGTAGACTTTGATGTCTCAGGCACTTGGAGGATACCTTGAGGTGGAGCCATAGCGGAGTCTGCTTCCCTGAAACATGATAATAGGAATAAAATCTCCTTAAATTCCATACTAAGATCAGGTTACAGATCACCTAAATACTAGAAGTAACGGTGAAAATACGAATAGGAATTATTGGGGCAACATGAATAGAAAGGTTAACTAGCTTGAATTTGAACTGCATTTTGCAGAAACAAAAAATAGATATGTGGTTTGCCACAGTTGGCAAAGCTTAGAGCATAATTTGCCGATCTTTTGGACACATATTGTCGATGAACAGGCAAGCAAAGATGGCTCTAAAACAGTCCATACAAAGCAATTCTTTCGTAGACACAGGTCCCCTGGATGCATTCCAGGATTTTTTTTCTTTCATAATCTGTACTTAGAATCTTCAAGATACACTAATGCCACCATTTTGAACCTAAGATATAGCACGAAAGTTAGGCCTAAGGAGAACTATGATGATACAGTAAAAATACATAGAAATGTAGCACAGCAAACCATAATAGTAAATTTTATCATTGAATTCTAACAGAGGGAAGTGAAAACAAACACAACTGCATCATACAAAAAGGAGACAAGATTGCAATCATCTTGCAAGAATAAACTAGACAATCTGCATAATGAAGAAATGCACTTGAGGATATGGCCACCACTTAAACATATCAAAACAGGAAACGACTAATTTAGAGAATTATTTAAAAGGAAGTATAATCATAGATTCTCGAAATCTAGCATTCAAGAACAGGAATAAACGTGGGGGAGAAATCTCTGCGGCCCCAAATTTCAGTTCTACTATGGTCTAAGGATGGATAGATGTTTACCAAAAAAGAACTAACGAACAATTGAACACTGCAGTAGTGCACAACCCCCGGGAACTGGCAACAAAATGGAAAAATGTTAATAAACAGAACGCGTCGTAACGTCATTCAATCTTGCAGGAAAAAATGGCAACCTCTACGGATCTACAACATATCAAAACCGGAGGAAAAAAAAAAGAAAGGTAGTCTTTCTGACTGGACAGATTGGTCGAGCAAAGCAAACCCAAGAAACGAAGATTTGACATATAAAAGCAGAAAATTAAACCAAAAAAACAGGTAAAGAGTACGGGCAGAGACATCCAGTTTCCGCTCGCCCAACAAGACCAGTAACCGCAGCAGTAGCGCCAACGATAGGAAAGGATCATACAAGCCTACACGTTCTAAAACCCTAAACCCACATGAAGAAATGGTGATCTCAAACATTCCGGAGCAGAAAACAGTTTCAAATGGAAACAAGCGAGAGATCGAGACGAAGCAGCCACCCTCGTGTTGCCGTGCGCATCTGTCTAGCACCGTAAAAAACAAGAGGATGCATCGAGAAACAGATGGTGGGAAGAACAAAATCACCGAGTTAATTCCGAGAAGACCTGGTAGCCTCCTCCTCCAAGAAAACCACCGATCACTACGAAAACAGCAGCCAGAAAGGCAACGAGGACTGAGGACACGCGAATACCAGAGAGATCTAAGTGTAAAAACCTCACTAACTTTTTGGAGACGGAAGGGCCTCAAGAAGAGAGACGAGGCTCTTGCACCGCGCTCGCTAGCTAGCACCGAACGACCTCGTAGACGAGAACGACAAGAGGACGCTTCGATCCGGCGGTGGAACGAGCAAGACCCGTCGAGTTCCAAACACGGAGGCGAACGGAGATCACCATGGAGTCGTGGTGCTCGTTCGCTTCCGGCAACTTCAATTCCCATCCACGAAAACCACCAACAGTAGCAGCAAAACCAACGGCATCAAAACCCGAGAAAAAACCATCGTCAGCAACAGAAGCACGCAAGGACACACACGACGACAAGAACGGAGCGGGCCACCAGAACGACCCTCCAACCTCAGTAGCACGCACGCACGCACCCCACCGCATGACGACGAGAAACACCAGCAGCGAGCGATCGACGTTACCAACACCAGTAGAACAGACGGCCGCAAGAGCGAGCGAGCGAGCAAGATCAAGCACAGCGAATCGAAGCACAAAGAGAGGCGATCGAGATCTCACCGGTTCCCCTGAGGAGGTGCTTCTGATCGGTGCAAGCAAACGAACAAAAATTCAGAGGAGGGGAGAGGGAGAGGGAGATATACTCACCTTTGGTCTCAAGCACAAGCGGTCGCCTTACATGCAACTGAAAGGGGACTTCACTTATACTACCCGGCGTCACCACCAACCAACTCCAAGCCTCGCTCGGCTCGGCTCGGCTTTACAACGGTTCCGACTCGGCTAGCGCGCGTCCGGACAAAGCCCTGCCTGCGTCTTTCGCGAGGGTTAACCTGGCCACATTAGGAAGTTTGTTACTGGTAACCACAGAATCCAATGCAGAAGTGCAGAACATATCTCACGAAAGAAGGATTCGTAGGCAGTTAATATGTGATTAATTGCTAAACCCAGGTTAGTCTTCCGGTGGTAGGCGCAATTAATAGTTGATGAAGTAACTAAGCATCGAAAGAACAGCATATTCAGATGGGCTATGTCACGTTGCCTTGATGTACTTACGCATATATAGTTCACTGTAGCATGCACAACCGCCTTCTTTTCGACGGTGCTAGCAGTACCACATTTCCATCCTAAGTTAATTTTCTCCGTATTTTTACTTTATTTCTGGAGGAATACTCTAGAAGCATGAGAAAATATCTCGAGTTTGTTTTTTTTCTAAAAATATTTTTTGGTGTTAATTAGACTTTCCTAAATTCTACTACCATTTTAACATTTGGGTTGAATAAATGAGCAATTATAGCGATTGATCTCACTTGAATCTACTAGCAATAACACTAGGAAACGTAGCAAGAAGAAAGGAAAGTGGTGGTTTTACCTATCGTCAACCGTGTAAGAAGGGGTGGCACACGCAATGCATCTGCAAAATTCCCATCGAGAGGCCGGTGTAATCATGCGATGAATTTAAGTGAAATGAGATTTGCGAGTTATGATGTGCTCACCGATTTCACACATGAAGCGCACGAGGGTCGGCGCGGCGGCGTTTGGGCCGCAGCACACGGGTGCGTCGGAGCACGGGGTGTCAGGCCACCGAGGCCGCGGCCGCGGGAGGCCAGCGCGCGATGGCAGCCCAGCACCCGCAATCCGCAGGGGCGAGGCGGCATCCCACATTCGCCGCCCCCAATGAGGCGGCGGCCCGGTCGGCGTCGCACCGGATGCGGAACGTTTGAAATCGCATAGCGCGACGGGCGCAAGGCATGGCGGCGGCGGCGGCGATGAGAAGACGCTAGGCAAGGCGGGGTAGGGGGAGACGTCGTGTCGCCTGATCGTGTATCGAGAGAGAGAGAGAGAGAGAGGCGGTGAGGGAGGGGGGTCGTGAGGAAGAGAAGTGGGGGAGCCGCGGAGGCGGAGGCGGAGGGTGCGGACGAACCCCTACTCCTCGGGCTTCGTGTCGCGATGTTTTGAACGGCAGGACGGGGTTCGCCTTGTCGTGTGTCCTACATGGCAGTCGTAGGTCAGCCCCAACACAAGAAACGGAACGGTTGGTGGCGCTGGCACTCGCAGCAGCAGCCCACGGATGCTTCTCCGCTGTTTTTTTTCCTCTCCTTGGACCAAAAGGTCAGAGAACAGGTGAGAGAGAGAGGGCATGAATCGCCATGGGCGGGGCCTGCGAAGAAACAAGCATGGAATGGCAAGACGTGGTTGCAACGAAAAACACCAGGAATGCAGCTTTGATGGAAGTAATCAAGCAACAAATATCAATCAAGAACTCAAGATCACATATTCACATGCATTTGATGGAAGCGATCAAGTAACAAATATCAATCAAGAACTCAAGATCACATATTCACATGCATTTGATGGAAGCAATTAGTCAAGACCACATATTCACATGCATTTACTTGCAGTTCAAAGTTCAAACTTAGTCAGGTTGTACTGCTATAGTTTGTACTGTACAATGTGTTCATTTATCGACTTCAGCTACAACAGGCAATAACTTGACCCAAATAACATGTCATGTATTTTGGTAACAATGATAATGCCATATTGTTTCACAGAATACATCACCTTTTCTTCATTGTTGATTTCTATCCTAAACGAAAACAAGAACTCATTATTGGTTGCTCACATCGTCACACGAATGTGATGATGGCCAAAATATCCTTGCAAGTTATGGTACAAGAGAATGTGGCCAGACAATTTACTCAACAGGTGCAAAAGCATAGCCAACATGACGCACTTGAAGGTATTTTACCTGAGGACACTAGCTCTACAACTTCCATCTGACATAACTTACGCAGTCTGCTTACACCTCGAAGATCAGCTTCCTGAACTTCTCCATGTGCTCAGCCTGCAATGAGATGGCTATGGATAGGCTACCATCCTTGTTTGTGCTTGGGAGGACAAATGCCAGCCCTTCATAGGCGATGCCACCAGGACCCATGAACACTGGTCGTCCCCATCCAAAATCGGCATCATGAATTGGCAAGCGGACCCAGCTGGTGAGCCCGAGGTTAGGACACTGGAAAGTGTGTGCTCCACGGACCAACGCTAATAAATCGGGCTGTAGCTCCAGGTAGTCCAATGCTGAGCGGCAGTAGCTATCATTCATCCTATCTAGAGCCTCTTGGATCACTGCTGCTCCATCTGCAAGCCCACTGGTCACCTTGCCTGCCTCAGCAAGTGGAGTGGCAGTGAAAATGACATTGCCGAAGTAACCTTCTGGAAGTGGAGGCTGCAGCCGTTGTCGCCCATCAGTGGCACAATACAGCTTGGTGGGCTGTTCAGGAGGCAGGCCACGTGCAAGAGACACACATCGCCAGACATGCGCAGCAAGAACTGCATATGTGCTGCAACGTGGTGCACCTTCTCCTGATGGGAGCTGTGAACGCAGGTGATCAAGGTCTGAGCAGGTAAGCTTGAAAATGTCCACAGCAGTTGGAGGTGGTGTTGTCTTAGCAATAGCAGACTGGGGCACGGAGGAAAGCATGGCTGGGGCAGGCTGGTACTCAACATGTGGGTACGATGGAGTTGGTGGATCTCGGGCTCGTAGGAGAGTGCGGTCAATGAAGGGCATGATGGCAATTTGAGTTCCCCGGCAGAGGTCAGACCACGAGTTAATAAAGTGCAAACCGGACATGCCATCCGCCACATGGTGTTGCATACCAACTCCAAGGGAGACATCTCCGCACTTGAAGTAGGTCACCTGGAACAAAATAACAAAACCAAGGGGAATTAGTGTCTTGAAATGTATCACTTACTAAGATAAACATAATTCATATTTCCAACTGCATATAATTATAGCAACATTACAAGCATTGAGATAAACAGTACATGAATGACACAGGAAGTTGCTTACATCAATAGGCATAAACAATCTGGATATCAAAAATTAACTATGTACTAACAAAATCAATTACACAACTCTTAAAAAATCTGCAAGTTATATTATTGACATGAAACCCAGTTCCATACCATCCTTAGTACTGGACTTCTAACTGAATTTCCAAGACAAGCATAAGCATTGCCACCAAAATAGTTGACTGCAGCCATAAAGATATCAACTCCAATTTGTGCTTTTATACATGCTTTTGTCATGTAAAAATGCGTAACAAATGACAACATTCTCCATCAAATTCCCTATTTATGATTCTACCATTAAAATGTGCCATAGAGTAAGTCATCAGCCAAAAAGAAAAAAAATCTAACCAGAGTACAAGTGATCCAAAAACTTGCGCAAGCCCCATAACTCATGTGCTATGGCCTTATGGTCAATTAACATCAAACATGCAGGCATGAAATTTTATAATTAATAAATGCGAACCAGAATTGTTTAAACCTAATCACAAATATGGACATACTTCATGAGGTCAACAATGTGTATTGATGACTAAATGAAATTACAAGACAAAATGATGGTAATAATTGGTTAACCCTATGCACATGCATGATATTAGACAATGTTTTGTTACAGGAACACGTTTGATCTCCCTTACTGATAAGATTGGTCCATTGGACTACTGCCAAGCTTACTATTAATGATAGACCAAATACATCTATGGGTAGGGAGCACTGAAAGTTGGTCTATATCATATCAGATAAGTGTTGAATTGCCAATATGGTGTCACATTGACATAAAATTGTCTAGCATAATCAGTTAACCAATGAGGTTACGGATAACAAAATAATTCCATGTAACAACCAAAACAGCTAACACAACTAAAATCCATGCCATGAACCAGAAGATGTGATGACAAAGTGATTCTAGAATGAAAACAGACATAAACTGATGCATGAATTAGCTGAATACACAACAATGTGTGTTTCACAGTGACTGCTATGACATGGTAGAACTTATGGCCACTTAAGAAATGGTTGATGACGTTTTACATATGTGGGTTTTAAAACACATGCACAGGGGCAAGATTTTTAGAGTATTTGGGCTTGAAGTGCATAACCGCTATAATATTTTTTTAGATTCTTAAATAATATCACAATGACAGGATAGAGGCTTTACTGAAATGAGCCATTAAGACAGGCAATACACCAAGTTCCTGATGAACATAGAAGGAGTCAACTACAAATGACAATTAAGGAGAGAATGCTCCAATTATGCACTAGATAATAAGTAATTAACATAATGTTTTCAACAATTTTTTGGGGTTGGGGTGCATGATATTCGCACGCCTCAGATCCACATTAACAAGGTGTTTGGACCCAACAATTGGCAAGCACTCGACCAAGCAATCCAAAAGTACCTTTGCCACAAGTGCAAGACGTTTTATTGGCAACTATGAGAAGGCTGCATGCAAAACGTCTTGTAAGTTGTTGTTAACTTGTTGTAATGGTTGTTTAGATGGCACGCGGACGTCAATTATGGTGTGCATGCATCAACTTTTTTTTGTGGGATGGGTTGACAAGGAAAACAACCATCACAACAAGTTAACAACAACTTATGAGAGGAAATCAAGGTTTAAAGAACTTCTAAAATTGGAACAAAATAGAGCAAAAAAAGTATGATCTATTAACTTATTATAAGCAAAAACTTATCATAGGGAACATGCTCTAGTTAGGCTTCATTTCCATACCAACCAACATGCAGTGCACCAAGACTACTCAGCACATGTTTGCTGACATACCAGTGAATAAAAAAATTGAATGAAACTATGGTTTGTAACCTTATAAATTTTGGCTCAGTTTTATGTTATGGAAAGTGCATGCAAAAAATTTCAGTTGCAAGGAAAAGCTATTAGCATGTGCCTCACTTATTAGAATGTTCAATTTTCTAGATAAAATTTTAGCTCCTAAGGGTCTACTAGACTTGAAAGAAAATAAATCCGTTTCATTAACACTTTGTGTTGTACACCGTACCATATCCTTTCAAAGTCAAGTATGTTCCATGTAGGACTAATGATTCAACCTAATTAATTTATTATACCAGGATTCCAGCATGAGGTTCTACAGGACAAGGGTTCCAGTTATTGAATAGGCAAAACAAAACTATTGCGTCAGTTAATGACTAACAATAACACATGTCAATATCACACTCAGTTAAGTCATCATGGGGCAAATGGTTGACATTTTGCAACAATGAGATTGACCAACCAACCATATATGGGAGCTATAGAGGCCCTAGAAGAAAACATTAGTACCTACTAAAATTGTTCCCATCTAATAGCATGTTTTGATGCAACCTGACATTACTTCTGGCATCAAAAGCACAGAATATTTAAAACATTAATTATCAGCAGTAACTTGGAATGATCGGCACTTATGCCTAGTGTCTAGAGCAATATATAGTCATCGTCACAAAGTTTCATGTATTTAACAAAGGCTATCAAGGTTAAATGTGCACAGCCCACGTTACAAAGCTCCAAATGGGATAAGCTTCTCGGTATCAAATATCCGTAGGTCATGAATCCATAAGTGTAGTAGTTTTAAGATGGGCTATAGGGATATATCGGAGCAAATTAATGGGCTACTAAATAAAGCAGTACTCTAGCAATAGTTTCTCAAGCTTGGCAGGGATGTACCAGCATGACTGATAGCTTTTGTTGTCTGTTACTCTTAAGGCACTAATTGATGCATGTTGCTGCTACTTTTAGATGGTATAACATAGAAGACAGTGTACGAGTACTAGAGTTATAGGTGAATAACGGATTTCAAATCTGTACAATACAATCACTCTGGGCAAATCAAATTGTCTAGGCTTTGACACAGTCAAAGTGAAGCATATATTTCATTTTTCAGTGGATATTGATTATTGACATTGCATTATGATGTTTCAAAATCCTATAATTCCGACACAACCCCTACTAAACTATCACAATAAGCATAAACATGAAACCAAAACTAGACCCCACCCACAGCAGCAAGGCATCAACTGCCTGGATGGAACCGTACATTTGAGGCAACTAATAAACATCAACCAATAGTAGGTGACCCCTGTTAAGCTCAGCCCCAAACATTTAGTGCAACAGCCAAAATGGGACTTAGCTATATAATTAGCCCCCAAATGTTATAGTTAATGTCTTAATGCCAAACTTAGTTGTCGGCTGCAGTTGCAAAGCATTGTATCGTTCCACTTACAGAAAGCTATCTCTAACCTCTTTTGATTTTGTGTTTGGATCTAACTGTAATTGTACTAGAAATTCAGAGCTCACCTGGAGTACAAGGAGCGGGAAGGAGGAGATGTCATCGGTGTACTCAACGGTCGGGATGAGGCGCTTGAGCTCCATGGTGGGCGCGAAGTCGCCGTAGTCATCGACGGAGGTGTCGGGCGCGTCAGCCTCGACGAAAAGCACCCCCTCCCCGTTGCAGTCGATTTCGACCCTCCCGTCCTCGTCGCGCGCGAGCCGCCCGGCCATCGGATAGAACGGCACGAGCGCCTCCGCCAGCGCGAGCCGCATCCGCTCCCCGTCGAAGAACCCCTCCAGCGCGCCCTCCTCGGGGCCGCGGCGGTAGAAGTAGACGCTGGGGGTGTGGAACCGCGGCACCACGAGGTCGAGGTTTGAGTTCCACAGCCGCATGCGCGGTGTCTCCCCCGCCGGCCGCACCATCGTCGACCTCCTCACCGTGATCGCCATCTGCCCCTGACGCCGCCGGCGCATACCACCAAACACTTCGTGATCATCCCAAACAGCCACACACAAAAACAAACAAAAAAAAACACAAATCACCAGACCAACCTAGAACGAGGAGAAGAGAGCGCGACGCCGCGAATCAGATCTGAGGCGGATCAAGATCAAAGCTCTGCGCGGCACAGCAACGGGTTCCGGGTAGGGAGCAGCTCTTGGTGGAGAGCAGCTGGTGGGCTAGTTGGGGTTGGAGCGACTTTTATAGGCGGCGGCGGCGTGCGGGCGGAGCGCTCCGAGCTCCCGTAGGCGTAGCTCATCATGTGAGCTGCCCAGCTCACTAGTTTTCCCTGTACTTTTCGGCTTTCCCCCGCCGGTTTCCTCCTATTTTTCGGGTTTTCCCCCCTGTGGCGTCGTGGTTGAAGAAGGCGACGGACTGGGGGGGTTGGTGGGATGGCGACCGCGAGCGATGGCCACAGACGGTCTGAGGAAGGATGGGGTGGACTGGTGGAGTTGGTGGGTGGACACGGTTCACCCCACCCGACCCTGGACGCTTTGTGTGGGACAATGCGGTCGACAGTTTATCAGATCGTTCTCGTCGTATCGTGCTGACTCTTGAGAACGGACTGACTCTCTGAGAGCAACCGGTCGGCAAGAAGAGTTGTTAGGGCATCGCGTGTAGCTGAATGATGTTTTGTTACGGTCGGGAAGGAATTAATAATAACTTGGGTTTATCCAAGGCCGCCACTGCCAATAACATTTTTTTCTGTTAGAACCAATTGGTGGCCAAAAACACTGTAAAGGGCGTTCGGTAGGCTGTATTGCGGCTGCAGCCGCTACAGTGTCATGTGGGCTTGTTGCGTGCGGCACGCTCACCGACCGTCCGATATCATAGATGCGTCGAATAAGTCATACTAATTAATTTAACGATAAAGAAGAAAAAAATTAAACCAATAAACCAATCGATAAAAAAATTACACAATAAACCAATCAGTAAAAAAAAGACAAGTTGATAGGGATTATAGGAGCATAGGAGCACAATATAATTATAACATTAGCTAAAACTTTGATAAAAATTTAAATACAACGTATCAACTTATCAAAATTTATCATATTAAAAGTAATTTAATATATTAGATATAATCAAAACAAAGAATAAAAGTTAAACTTAATAAGTCAATAAATTCTATATCAGTGTGATAGATGCATCATATTAAATTAAGAGATTAAATAAATACAATCTTAGATAGAATCGAATACATCAAAATAACCAACAAATATATAAACTTAGTTTACATATTGTGTCCAACCGAGAAAGCATTAACCAAGTCGATATATTTGGTATATGACTATATTTATCTTTTACTAGATATCAAACTTAATTGATATAACCCAACCTAAACTAAGAACTCATCAGAAACTACATTACTTATACTCATAGAGATGATGATACATAAAATTTTATTATATTGATATGATTCTCTTTGAAGACCCTGGGTGTATATATTTATACTCTTGGGTTTATATAAGTCTAACATAAATATGGGATAATATTTTCTAAAGAAAAAAGAAAGAAAATTGTTATCACCTATTTATAAGAGATATTTATGAATAATTAATCGATTCGTTACAGCTTCAAGGGATAGATTCATTTTTTTCTACTCATGGAAACTTTATTGAATCTAGACTTCACTTGAGCAATCTCCATCAGCTTTATTGACTTTTCACTTCTAACTAAATTCATTAACAACTTTTTAAAATTTTGATATTAACACATGTCTCCTAATTTCAAAGTGTAAGGACTCACACCTCAGAATTATTCTCTCTGAACTTTTACTACAGCCAACAATTTATCATGGATCGATACAACCCGTTATAGCCCATTTGATTCAGGTCAAGTAACAATGCCTCTAATAATCTATGGTCTTATCCGGAGCTTCTTTCTATACAAATTCTTTATCTCTTCCAAAACATCACATCCACGTACTCATTGTAGAAACTCTTTGTCTCCTCAAATCCCCTGAGTAACCTCTAGCGACTCAAAACATCTATCCTCTTCTGCTTTGACGCAACTCTACCAGACTTTGTAATGACGTCTTTGACCTTCATCCTAGAGTAATCTCTTCTCTGATTCCTTTTTTTGCTCATTGTGATTTAGGTCTGTTAGACACTTTCCATTATGCTCATTTTGTTCTTTATTTTCCCTATAAAACCTTAGTAACCAAATCCTAGATCCTAGTCCCCATTGTGGTTTCCGCAGCTATGGTTAAACCTATGCACCTCCAAGGCAGTGAACACCCTTCTCTTGAAAACCTCCTATTTCCCTCATCGAAACACATAGAAGATGAAGAAGCCATCTAACATCGATGTACAACTTACAGAGAAGTAGCTTCAGCTTTCTCAGGCTGTAAAATGTCTCATATCGGAATCTGCCAATGGTTCAAAGTATTTTATTATAGATTTAACATGGAGGCCACCACTTGGGTTGCTTATGACGATACGATGACATTTGAGGCACCCTTCAAATTTGATCTCTCTAATATCTTAATTGACAAAGAATTCAAAGCTATTTTTACATCGACAACCTCTCCATGCCTCCTACTTACCATCTTTTCTTTGGGCCGATCGTAGTAGCTATTCTATGAGTTCTACCATCCATCAGTTTGCTCTCATTAACTAGGATTTGGCCAACTACCAATTGACCTATACTTTATAGAAAAGATCTAAGCCAAGGCTATAGTGAAAAGTGCACTAGAATATGATCGGATGAGGTCTTGGACTAAATCATTATCATTGGAGGAATTCACTAGATAGAAAATCTGCATAACCAATTCAAAACTCTTCTCCCGATAGTGAAATAAATGGAGAAAACATCATTTCAACTATTGATCACCCACTATTGCTCCTCTCTAAACCTAGACTATGTCGAATCCGATGAGTGTCATATTTTATGCTTTTCTTTCTTCATTGTCATTCTTGTACTCTTAGGTATTTATGATTCTATTTTCCAGGATGCTGATATAATTGCTCCTAGTGTGAGCCAAAGTGGCCAGCCGATTGTTTATAGACCTCCATCGGCTTCTCCAAACTTAGGATCCAATGCACCTCCGCCATCATCTATCCTATAAGGGACAAAAATCACGATCCAGAAGTGCAAGAAAACTTCAGTCTATCCATACCATAAGAAAAATAAAACTTTAGCTGACGCGACTGCCCTTACTAGGACTGCCTAAATTTCGGATGCCTAAGTAGCATCGGTTTCTCCTTCCCCACTGATATGCACTATCTCTCTTCTATTATTTTCAATCATTCCCTTATGTTATACTTAGTTAATTTCAACCCATGACGTAGCATGAATCATTGGCTCTAGAGCCCCGAACGTCTGCTCCAACTAGGCCTGAGCTAACGACTACCTAAGCTGATCTAGAACTGCATGTATCTAAACTTCAAGCTTCTGAATACAACGGCGATACTAAGATCATTCCTACCACCCTTGCTTCTCCATCAAACATCGGCCATCAGTAAGAAGACCCTATTCCTATGGCCGATACCGATGTTCCAAAACACGCCATCTTGTCCTAGATAAATTCACTTATTTCAATCATGCATCTTCTCTCATTGTCCTAACCTTGAACCTTTTGCCAATATGCAATCCTTAGCCGATCTCTTCCTCTTTGACATTGTCAAATACTTAGAAGAGGAAGAAAAATCAGTCACAAGCATACTAACAAAGCCATCCCTCTCTGTCAATCTCCGCAATCAACTAACATACATTTTGCATCGGCTGAAGAACCCCATTGACGAACTAGTGGAGGACTTCGGGCCGATTTGTGTGAGATTTTTCGATATTGAAGACCAAGTGCCATAAGAACTTGTCGATGCGTTGACTCTAGCCACCTTTTCAGAATCTCATGGGTTTCAAATCATTAAGGCAAGGCAATGCATTGTCAATCGTGCTAACCAAAGGACCATAACTCAGGATATGCAAATCGATCGACTAGATGCCCAATCAGAGAAAGTCAAGCTCAACAAGATGATGGCCATACCTACCTAATTTCAAACCCATATCAAACAACTAAAGAAAAAGGAGGCCGATCTACTGGCGGAATGAGACAAAACACATAAGGACATTGAGTTTGAAGAACTTCGGCTTAACAACCTACCCCAAGTAATCCAACAGTAGGAAACCAAGCTCACAGAGTTGGTGCATCAGACCCTCTATTGGCACAAGAGCATCAAATTCATTCTAGACTCTAATAAAGAAGACACTTGTATTATCAATAAGGCTTCTAAGATCCAACTACGAGCGATTGAGTCTATTCAGAAATGCCTTAGCTGATGTAAAAACTCTAAATCTTGTTCGATGATGTTTTGTAATTCATGAACAGATTGGTCTTCAGGATTGATCTACTAATTTCACCATCCTCAAAACATATTTCTCTCTTGTGCATGTTTCTAATGGTGATACATCTAGTATTGGCTATCTTTAGGCAATGTTAGTAGCATTGACTTTATGTATGTTTGATAATCTCTGTAAACATTGGCCGCACTTAGCCAATCTAGGAATTGATCGAAATGCTAGGTGGTATATTTGTAAGTACTTTCCATTGAGTAACTTAGCAAATTCTTCTCTCTCAAGATTCTTCAATACATATGAAAGTACATCTAGCCTCCTTAGTGGGTTTTAAGTGATAGACGACAAGAAATTAGGAAGCTAATGTTTTGTAATCAAGAATCTCACAGCATTCATCAAATAAAGAGTGCTTTGTCTCAAAGAAAATTCCCATGGAGAAAAGAAAAGGAAAATGGGACATGTGATGAAGAAGAATTTTTTTTATTTTACCTTGAGTTCTTAGGAAAAATCATACTATTAAAAGGAGCTCAAGTTTAACCGGTTTGAGAAACAAGTGCTCCAAAATTATCCAAATCTAGATGAGCGAACACCCACACCATATACACCTTTGGGTTTTTGTCTTCTTATCCTCCATGTTTTGGATGTTTACATTTAGCCTTTGTCGAAACTTATGGATAAGTTTCTTTATCAAATAGAGAAACATGTCCAAAGTCTCTGGACTATTTAGCTGGAATCTCTGAACCAAGTTCTCTGCTTGACAGAGAGACCTGTCCGAAGTATCCAAAAGTTTAGACTGAACAATTTAGAACCTTTCCTCTCTCTAGGCTAAGTACGGTTTGGATACTCCGAACCACTAACAAAAGTATCCGAACTAGAGTCCTTGTCCAAGAAGATAAGCCTGTCCAGAGTCTCCAAACTGTTTAGCTGGAGTCTTTGGACTGGAGTCTCTATTCAAGCTGAAAGGTATGTTTGGAGTCTTTGGACATTTCTATTGGATACTCTAGAGTATGAATTCTTCGCGAAAGGTGGGTATTTAATACCACTAACCCCCACTTTGAAGGGTTGGCTACTCATTCATTGCAATCTTACTCCCAAAGGCTTTCTAAAGATCCTCCACTCCATTCTCTTGAGTCTTGAGCTAAACTCACATTTTGGGAGTTGTTTTTGGTTGATTTGGGAGAAGTCAAACCTTATGATTTGTGTGAGCACTTGTGGATCAACACCAATGAAAAACTCAAGCTTATTACTCTTAGAGATCTATCTCCTACACAACTAGGTGTTGTCCATGAGGATTCAACTTGTGAATCGTTGGGAAAGTTTGTAAATGTTTCTCCCACCTCTGCAAGGAAATATATATTATAGTGATTTCCTATGCTCATTCTTAGAAATTGATTTTATAGAGAAAGCTCTATAGAAAGTGGGAGCATGTGTCCTAGTAGAGACCTTGGTGGTCAACTTAAACTAAGTGCCATGCTTTGTAAGAGCTTAAAGGCTAAACTAATTTTTAGTGTTGAACTTGGTGAGGCAAGAGATCAAAAGCGATCTGGCTCCTTAGTGTACCTCAATGGAGACATAGGATCGTTTGATCCGAACTTCGGTAAAAAAAATATTTTGTCTCCTAGCTTATTTCTGCCTTTTATAATTACTATGATTTTACTATCTTACTCACCTGCCAACCCTTTGGGTCACCTCCTTTAAGTATCCTCTAGACATCTTAAAGGAGGTCTAAAATCTTTGGACCATATTATCAAAGACTTCGAACTAGCTTCTCTGTCTAATAGAAAAACTAGTCTAGATACTCTATACTCTAGGACCAGAGATTTCAGAGGGAAGACTAATTTCCACTGTTAGTGTATTTTGGATTTAGAAGTTTACATATTCACCCCCCTCTATGCAATCCAAGGTCCTTTCAACATACACATTGCCTAGCATACATCGACTAATCCAATAGGGTCCATCATAATTAGGTAACCATTTTCCAAACTTGTTATTTTAGACCCAATCGTTAATACCAAGTTCCACATGAGATTCACTTCATCAAATGACTTAGGTGATATCCTTTTATTGTAATGTCTAGCTACCCTAGCTTTATTCTCTTCAATCTTTTCAAACACACATAGCTAATTCTTGGCCAGATCCTTCAATTCATTAGTCATGAAACTATAATAATCATCACCTGTCAATTGATTTTACAGCGATATTCTTCTAGAGTTGATGTTTGTTTCTCAAGATAGCACTACCTCTTGTCCATACACCAACTGATATGGTGGCACTTACATAGATCCATGGCATGCCATTCGATAGGCCCACAACGAATTGGCTAAGATTGTATGGCACCTCTTTAGTTGTTTATCTATTTTGCACTTGATTAACTTGATGAGACTTTTATTTGAAGCTTCGACTTGTCTATTGGCTTGAGTATAACAAGGAGATGAATTCAAGATCTTGATTTACATGCTAACAGCAAACTACTGGAACTCATTGGACATAAAAATAGAGCATTGATCCATTGTAATCGTTTCAGGAATCCCAAACCTATAAATTAGATGCTCCTTGATAAATTCTATGACATTATTGGATGTAAATTTTTTCAAAGAAACACTTCCACCCATTTAGTAATATAATATGTTCCTACCAATATAAACTTGTGCCTATTGCTCGATGTAGGATATATCTGACTATCCTCTGAATGGCAATGGCTTGATAATTGGGTTCATTGCCGACATTGGGGCTTGTTGAATATTCCTAAACTTTTGACAGTCTTGACATCCTATATAATACTTGAAACAATCCTTTAACATCGTCGGACAAAAATATCTAACCCTTCTAAGCAGTCACTTTATTTTGTACACCGATTGATGAGTTCCACAAATAACCTCCTGAACTTTAAATACAACCACTTTGGCTTCTTCTAGATCTAGACACTTTAATAAAACTCACTCAATCATCCAAAAGTACAGTTCTTCATCAAGCAAAACGTATTTGGTAGCCTTATATTGAAACATTCTTGAAACTAATTGTGAAGGATTTTGTAAGTAATCTATAATTTCTTTTCTCCACTCATTGGCCTCAACAACAGCTAACTCAACTTTCACATTTTTTTCCAATCAGTCAATAACCCAAAGCAATTTATGCAAGATCATTAGCTTCTAAATTATGCTCTCTAAGAACATGACTGACCGATGCAATCTAAAAATCCATTAGCAACTATTGGTAGTCTTCGTGATATGATTTCAAAATCTCATCCTTACACTCATATTTCCCAGACAACTTTTTGATGACCAACAATGAATCTCCCATAATATCTATAGCATCATCTCTATTTTCCTTTAATAGCTGAAGTACCTTGAGCATTGCTTCATATTTTGCTTGATTATTAGAATAATAAGGTTTAATCGTGAAAACAAATTTGAAGCTTGCCCCTTTCGATGATATGATGACCAGGCTGATGCCACACTCATGTCTACATACCGATCCATCAAAAAATAAAGGTCAAAGCACCAACTCCACATATCCCATGGAATCATCACGATGTTGCATAATGAAATCGACTATTGCTTACCTTTTTACTACTTTTGTTGATTCATATAGCAGGTCAAACTCTATCAAAATAAAGATTCATTTTCCAATCCTCTCCTTCAACACTAGAGCTGATAGCATTTACTTTACCACATCGGCTTTACACAACACTATGCACTCAACCGATAGAAGATAAGGCCTTAATTTTTTACACAAAAAATATAAACAATGGCAAAGTTTTCCCATTGCAGGTGATATGACCACGCCGACCACGCCAACAAGCAAGTCGACCACGCTAACAAACAACATATCACAACCAATTCAAGCTACACCAACTCAAATCATTGATGGGCCAATTACATGTAGTCGAGCTAAGAAGCTACAACAAGAGGTGAACGCACTACTTTTTGAAAATCATTTTAATATTAATTAGAATTATATATTGCCTAAGTCATACATATTGCTATTGCTCAGGTTCACCAAGGAGGATGATAAGAACACACCAAGAGTGGACTACAGAGAAAAACCATGCTCAAACCTATGGTGTGAAAGCTTATCAAGTTGACTTTCCAATGCAACCAACAACACGTCATTTGGACTTTCCAAGGTGGAGTTATTGATAAAACACTGAAAACTGCGTAGAAGACCAACAGTCAGCCTGATGTTCAAGTTCTTGTGCAAAACTGTACCATTCTACAATACTTCGTGATACATGCTACACATGGTGTGAAATCTTATCAAGTTAACTTTTCAATGCAACCAACGGCACGTCATTTGGACTTTTCAAGGTGGAGTTATTGACAAAACACTGAAGACTGCGTAGAAGACCAACAGCCACGCGGGAACAACTTAGAGCCATTTCGTGGAGGCCCTTTCAGTCTAACTTATCTTTTTCATTTTGTGTTTTCACCTATCTAGGAGGGATGTTTCTAGTATAAATACCTCATTGCCTCATAGCAATCGAAGACTTCGATGATTTAAATACATAACCCCTTGTTCAGCTCTGTGCTAACAAATATTAAGAGAGTGATCTCTACCCCTTTGCTCTTGTGATTTTCTTCGCGGAATTACAGGAGTAGCAGCTTCATCTGCTCCCAATTGGTGCTCCTACTCCCTTCAAGGTTCTCCTTGATTGATTGTAGTCTGTGTTGGTTGGTTCTTTGAGAGTGTGGTTGGGCGAATCCTTGATTTAAGTTACCGGTTAAAGATGGTGGTTGGCTTCGAGTTTTATTTGCTAGGTTGCACTAGTTATCGCTGCTTGCAGTAAGTTATCTGACTGTTCTACAGCTAGTTATCTGGTAATTGATTCTACGTTGTGAAGATCGGGATCCCGTGACGTATCAGTAGGGTATATTGTTTTAGCGTACAAAAGTCTTCTGCTAAGATAAAATATGACTCATTTTGTTTTCCATCAAACTCTTGAACCAAAATAGATCGGATAGATTTCTCATTGGTCGATAAGTATAACCTAAACAGCCTTACCTTCTATGGTGGAACCAAGACTGATGGAGAACTTAAATAATTCTTAATTTCATCAAATGTCTTCTACTACTCAACTCCCTATATAAATTCTCGATCGGCTTTTAACTTCAACAATGGAGTAAAAGGCTCAATTCTTCCTAATAAATTTTGCTGATCAAAGACTGTAACTTTGTTTTATCAACTTGTGGTTCTATATCTTTGATAGCTTTGATGCTTCGCTAGTTGACCTCGATGCCTCTTTCATGCACTATAAACCCTAAAAACTGCCCAGCAGATACACCAAAAGTTCACTTATTGACATTAATTCTTAGTCCATATTTTCTTGTTCTCTCTAGCACTCTTCGTAGACTGGCCAGATGTCCTTCATTATTCTTGGATTTGACTACCACATCATCTATATAAATTTTCATAAATAAGCCAATGAGATCATAAAATATATAATTCATAACACTTTGGTAAGTAGCACCGGTACTTTTAAGTTTAAATGTCATAACCACCCATTCATACAAGTCAATTGCTCCTGGACATCTAAACGCATTTTTTGGAATATCTTCTTTAGCCATAAAAATTTGATTATATCTTGTATTACCATATGTGAAGCTGATAACTTTGTGTCCTAATACTACATCCACCAGAAGATATGCAATTAGCATTGGGTACTCATCTTTAGGTGTAGCTTTGTTCAAGTCCCAGAAGTCGACACATACCCATAATTTTCCTTTTTTTCACCAGGTATTAGATATCCACTCGGTTTATTGGTATGGTTTAATAAAATTTGCATCATACAACCTTGTAATTTCTAACTTACTTTCTTCATATAATTCTGCATTGAATAATCTTAGAGGTTGTTTGTACGGCCGATGTCCTAGCTTGATATGGAGCTAATGTTCAACAATCGATCGGCCAAGTTTTGGCATCTCATGGTACGCCCAAGCAAAATAGTTTTGATGTCCCTTCAATAATTTATTAATTCTCTTTTAAATTCAGGACATAATTTTGCACTTATAAATGTTGGTCTTGGCATATCTCTAGGACCTATATCTCACTTCTTCCAAATCATGGGCTAATATAAACTCTTATCTCAAAGTTACTTCTATATCATCTATGGTATCTTAGAGTAATAATTGCAATCCAATTTTGTTGATTGGTTATATGATGTGATCCGTGATCTTTTGAAAATCTCCTTCCCACATGTGTCCAGATAGGCAGCCAATTCCTTCAATTTTCCAAACTAGTAGATCAGTTATTGTAATGTTAACTAATCTATGGACTGCCACAATTTTCAATTTTGATGCATGGTAGAAGTTATGCAACAATTTGTATGAATCCAATCCCTACCTAGAAGCAAACTATATGATCCTTTTCCATCAATCATAAAAAGCATCGTAGGCATGGTTTTGCTTCCTATAGTTAACTCCATATTTAAAACCCCTTTTGTCTCCGATGAATTCCCTCCAATGTATTTAAGTACCATATTTGTCTTAATGAGATCCTTGACGGTTTTCCAAGCTTGCGGTAGTAATGTAAGGCATTATATTTACTGTTGTCCCCCCATCAACCAACATTTTTATCATCGGCTCACCATTAACATGTCCTTTGATGTACAGTGGTCACAAATGCCGATGTTTGGATTCTTCAAGCTTATCAAATATAGCTTGTTGGGGTTGCAATATCATTTGATCCACAGATTTCTCACTCTCATCATAATCAAACATATGTGTTTTGTACTCTGTGGGTAAAATAAACACTATATTGACTGGAGCTGATGATCCCGCTTCATCAACTTTTTGCTTAACATGCCACTTCTTCCTAGTCAATTTGGGTCAATGATTGGCCTCCTTGTTCATTTGTTATTGTTCCGCTATTTGTTCTTGGTGCCACAATCATTGTACTCCTATGTATTCGACAACATAGTCTAGTACGTATTTTAAGTTAGTCTCGTTGATCACAGTTGGATCTAGAAAACCAACCGGGTTGCTCATTTTTTGGCATAGAGCTAGCAAACATGCAATAACTGCATTATAGTTTAAAATATGAAGAGTATGTTTCTTATGGTAGTAAAGTGTAAATCACTTACAAAGAGTAATATTTCAACAATCCCATGTCCTTGAATAAGTACCATAGGTCATTGAATTTGATGATAAATATTGATAGAGACGATAGAAATGGTTGTTGGTCATGCTCACCAATGAATGATTAGTCTTTATTGGTCTGCTTGGCATTGGTCATCTCCATATACCATGCATACAACTCTTGGCACATAGGACCCATTGTCGTTAATTCATTTTTGTCGACCATGGGCTTGCTTAGCATGAATTGAACTAGTGCTGATGTTTTTGGTTTAGCATTCCCTTTGCTAGCTCTGCTATCCTTCTACACTTGCTTGGATGACTGAATAGGTGAAGTATGTGCCTTCTTACGCATTTTCAATGGAGGTAGATCGTCAAGGGGTAGGTTGAGCTCCACGTCAGCACCACCAAAATGTAGCTCAGTGAATGCTTGGTCAACGTGAGGTGTAGTGTGCACTGACTAGGGTTCTAGAGGAGGCACTTGCTGCTTTGAGGATGGATAATTTGATGAAGCTTTCACCCTGAAGATTATATCTACCTTGGGCCATTGAATGTATGTACCCCGTGCAGCCACCAGTGTCATAATCTCGTTGTTTGAAGGGATCTCAAGGGGATAGCTTGGCTTGCTGTCCCTCACTTGATCTACTTGCATTGTCGCATAATAGGCCACCAAGTTGGCCCCATGCTATTTGGTTGTAGTAGTTGGTTTGAAGCATAGACCATTGGCAGCTTTGGAACTGAAGTTTGGTGTAACACTCACTATGAAGACGCACTCGATGGTATCCAGCGGCACAATTTTAGGAATTTAGACACAAATGTAATTAAGATCTTGCTACATGTCGTAGTAGTACTGTAAATATTACCTCAGTCATATGGTTGACTGCAGATGATATAGGTTAGTGGGTTGCTAATCAACCCTTGTTGACGCACAACTACATGGTCGAGTCGTGGGGCTTGCTTCAACATGAGCACCCACTTGAGATCTAGGTTGTTGGTGCACTTGCTCATATTTAACCCTTATCCTCTCTAACTCACGTTTAAACTTTTCTTCGAAGACTTGAGTTTGCTCAAACTTCATCTCATCTTTGACCTCTTCTTTGATTCCTTCCTTTAGACGGGATTGTTTCTCTACCCTTAGGACTTTGTGCTTCCTGTACTAGGTGTTGTACTTGGCTAAACCAACTTTTCAAGGTATGGTTGAGCCCATTCCTTGAGTACGGCCTAGATGTTTAGGGTTTCCAAGCACTTTTGTCAATATGTTGTCCTCCCACTGCGTTAATTTGACCTCGCTTTGCGAGGCTTGTTTCTCGTCCAAAATGAGCTACAATGAGATAATTAGGTTATTAGACAAAATGGCATATTGATCTAGAAGGAAATATTTACAAAACAATTTGTATGGAGATACTCATGAGTTGGTGGTGCATTTCGGCATCGGTAGAGTTCTCAAAAATGACCATCCCATCAGGAAGCATCTTTCCTTGAGCTTGAGCCCAATTCATGGCTCGTGTCTCTACGATATCCTCGAATAGAGTAGGGACGTTAGCCGCTCTTGTAGTTTCATCCTTCTTGCAGCTTCATCCTTTGCTACCCATCTTGCCTTTGCGGATAGGTACCTACCTGTGATGAGCCTGTGTGGGTGCAGGTTCTTTGCTTTGAGGAGCCGATATCCCTCACTAATGGCTCGGAACACCAGTGTGTCCTTCTAGGCTACAAATTCTTTCTAGTTTGTCTCCGCAATCTGCGGCCAATCTTCGAATAGAGTTGGCCTATTTGGGTTGAAGACAAACTCATTGACGAGCTTTGACTTGAAGTTCTTCCATGAATTATCCATCTTTTGGAAAGCACAATGTTTTAGTTCCACCTCTGCACTAGCTGGAAAGTCGTATGATTCCTTCAACTTGTGCCATGTGCATTCTTTCTCAGTGTTGGGGACATCCTTGAAATTAGGGTGTAGGATCCCTAGGTATTCTCACGTGACAACCCTGCTTGAGTTGCTAAACTTCAGGACGACACTTTTAAGGGTGACTAGTCTTCTGAGGTCATCAATCTCAGGAATGGTGAGCTTGGTGTCCAGTAACCTATTGTATTTCCGACAGGATCGTCTCAACATCAGTGTTGTCATTCCAACTAACATTGTTGCATGGTTGTCAGACCCATCTGGTTATATAACGAAGTTAGTCATGTGTTTGAGTACAAGGTTTTACTCTCATATGACTAGTTAAAGGGTTTCAACCTCCGACCACCTCTCCATGAGGAGTGGAGTTGATGGAAACATTGTCTCTTACATCCACCACACCAAAATAATAAGTTATTTCTAAAATTATTCCTAAACAATAGAGCATTTCCACAAGTTATTTCTAAAATTATTCCTAAACAATAGAACATTTTCACAAATTATTTCTAATCAATAGAGCATTTCTACAAGTTACTTCTAAAGTTATTCCTAAATAATAGAGCATTTACACAAGTTATTTCTAAAATTATTCCAAAACTATAGAGCATTTCCACAAATCCAAACTATAGAGTATTTCTGGAAAAGGGAATGTGTCATGGTGCTCGGGGAGGTGGCGTCGAGGTTGTAGACATTGGGGAGGATGTCGTTGGGGCTCTAGGAGGTGGCACCGATGCATGGGGAGTTGGTGCCGGTGCTTGAGGAGGTGGTGCTGAGGGTCGGGAAGAGCGGCGTTGGGCTCAAGGAGGGCGACGCTAGGGTTGGGGACAATAAGGAAGGCATCGTAGGGCATAGGGAAGTGGTGCCAAGCTCAAGGAAGATGACACCAGGTTGGGGAGGTGGCACCGACGTCAAGGAGGATGTCACTAGGCACGGGCCGTGCCATCAGGTGATAATGAGGTGGTTTTCTTTTTTTCAATTTAAATGACAAAATATAATTATATTTTTTAATAAAACTTTATGCAAATATAATATCACATATTGTATTATTCTAATATAAATGTCACAATTCAAATATAATGCCACATATTGCATTCTTCTAACATAAATGCCACAATTCAAATATAATGCGACATATTATCTACCTGATACTAATCTGACATATTATCTACGTGATACTAATCCGACATGTCATCTAGTTGACAGGACAACACAATGTAGCAATTAGCAATTTTCTTCACTTGGAGGGTAGTGTACACATTGCATCTTTGTAATGCTAGGGTTGTATATGTAATCTTTCATTATGATCTCCTCATGTATATATCTTGTTGTCTTCTGATTGCTCCTTTTCTAGTGGTATTTGTTACCCTATAGATGCATACTAATTATAATCATACTTGTTGATGACGTTTTTGACTCTAACTGGCCTGTTTCTTGTTTACTGGTGGCTGAACAAAACAAAGAGCTTTTGATGAAAAACCATGAATCACGTCCAAGTGGGTCAAGTTCACTCCCAGAAAAAAAATGCAACAAGATATGACAATACAAAAAAGGACGTGGCCGTGGTTGTGGTAGAGTAACTCACAGTGTTCGATTCAAGAACACAAGTAATCCTCATAAGAGACAAGAAAAGAGAGATAAAGAAAAATTTGGAATATATCAAACCAAAAATGCATGCCATCCTTGTGGAGGAAGAACTCATTGGGTACGTAGTGACCGTACCCCGAAGTACCTTGTCGATCTCTATCAAGAATCATTTAAGAAAAATAAAAAGTGCAAGTGATAATGGTGATTACGTCTAAAGATTGTCATAATGATGGGGGAGATAATGGACAACATGACCACAATGATACAACTCATTTTGATGTTTCTGATTTCTTATCCCAAGAATATATTATCTTGATGTTACTTGTTTCTTCATGCAATAATTAATATTATGTAATAATGGCAAGAAGAAACTATGTTGCAAGTTATTTATTAATGAATAAATATTTCCAATTATATTATTTAGTATTCATGAATTTTATGTTTCATAACATTTATTATTACATTTTATTTTGAAGTATATGGATAAGCAACCTGCTCAAGAGCTTATAAATGAAGAAGATATATGTCTCATTGAGAGTAGAACAACACATACCATTCTAAAAAGTAAAATGTTTTTCTCTTATCTTGTGGTACTAGATGTTCAAACTATATCTGGAAGTGCTACATTGATAGAAAGCTCTGGAAAAGCCACAGTAGTGTTACCTTATGGGACAAAGGTGCACATAAATAAAGCATTATATTCCCCAAAGTCTTAAAGAAATTTGTTGAGCTTTAATGATATCCGCCAAAACGGCTATCATATCGAGTCAATGTTGGAAAAATTACCGTAATTACCTTTGGTTTAGACTATACAAATTTGAGTATATGGTGTTAGAACAGAAGGCTACCAACCATGACAATTTTATAATTTGGCATGACAGGTTAGGCCATCCCAGATCAGTAATGATGTGAAAATTTATCAATAATTCATCTAAGCCTATGAAGAACCAAAAGACTTTTCAATTGAATGACTTCACATGTATCGCATGCTCTCATGGAAAACTAATTGTGCGCCCATCACTAGTAAAGTTGGAAATGAATCACTTGCTTTTTTGGAGTGCATACAAGGAGATATATGTGGACCCATTAATCCACTAAGTGGACCATTTAGATATTTTTATGGTTTTAATTGATGCATCAACTAGGTTACACGTCGTCTCCTTATTATCAACCCGCAACTAGGCATTTGTGAGGTTATAGGCTCAAATAATCAAGTTACAAGCCCAATTACCAGACAATCCAATTAAAGCTATACGTCTGGATAATGCCGGTGAATTTATATCAAAAAGTTTCAATGACTACTGCATGTCGATTGGAATCAGTGTTGAACATCCAGTAGCACATGTTCATACACAAAATGGTCTCGTAGAGTCATTTATTAAACGACTCCAATTAATAGCAAGACCATTACTTATGAAGTCAAAATTCCCTACATCTGCCTAGGGCCATTCTATTTTGCATGCAGCAACATTGACTCGCATCAGGCCAACATAGCTCTTCCCCGTTACAATTGATGTTGAGCAAAGAACCTAATATCTCCCGTCTAAGAATTTTTGGATGTGCATTATATGTCCAGCTCCACCAAAACGCATGGGACCTCAAAGAAGGTTGGGAATATATGTCAGGTATGAATCCTCATCTATAATAAAATATCTTGAACCATCAATGGGAGATGTTTTTACAACAAGATTTGTTGATTGTCATTTCGATGAATCAAATTTCCCAACAACAAGGGGAGAAAATAAGCTCCTGGATAAAGAAATAAGTTGGAATGAATTATCATTATCTCACTTTGATCCTCATACAAAACAATGTGACCAGGAAGTTCAAAAGATAATTAATTTACAAAGTTTAGTGAATAATTTATCAGTCACTTTTACTGATTTAAATAGAGTGATAAAATCATATATTCCAGCTGCTAATGCTCCTGAGAAAAATCAATGTCCAAGAAGGACAACCTTCTACCACTAATGAATCAAAACCTACAATGAAGGTAAACCATTGGGCTCCAAAGACAAGAATCCTTGAAAAAGAAAAGGAGCAAAGAATCAAGATGGTAGTCGAGGAAATAATAATTCAGGAAAAATCTCCTGAAGAAAATGAAGTCATGACTCTAGAGGAGAAAAGGTACCTAAGTTTTCAAAAAGTGAGATATGACTAACTATCTCATGTCTGGGAAAATTCGGAATCGCAATGAAGTCATCATCAATGATGTATTTGCATATAATATAGCGAAAATGAGGATGAAGAACCTCGATTAGTCGAGGAATGCAAACAAAGAAAAGATTGGCCAAAGTGGAATGACACAAGTTAAGCATAATTGAATTCTCTTAAAAAAATAGAGGTCTTTGGATCTGTAACTCGTACACTCGTTGGTATCAAACCTATCGGCTATAAATAAGTCTTTGTGTGTCCGACAAAATGAGAAGAGAGAAATTAATAGGTATAAGGCACGATTAGTTGCCCAAGGATTCTCCCAAAGACCTGGCATAAATTATGAATACTCTCTTGTGATGGATGCAACTACCTTTAGTTATCTCATTAGCTAGCAACAAAAGAGAATCTTGGTTTGCGTCTAATTGATGTTGTTACAGGATATTTATATAGATCACTTGATAGTGCCATATACGTGAAAATCCCCAAGGGGTTTAAACTTCCAGAAGTAGGTTCTCGAGAACATTATTCAATCAAATTAAACAAATCACTGTATGGATGGAAACAATACGGGCGAATATGTGTTAACGCCAAAATTTGGACAGCCCGATGATGGATTGGAAAAAAGCTGATCGGCTAAAGAGGTGTCCGATCGCTACAGGGAAGAAGTCGATCGGATTAAAGCAAGAGAAGACTCAGTTCTAAAATAGAAGACTATTCAGATAAGACTTAGTTTGAGGAGGAGCCGTGGTTCACAGTAGGGTAGCTAGAGGAGGAGCCACGGTTCACAACATGGTAGTCTATCCTATCTTATATGGATAGGTAGATTTAGTTAGTTAGTTAGTTAACTTCTTTAGATATATTTTCCTTTATTTTTGTTAGTAAATAATGTCCAATGATTGTTGTAAATGCGTCAGACTCTATAAACTTAGGATATAAATAGAGACCCCTAAAAATATGTAATCATCATCAATCCTTCGATCAATACAACCTCGGCGCATCACCAGTCTAGTTCATCTAGGTTTTTACTGGCGGGGTCTGGCTCTCGACGCGGGGCTGCATCGGTTAGGTCCGATCTCCGGCGAAGGGTAAGTCCTGTCACTATTTCGATATGTCTCGTTCTGTCTAAGGCTGTATCGGTTAGGTTCGACCTCTTAGACCGATAGGATGTATCGCATCACATCCGTGCAGGATCTATTGGTCTAGCAAGCTCTCTCCGCCGTCGTCGGTCTTGTGCTGCATCGGTTAGGTTCGACCTATGAGGCCATCGACTGTAAAATGAGATTTAGGCCTATAGGTATCTGTACAGCGTTTCATCGAAGTGTTAACTGATGAGTTATCTATACGTTGAGCGTCACGCCCAACATATCGACTCCTCGACCGATACGCATCAGGTCTTCAAAGACTTTCCTTTGAGCGCCACGCCAAACGTGTCGGCCTTCTAGCCGATGCGCGCCTGTTTCAGAGAGATGTCCACTCATCGGCTCAGCTAGCCGATGGATTCGCTTCATCCTTGCTTCAGCACATCCGATCCAATGTCCACCATTCCGTTGCCTTTGGTCTCATTCTCGTACTGTTTTGGTTAGGTCCGACCTTCGAGATTCAGTGCCAGCGGCGTCATCATGGTGGGCGATGGGTCTCGTGCTGCTATATCCGGAGCGACATCAGCTTTACAGCCCGTGCCTTTTATACGATTTCTTGCTACTTCACATATGCCTTCATCGGCTTTCCAGCTGATGAACGACCACCAGGAGGGATCCCACGCACCTTACTATCCTCTATGTACAATCCTGTGTCTCCATTGGCTCTGCGGCCGATGGATCAGGGCTTCGCTTTCGCTACGTCCAGAGCCGTCGTATCCCTCGTCGACACCTGCCCACACCTTCATCGGCTCCCCAGCCGATTGAAGAGCGTCCCGATTCCTATCGGTAACTAGTCGATAGCAGGAGACTTTTAGACGTGGCCGATGACCAATCTGATTCTATCGACAGGCAGCCAATAGCGAACGCTCGTATTGGCCCATAGTTCGACTGACCCGTTTATCTCACCTCCTTATCAATTACAGAGTCAAATTGACTGGCACGCCCACACCCGCACCGTCGCGCTAGAGCTGACGTGAAACCCATAGCCCCCGGCGTGCGTACCTCGAGCCACGGAGAGAAGCCGATCAGCCTACACTGGATCTAAGCAGACCTCTCAGGCGTCGATGTGCTCACGCCGGGATCTGGAGCGAACAATGTGGTATAATCGTCATAGTGAATATTTGATGAAAGAGGGGTACAAGAATGACTCTATTTGTCCATGTATATTCATAAAAAAATCTAGATATGAATTTGTGATAATAGCTGTATGTTGATGATTTAAACATAATTGGTACTCCTCAAGGACTCTCTGAGGCAATGGATTGCTTAAAGAAAGAATTTGAAATTAAAGATCTAGGGAAACTAATTTTTTTTCTTGGGTTGCAAATTGAACATCTGAAAGATGGAGTTCTTTTGCATCAAGCAACTTATAAAGTCAAAGTACTAAAGCAATTTTACATGGACAAGTCACTTAGATGTAAGAAAATATCCATTTTGGCACCCAAGACGATGAAATTCGTGGTTCTGAACTGCCATACCTATGTGCTATAGGATCACTAATATATCTATCTATTCATACACTACCTGATATTGCATTCGCTGTTATTTGTTAGCAAGATATTGCTCTTGTCCTACAAGGCGACACTGGAATGGTGTAAAGCATATACTTCATTATCTCCAAGGTACAGACGACATGGGTTTATGTTTTTCTAATATACGTAAGAAGAAATTAGTTGGTTTTACAAATGCTGGGTATTTATCTGATCCACACAACGATCATTCACAAGCTGGATATGTATTATTGTGTGGTACATCTATTTCACAGCGATCAATGAAACAGACTATTACTGCAACTTCATCTAACAATGTAGAAATTTTGTCAATTAATGAAGCTAGCAGAGAATGTGTATGGTTAAGGAATATGACACGTCATATTTGTAAGGAATGCAATCTACTTTCAAAAGAAGAAGCATCTACAGTTATACATGAAGATAATGTGCCTTGTATAACTCGGCTAAATGATGGATACATCAAAAGGAGATAGAGTGAAACATATTTTCACCAAAAATATTTTTACTCATGACCTTCAAAAGGATGGCACTATAACAGTCCAACAAATTCATTCAAGCGACAATTTAACCGACTTATTCACAAAGTCACTTCCCACCCACCTCAGAATTCAAGAAAGAAATTGGTACATGGTGTTGGACTGCGACGACTCCAAAATATTAAATGATATTGCCATCATAGGGAGTGAATGTGTGTGTACTATTTTTTCCTTGACCATGGTTTTTTTCCCACCGGGTTTTAACTTCGCAAGGTTTTTAAGAAGGCATACATATTCACAGTGTATGGACATCCAGGGGGGAGTGTTATGAAATGTCCATTTATATGGATGTCCATAACCTCTATACTATCAATGCTTTAACCCTTTTGGCATTGTTGTTAAAACTTTCCTAGCTTTAATCCATGTAACTCCATTTTTTTAATTCACTCACTCTGATAGCTATATATATTCGGAGGATGTATGCATTAGAGAGATAATATTAATAAAAATATTCGCTCTCTTTGCTCTCCACAAACATGAGCTTACGATTGTTGAGAATTAGTTATTATATAACACCTATAGTATTCTTAGCAATGACTTTTTTCTCAAACGTCTCAGCAATGACTTCAGTTATGGTGGTGGAGAAGTTTGAAGTAAAGTAGGCATTCACTCTATATATATATATATATATGATAGGGCAATGCTACCCACTCAGTTTCTGTTGGATAATTGTTTATAGGGATGAATTAAGTATTAAATATTATAAATCTAATGATTAATACTTTAGAACAAGTTATTTAAGCCATCCTTAAAAATTATAGAGAAATCGTAATTTAAAAATTGTGCTACAAATAGTCCATAAATTTATAAGTTGGAGCCTATGATGGTGATTTAACTTTGAGGTTTTTGGGTGACGTTAAGAAGAAACACAGAACGTAATGTATTTACACAGCACTTGCATGATCATCCTTATGCAAGGAATTAACAAAAGGGAACCAAATTCACCATAGTTCACATAGAGGCGATCTGGTCTAGAAGCTTCTATTGACCTAACCCTGTGATAGAGGCAAGCTGAAAATTGTTGTTGGACTTGCCCATCATCGTGTTGCGTTTGCGAAGATTTTATTTAAGGTAAAGGCATGCCTTTTCCAGCTGACATAAAAAAGACGTACGTTGCAAGGCCTTGGAAGAGTGAGAACAACTAAGGTAAAGACATCCAAATAGTTTTGACGTCGTCGTTCTTTGTACTATGGATGGAGGAGATACACTGAGCTCTAAAGTTGATTGTTACTAGTCCTAAAGTAAAGCTGCTTTAGAGATACGGAGAAGAAGAAAAAATCATATAACTGCAGCCTGAATGTCATTCTTTAGGCCTTAATCATTTGGATTGAATTTAAACAAAGTACTTATATTTTAGTTGTTTCAATGTAGGGGAAACCATAATCCACATAAATATGCCTTTTCAGTTCACACTCCATTTGTCATTCTTCTGTCCTCCATAAGTTGAGTATCATGCTGACACCCTGTGACGATGGATGTTGTGTCACTATATCTTATGAGTTTTGACTTTTGTTAATTTACTTCGAACCTGTATTCATGACTTCAATTTAGTAACCGCTTGTTTCAATAATATGTGTTGATTTAATTAACCTTTATAAGATTTGGATACTAAAGTTAAAGTTAATTCGTTAGTGTTTTTTAGTAGAAACTACTTGTTGAAGTATTATGCTTGGTACATGTGTTCGTAGACATTGCGTATGCTAGGACGCACCCACGCGGATGTCAGTGTGGTATGAACGTGAGAGTGTCCAACCTATTCTCGATAGGAGTGTAATTGCGGTTGCTAATGAATATACACAAATGAATGCACTTCACTCTTAATTTTTTTGTTCCCTCGTTTGTTTGATGGACGGATAATCGGATATGATTATCATAAATGCAAAGAAACTATAATATTGCTTTTTTAATGAGTATTAATGGCGAACCGTCCCTCAGCTTTCTTTTATGAACGGGAAAAAAGACAGACAAATTCATGGTGGCAAAGCGTGCACCACTATCATCCTGGTAACCACGTTACACCGCCACCAATATGCATGTTGTGTAGTGGACTTCGGTCGTTTCACGGCGTGTCGCTGCAGCTGCACGTTGCTTTCCGTTGGATTACATCTGTCAGGCTGCAGTTAAATAATCCGATGGGCACGATCAGGTCATGATGAGCTGATGCTGAGTTACACCGGTTTGACGCCGTGGTGTGTACGCTGGCGGGCGTGCCTCCACGTTATCCAGCGCGGACGTACGTGTATCCCAATCGACCCGGTGGTTGCGGACTTGCGGGGTGGTTCGGCGGATATCGGCTGCATCAGCGTCGTCATCGTCGTTGTCCTTGGATCCGTGAACTAGTACACGGTTGCGGCTCAATTCAAATTTATTTGGACGTATGCTTTGTTGTTATATAGCCAACGACAGATTTTTCAATTTCTCTGAAGACTAAATGAATGAACAAGCTAGCCGGTTCACCATTTTCTGGTTAATGGAAATATATGGAAAAGCAGCTCAAGCGTGTTAACTGGTCAAGCGTGGGAGTTAGCTTGTCAAGAGAAAACACAGTTCCTATCTATTACTTAGTACCAATCGACTACAACAGCGACTAGTAGTTGCTAGTACGCCAAAGTCTATGCTTGGCACGGCCGCTTCGTTGCATTGTTGAATGTTGATGCCTAAAAATAATGTCGTTATTAAAATTTAATTTAAAAGCTAATTTTAAAATATTTTTAATATAGTTTATTATTCAGCATTAACTATTAAAGACATATATATATATATATAAGCTTTAGTCGTTTTAGCTTATAAGTCGCAATCTACAGCTACGGACCAGTATGCTGCACACTCGCCCGCAGTCCAGGCGAACCCGCTCGTCTTGGGCGCGCGCGCAGCTTCAACGATGCCACCGTCGTCACCCGTGATCTTGACGGACGCGCGCGCACGCGGACCGCGAAAGGTGCCGGGCTACCGGGTACGCGACTGTAGCCGACTACGCTGAGCTATCTAGGCTCTCTGCGCGCAGCACTGTTTCTGTCTGCGTCTTGTTCTTTTTAGCTGCAGCGAGCTTGAGAACGGACGGACGAATTAATGGTCCGCGTGCGTGCGAGGGCTCGATTTGTGCCTCGCAGTCTCGCACGGGCACGGCCGGCGTAGTCGTTGAAGGACAAGGAAGTTGTGCGACGTGGCGACGACCACGACGCGCGCGCGAGCAGCATCGATCGGTATAGCTGACTGTGTCTGTGATAGAACCGGCAATAGTCGCACTCGCTCCTCCTCAGCTATTTGCCTGGACATGAAGGGAAGAACTACATGGTTCGTCCAGCTTATCAGTTCGTTTCAGTCGCAGCCAAAATAAAAATTTTAAAACTTAAATTTTGTTTGATTCTAATGTTTTTCATCGTACTTTATTTTTTAAGGATCGCAAAGTTGCCAAAAACAAATATTATAAAAGTTTTGTGTATATTTTTTTCAATAAACATTACGGCATAGCTATAAGCGAAACAACATAAGTCAGTATCAGTTAAATTGATACTTGCATAAACGTTTAGGCAACTATGTCTAAGCAATCAGTCTATATATAAATGTTGCATTTAATAGACGGGTAAGCAAATGTAGGTCGGCTTAACCTAACCGTTTGTGGAAAATCATTTCCCGAAAGTTTGCTTAACCCTGGTGTAGTGTGCATAGGCGGTTTTTTTAATTGCATGTGCAGTAAAGAGGGGTGTCTATAGAAATTGATAGTATACTTTTTGAGTATAGGTACTCGTCCTTGGTTACAATAATTTAACGACACATCCCTTAATTTTATAGTTAGTTAATAAAAACTGGCAGTAAAGATACACCAGAGGTTCCCGATTAGTGATGATTTTCACACATGATTAACTAAAATACCTACTAAGAAATAAGTAATTTTCACAGGTGTTTGTCTTAGAAAGTTGTCACATACGTTTGGTACTGGGGATGGAGTAGATTGAGTTGAGTCAGATGTTTGATTTAGGATTAGATGGATTGGGATGATCTCTTTAAACAAATATTCTACTTAGACCTGGGTGTAAGTTGTCGTCTAAAATCTCATGGACCATCTCAACCCATTTGGGACAAGTACACAGCGTCAAACTTTACCTGTCAGCTAGTCACCACCGAGCTCCTTGATGAGCCTCCTGCCGGTCACCAAGCTCCTCAATGAGCCTCCTATTGTTAGCTACTGTACTTTTGCCCATCAATTGCCCATCGGTCGCTGCTACTCTGCTCATTAGCCCCCTATCAGGCATTACTGCTCCTCTTCTCACCGCTAGATGTAGAGCTTCTTTCTGAGCTACTCATATCTAGCCACTGCTACTTCGCCCATTCGTCAATTGTTGACATAGTCCTCCGCCTGCCCACCTCCCACAAGTTGTCATTACTCCTCCGCCCATCAGCCTCTCACCGATTGTCGCCTTCGCTTGCTACTAGACGCTGAGCTTCTTCCCAAGCTACTCATGTCCACCAGTCACTCCTCCTCTCATCAGTTGCCGTTGAGCTCCTTCGCCCGCCACTCGCTCACCATTGGTTGCGAGCTCCAATCCTAGTGGCCTGCTTGAGGGTGGCATCCAATGGTTGAGGGTGGCCCCTGGAACGTTTTAGACAGAGATGCAAATATCATCCATCCCATCACTCCATCCCTTCTACCAAACAAAGAATTAGGATTGTCCCATCCTATAAACCAAAGAGACAAATGGATTCATCTCATTCCAAATATTAGGGATGGATTCATCCCATCCCACCCCAAAACAAAATAGAGGACTGCACGTAAAAAAATTGTAATATTAAAATCGGCTAGCCACTAGTTCGAGAACATCTTATCTCCTCCTTTAGGTCGCACCTTGGCTATCGTATCTCTCTCTTAGGCTTCCTTTCCACCCATTGTCACCTCTTCCCTACACGTTCCATGTCATCATCGTCGTATAACGAATCACAAGTCAAACCTTAGCCTCCTGAATCTGACTAGCTAGAGCGCGAGACTAACGAGCCAAGGCAAGTCAACAATGAGGATGAGCAAAATGACTGTGGTAGGACTAAAATCGATTTAAGCGGTCGGATTAACGTAGCTATCTACGAAAATCTGAGGTGGTTAAAATCCCACGTGTGAAGATCGTCAATTTTCATATGTGTTTGGTCGCAGATGGGCGTCCGGCCGCTGAAAAAACATGTTTTAACCGCATATAAAAATATGTTTTTTAGTAGTAATTGTTTGGACAGATAAAAAAATAAAATAAGGGATTAAGTCGGTCTCTTCGAGTGGAGATATACGATGAAGTTTGGGGATGTTACGTTCTAACGTCTAATTAGTCGTGACAGAATAAGTGCGTCTTATTTCCCCATTTTTTGGAAATAAGACAGAAGGACAAACTATTCCATTTCACAATGACACCGAGATGCCACCGGCCGCCCGGTACGTCCAGGCGGTCATCGCCGCAGGTGCAAAACTGCAAATCAGACACCGCCAGCGCCGGCCCGTACCTCCACACCGAAGATCGGTCGGTTACTACGGTATGCTACCTGCAGCGGTAGCTTCCGTCCACTCTAAAAAAAGGAATACGAATATAACGGATAATCTGAATACAAATATAAATATGATATGGAAGTATCTATGGTTACAGATAATAATATGATACATGATATTTAGATATCTACTGAAAGCATAAAATATAATTCATTTCTTTCTTTCTAACGGTAAGCATTAGTAACATTAGTCCATACAATTAATATTATTTTTATTTTAAAATATTTTTATAAATTATACTATATCCATTTATATCGGTATGAATTTAAATTGGCATTATTTAATTTATGATGGAACTTTTTATATAAAACTAATAGTATTTGTTTTTATTAGAAGTTCAGGT
Source organism: Oryza coarctata (assembly GCA_030770085.1). Taxonomy (NCBI): domain Eukaryota; kingdom Viridiplantae; phylum Streptophyta; class Magnoliopsida; order Poales; family Poaceae; genus Oryza; species Oryza coarctata. Next base: position 13,247,348 of record CM061469.1, on the reverse strand, counting down.
GATTTTCATGATTCGAAAAATAATTGTTTCTATTTTGATTATATTCTATCCTTATTTATATTTCTGTATTTGTTTATTTGTTTTTTATCCAGTCAAAACTATGAAAATGAATATGGTATATGCATTATCTGTTTATGCGGACTACCAGGTTGAGACATGCAGATGAAGCCGAGTTCGGATCGGTTGTTTGGCAAATATTTGTAGCAACACGTAACAACAACATAATAATTTTAGTCTAAAATAAATTAGGACGAAAATTACTCTTCTTTTCCTCTCCTCGTATTAATTAATTTTTAGTCTTCCTGGCGAATTGCCCACCCGTTGCCTGATGTCGTTCCGTGCGCCCGAATGCCGCACCACTCCGGGCGATGCCCTCATCCGCCGACGCCGGCCGCCGCTCCCTGCACGTACCTGGTCATCAACGGGCCGCACGCCCGCGTGGCGAGAGCTAGCGATCGAGCGCCCGCGCGTCCTTTTTTACTTGCACTGCTGCCCGCCGCGGTGTCATGCAGGGGCGTGGAGTGGGGACCCATCCATGTGGGTCAAGAAGCTGAAGCCCCGGGCAGCCATATATTAGGCTCCGTTCAAACTACGATGAAGATATATCTCTGTGGCCTTTTCGCCCTAGTCCACGGCATTGTCATGTGGGCTGGATCGGCACCCGGTTCATATGCATAATTAACTTCACTTCCCCTGCGGATGAACTTTTTCGCCCGGCAAAATGTGAGATAATAAGGAGGAGTTCAGCATCAATTTATCAAGAAAGGAGGAGGTGGTGAGTAACCTGGGTTCGAACCTAGGCCGTTGAGCATCTCATGGCAGCACCCTGCCAGCCGAGCATCCCCTGGCAGCAACCTACGGATGAACTCTGCTGATCTGAACACGTAGTAGTTGGGTGCGTCTAATGCGCGAAAATTCGCATGAGCGCGAACACGTTCCGTGCGGCCCACGGGCATGTGCAGCTCACGGTTCTACATATACAAAGTTTCTATGTACTACAAAACTTCAGCACTGAAAGTTAAAACCGAAGCGGGATCAGATGCATTCGCGCGCGCGGTTTAAAATCTCATCTTAAGAAAAGTATAAAAGTTTTTGCACTAAAAATTAGAGCCGAGCCTGAGTCGGATACCTATAAATCTACTATGTAGTTTCTATATCGAAAAGTTTCTGAAAATGAAGTTTTCACGCGAAAAGTTTAATCTGAATCGGAATCGGACAATCACGCGGCGCGCACGCTCGCACATTAGTTTTTTTCGGAGAATTTCTAAACTAACTAAAGAGTGCAGCAGGAATGACAAGTTAGAGAATTTGGCAACATAGAGAGCTTTGTACGCCCTAATTTGGCAAGAATACATTATAGTACAAAGCTGCACTTGGATGACACACTAATGAGTGATAGAAGGAAAGAAGTGATAGAAGGAAAGAAAAAACCGTTGGTTGTGAACTGGTTCGCGATCGCCAATGGTATGTGTTGTGTCTACTCGTGACCGTTTCATACTACCCCAACTTTCCCAGCCGACTTACGCTACAAATTTGTTTCCTTTCCCGGCTTACTCTCGCTTACAACATTCACCCGAAATTTAGGAGCTTAGCCGCTCGCGAGGGGTTTTGCTACAAATTTTTTGACAGATTTTTCTCCTCAAATCACGTGATTTTTTTTCTTGGGCCTACCACGTCACAGCCATATTGTTACATGGCCACCACAGGTGATCGACCGATACCGTGTTTTTTAATGGTGGTCAACTATTCTTTTTCTGTCGCGTGATTTTTTTCCCACATTTATCGGTACTTTTTTTTTGCCGTCGAATGTGCTCCAAGATACGGGTTGAGTGTTAGATGAACGCTGAGATTCATGCTAGGTTTTCAAAAAAACAAAAATTTGTGATTTTACTTAAAAAATTAATTGAGTGATATATGTGTGGTCCCGCGAGCGAGTATTCCCTCCGGTTCCGTTTCACACACGAGCACCTCCAGACCGCGCTCCTATGTATATCGAGGAGGGAACTAACAAAGAGCTCATTCATTCCCCGGTTACCGCATCGCCCTTGCTGATCCTGTGCACCGTAGCTATCTTCTTCTTCCTATTTGGCGGCGCCACCGCCGGAGGCCGGCGTATCAAGATGGCGTCGTCCCTGTACGCACCGCAGCTGACGAGGTGGTGCGTCACGGTGGGGGAAGTCGTGCGTGGATGCGTCGAGCACGAAGGGAAGGTGCTGCTCGTGTCACGCGAGCACTTCGTCATCGCCGGGGAGGAGGCGGGCGAGGTCCGGCGCGAGCGCGTGGAGATCGTGGGGAGGCTGTTCCCGCTGGCGGACGAGACGAAGGTGGCGCTCCATGGCAGTAAGGTGGTGCGGGCCGTGGAGTACACCGAGTACAGCTCCCCCGCGCACGGTGACGGAGGGGGCAAGGAGGTGGCGGAGGTCGTCGCGCCGGACGGCGTGCTGCGGCTGCTTCGCCGACCCCGAGACTGGCACGGTGCAGCACGTGGTGGACGTGGAGGGCTCGGAGGCGTTCGTGCTATATAATGATCGAGCAGGTCGAACGGCCGATGCATCTGTCGATCAGCGGCAGTTCAGCACTTGAGCCCATGGGGTCCCTCGAGGCATTTTTTGAAGATGGTTCCCTGCGGTAGGTGGCCATGGGTCTGGATGAAGTAGAACATGTCGTCCGCGCACCCGTTGTTGACGTCGTTGAGCAGCTTGTGGTGGGGGCACGCGAACGCCTTGAACGCATCGCAGCACTCCTTCACCGGCGCCGTCTTGCACTTCCTTCCCAACTCGGCGGCGTGCCCCGTCATCTGGTCGAACCGCACCGGGCACATCCCTGCCACACGCCACGCCACGCTCGCGCGTCAGACGATATATCGCCAAGCTAGCTAGCTAGCTAGCTAGATAGGCATCAAACCACACGAACGGCGCACGTACGCGGCACGCTGCGTGCGATTACCTGTGAGCGGCGCCTCACCGACGCCCATCAGTTTGCGCGAGGGCAACGTGTCGGCCTTCAGGGCGGAGGACGCGAATTCTGCCGCTGGGATGCATGGCCACAAGCGCGCGCGTGATCAGCATGCACCAAAACGAAGGCAATATGGAAGTTAGTTAGCTGATCGGTGATTTTTGCAGTAGTCATGTGCTACCTGCTACGGAGTCTGATTCGGTGGGGGGCAGCTGGGGCGCCGCGACGGCGGCGACCATGGACAGAGCGACGCAGTAGAAAACGGTGGCACCGGTGGAAGAGCCCATGCCTGTCATATTTACGAGAGCAAATTTAACGGGTGGAGGGATTGATTGATTAGTGAAAACTGACCGACCGTAGAGTGTTCTTATAGGTTGTGAATACACGGTGATAAAATGTGGTTGAGGTGGTTTAGCGTTTGTCTGTGGACCTCATTGTTTTGAAGTCAGGGAGATGTGGTTATTTTGTGGCAAATACAGGATCAACTGCACCTATAATTAGTTTTCGGTTCTGGATGGTTTCAACTAAGCATAGGAGGGGAAGTGATTTTTACCGCCTTTGAGAATGTACCAAGAAGCACCACGTTTAATTACTAGCAAATCCTACTTGCATTAGATGCTAAAGTGATGCTGAAGTGAAAACTATGGGTTCCTTCAAATGGAGTAATTGCCAACTGAGTTTATTGTTAAGTTTTCAAATGAAATAATTGTTTACTACCTTCATATCGCTCTCAACAAAGGCATGCAAGCATCCTCCGAGGAACAAACAAATCCCAGTAGACCGTATTGATTATAGTTACATCATCTTTAAACCATCATGACATTTATGATCATACAGATACTCCATAGAAGGGTTGATATATCTAGTCATGTTTAAAGACTTGAAACCCTTGAGATTTATGAAGTGATGACCAAATTGATGTCATACTGGCCAAGATAGATGGTTGGTTTGTTTATTCGAAGTTCTACATGTCATGACATCAAAGGGGATATAACGTTGGTATAGTTCTGATTCAATGCTGTTGTGTTTGCTCCATGGTCCCTCAGGTTTGGTCCTAGGGTCTCGTAGCAGGTGTTCCGTTTTCTCATAGCACCGGCTGAGCCGAGCCGAGCACTCCAGCCGTGGCTCACATCGGTCGCACAAGCCGAGCCGCCCAACCCGCTTCCTGGTCTGATTCAACCAGGACCGACAAGCGTACGTACAAACCCTAAACCCCCCGAGTCGGCCACTCCCATTCCCAAACTCCCTCCGCCGCCACCAACGACGGAGTCCGCCCCTGCCAACCGCGTCCACCGCGAGGACGTGGCCTGCGCGGTGGCGGCGCTCCTCCGGTGGATCCAGCACCACCCCACCCCTGCACCGGAGCCCATCTACCTCCTCGTCACCCTCAAGCGCGCTCCCGTTCGCCGCTATGAGCACAGCCTCCGCCTCCCGTGCTCGCCGTTCCCGTCGGTCTCCCTCGTATCCGACCGCCTCCCGGCGGAGCTGCTGGACGACATCGACCCGCTCCCCTCGTCCGCGCTCGGGTCGCTCCCCGCCGCCTCGCGCCGCGGCCTGGTGCTCGTCGACCGCCGCCTCAGGGTCCCGAGCGGCAAGGCGGCGGCCAAGGCCCGGGTCGTGCCCGTCGACCTTGCCGACCCGGCGTGGGCGGAGTCCGCGAGGGAGGCGGCGCGCCGGGTGAAGCTGCGGGTGGAGGGCAGCACGTGCCGCGCCGTGCGGGTGGGCCACGTGGCGATGGCGCAGGAGGAGGCGGTGGAGAACGTGGTGGCCGCCGTGGAGGCGGCCGCGGCGTGCGTGCCGAGGAAGTGGAGGAACGTGCGGGCGCTGCACGTGAAGGCGCCCGAGTCGATCGCGCTGCCGCTGTACTCCGCGCTCGGCACCGGTGACGACGACGGCAATGCGGAAGAAGCGAGAGGAAGGGCGTGGCGGTGAAGGAGCAGGGGATTGTGAAGAGGAGGAAGAAGAGCAGTGTGGGCTGTGATTAGTTGTAAACCTATACTGATACTTCAGTGTTCGATTCTTTCTCTTGCAATTCGATGCATAGCCGAGAACAATTTAATGAACGATATTGCAGTGCATTTGTCGTCGCAATCCTCCAGTGTTCAATTCTGCCTTTGTCGTGCATCTCGATGCTGAACGATTTAATACCCTCTTTTAAACTATTTTTAATACCCTGCGTATGCTCGCGGGAGCAAGAACAGATATAATGCGTGTTACAAATATGGGCTTAGCTGAGTGAAACTTTGGATCGCATTACACACATAAGCAAATAATATGGGTGAAACTTTCGATCATATTACATACATAAGTAAATAATATGGGAGATACTGAACCAAGTCAGATGAAAGTTATCAAACTATTGTGCAGGTCATGTTTTCAACAGAATCATACAATTATGTAAACCAGCCAGTGGATCCCAAAATAAATACCGACCAACCAACCTGTGCCTATGTACTGGTTTGAAAGACATTCATTATTCTTTGCTGTTGAAAATATAGATTATGAGCTAAGAGGAAAAATTCGTGGCTTGGTAGTCTGCATTAACTAAGCAAGATAGATTGTTATTAAAGGAAAATTAGCATACAGCAGGAATAAGTCGACTCATAAGTCATAAGGCACGGATGGAAATACAACTCTTGGCAACCATATTTTTTGGGGAACTATATTTTTTTTACTGCATAAAAGGAATCTATGTGAACTAGGAGTATAACCATTTTTTTACTACACACTGTAGTAATATTATTCCAGATGGAGATCAATAACACAATTGCTGCGTTTAAAAAATGTGCACGAATTTGCATGTCATGCCGGCCGCTTCCATTCACATGAAATTTCGTCCCTTAGCTCATGCATGATGAACCTCTAATTAAAAGTGCTAGCTGCATTATAACGATAATGTAGAATCTACTTCTGCAACCTCATTAGCTAGCTTAGGGGTGATGACAACGTTGGCTTTTCTGACATCTTCAGCTACAAGAACCAGATTTCTTCTTACAAAGATGTGGTAGTCTTTCTCATGGATTTCTCACAAGTGTTTGAATAATTTGTCTACTACCTGCACGGCACATAATGGAAACAATTTCAGAGTTTTGTATGTACAAGGAGAAAACTTTAAGTCACATTGACAAATGGATCATATAGATGCATAACAAAAAATTTTGTCTGCAATGACATATGGATAGCAGGATAGCTTCAAGAACAATGTCATAAGCTTAAAGGGCATGTAGCACTGATCCAAAAAAAACAAAGGTTCTAAACGGTGCAGTGGAAACACAAATTGCAGAGACATTCACGATTTATCTATTTCAGAGTAAGAAATGCTGGTAAAAAATTCTTCAATTGTCACAATGTAGGCAAAATGACTGTGTATTCTTATATGGGCTTCTGTAGAAGGCAGAGGAAAATAGAAAATACAGGCTGTAGTCATTTTGAAAAGCTAAAAGTTGATTCTTCTTTTTTTTGGCACAGCAATATGGATTACTAGAAAATCATTTAAAACACGGTGAAGTTGATATTCTTGCATTCCATAGTTTCAACATTAAATCCTGAAAATTTCCAGAATAAGGTAGTTTATTAAACTACAATGCAGTGCAGCCACACAATACAAATACACTATCATAATTACCTGGTAAAAGAGTTCTCGTGAACAGATGTATACATATGTATCAGTGTACACTAAGAATAATCGTGGGTGCATAAAGATGTTTTCATGAAGGCATGAACAGAGTAGACAGTAAATATGAGCCCCTAATGTGTGTCACTGAATAGCTACAGTAGTATGTTATATATGCTTGACTTAGATTTACTATTCTTTGCCAAGTCGATATTCGATACCTTATCGTCAAAGTTTGCTACGTGATTGTAATATGAACGAGCTCGTTTTCACTATTCCTCCTTACCAGAGTAAAATTCAAGTTTTCCTTACATTTTCACTCATTCCATGCGATTAAAGGCCTGTCCCTGTACATAAATATGCTCCATAGTACCTTCCTACAGCTAAGGCTGCTCACTAAGAAGAAGCAGGGCATGAACAGAGTGCTTACCGATGGTGAATGGTTGTGACCGTCTCGCCAAGCTTGGGCTTGTAGAGGATGACTGTCTTACCAGGTGCATCGAGCCCTACCACGAGAATCCTCATCTCCTTCGCAAAGAGGCGGCTAATGTAAATCACACAATGCCAAATAAACTCCAAATTTTTAATTCCTAATTATTCTCTCGTACTTATCCAAGTTCCCAATTTTGAAGTCTGCAGAAGAGATTAAACTGCTTGTACACCGATGAGCCCTTCTACCAATCCACCTGGCTAGAAGGGAACCCTACCCTTTGTACCTAAGACATATATTTCATCATGCTAAACCACAGAATAATCTAAATCCTACCGTAACTTTAGAAAATGAAAATGCAAAAAGAAGGGGATACTTACCCAATGACCGCATTAAACCTTGTTTTACCAGGGTATGCACGAATCAAACATCATTTTGGCAAATCAATGCCCATAGTGGCACCTCCCCAAGATCCCAACAACACCTTTTACAAAAAAAGTAGATTAATGTCCAGGGTTCTAGTCCTAACTTATCGTTAAACCATATCTACACTAACTCTTTTGCGCTTTCGTTCTTACTTAGTTCGAACTGAAGTTAATAATAACGACCGAGCTCTATCTATTACAAACTGGCCTATTTCTCTCTAGACTTTCGAGATCATTCCCGTTGCTACAGTACTCGAGGTGTTACTGTAGTAGCGCGGCACTGCGCTGCTGCTACTGCTACTGCTGCAGTTGGGCTGGGCTAGGCCTGTTGCTCTTGCTGCTGCTCTCTCTTCTTTCTCTTTCTTTCTTTTTTTCTTTTTTTTCTCAATTATTTGTTGGGTGTCACAGTAGATTATAAGGAAATATTCATATGTATCTGCAGCAACATTTTTTCATTTTTCAAGGAGTACTTAGATTTAATTTTATCCAGTCTAGTACTGGTATTGCAAAGAGCGTGGTATATATTTTCTATTTCAGTAGGAGATAATATAACCACAACAGAAAGAAATTAAGCATCACTTCTATGCTGTAACCACACATATGAAAACAAAGATAACTACTTGGGTGTGAGCTTGTAGCATGAAATGGAATTTACAAAAATCAGCAATATTCAGGAACATCAGATATTGGTATGAACCATGTACTCTAGAGTACATTGTGTCAGTGAAAGTTATAGTAGAAATTCATGATTTTTTAAGAAAAATAGTATATCTTGAGGATCATCATCTAACAATGCAGGACTTGTTGTTTCTAGCCCAAATTTGGAAACACAAATTACTATTGATGTTTGCATCAGTAGAGTAACATAATTAACTAGGAAAAGAATTGGACAACAGCAAACACACTCTCCCATTGTCCTGGTCCCTGTAGGCGGCAGCCTCTCCTTGTTCCTTTCCACACGCAATCCACTATACCACCTCACCAGTTACCATGGGCCATTGCCTGTTGAACAGAGATAAGAACATATTTCAAGGATCAATTTCGCTTGAAATTCAGAGAATGTCATCTACATGTACTCCAAAGGCAATTGTTGCAGCAAAAAGGAACCTATACATTAGAAATATGACACATCAAAGCAGTGTGTTTGAAAACAGTTGTCATTTGATCCATAAAAAAGGAAGTAACTTTAATGACTCAATTAAACTCGGAGCATTCAGACAATATTCACACCAAGTTTCAGGAGGTCATCAACCTGAACAGTGAGCAACAAAGTGAAACCAAGGGACGAAGGAAAATAGCAAATGATCTCATTCAATGTTTCATTCTTGCTGGAACAGGGGAAATGAATTGTAACAAACCCACTTGGAATACAGAAGTCTTCCTGATTGTATGAAATTTTAGTAAATTCTTGTGTTACAAACAAGACCAAACAAGAGCAGCGTTTAAACCAACTACTGAAAAGCATTTTTTTCTTAAGCAAATGAGAATGGCAAGGGAGTATGCTGAGCTATTCATCAGGTGCGCGACGACGCCGGCGGGGCGACACAGCGTCGTGCACAGCACCGCCAAGCACTTCTCACCGGCGAGGAGCACACCACGTGCTCGACGACGCCGGCGAGCTACACGGGATCGTGCTCGAGGTCGCTGCCCGCCGCAGACGCCAGCTATGGCCGACCTCGAGGCAGCTGCCGGTGCTCTCGTTCTTCCCTAGGCTGACGCGTTAGTTCTGGCGCTGGCCGAGCCCGAGCTCCGTACTCCGCCAGGTACCCGCAGGACACGGGGAACATGGAAGCGCCGCCGCACCCGCCTTTCCGAGAAGAAGCGGACAGTCAGCCTTCAACCACCACCATTCGCCAATCGCTACCTTCCTCATCTGAAACCTCGCGCGAACGCGAAGAGGACCGCGGCGGAGACAAACTGCACAGGTCTAACATTCTAGCGACCGTATCAAGAATCGCCCACGCCAAGAGCCCCGTGCGAAGAGGCCAGGCCGATGGTGCAAAGAAAGCGCCCACCTTGTTGAGCACCCCGCAAAGCGGCCGGCAGTGCGACAAAAAAAAAAGTGCCCACCTTTGAGAACAGCAAGAGCCCACAGCCCAAACAAGCCGAGCCAGATCATGAATTCCAACGAAAAAATGAAAAGGGAACAGCAATTCAACCACAGTAGAAAGATAGAAAATCTCACATGAGATAGAAATATTTCCCCGTTCGTCCTTCATATCTCATAACATAATCGAAGTCGGTGATACATAGTAGTACTACGTAGAATACATGGCCCATTTGCCTTCTTGTACTGTTGATCACTTGATCCTTACTTCTGTCCTCCACGACTCGTGCGACCTCATGCTACGGGAGCATCAGCCTCAGGCGCGGTGACGGTGTTGGGCACCCGCACCGCCGCCTGCTCCTGGGACGGCACCTTGAGGCCCTCGCCGTCGCCGTTGGCCTGGTGGGCCAGGACACCTGCGGGCTCCTCCACCTCCTGACCCGAAAAGGCTATAAGCGGCATGAGCTCAACCAGAGGTTCGCACGAGGATTTTTTTAAAAAGTGAAATCTAACGTGGCAAACACTCGTTAACATATATTAATGATGGAATAGACATGATTCTCTTACAGTATTTCTTTTATAAAATATCACACATAACACTCGTTTTTATAGGCACCCATTACAGTACTTTAGTTGGATGTTTTTTTTTCACATGGCCGTTTGTGAAATTGCTAGTCTCACCCGTAGTAGTAGGGAAGGGTGCCTATTAATTAGCGCCCCCTAATGCCCTATATTATAACCTTTTTTTTCACTATCATACAAATATCGAAAAGAAAAAAAAGAGATTTTAAATAAATATATTTTTATTTAAAGATTTAATTATAAATAAAATTTAAGAGTGCATATAAAATATAATTGCGATACCTGAACCTCAGCATTAATAGTAGAAAATTATTACATCATTAAATATAGAAACATACAATTAATAAATTCGTACGCAGACATTATTTAAATAATAGTGGCAAAAATATTACACGTTTAGCGAAATATTTACACGTTATAGATATAATATAAATAATACAATAGGTAACACTATATAAACAACTATTTAAACTTATGAATATTATCATCTATCGTTCAGTTGCTAGAGAAGCTGACTCTTTACCAGCAATTCACTTTAACCTGTATATATTATTCAATTGTTTCAGATTATATTATCTCTATAAAGTTGTATGGTGATTTTTTATGTCTATCTATTATTTGAATTCGTATATTCTTGACGGTTCCTGTGAAAAAAAATACATATATAGCTATTATGGTCATAGTGATAACAAAATTAAAGCAAATTATAGAGATATATAGTGAAATTATAATAGAATCATCATCAAGAATATTTAGACAAACAAAGTGATTTTTACCAAAAGTATTATCACTTATTAAACTCATCACTTGGCAACGATCACCGTAAGCACACTCAGAATGCTCCTACCATAAAGATAGTATAAGAGATTGTAGCCTCCAATCTGACTATTCGGGTTACTCAACGTCGTTCATACTCCTCATTCCTCGTCATATACCATTCGTTTGATTCTGAAAGAGAAAACCAACGACCCTAAGAGAACCAACCGTTATGGTCAAATACTAGATTTTCTATATTAACCTATTGAATGAAGCTATACATCCTACCGTGGATTTGGCAAAGAAAACATTAGTTCAAAGAAAATGTTATGGTAAGTATTAGTTCGAATAGCCTGCATAACAGAAGTAGGCCAGCCTCATGCAACCTGTAAAAAATGCAATGTATGTATTGTCGGCTAGCAATCATATTTAAAATTGCGACAAACAATAATGATATCTCTTACCTTGCATGAAAGCGAGGGTCCACAGACAGTAGGTGTTGCGAAAGGCGTGGACAGAGGGTGGTTAGCACGGCATTCTCGACCACTGAGAGGTATAAGCAGTGTGACTAAACAAGGTCACAATTTTGCAGCTCCAGTGTCTGGTATGTCAAACCTACATTAAAAAAAGTTAGCATGAATATTGAAAATAAAAAAACATAATTTAGCACGATTATCGAAAATAAAAACATATTATAGTTCATACAACTGACAATAAATTTTTGACTAACAAAATGAACAACAATTATCATAACTACAAGACCGAAAGTAAACAACATTACGATACATATAGTTTATACAACATTGAAGATAAAGTTCACTACTCTCTAAATTACGATAATATGGAAGAGAAGGTTACACATCCATTCTAAAAATAATACATAGACTTACAATACACGACTAAACCACCAAGTGCATGAGGACACCTAGGCTGGGTTGGTCTTGAAATTGTGTCTTCCTCGTGGGGCGTCTTCCATAAGACCCTGCTCCTGATGGAGGAGCTTCCACTTCATTTAGAACCTCCACATCTTTTGGACACTTCTTGTAAGTATGCTCATCCCTTGTCGCACTTGCTACAACGTTTGAACCTTCCAACTGTTTTAGACTCATCCATATCGTTATAAATTTGTCTAGTCTTATGACGACCTGCCATGTCCCTTATTTTTGTTAGGTCCGGAATGTAAAAAACATTAAGTTGTTGAGTTGTGAAAGACCTAATAATATCAAAGCCAAATACCTTGTTACTTCAGGTATGCAAGATAATTTTCTTCCTAAAATAAGATGACACAAAATGACAATCAAGTATTCCACACTCTGAGCTCGTGGTAATAACATGAGAACATGGCTTATGGTTCAACCTTGATTTTTGACATGAGCACGAGTAGGTCCTACCATCCTTTAGGACACACTTCTGCACAACTCTCTTATGGTAGATTTCACACTTTACCTTGCCAGCTCACAAGATTTTGAATATGTATTGTTGTGTATCTTGAGATATAACTCGATGTTGTTAGACCTTTTTACGTTTTTTATCCAAGTACTTTGTTATCACTATACCAAATAAAATACCATTGTTTGACATAGACACCAATTGTTTTGTACCAATCTCTAAAATACTTATATGTGTTATGCATGATAAATTCAATAATGGTATCAAGCGGTAGCCCTCTTCCTCGATCGTCAGCAACTAGTCATCGACATACTTCTAGAGACGAGAAACCCACAATGTACTACCTACCTGTCCCCACCAAGTATACGTAGTTAGAGAGACTATGTTAGAATATGTAAGAACCATATAATCGTACAATCAATTTTGTAATTATACTTACTGGTGGACATTGGCTGGCATAGTCAGCATTACCAGTAGAGGATATAGCTAACACATGACAAACTATCTCAACATGCGCTACAGACAATGTGGCTCAACAAATATGTCAAACACCATTGGCTAGGTCATCATCCAATACTTCTGGTCACATATGCACATAAACGACAAGTCAAATGGTGCATGAGCCTCGATGGCCACATGACTGTATGGCTCCCATATGATGTCATTCAGCTGTAACCAATCGAACTCTAGCATGAAGTCCGAGTAAGACCTCGTAACATGCATGTGGGCCCATCGATGTTGTAGAGTGCGACACGTAGTGTCAATAAAGCATTTATTTATAGGTTTAAACCCCAAATTTACACATTATATACTTGGCGATGTCACCACACTATCCCCATCATAGGATATTTCTTGGCCAAACTCAAGAGTAAAGGTTGCTCTCATAGGGGGTGTGGTCCACCACTGGTTTGCCAATCGCAAACCACTCGGTCGCCTAGAGCTATAGAAGGAGAGGACAATTGATGGTCAGCGAACCTAGATTGGTCTTTGCGCATGAGTCATAGAGACCACGGTACGTCACTGTAAGGACAACGGATTCCTAGCTCTACTGAGGTGTGCTCTTGTCCTTGGCATTGGTGATTGTCCGCACATAGTGGAATAACCCCTTGTCTACAGCATGGCCCATCGTACTAGTGAACAACACTTAGTAGAAGAGCCACAGCAAGTACGTCTTGAATCTCCGTTGCACCAAGTACTTGTCGGCCTTAGGATATAGCTAATTAGCCTTCATAGGGAGAAGATTATTTTTATCAATAACAAATGCTTAAGTAGGCACATAACATCATAACAAATGCTTTACTTATAGTGAACTAAAGTAGCCACGTCTTGGTAGGACCCACCATGGTATAGTGAGGAAGTGCGCCTGGAGCATCAAGACCAGGTGCTCGCTGAATGTGACTGAATCGCTTCATGATGCGGTCAACTAAATCCACTGTGTCCCCCATGAGGAGAAGACCCAAAACGTATGAGATGTTTTAAAGCGTGGGGGCCATCTCCCCACACAGAAGGTGGAACATGTACATCTTTGGCCTCCAACTATCTAGAAATGATGTCAAAACATACCGGCCTACGAACCACCACTTCACTAGGTCCTTCTTGTGTGCTCCGATCTCGACTAGCTTGTATAACGGAAGAAGGCTAGCCACATGTAACCCGCTAAAAATGGCAACATATTCAATACTAGGCACAAATCATATTTAAATGTATGGTAAACAATGTGGATAGCGCTTACCTATCATGAAAGCGGGGTCTACATGAAGTAGCTCTCGTAAAGGACGTGGACGGAGGGTAGTTAGCATGGCATTCTCGACCACTAATAGGTAAGAGCAGTGCGACCAATCGAGCTCGCGGTCAAGTAGCTTCGATGTCTAGTACAACATACTTGCAATGAAAAAGAAAGTTAGCATATTTATCAAAAAATAAAAAAGATAGAGTTTATACAACTTAGGAGTAAAGAAATATAGAAAAAATTAACATAAGTAACAAAATATGGTGAAGGTTTATACCATTATTACATAAGAAAATTAACAACATTATGATAAATGTCGTTTATATAACTTAAAAGAAAAGGTTCACGATCATGTAAAGTATGACAATTTAAGTTACACATCTACTCTTACAATAATACATTTACTTGCACTACACAACTGAATCACTAGGTGCACAAGAGCGCCTAGGCTGGGATGGCCTTGAAGTGGTGTCTTCCCCTATGAGGCGCCTTCCGTCGATGTTTGATCCTGATGGATGAGCTTCTGCTATATTTGAAACATTTGTATCTTTAGGACACTTCTAGTAAGTATGTTCTTCCATGTCGTATATACTATAATATTTGGACCTTCCACTTGCTTTAGACTTACCATGAAGCTTTGAATCTGTTTTATCTTGTAGCGACATGTCTTGTTCTACACTTTTGTTGGGTCAGGAATGTAAAAACCCTAAGGATATTGATTTGTGAAAGATCCCGTAATACCAAAACCAAATATCTCACCACTCCATATATAGAAGATAGTTTCCTTCTTAAAATAAGACAAGAAAATAACGGTCCATTATTTTCACACTCTAAGATTGCACAATAATATAAGAACATGGCTTGTAGTACAATCTTGGCTTTTGGCACGAGCACAAGCAGGTCCCATCATCCTTTAGGATACGCTCCTATATAACTCTCTTATGGATTCTACGCTTGTCCTTATCAATACACAAGATTTTAATGTACACCATTGTATATCTTGAGATATAACTCGATGCTTTTAGGCCTTTTCATGTTTATCTTGCAACTACTTGGTCATTAATGTACCAAAGAAAATACCATTATCTACCATAGAGGGCTCAACTACTTTGAACCGATCTCTGAAATACATGCATGTGCCACGTATACTAAATTTAACAGTACTAATAAGCGGGAGCCCTCTTATACGGTGCATTACCTAATTGTAAAACTCTGCTAAATTGGTGGTCATTATAACAAACCTAGCACCACCATCATTATGCAATAAGGCATATTTTTCCTTCAATTCATTCTCAATCCAGTAAAAAAAATTTCTGATCGATGATGCTGACCTCCTTCTCATATTAGGTCCATCACTAGGAAGTGGTCCTAGATCTTCGAGAGTGTTGGTTTTCTGGAATACTCATTTGGTTGTTTTGTTATCAGCCCATCCAACTTTCTCCAATGCTCACTGAATTTCTTCTCTTGATTATGGGCACATTGTCACTTAAAAAGTTCTAGAAGATGCTATTTCTTGAACTTCTTATAGAAATTAGCATCCATATAACACATGCACTATTTGTTGTGAACATTTAGCCACTCTTGTGGATAGACTTTCTTCACGTTGTCATCCCTCAACTCCCCAATTGCCCACAGAAGACCAACGTGTCGGTCATGTATGAGGCATGCTCTTAGACTCATACATACAACTACATCCTTCACTTGCTTCAAAAACCAGTACCAGCTTTTCATGTTCTCACTCTCAACAAAAGAGAAAGTCACAAGTAACACTGGTTATTCTCATCAACTCCAATGCTATCAAATATTTGCACTCTGTATTTTTCAGTCAAGAATGTCCTATTGATATAGAGTATGAGACGACAATGCACAAATACATGAATGCATGCACTAAATACAAAGAATGCATGTTAAAACACACTCTATTAAGAATGGTCAAATAATAGGAATGATATGAGGTTGTAGTAGCTCATCATATTCTTATGAAGAATGCAAGATAGAAGACGATGTAAATTATCGTATGAAGCTTTGAATGTGCCAAACTATATCTCTACAATCTTCTATTACATCCTCCATACCTTCACATATTTAACTATATATTTGAATTTGTCTTCAATGTGTCTAATAAATTGACATTGGTTTGTACCCTAGATTGTTCACAATATTAGAGTACATGTATGTTACAACAAAGGTAGATGCCATGTTTTCGTGGAATTTCTCGATCCTTTTTTGTGATAATTATTCTCGGTGATGATTGACACTTTTTAATAATCCTTTCATTTATTCTTGAATGCATACACTCTCAATTGACACTCATAACTTGAGTTTATGCACCTGACTTTGTATACCAACTTGCTTGACTTTGTGACCCAAAACTCCTCCAAAGTAACATCGTCCAGTGCTTCACTGCCTCTGTCAAATCCTTTTTGTATGGACATTTGGCCCCTAAATAACCTTATTTTCCTTTTACTCTTATAACACATGATGCCCCTCAAAGATAACAAGTCCAGAGAAGTTCTCGTTGGACCATTCCAAAGGATTTACATTATTGTCCTTGTCATCTAACAATTCATCATCATCTGCATACTCGTATTAGAATCTTCCATATCCATTTCCTCATAGATAGTGTCGATTCTCTATTCTTCGTTTACCAATCTTGTAGGGTGCCTATATCCTCCTCCTCCTCCTCCTTCTTATTAGTGCTCTGACGCATTGCCCTCTATTGTTTCGAAACCACCTCCCATCATACTTATATCGTCATCATCTTGCATGACCATTGGAACATCGTTGTCTTTCTTGTAAACTGACACAAGTATGCCAAGTGGCCAACATCATTGTTATACATTCTCCATGTACTATCTCTAAGTGACAGTGGAATCTACCGGCATAAGTTCCCAGAAAAAATCTTTGGTTACATGGCTAACTATAACATACACGGTTATTGTATTGACCTGAGGGTCAACTCAGAAGCCTCATATTAACTAGTTATACACTGTTGAAAATCTTTTCTCAACTAGCCTTTCAATGCCCTTAAGTGTTGAACCAAACTTTGACATATCTAACATTTCCTTAACCGTGAAATAAATGAACTACCACTTTATTTAACATATCTATTGAAGGAAAAATAGAATTAAACTAAGTAAGAAATTAATCATCAGATCTAGTATCGTGTAATTGATATTTTAACACCGATATGTCTTTAAAAATTATGAATGAAACTATCTACTCCTAGAGGGCTATAATAAATTTTAAAGTCCTTACAAAGCATGCATCTATGAATGAAACTATACATGAATCTTATACAATATTATGCATGCTACATCATTTCATCACTAAGAATAAATATTGCAAAGGGTTGAAATCTTTTACCCGTGTATGAGTCCACAAACCAACAGGGTTTTACTGCTACCCTTTACCTCTACCCTCAACCCTCCCTTCTTTTTTTTCTAGATTTTGGGGATTTAAATGGATTTTTGTGCGGCTGAGAGGATGTTTATACCCAGGCTCCCAAAAAACACCCAACCAATGGGTGACAAGGACACTGTATGCAAAATTGTCAAGCCCCCTCCCCTCCCACAGATGGGTTTGGTAATTTTATAGGTGGTCCCCTACCAGGAAAAATACGCCTACAAGAGGGCGGCGAGGGGGCTAGACCAAAAAAATTCTAGATCTTGGGGATGCTTTTAATGGGCTAGACAAAAATAATGTGTCGACCTTGGCCCGCCTTCTGTTTGGTTCAGATCTTGGTAAATCCTGGCAAACATGTGGAATGCGCTATGGGATGTAGCAGAATTTGTATAGGAAAAATGCCATTTTACATCAGTTAAGGTCGAGTTTCATTCATGTTCCTCAACTGCAAAACCGGTTATGTAGGGTCCCTTAACTTCTAAAACCAATGCAAATCAAGTCCCTTGATAATATTGAGAATGGTTTCGATTGACATGGCGCCTACGTGGCTTGTTGACTTGGTATTTATCCATATGGTGCTTATGTGGCATTAGCAAAAATTTTAAAAAACACTAATGGGACCAACATGTTAGTTGGAATCTGGTTAGAAAAAAATTAAAACAAATATGTTGCATCCACATGGTAGCGAGTGCTCGGTTAAAAAAACAAAAAATATTACAGTGAGACCCACATATCATCACCTCTATTCTCTCTCTCCCTTCCCTTCCCCTCTCTTTCCTAGTGGCCACCAACATGTGGTCGTCCACCTGAACGCTAGCATGTAGGGTAACCACCGCTTCATCCCAGCAATGGTGTATCATGCCACATCGTGTTTGTATAGCTCACTGACAATGCCATCATATACCAGCAGAAGTTGGCACCTCCGAAACATAAATGAACAACTTCATTAGGCCAACGGTCATGCCCTTAAGGATAGGCTTGTGCCAGTAGAATGGCGTGCTGACATAGAATGGACAATGCGGGGCCAATGGTGTGGATGACCCCTACCCAATGTTCTCCTTGACATAGGCGAGCATGAGAACGACGACGACGCTACCGATGAAGGAGTTGAACTTCTCTGTCCTTGCGCCTCTATGTACCATTGACGCGCTTATCCTCTGTGCCATGCTCTCCGACGACAGCGGTAGCCTCGTTTCTGCTACTGAGCCACACCTCTTCCTCCTATCAACCTACTTCCTCTAAGAGCGTTATCTCTCGCAAGCTTGCACGCCATGGTGCCACCGCACATGCCGCTATCATGCCGCATGTATGCTTCCTCTTGTTAGCTTACCCATCCGCTTCCTCTCGTCGAAGATAGGGGAGAAGAATGCCTGTTGCCAGCCTCCTGCTCCCTGCAGCAGCCGTTTGCGCTCGAGATCTCCAGGAGGCCATCGTGGACAAACACTACTGCACACCTTGGAATCCTCCTCTCCATTGTGCTCGAGCTCAGCGTATTGATGGCAAGGCTTGTGACTCCTCCTTTAACTACCGACACCACCCTAGGGGACCTGTCATCTCTACCATAGGGGAGATGATCAATCGTGCCATCGTGGGCCCAGTCTCCCTCTGCTCTATCATGGTCGAGGTGGAAGTTGGAGGGGGAGGTGTTGGGTGTGCCATCTCTAACCTATGAGTTGGATGGACCTCACAATAGGAAAGTGGCACGTTGGTGGCCCTTAGGGAAGTGGTGGTTGCAGTCTGGTGGAGAAGCGATGGTCTACGCGAACGATCACCACCAACATGTGAATAGTGGGAAGGGGGAAGGCTAGTGTGGAAGTAGCGAGTGGCGCCCCTGCACCTATGCTTTGTCATCCTGTTCGCTAGCATGTGATCACTAGAAAGGAAGATGGGATAATAGAGAGGATGACATGTGGGCTCCTTTTATTTCTTTTCTAAACTAACATGTTGTCATTGTCGTGGATGCCATGTTAGCATGAGATGAATCAATCAACATGTTACGTAGGAGAAAACCACTATCTAAACCTCCGATAGGCTCAACTTGTATTAGTTTTAATAGTTAGAGGACATTTTATTATAATTGAGAGATATAAATGGAACTCGAAGTAAAGTTGAGGAGATACATTCCTCTCCGAGAATAAGAGAAAACCGCATACATGAACATATATGGGGATTTGTAGCTAGAACCGAGCCTATGCGACGCTAGAACAAGTGGAAGCTATGGCATGCTGTGAAGGGCTCGAGCTAGCGGTGTGTACACAAACCTATCATCTTGAACACGGATTCGCCATCTGTAATCATGGCGCTTTCATTGTCCATTAAGACACAATACACAATACAGTTGTAGCTTCATCTTCATGGAAACAAAAGCGACGATGATTCTTCTCCGCGTTGTGCAAGTGCACAAAATGAAAAAGACAGTAATATAGTAGCTCATGAGTTAGCCGTGAAAACCTGGGAACGAAAGCGGCGACGATTGTTCTCCACACTGTGCACGTTTTCATCCTTATTTCGTGCAAAAGATACAAACCAATGCTACGTGTGTCTAGGCAAGCATCATTATATGCTAGTGTACACCGATCTTGCTAGCTACATGTTTGTTTGCTATTTCTCCTGCCTTGCCTGTTTTGCTTGCTAGCTAGCGTTACTGCTCCTGCTCGACTGCTACTTGCTGTTGCTCGCTAGAAGGCTCAAAGGCCTTCATGCATGCACAGCTAGCTAGCTTGCTCAACCCAAAGCAGCCCAAATCCACTAGCTCAATAGCTTTCCTTTTTTCTCTATTTCTCTAATTATTGTGGGGTGTCATTCTGTTGGTGGGACTTCCTTATGGCGGTGTCTTTTGTCGGATCAGTTTCGATAACAACGCCAGTGAAAAATTATGGGTGAATGACTGATTGTAGCTTAGTTAATATTTAACATTATCTTTCGCTTTAGTTCGATATCAGTTGTCAGAACCGAAATTCAATTAACAAAACATCAGATTTTGCTATTATAGTTTGAGAAAGATAATAATTACGCACAATTTGTAATCTATCGGGAGAAATAACGGTTATAAATAGAGAAATCTATGCATTTAAGTGATATTTTTAGTAGTTTTTTTATCAAACCATAATTTTAAAATCGACAGTCATTCGTCTTGTAACATCTATAATAAACCAGAATAAATTTTATTATAAAGAAAAGAGTTAGCTTAGTTAGCTAAACGTGCAATGCATTGTGCGGTATGGCGTGTGCAAGCACCGGGAGCTTTTATTAAACGATCTTTATTTCATAGGCTCTCTTTTTCCTTATAAAGCTCTCTGTATATGATACTGGAATGGGTCTATGATGAAGCGGAGATGGACTGTTAGTAGACTTCTAATTCTAGCCCATCGACCCACTCAGTCTTTTACTTTACACGCATATATATATTCTATGCATCGCTACACTGCGCTATCATGCAACCCTAATCTCCATTTTCACTGTAACTTGGTATTAGAGCACTGCGGCGAAGAACACGATTTGATCTCGTCACGATTTGATCTCGTCACCGCTCGATCCCCCGTCTTCTCCCTCAATCTTTCACCGCTTCCACACTCGTAGGCTTGCTGCTGCTCGATCCAGCCACACACACCACATCGTCGGTAGTGCTGTCGCTGCTGAGATCTCGTCAAGCCCACCTCACCACCCTCTTTCCATCGACGTTGTTCGCGTCACTGTCGCTGAAGAGCGTGGCTGAATCCATGGATTTTGTTACCCAAGCAGAGCAAATTAGCCTGCAACGCGAGGCCGCTAAGCTTAAAGTCAACTCCACCCGCTAGAAGACGGCCGAGGATCGCGAAGTCGCCCTCACAGCCTATGAGGCCAAGCATGCGACTGTACATGCGCAAGCCCTTGCCGTCCTCAACATCAAGATTCTTGTCCCAGAGCTTCTAAATCAGGTCGTCAACAACTACAGTCAGTGGCGCTCTCTCTTCCTCGTCTTTTTGGGCAAATATTCCCTCACCGACCACGTCCTCGCTGACATCGACAACTCCGACCGTTCGACATGGGTGCAGATGGAATGTACAGTCCTGACCTGGATCTACGGCACCATCACCGCTGACCTCCAGTAGACAGTAATGCTCCGCAACCCCTCTGCTTGAAAAGTCTGGTCCGTCCTCGAGTCTGAGTTCCTTAGACAGCACGAGTCGCGCTCACTCCTACTCTCCACCGAGTTCCACACTATCAAGCAAGGCGTGACCTCCATCACGGACTTCTATCATCATCTTGAGACGATGGCCAGCACACTCTCGGAGTTCGGCGACCCTGTCGGTGGCCGAACTCTAGTGCTAACCCTCCTCCAGGGACGCAATGGCAAGTTTCGCTATATGGTCTTAAATCTAAAGATGCATCTGCCTTTCCCCACTTTTGACGAACCACGAACACTACTACTTCTCGAGAAAATCGACCTCGCCGATGATGCCACCCCATCTGCCTTTGTCATCTCTCATCAACGCCCTCCTGGCGGGGCAACCAGGGTGGCCTCTGGACGAGGCAACCAAGGGAGCTCCTGTCCTTCAAATTGACACTATGGTTGTGGTGGCAAACCCACCCTCCATCACGGTGCCAACCCTTTTACCCCGAGGTCTCACACTGGCGATCGCCCTCCTAGAGCTCCCTTCCTCAATCCCTGGGCCAAAACTGTGTAGCTGTGGCTATACCCCTACGGTCCCGACCACACTCTAGGGGCACCACCACGCCTACCAGTCTCACCGTTCGAGCATCCAACCGCCTTCACCGTCCCACCCTACCCGCTCTACTACAACGTTCCTAGTGGACCAAGCTCAAGCCCACCACCGGGTTTCATTCCCGGCAGTGTGTCGTCATTGCCGCCAGGCTCCGTGTACGGGGGTCCTCTCTCTTCATCGCCTAGTTTCACTTATGGTGCACCACTCGTGCTCTCCGCCGGCATTTGACCCTTTCTCAGCCTTCAGGACTGCATCACCCGTATTGTCAGCAACGTTGCCGGGCTCCTAGAACCCGATGGGCGGTCCCTCATGGGATCAAACCTTCCTCATCAATAACTTCAACACACTCTCCCTAGCTCTCACTCACTCATGGCCTATACACCAACTTGATGTCAAGAACGCTTTTCTGTATGGGACACTGACAGAGATCATATATTGTGCCCAGTCTTCCGGGTTTGTTGACTCGTCACACCCCGACTATGTTTGCTGCCTGAACCGCTCTCTATATGGGCTCAAGCAAGCCTCCCGTGCATGGTACAGTCGCTTCGCTTCCCACATCACCTCTCTTGGGTTTATGGAAGTCAAATCTGATATTTTACTATTTATCTACCGCCGCAGCAACAACATGGGTTTCTTACTTCTTTATATCGATGACATTATTCTCACGGCATTCTCCAAGTAGCTTTTCCAGGAGACTATTTTTCGTCCTTTGGCAGGAGTTCTCTATGACCGACATGAGACCACTTCATCAATTTCTAGGCGTCATTATTACTCGGCGGGCTGACACTCTGATTCTATCCTATCAACAATATATATTGGATATTCTGGACCGCGCTGGTATGCGGGACTGCAAGCCCTACACCACGCTAGTGGACACTCGATCCAAGCTGGCCAAGCACAGAGATTCCATATCACACCCCACTTACTTCAGGAGTATCGTAGGTGCGCTCTGGTATCTCACATTTACACGGTCTGACATTGTATATGCTGTTCAGCAAATTTGTTTACATATGCATGATCCTTGAGAGCCCCACCTTACCGCCATGAAGCAGATACTGCGATATCTCCAAGGTACCCTAGATCATGGGCTCCATCTTTCCCATGCTGCTCCGACTAACCTCACGGTATACATTGATGTTGATTAGACCGACTGGCCCGACACTCACAAATCCACCTCCGGATTTGCGGTCTTCCTCGGTAACAATCTCATCTCCTGGTCATCCAAATGTCAGCCCACTGTATCAAGCTCTAGCGCTGAAGTTGAATACCGTGCGGTAGCCAATGACGTCACGGAAGCTTGCTGTTTATGCCAACTTCCGTCGTGCTACTGTCGTATATTATGACAACATCAGCGCCATCTACCTCTCTACCAACCCCGTACAACATCAACGAACCAAGCACGTCGAGATCGACCTACACTTCATGCGCGAGTGTGTCGCTCTCGGTGAGGTCCATATTCTCTACGTTACTACTACTCACAATTCGTCGACATCTTCACCAAGGGCATATCGACTTTCGTCTTCACCGAGTTTAAGTCTAGTCTGAATGTCCATTATACTTCTAGTTTCGACTGTGAGGGCACGTTAACAGTATGCCCATATAACCCATCGGCCTATTTGGTCTTTTACTGTACACGCATATATATATACTCCACGTATCGTTGCGCTGTGCTATCGTGTGATCCTAATCCCCATTTCCACTGTAACTAAAACTTCTTTTTAATCGGTTTTTGATTGTCCACAGCTTCGTGATAAAAAAAATGCGCTTGATTTTCTTTCTACTAACCTTGAGAAGTTGTATTCTTAGTTTCCCTCAAAATCTTCTTCCACCTGACTTGTTGAGATTCTCTACTCATAAAGGTCGGTGAAGCTAATATTTAGCTAAATGTTTCCACATACATATACATTTAGATCCTAGTTGATCCATATTGTAGTTACATTTGGGCATGGGGCCTGGAAAAGATTTACAGTACAAAGACAGCTCAATATAGATTTGCATATTATAAATCCAGACGAGAGGAAGTAGCAAGAATCAAGCTGGCTCTACTGTTTAAAGCGAAGCCGTCCTCATTTCTCTTCTCAACACTGATAAACGATTGGATGTCGATTCTCCTTCTGTCCCTTCTTCCAACCCATTGACCATAAGTGGCTGGACCTCGTCATATTTGCTAACCCAAGCTATTTTAATCATACAGACTTGCTACAATACACATAAATGTTATTAATAATGTAAAAGTGAGAAAATCACAAATAGACAAAACAATATCTAACACCTTGACCGCATTGCTCAAGTATATATACTAGCCCCTACGAGAGGAGTTTTTAACGTTTGTAACTTTTAAAATCTTAAGTTATAGTCTAGATTATCATCAAAAGTCTAAAAAATAAATTAAAAATCAAAAGTTAAAAAACTAGTTTTTCCAAATAATCTCCAGCCGCTTCTAAGCTCCCAAAATATTGTCTAAGGCTCGATATACTTGTTAAAACGTATATGATACGAACTATCAACCAGCAAAAATACACATAGTGGCCATATACGAGCAGTCGAGAACGGAGCAAAACTGCACAAGTACGGTAATACCCACCCCCAAGCCACAAAACCAGTTAAGCACGGATTCCCCAATCATATATATCCCAATCTCGCGTGCCCAAACCACAACGACCAAATACCAGGCCGCGCACAAAAATACCAGCGCCCACAACAGGGGGGCTAAAATCCTCGCGAGGCCCAAAGGAAAGTACGAGACTGCCCACGAAAACGTGAGGAAACTACGATCCGGCTCGACCCCTCAGCCCTAAATGCTCCCGGGATAAAACCCCACCCTCCTTCCGTCGCCCACGCCTCCGCTCCCCTTCCCCCTCCCCTCCTCTCTTCCGCGTCGCAAACGCAACCTTCCTTCCTCCTCTCTCGCCGAAGAGAAGAAAAAAGGGGTTTCGATTTCTCCTCGATTTCCCTCGGGTTCCCTCTCGACCGAGCTTCCTCGGTCCCTCTGGTTGGATTCGGTTCACCCCCTGAAAGCATGGAAAAGGATCAGCCCGTCATCAGCTTGCGCCCCGGCGGCGGCGGCGGCCCCCGCGCCGGCCGCCTCTTCGCCCCTGCCTTCCCCGCCGCCGCCTCCGCCGACTTCTTCCGCTCCCACGTCGGCGGCTCCTCCGGCACATCCAAGGTGAGGGACAGAGAGAGGGGAGAGCTTGCCACGCCCGATCCGGCAGCTTGATAGTGCCGTTGGACGTAGATTCGATTGGATGATGGCGGGTGTAAGAGGGGGGGATCCGGTGAGTGGATCGGATCTCGGGATTGAGGGATCCTGTGTTGTTGGTGCTAGTGATTGTAGCGAGATTTTAGTGGTTATCGCTTGCACGGCTCGACATAGTTTTAGGAGGGGTTAATGCGAGACAAGGGACTCATACTCCTAACTGTGATATGACGCTTTTACTGATTAAAGCTGGATGTTTCAGGGTTCAGCATGCTGTACTTAGGATTTGTAGTGGATTCCCGTGTTATTTTAGCTTTCAGGTCTTCTATTGCTCTTCTATGTGGCTTGTGTGATACAATGGGCTGTGCATGAGTTGTTAACTGAGCCAAGCCTGCTTGTTCTACTGCAAGTTTCATACATATATATGTTTGCTTTAAAAATGCAAACAACATTTATGTATTGCATCCTTGGTTGAATCAATCAAGTTGTTGCAGTTGTTATGTTATCTTTGTATCAAATATTTTTTGTTGGTTCAAGTTCTCAAATTATTAACCAAAATGTAGTCGTCACCTGTGATTTGATTTGTGGAGGTGTGGACTTATGTTTTCCACTTTGATATGCTGACATGGCTGGTACTTTTGCTGCAGATTGGCGATTCAAATTTTGAGGTGCGCGAGCGCATTCGCTATACAAGAGATCAACTTCTCAAGCTGCGTGAGGTACCTTCAAATCTGCTGTGTTATTTAATATCAGTTTCTGGATGGGAAATTTGCGGTGAATATCTTAGTAGGCATGTTCTGCTTTGCATGCCCCTTGTTTGGTTTTGTTGAAAAATGCTTGCAGCGAATCTGGTAGATTTGAGATACATTACAGCAGAAATTTCTATTTGGAATACTCTTCAGTACATAAGACATGAAAAATAAATATCACATAGGCAGTGTTTCTGCAACTAGGTGCATAGCTAATAAACATTGAAATATACCATGTAAAATATGCCCCCTAGGTATGTGTTCAGCGAGAGTTGAAACACAACCAACTTTGGCTGCAATACTGTAGAAGTGTGTAAATTGGCCACATGGAAATGGTTATAATGGATATTTCGCTGATTTGAGTACTTCCATGGTATATGTGTTGCTAGCGTATCATTGGAAAATGAAACGATGAATGATTTAACTTAAGACTATGCTATATACAAAGCAAAGTGGCACATATGGTATAATGATGTAGGATGGAAATAGAGGCAATCACATTATATTTAAGTGAAACTGTACCTACTAGCCTCAAGTAGAAGAGGCACAGCTTTCTTTCGATAGCTGTTTTGGTAGCTTCTTTTAATCTGTAGTATTGTATGCAATAAGAGGGGGGGGGGGGGTGTTAAATTTTGTGCAGCCTATTTTCTTTGCAGTTTGGTTGTTCTGTTTTAACCTGGTAAAACAACTTCCCAATTTCATTGTTAGGTGGATCTACATCTCCCATTAGTAACTAAGTGTGGTACTATCGAGCCAACATTAGAAACTAGCCTAACCTTCAACTGCCATATAATGTTTATATTGAGCAAGTCTTGTAGTTCTTTGTGACCTTGTGAAGATTTTTCGTGTACTAATTATGTTTTTACTTTCTGACAGATCATTGACATACCTGAGAACATCTTAAGAATTAAGCAAGAGATTGATATAGAGCTTCATGGTGAAGATCAGCTTTGGGGTCGGAATGAGTCAGATGTGAGCTCTTTGCTATTTCCACTGTCATCATAATTCACTTGGTTTTACCTTCCGTGTTACTCCAATGTTACTCAATCCTGCTAATTAGTCTGGTTGAATCATGCAATTATGTCTCAAATTGTAGTCTTTTGTTGTTCAGGTGCAAGTGCAGACACAAACTCAGGCGCAAGCGCACAATCGGTATGGTGAGACAGATAACCGTGACTGGCGTGCACGCACAGTTCAACATCCAGCAGCTAATGAAGAGAAGTCCTGGGACAACCTTCGTGAAGCTAAAGCAGCACTTGCTTCAAGTGGTCGGCAACAAGAGCAAGTTAACAGGCAGGATCAATTAAACCACCTGTTTGCTTCAAATGCTCAGGTATGTTCAAGACAAGAATTATCAATAACGCTTCTTGTTATATTTGTTCCATTTGACCTTATTCATTTTTTTATATCTTGAATAAGTTGATATTTCTTCCTGCACTAAGCATTGTTACTTTTGAAGTAGCTTTGCTTAGTGGTTGCTACTGATTCTGAATTAATGCTGTTTCCCTGCTGACTATGTCTGATGTAACCTCCTCGGTTAATCCTTGGCTATGATTATTCATCAAATCTAGTAGAGTAAGTAGGTTTTTGCCTTTTGTGACCTCTTCAACTTTTGGGATCATTGATCCAACTCAACAGTGTTATTTGCATATATTTTGCTGTCCCATCATTCAAAATTGATCACTAGTGCCATGTATGTGCTTTTGACCATACCTTTCTTGCAAGGAATGTTGAAATGTAAACCACAAAAGAAGTATCGGGTTATAAACACATTTTTTGGTATATAATAATACCATTTGTCTTGTAAGTGCTGTAGTCTGTATTACTTTGTTGTATGCAATCAATTCACATGTTCTAATATGTATTTTTTTTGCACAACTTGTATACTTGTATGTATTGTGAATTTGTGATCAGGCCATTGCTGATGTATGCCTTTCAGTTATCTTCTTTATATTATCATTATTCCATGTGTCATTTTTATTACATCCAGGTTGGTCCGACTCTTATCAAGGCTGAGGTACCTTGGTCAGCCAGAAGAGGCAATCTCTCAGAGAAAGATAGAGTCCTGAAAACAGTGAAAGGGTAACATAATTGTCATGCAGTATTTTCATGTTTTTCGTTCCTTTCTGAATAGTTTTATTTTTCTTTATTTATTTATAACACAAAGTTGTCTGGCATTGACTTGCTGCTTGTTTTCTCTTTCTTATGCAGTATACTAAACAAACTGACACCGGAGAAGTTTGATCTACTCAAGGGCCAACTAATGGAAGCTGGAATTACCACTGCTGATATTCTAAAGGTTGGATGATTTTTGCTCTCTGTTCTGTAGCTTTCTATTTTTTTGCTAACCTCCTTGTGATTAATCCATCTTCTGCTTTTGATTTAGGATGTTATTTCTCTCATATTTGAGAAGGCTGTTTTTGAGCCCACCTTCTGTCCGATGTATGCTCAACTTTGTTCTGATCTCAACGAGAAGCTGCCATCATTCCCTTCGGAAGAACCAGGTGGCAAAGAGATTACATTCAAGCGTGTGCTGTTGAACAATTGTCAGGAAGCATTTGAAGGTGCTGAGAGCCTAAGGGCTGAAATTGCAAAATTGACTGGCCCTGACCAAGAGATGGAGAGAAGGGATAAAGAAAGGATTGTCAAACTAAGAACGCTTGGAAATATCCGTCTAATTGGTGAGCTACTCAAGCAAAAGATGGTACCTGAAAAGATAGTTCATCATATTGTTCAGGTACGCATTAGGCAACTGATAATAAAGTTACTATTATTCAGGGGTAGCTTGTCTAATCTGTTCTCCATATGCAGGAACTCTTGGGGTCTGGACCTGATAAAAAATCTTGCCCTGAAGAGGAAAATGTTGAGGCTATTTGTCAGTTCTTCAATACAATTGGTAAACAGCTTGACGAGAACCCAAAATCTCGTCGAATTAATGATACCTACTTCATTCAGATGAAGGAGCTAACAACAAACCTTCAGTTGGCACCACGTCTGAGGTTTATGGTTCGTGATGTGGTTGATCTTCGTTCAAACAACTGGGTGCCTCGACGTGAAGAGGTAAATAAAAATCACCCTAGTGTTTGAATTATCTTCTATACATGCATTGTATTTCTGTCTTTCATAATGATGTTAGTCTCTTGGTTGTACTGAGGTGCTGCTAAGAGTACTTTGGGCAGTGGTTACCAAATTCTAGCACCATAGTTCTCTGTAGGGGCTTTTAACAGTGAACTGATTAGATAAATAGGCATGCTCATGTGGGAATGGCAAGCAATTGCCAGTGCTATGAAATTGCATATATTTATTTAGAATCAGTGAGGTTTGTCTTTTGCTTCGTACACCCCATTGCTATATTAATAAGAGAATGGCTATGTTTATAATCCATATTTTGAATTAATTCACCAGTTCACCATTTTGACTATATATTGAAGCATTCTGTTTGGTACCATAATATTGTTTCTGGTCTCCACTAAATTTAATGCCAAGTATGGCTTCAATATTTTAGTTCCCACTTTTAGTTTGCTGTTTGTATTAGCAATCACTGGTTAGCTGGATTTGTAAATTTATTATTCATTCTGAGCTTTATGATGTTTGCAATCTTCAGATTAAGGCCAAGACAATCAGTGAAATTCATGATGAGGCTATAAAGACTCTTGGACTACGGCCAGGGGCAACTGGACTCACAAGAAATGGCCGAAATGCACCAGGTGGTCCTCTTTCCCCTGGTGGATTCCCAATGAATCGACCAGGAACAGGAGGGATGATGCCTGGGATGCCTGGAACACCTGGTATGCCAGGATCAAGAAAGATGCCTGGAATGCCTGGGTTAGATAATGATAATTGGGAAGTTCCGCGTTCTAAATCAATGCCAAGAGGCGACCCTCTTCGCAACCAGGGTTCATTGCTTAATAAGCCATCATCTATTAACAAGCCATCATCTATTAACTCCAGGCTTCTTCCCCATGGAAGTGGAGCACTAATTGGCAAGAGCGCTCTTTTGGCCAGTGGTGGTCCACCATCTCGCCCTTCCAGCTTTATGGCTAGTCCCAGCCATACACCAGCTCAAACTACACCATCACCAAAACCTGTAAGTGCAGCTCCAGCTGTTGTGCCTGTCACAGACAAAGCAGCTGGTTCTGCCAATGAGATGCCGGCTGCGGTTCAGAAGAAGACAGTAGCCCTTCTTGAAGAGTATTTTGGTATACGTATTCTGGATGAAGCACAACAATGTATTGAGGAGCTTCAGTGCCCTGAGTACTACCCTGAGATTGTGAAAGAAGCTATCAATCTTGCTCTGGATAAGGGTCCCAACTTTATTGATCCTCTTGTTAGGCTGCTGGAGCATCTGCACACGAAGAAAATTTTCAAGACTGAAGACCTGAAAACTGGATGCTTACTGTATGCATCTCTGCTGGAAGATATTGGTATTGACCTCCCTCTAGCTCCAGCACTGTTTGGTGAAGTTGTTGCACGTCTGAGTTTGTTGTGTGGATTGAACTTTGACGTTGTTGAGGAGATTCTAAAAGCAGTGGAGGATACATACTTCCGCAAAGGAATTTTTGATGCTGTCATGAAAACCATGGGTGCAAACTCTTCAGGTCAGGCCATCTTGAGCTCGCATGCTGCGGTAATTGATGCCTGCAACAAACTTTTGAAATAATAGCTCTTGGCAGCTGTCATATCAACGTTTAAGATGCTGTGCCTAGGCAAAACAGCATCGTGTATTCTCTATAGCTTAGGTGTTTCACCGCAGAGGAACTCTCGTACTTGAGATGTGAGCAACAGCCAGTTTTGTGCTGTATATTTTTGCAAGGTCAGATGAGTGTTCACTATTGTTTCGACAACGAAGGAAAGAAAGAAGCCATGGATTGTGCTATCGGGTGACAGCTTAATTCGCTGGAGCCTGAGATGAACAAGGTTTAATGTGGTATTTTTGTGCCCCTTTATTAGTTCTTTTCTGTGCGTACACATTTTGTAACAATGTACTATGGTTTTGGAGTATTCTGTTGGCTACAATATATCGTGTCATTGTAGCGGTCAAATTTTGATATCAAATTCTGAGGTCTGCTTGAGCATTTGTGCCCCGCGTGCGATGAAGTTTATCATTTTCCCCAGAATTACTTGCTGACGCATTTGGCTGGGATTGGCTGTTCGTCACATTCTGCATATCAATACATATCAGCATATGTGAAATTTGGCATTTCAAGCTGCAGAACTACCAGTATATGTGATACATTTCGACCAAATGTTACGTTTAGCTAATTGTACTAGCAAAGCACCGGAAGCCCAGAGAGCCCGTCCCTTTCCTCACTTGCAAAAGGGAATCAATTTCAAGGCTCACCTGCCCCCTCTCGTCGCGTTGCGTTGCGTTGCTTCTAAGCCACCGGACGCAGGCACGCAGCACGGCAGCCGCATTCGCCTGAGTGATCGGCTCCAGAGGCCTCGAGCCCCCCAACCCCGCTGGACTCTGGAGAGAATGAGGGAGAAAAAGAGAGAGAGGAAGCAGAAAAGGGCTGGAGGAGAAAAAAGAAGATAGTCCCTACTATGGTGGAAACCTGGTTCCGCCGCTGGCTCCACACTTCCACTTTCCCTCTCACGCGAAGCGAGTGCGCAATCCTTCCTTGCGTACGCGTAACACCTCTCTTCTTGCTCCGCCCGCCCGTGCCTGGATTGGACCTGGCGGTAGAAGCTCACCTCATCTCCTTTCCTGTGCACGTGCGCGGATTTTTTTTTTAGGGTTCGTCGGCCGTCCCCGGCGGCGGCGGCGGAGGGGTGGTCCAGAGCTGCGTCGGCGGCTCGCGCTCTCTGCGCTCGGAATAGATGGTATGTACTGCAACCGTTTCGCTCTTGCTTCTCCTCCCCAGCTGCTTGCTTCTGTTGGTACTTGATTCAAGTTGCCTGCATGGCTCCAACCTCCAGCCGTCTCCTCTTTGGATAGTAGTATGGCAGGGAAGAATCATGTGCTACAGCACTAGCATACAGGCATCTGGGTTTGCATGGAAAACCATACAAGCTTTGTGGAGCTGCTGCTCATGTGCGTGGGCAGCCGCATTGCTCACTCGGGCCTCAGGGTATCATCTAGTTGGTGCCTGTTAGGCGTGAGAATGTGAGATGCAGTGCTCCTTGCTATCCTTTTGGAGTGCTTGGT
This sequence comes from Oryza coarctata, assembly GCA_030770085.1. Taxonomy (NCBI): domain Eukaryota; kingdom Viridiplantae; phylum Streptophyta; class Magnoliopsida; order Poales; family Poaceae; genus Oryza; species Oryza coarctata. The sequence goes on along the minus strand of CM061469.1, from coordinate 13,215,218 downwards.
TGGTTGTTGCTTTACTGGGTGGCTATCTAGTGTGATTTGTCCTGGTGGTGGTGGAATTTGTGAAGGTTTGCTGTAGTGTTAACTGCCTTCTTGTATATATTCATGGTGGTTTTTGAGTTGATACTATGTCTTAAGTAGTACAGTAGCCATATGAAGTTGCCCCTAGGAAAAACTTGTATGTAATAACTTATGGAAGATTACTCAGAATGGACACGATATTCAGTCCTCAAATCTCCTTTTCTCTGATCATTGAATATTGTTTCTGTTCGTTCTCGATGTCTAGAGTAATTTTAGCTTATTTCATTTTTAAAATCTTTTTAGATTGTTTGCTATCACTTTATAGTTTATACACCATATATGCTAGATCCATAGGTGATTTCAGGCTTTTTCGTAGGCTGGAAGGCACACCATTATTCTCATGCAACCATTGCGAAACAGAGCAACCAGAACATTTATGGACTTCAATGCAGTTAACCATGCACTGGATGGTCTGTATTTTCTCTTGTGCTTGCTTGAAATGTCAGTGCAGTTATGGGAATAACTTTTCCCCTTTTGTGTCTGTATGTTCCCGGTTATGAGGTTATCACAAAAAGTGGTGCATTAATAAATAATAATTTGCATGAGCAATTGTTCCTTGCTTCAGCTATATAAGCAGTGACATACTATTTTCTTCATTAATTCCTTATCTGTTACTTTGGACTGAAATTTATGAAATTCATCAGAAGTTTGTTTACTGTCTTTTAGTTGTATCGATTCTTCTTTTGCATATAACAGACAGTGTACAAATTGCTTTGAGGAAACTAACAAGATATGCTATAGCTAATGTTTAGAAGAGCCAACAAGCTAATCTGACCAAAGTATTAAAGCTTAAATTGCAACAGATTTATTAATCTATCATTGAGGAATATGCATATTACTTTTATTACTTTATTTAACCATTATATGAATGCTGATATTTGTGGATTTCAAGTCCGGGAGTCACGTGGTCAAGTATCAGCTAACCATAGAACCATGCCAGCAGCTATATGATTGTCTGTTGTTTTCCATTTAAGTCCCCAGAAAAATATCTATTTTTCCATGATATTCTTAACCATGTCCAGGGCAAGCATTATGTTCTCTCCTTGTTTGTTATTTCATTTTTGTATGTACATTCTTCCCTTGAGGTCCTTGCATAGTACTTACAGTTTGCTGTATGGAATGGCAGGAATCTGTGGCATTTATGAAAGGAAAATCAGGGATATCAACCCAATGGTCAGGAACTTAACTTATGATATCAATCACCTGTACAATTTCATCAATGGCCTAACCGACATAAGTGCCCTAGTGTGAGTACAGGGTCCATGACATCGGAAGCATTACCAATCATTTCCTGATGCATTTGAACACTCTTACCAGCTGTGTGCTTAACACTTGCAGGTATGACCAATCACTTCATGCCTTCCTGCCATACGACCGTCGGTGGATAAAGCATGCGCAGCACTAAAGTGTGATCATCGTTGGCAGGTGAATCAGCAAACAAGTGTGCAGTATGATCGCCGCTGGCTCTAACCAGTTAGAAAAAGTGTGGTAGGTATCTTGTTGTGGTTTGTTTCATGGTGTGAGATATCTAGGACTTGTTTCTTGTAAGAAAAACCAGCCTCCTGGCGCATCTGATGCGGTATTCTGGTTTGAATGGAATGGTTTACCTCTTGTCTCTGCTTTTGTCTCTGACAGTATCTTGTGAGCACCGGCCGATATACTTCGTCGAAGCTGACGTTCGGCTGTTCAGCTAAACCGATGCATCGTCTTTCTGTTCTGAATTTCTAACTCGTGTGACTCGTGTCATGGTCTCATGGCTGAGGCAACCGAATGGATTTTGTCTATTCGCACGAAATGACCAGGGGAAAAAAAGAAGATCCAGATGCCCATGGAGAGTGAACTAAATAATAATAATAATAAAACAGGCCCAATCGGCAATTTACTCAAATTCTAAGGAGCTGCCTCAATATCCTTCCAAATCATGCTGTATTCTTCTCTATTTTATAAAAAATAAAAGGAAAACTAACTGCTGTTTCACCTATAACCTATCGATGGGCTGTTGCTGCTGATACATAAACAACTAGTCTACCAAAGAGATGGAGAGCAGAATCAGAACGCCATTGGTATTGAATGAATCAAGGAAAACAAGTATCCTGTTCATGAGCTTGGCAATCAACTCCCATGGTCTTGTAACTTGTTCATGAGTGGAATCAACTCCACATTATCCGTTCCAGCATCGACCACTTTGAATTTTTCATTTTTGACAGCCACATTCAGAGGATGGCAGCTAGAATCATCCGCAACAAGGATGGAAAATTCAGCGGTGTTCGCGCCTGCTTTCCCAGCTTCAGTAGATTCACTGTCCTGAAGCATCTCCGCAGGGAGGAGTGTTGAGTTTTGGTCACTCTGGGGAACAAGAAACAGTAGCATCAACGGAAGCAGCCTTGACATGTTTCTGATCAAGACAGCAACCCAGAGGTTACTGAACTCTGTTCGAGTCACATTCAGCAAGTGCAGCAGCAGGCCACCCCAAAAGCCGGACATAAGCAACCCGGCATTTTGGATGGACATGAGCAGCGCATAGAAAGTTCCTTCGATGCCTGGAGGACAAAGCTTGGAGCAAAGCACAAGGAGTGGCAACCATTTGAGTCTGCCAACCATCTGGGAAACACTGTTATCAATCACTGCAAAGACGTAATCCGGTACGCCAATTCTTGTGTTGAGCCGGGTCACCATTATCAAATCGAGCATTCCTGCCAGGCTTGAAAGAACTTGGCCCCAAAACAGCACGCTGCGGAAAGGGTGATCCTTCAGTGAACTTTGGTATAGTAAAACTCCGAGCAGCGAACCAATTGAACCAATTGAATAGACAAGGCCAATAAATTCCTGAAATAAACGATCAAATGATGCAATCGAAGTGTCATCAGATGCTTAGCAGAAGGTCAGGTAAATGGATTTATCTGAAACCACGCCTCATTATATAGATTTAACAATGGTATGCATTCTCAGTATTGTAGTCCATGCAAATGATGCGATGACCTGATGATATCTAGCAAATATCTATATGCAAGAATGTGCATACCTCAGAAAATCCTGGTCCCACTATCGGGTCAGTGTACCAGTAGAACATTCCTGCTTGGATATCAAGGCTTAGATTGAGAGAAACATACATATAGACACACGGCCGCCAAACTTCGGCGCACTTCAGTGTTGTCCCCATGGACTGAATCGCTCTGTAGAATTTCCTATGAACCTGAACCCATCAAAGCATGTAAGTGGCATCACTGTCAATGACTGAATTCAGCAATCTCAACACAAAAGAAAGGTGTTCAAGTTTTGTCTGACATTCTGACCAGCTTGTAATCGAAATCTGTAACTCGCCTCTCCTTCAGCAAAACCCCAGCTAAGAACACCAGTGCAGAGGGGGTGCTTAGTAATCCTAGAGCACCCTTAGAAAAAGAAAGACCAAGAATCACAGTCATATCAATTGACATTGTGTGAGAAACAAATGGTGATGCAACCATTATCTAAGGTCAGGGAATCACACCTGAGACCCCATGGAGTGAATAAGAAGACCACTGATGGAGAATCCAAGCAATGCCCCAACAGAGGAGCTGAACCCACACAAGCTCTGCATATCTGCAGCTAGCGGCTGGTGCGTGATGCTATTCTGAGCGACCAGCGCGTCCACCGTCACGTCGGCCACCGCCGCGCCCGCGCTCTGCGCCGTCAGCGCCAAGATCGCAGGCATGAGCCCCAGCTTGCGGTGGAGAGAGAGCGTGAGCATGGACGACACCCCAATCACTCCTGAATCATCTCAAGAAATTGGGAGAAGTAAGGTGCTGTCTTTGAACTATGAGATGGGATCGAGGAGGATGCTCCAATCTCTCACCTGCGAGGAGGAAGTACGGGCGGCGGCGGTAGCCGGCGACGGGGATGACGTCGGTGAGCAGGCCCCAGATGGGCTTGACGACCCACGGGGCGCTGACGAACCCCTGGTAGAACTGCGCCGCGGATGGCTGCACGAGCTGCACGTCCTTCCAGTAGTACCCCGTGGCGACGCCGCCGACGGCGTCGCCGACGCCCTGGCAGGCCCCGTAGACGGCGACGACGGCGAGCACGAAGCTCCAGTGCAGCTCAAGGGACAACCGCCGGAGCCAGCCGCCGGGGAAGGAGGCGCTGCATTCGCCGCCGCGGCAGGCTCTGCCATCGTCGTGGGGATCGCTGCTGCCGCCGGCTTCTTGAAGTGCCGCGTTCTCCTCTTGGGGATTCATCTGAGCAGCGATTCTTGCGGGGTTTGTTGGGGATCTAAGGCGAAGTCCACCGGAATTCGCACTGAGAGAATGCAGGTCTCGCGATTGCTCGGTGGGAGAGATTGACGAGGCGCATCTTGGCGAGCTGAGAAAGAGAAGTGTGCGTTGATGGGTTTCCGCGCTCAAGGTTTTGACTTGACCTTGCAATTGTTAGTATACTAATTTACTATATAGTCATTTTGCATCAGTAAGTTTAGTAGTACTAGAAAAGTCTGCAACTTGCCAACACTAATTTGCCTCCGTGCCTTTTACAATTGCCGCGTCACCTCTTTGCATTGTATTACAGCGTAACTGCTTACGATCTGAAGAGAAAGTCGAATAACTTCATCTACATCATATGTTGGACAAGGGACAAGACAGGCGAACTGTTTGAGGTGGGCGAAGATCTCCGAAATGTTTGGTTAGCTAAATGAAATAACAAATGTAATGCATTGGATATTTTTTCGTAATTGTAACATTATTACTAAGAATTTTTTTCTAGAACAGGAAAGTTGACATATATGAATACCATCAAACAGGATCGCTCCGTGATTTGTGGATCGCCGAACCAGAAGAGAAACCGAGGCGGACTCCCTCCTCGCCGCCACCGGAGGGAAGCGCTGGAATCAGGCGTTCCTCAAGAAAGGTGGCGGCGATGAGCTGCGGGACGGCTGGAGTACGGCGTGCGGCAGCGGCGGAGAGGCCGCGGCTACGGCGCTCGGATCTTGACGCGGCAGGAGGGCTGCGCACGGACGATGGAGCGGCGACGAGGCAGGTTAGGGAGTCGGCGGGGCGCAACGGAGAGGCTGCCGCATGTACACGGCGGCGTCGGGCTCCGTGGTCGCTATGGCCGCGGTAGGCGTCGGCCGGGACGGCGCGACAACGAGGCGAGTTTGCGAGCCGGCGCGGGAGATAGTGATGCGTGTCGGGGAGGCTGATGAGTAGAGACGCGGCTGCGCGGTGGCTGCTCAGGGGTGCGGTTGGCGGCGTGAGGTTGACGGATCCACCCCTGGAGAGTTGGCTGCGCTGGTCACCGGCCGCCGAGTCCGCCACTGGTTGCCCGTCGCAGCCATGAGTATCCAAAGACCGACATCTGTGACGTTTGAGGGCGCCACGTCGCTTCTGTCATTTGTGCCAAGGGGGTTTACTGGGTGAAAATGTTGTTTCGGATGTCTGAAATAGCAATGATAATATTTACAACTTTTTAAGACGTATTAGAGGGGTTTTTTTATGCAGTATCTGTGTGGCGGTGTCTTCCGTCACATTGGGTTAGATTGGTAGTGGTAAGATCTGGATTAATGCATAGTCAGCTAATCTCTGATATTTTCTTCTACTTGGTTTGACATCAGCCGTTGGTGGTAATAGGAACGAAATTCGATCGATCATTGCTTTTAGATATTCTATGTTTCTAAATTATGAAAGATAAATATCTACGTACAATTCGTAAACAGTTGATGAAACAACAATTATACACACTTTAGGAATGGCAATGGGCCCAATCACTGATCCCCGACATAAATTTACATGTTAGAGTTTTCTGGGAGATTTATTCATCTCAGCACCTTCAAAAAAATTTATTTATATATTTTTTAAAAAAAATTTATAGATTTATATTCTCAACGTCTACTAAGATGTTTTTAAATAAAAAAAGTCGGCTAAAAATTTAATGCGAGAAATGTTCACTGGACACATGTTAATAATGAGACAACGGAGGATTAGGAAATTTACAATACTCCCTTCCTATCCTATCTAAAATCATTTTTTTTAACAAAGAGACACATACAAAATAGGTGTGCAAGGGGAGGAGGTGATTATCGTTTTTGCAAGTGGCTCCCATACAACTTTTGATTGGACCTTTTTTTTTTCATAGGAGACCGTCTTTAATATTATCAGGCCTACTCATGGAAGGCCATGAGTAGGCCTGGTAATTTTATGTGCGGTCCCATTAACATACTCTACAAATGTCAAAAATAAAAAATATTTTAAATAAAACTATTTTTATTTGTATATATAATTGTAAAGAAAATTTAGGAGTACGTAGAAAAGATAATTGACATATATATGTAAGAAACTCAACGTTAATTATAAAAAATCATAATATCGAGGTTTGGACGATTAATAATTTTGCACGTGAATATTATTTAGATAGTAGTGATAAAAATATTACATGCTTACTTAGAGGTCTATACGTTATGGACAGAATATTTACATAATATATATACACCTATTTAAAACTTGTGTATATCATTTTCAATCTTCTACTTATAGTTATCCGTTACTAGAGGATCTAACTTTTTACTTGTAGTACACTTTAGAATACATGTATTATTCAATTATTTCAAGCTGTATGATCTCTGTAGAGGTATATGGTGATTTCTTCATCTTTATTTATTGTTTAAATTCGCCTGTTTCTATAGGAAAAAATGCATATATAACTATTTGTTCGTGTGTCGGACTGGGCGAAGGGGCGCGTCGAGAGAGAGGACAAGTGTTAGCTAATGGAGATCCAATGCGGACGCGTGCGGGCAGTTGAATCCTAGGAGATTGTTAACGCCAAAATTTGGACATCTCGATGATAGATTGGAAGAAGCCAATTGATCGGCTGAGGAGGTGTCGATAGCTACAGGGAAGAAGCTGATCAGCTTAAAGCAGTGGAAGACTCGGTCCCGAAATAGAAGACTATTCAGATAAGACCGAGTTTATAGAGGAGCCGTAAAACCCACGGTAGGGTATTTTATCTTTTGTAAATCGTAGCTTATCTGGTTTAGTTTAGGTAACTACCTTAGAGATATTTTCTGTTTATTTATGTAAAGAGATAACGTCCGATAGTTGCTGAAAACGCGTCGGAATCTGTAAACCCGGGGTATAAATACAGATCCCTGGAGACATGTAAATATCTCTCTCGATCAATATACAACTTCGGCGCATCGCAACTCTAGTTCATCTAGGTGTTTACCGCGGGTTCTAGCTCTCGACGTGGGGCTGCATCGGTTAAGTCCGATTTCCGGCGAAGGGGTAAGTCTCGCCACCATCTCGATATGTTCTGATTCGTATAAGGCTGCATCGGTTAGGTTCGATCTCTTAGGCCGATCAGATGTATCACATTACGTCCGTGCAGGGCCTATCGGCCTGTTAAACTCGCTCTGCCGTCGTCAATTTCGTGCTGTATAGGTTAGGTTCGACCTACGGGGCTACCAATGATAGATTGAGCTTCAAGCTTATAGTTTTCTACACGGCGTATCATCGAAGTGCTAGCCGATGAGTTATCCATGCTCTGAGCTTCACGCCCAGCGCATCGGCCCCTCAGCCAATACGCATCAGCCTTTAGAAGTGTCTCTTGACACGTAATGCTAAGCGCATCGGTCTCCCAGTCGATATGCACCCACCTTTAGAGAGACGTCCCCTCATTGACTCATTTAGCTGATGGGTTCGCTCTTATCTTTCCTTCAGCACAGCCGATCCGGCGTCCTCCGTATCATCGCTGTTGGCCTTGGCCTCGCACTGTCTCGGTTAGGTCCGATCTTCGAGATTCTGTGTTAATGGCATTGTCACGGCGAGCGACGGGTCTCATGCTGTCATATCCGGAGCGGCATCGGCTTTGCAGCCCGTGCCTTTTAATATTATGCCTTGTCAGTCCGCATATGCCTTCATCGGTTTTTTCAGTCGATAAACGACTGTTACGGCTTCCGTCGGCTATCCGGAGGGATCCTGTGCGCCTTGCTATCCTCTGAGTACACCCCGGTTCCTTCATCGGCTCTGCAGCTGATCCCTCGTCGACACCTGTCCACATCGGCTCCCTAGCCGATCGAAGAGCTTCCTGATTCCTATCGGTAAATAGCCACATGATCGGCCGATGTGGATTTAAAAATGAAATATCAAATCACAGATCTAGAAACAGAATTATTTACGGTTCTAGAACGTATACTATTTCGTTTCATCACTAAAAATAAATATTATAAAGTGTATAAATCTTTACCTATGTATAAATCCACAGGCCAGTATGGTTTCGCCGCTTACTTTCGTCTCCTCTCAACCATATTTTCTCTTTTTTATGTTTTTTTAATAAAATGGACTTTTGGGGTGGCCGGAAGAATCTTAATAGGCAATCGGCCAAAAAAATGACTTAACAATGAATGTCAAGGCTATATGTAAAATTGTTAAGCCCCTTTCCTCTAATGGACAGCCCTAACAATTTTATAGGCAACCCCTAGAAGGAAAAGGTACCCAACTAGAAAGCTGTAAGAGGTCGTCTGAAAAACGTAGACCCTTCTTCCTCCCACACTCATTTTATAGATGTGATCTTGTTTTAAGGAAAAACGCTTTTAGATAGGATGGCAAAGAGACCGTCTATAAATTTTCTATTACACTGCTGTCCCGCTGTTAACACGTGCCAATAAGCATTTGTCACGTTAGATTTCTCGCTCTTAGACTTTTTTTAAAAAATATATATATTTTTAAAATATTTTAATAAAAATAAAGAAATAAAAAAATTTGGCCCCTTCGGCCTATCGCACGAGCCCAAATCCCCGTTCACCGAGTATTGACTATCGAGCTGGGCCCATCAAACCATGTTCATAAGGTCCAAGTCGACTGGCCGTCGTGTCAAAAAAAATGTCGACCGGCCGTGAACGCTGCGGCGCTGCCGAGTGCTAATTTCCGGCAGGTTGTTTTGGCGGGCGACATCTGTATTTCAGAATTCAGAAACCCGCGCGCGCCGCCTTCTCAATTTTCGTCCGTCCGATCTACCCCATCCCCCATCTCCACCGTTGATTTTCCCTAACCGACCACCGAGCGCCGGCCCCCTCGCTCGCTCGTCGCCCGCATCCTCCTCATCTTCTCGCCGCCCGCCGCCGCCGCCTCCGTTTCTCCCCTCCGCTCTACCAGGAACCCGGAGAAGCGAGAAGGTGATGCAGCCCAAGATCAGCGCGTTCTTCAAGCGTCAGGCTCCAGGGCTTGATTCGAGCAGGTTCTTCTTCCTCGCTCCCTCACTACCCCTCTTCAAATCTTACTGTATTCCACTCTAGTAGTGAATTTCTGCGAGATTCCAGCAACTAGCGCGAAGATTCCGAAATTGGAGTGTTCTTTGATTCAGATTTGCTAATAGACTGATCTATCTCTGTGGATTTGTGTAGTGGCGACGACGCGCATAGGAAAGGAACCGGCGCGACGGAGGCGAAGAGGCCCAAGAGCTGCGCGGACGGCAAGGTCCTCAACAAGAAGAGGAACTACGCGCAGTTCCACCTGGAGCTGGGGCAGCCTGATTTTCTCCTCCACATGTGCTCGGTTTGCGGCATGATGTACGCCCGCGGGAACGACGACGATGAGAAGGTTCACAAGGCATACCACAAGAATTACTTCGAGGGTGTCCCGTTCAAGGTGTTAACACCTGCTGTATAATTGAGGATTGCAATCTTATGTTCATCTCATGTTAAATTTCTGTGAAGAGTTTCTGACGAATGTTAATTTGCAGGGTTGGCGCAATGAAACAGTGGTTGTGAGGTATGAAGGTGGGGATAGAATAATTCTTGTGACCGATGAAAATTCATGTGCACGGAACAGCAAGGTATTTTGCCTGCCTGCCTGACTGACTGACTGCATTGCCTCAACAGTTAAAAGAAATCACTAGTTAAGGAAATGCAGATTGAAAAGAATGGTTTCCGGATAGTTGTAAACTATAGATTGTGTGCCTGTACTAACTTCTAAGTTTCTGATCCAATGTTGCAACCACCTCACATTTACACTAGAAGTGCAGACGCAGATCGTATGCATTTGACGATGTAGTGTCATGTAAATATGTCAGGTCCAGGAGGTGATCAAAGTGGTACAGAAGGACCTGGGGTTTTGTGAAGGTCAGCTCCTTCATAAACAGTGCAAGGTAACCACATGCTCTTAATTCCAATATAACAACATCTATGCAATATATGTATATATCCTAATGGGTAAAAACTCATTTTGGTCGCATAGGTTTATTTGTTCATATCTAGTCAGAGGATAGTGGGATGCCTTGTTGTGGAACCAATAAAAACGGCACATAAAGTTATTCCAGGCTCTACAGAGGAAAACTGCGCTGATCTTCTCCTTGATAAAATTGAATCATGCAAAACAAACCATACATTAGATTTTGGGAAAATCAGTTTTAAGAGGGAAGTCTTAAAACGGCATGATCATTCAGACAAGAACAGAGAAGAGTACCGAGATCCTGGTGCTATAGTCTGTGACAAGGAAGCTGTTCCTGCACTTTGCGGATTTCGAGCCATTTGGGTTGTACCGTCACGCAGAAGAAAGCGAATAGGGTCACAACTGATGGATGCTGCTAGGTAAGTTCAAAGTTTATGCTCATTCTCACTTACTTCGCTTCACATAGCATCTTTCTTATGCGCCGCATTCCTGAAACGCCTGTCTTGACAGCGTGCATTGTTTTTTTTGGGGGGAATACGCAAAAGGCTTGCGCATCATTGCATTGAGAAGGATAGCATGCATGGTTCTCTATAATAACGATGTATAGATCCATTATTGCATGCATTGTCAAATTGGACAAACTTCAAGCTTGACTAGGACTCATCAAACTATTTGTTAGCTGACATCAAACTGCAAATATCACTGGTTTATTAATCTGCCTGTCCAGTTGTTCTCTTCTGTGCTCTGCAAGCATTTTGCCGAGTTTGAGTTTATCTTATCTTGCTAAGGCACTCTCCATTCGTCATTTCGTCTCCTGCAGGAAAAGCTTCCTCGAAGGCGAGACTTTGTGCATCTCACAGTGCGCTTTCTCACCTCCTACTTCCTCCGGGAAGGCGCTAGCACGCAGCTATTGCAAGATCAGCGCATTCTTAGTCTACAAGGACCAAGATGCATAGGAGATGCTGCAGAAGATGTCACATATCTGAAACTTCTCTTCCCATTGTAAAAATTGCATTGCTGGGACACATGTGAAACATAAACAGGCATGTTCTGCTTTAATGTAAGTCTAAGCACCAGAAGCAGTGTGTTAATTTTTGCAGGCTCTCTATGTATTGGCACTTTGGAATTCCTGATCAGCAGCATTTTCTTCATATCATTCAACGTTCGTAGCTTGCAATCTTCCTTGGGGAAGATGAGATCTTTATTAGTCCTTTGGAGTTATTAACTGGCAGAGTTATCTTCTAGTGCTGACCCCTATCTCTTGATACTCTCAAAGACCCAAGAAAAACACAGGGAAGACAGTTATAAGTCGCTGCATTCATATGGGAACATGTCACAAGTTTGGTCTATATATACAGCAGAACGAAAATGTTTGTCCATTAAATCGATTATACAATGTTCTGATAACTAGTAGTCAGAATTAACAATGGGCAACACTGATACTTGTGCTCCAGAATAATACATCTTGTAATGTTTCTCCTCGTCACTGGACCATGGATGGCGGCATTTGAGTACTCATCAACCACAAAACGTTCTGACCTCAGACCTTCCCTCATGGCAGCCATTCCTGCCTCCCTGCACAGGCCTTCAAGATCTGCACCAGTGAAAAGCTTGGTACGCTTCGCTACCTTCCAAAGATCCACATCCTCTCCCAACGGCATTTTGTGTGTATGGATGCTTAGTGTTTCATATTGACCTTCCGCCTGTGGTGGTGAACATACAAAACCTGCAGTTAAAATGAAAAAAAAAACATAAGTATTGTTTGCATATGTGTGAGGGAGAGGGAGGTGGGGATATCATATCAAAACGCCCTGGACGCAGAAGAGCAGCATCAATTGCATTTGGGCGATTAGTAGCAGCCAAAACAATAATTCCCTACATTAAAAATGAAAGATACTGTTCTAGTAAAAAGAAAGGGCATATATGAGATATGACAAGGAGAGTCACATTTGAATGCCATCAGCCAGGGTAGTCTTTGAGCACCCTGGCGGACCATGCAAAAGCACCCCACGAATAGGTGATATTCCAAGTCTATCAAATGAAGCAGCATGCTTGATGGACCATTCAACAGCTTGCTGAAGTTTTTTTCTGAAGCATAACAACAATCACCAATTCACCATTAAAAGAGTTTTGATTAAAGAAAGCCTAAAATGAGGAATATCTCACCTTAATAGCTTTCAAACCTCCTATATCATCCCATGAAACAGCTGGAATTTCTTTAGTTACCCCTCTTGTCACACTATTTTTAGCCACAGATTTAGCAGACTCCCAATCCTCCATGGTTACCGTTAACACATTCTCACTCTGATAAATTTGACAATCTACCATAAGCACGTCTTGCAGCTTCTCAACATAGAGCTTGTAAATCAGCTCCAACACAACCATTGCAGGATGCAGCAACAGATTGAAGATCAACACAGCCACCAAGATGTAGATTGTTGGAATAAAGCTAAAAAAATAATATGGTCTATACGATTACACTTTATGTAAGAAATCATCATGAACATGAGTTAACCACTCTCAAAAAATGCAGGGCTTGCTATGTTACATCATAAAAGGTTTCATTTTGGGTAAGAACCATTAATCAAACAGCATTCTTATATTATTTTTGCGGGGAAAACAACATTCTTATATGATACCTTAAGAATCTCAAAATTTCTTCTGCTGTAGGAACAGTAACCTCTATCTCTGACTCAAAACGCCCAGGCCTTAGCAGTGCTGGCTCGATGGCATCCACCCTAATGAGAGCAAGTTGTGTTTTCATTCAAGAGAAAAAACGAAATTCATAACCAGAATAGTTAAAGGGAAACTTACGCACTTAGTGGAATATGTTACCGTTTCAACAGAAGAACTTCCTAACATGAGCTCAAAATGCTAAGCTAGTATTTGCTAAGATCACAAATCGTGCAACTGACACTTCCTGACCTGGTAGCTGATGCAACAACAACTACGTGAGGAAGCAGCTTTGATGACTTCTTGTTTCCATCCATCAGAGTCAACAGCTGACCAACAATGCGGGACCCTTGCTCTCTCCTGTGAAAATACATTAATAATAACTTTTCGACAAATATAAAATTTGTAGATAATATAACAAACTTACCTACTGCCAGTCTGTCACGCGGTGGACATATGTCATCAAGTTCATCAATGAATATCACGGCTGGTCTACCCTGTGGTGCCTGGGAATATGCTTCAGTAAAAGTCTCTCGCATGAACTTCTCCCACTCTCCAGCGTAGGGTTTATGCACAGAAATTGAACTGTAAACATGTGTACATTATGTGAATTAAGTGCCAAATCAAAATATGCAATTAAAAGCAAAATAAAGTCTTTCAAGGTTAACCAATTCGAGTTAAGTCATTACTCAATCACTGTTTGGTGGGCATTACATTCACGAACAACAGCTCGGACCATGCTTTTCTGCAGAACAACAAGCAGTAAAACATTGAGCACTTGCAAATTGCGATACCATTAGCAAAATCCATAGCAAGATAAAAGCAAACTCTACATGAACCTAGTCTAAGCAACGCATTGATCATAAATTGCACCGGATTAAAGACATGAACACTGTAAACGCAGTACCTTTCCGGTGCCTAAGAGGCCATGGAACAGTAATCCTCTGGGGAACTGCACAATGCAAGATTATTTCAAAAACAGGCTTCAATTTACGAGTAGGTGCAACGGATGATAAGATCGGGGGACGACGAAGAGGGTTAGGCAACAATACATTGAGGCCAAGCACGCGGACCTCGCGTGCGTAGAGTATAGGATACATCACGAGCTACAGGAGAGCCTGGAGAGCAGCGCGGTTCCCAGCGATGACCTCCTCAGCGCGCCACCGTCCCATCCGCTCGCCATCCCCATCACCTTCGCCGCCGCCACGGTCTTTGCTCAACCTGCCCCTAGCCTCTTCCATTCGCCTCAGGCCTCTCGCCGCGTCTGCTTCTGCCATAGGGGGAGGCCGCCGAGCTCGAGAGGTGAACCTCGAGTCGTTCCGGCGGAACGCCGGTGAGCAGGACGGTGGCGGGGCAAAGCGCGGCGACGGAGAGACGGCGAATCACCAGTAGGGCTTTACAGTGGAGGGAGGCTGATAAATCCTAGCGTCTCTGGCCCATTCAAATGACAGATTTAACACGGAATTAATTGGCCCCGGAAGAAATAATAATTCCAAAACGTATAGCATCCATGTGGTATTTAGAGCTCTAAAAAATACACACGCACATGATATTTGGAGTTGTCAACTGACATTCGTGCAATAATCCATCAGCAATACAATACCGAGTATATTATTACCTCTTCCTCTAAAAAGAATAAAGATATTTAACTGCATCATCGTAGTCTAGTTGCGAGACACCTTGTTATTCGCGTGTATCTCTTTTAATACTACTGATTTACTGATTTATGAGCAATGATCCACTTTAGATGATTTTATAGCTTAAAACCAGTTAACAAAATATTTTATTTATTTATCATTAGCGTCACATAAATAAATATGTATAACTAAATATTATATTATTTCTAAGCACGGTCGTTTTGGTGACTAACATGCTTTTAATCATGACACACCTATTTAGTTGACACATCACCTATATACAATAGCGAATCTAGGATAAAAGTAGACGGCGGACTCAATGGAACTAAAATCAGGGATAAATAATTTGTATGCATTTTTTTACTAAAATAATTAAGAAATATTGTTTTCTTCTTCGTTGCAATTTGCAAATCTACCAACAAATGAAAACTACGAAACGTAAGGGTCTATTCGCATAAACCCAATATTCCATCATCTCATTCATTGGATAGACAAATAGATTCGGTACTAGAAGATAGTGGGGAATAATCAATCAGAGACACAGAATCACAGTACTGGAAAAGTAGCAGTGTAGTTATCACAAGGCCATTAGCTGATTAGCAGCAGCCAAGGAGTGAGGAGCAGGCGAGTAGCGTAGCAGTGGCAGACCGTGACGGCATCGCGCACGTTGCTGCGCCCACGCTTCCACGCCACCGACCTGCTGCCGTGCCCCCGCGCCCTGCTAGCTGCTGATGCACCGCCACCGTGCGCCCGCTTCCTGCCGTCGCGCCGCGCCGTTGCCGCCGCCGCGCGCCCACGTCCTTCTATCGCCCTTCCTCGCAGCCCCTGGCTCCACCACACTACCCTAGCCGATGCAACTTGCCCAAGTGGCTGTGGGCCTGGCGGCCTGCTACCTACATTGTACGATGCCCAACTGGCCAATTGGGCCAAGACACCAAGTGCTAGCGTACCGCTTCAACTTCTCTTCTCCCCCATATCGCCCTGTTCATCTTCTTCCTCAAAACAACCGACTGGAGAGGGAACTCCATGAACTGCAGATTGAGATGTATCATATGTACATAAGAATAATCTATATGCTTGCGAAAAATAATCTATCTATAACCTTTTCAAATGAAATTATCTAGTACAAGAGAATTATAAGAAACATTTAATAGATACAATAATATGAGCAACAGTTCAACGTATGTTGCGCACACTGTCATTGGATAGAACAAGGAGCTATTAACATAAATAACTGTTACGGTAAATCTAACGGGCTAAAATACCAATTATTTCGTTACTCATTTTCTTTACATCGATTCTACGTGAGTTGGAGTGTCATATACCGGCCGTGTATTTATGTACCTACTACGCCCGTCCCTACCGGAAATAAAGCACGAGCGATTCTGAACACTGTCGGCAGTAGTTGGCCGGTGAAGTCATAAAACCCACTGCCACCACTCACTTGCCTACCAATCCTTTCCGCTTCTGACCGTGGAATCCCGAAAGCCCGAAATGGATATGGCGCTACGCGAGCTGGAGCTGCACACCTCCTTCCTCCTCCTCCATCACTGCCGCCGCGCGAGCTGGACCTGCACCGCGGTCTGCAGCTGCTGATGCACCGCCCGCCGAGCGCCGACCCTCGCTCTCCCGGGCCCCAACCATTACCAAACCGCGTCGCCGGAGTAAATGCCGCCATCAATGGCGTGGCAGTGATCGAGCTGATCGATCAACCCTGCTCCCTCCCTCCCCCGAATTTACTGCGGCGCACCAGGCACCCAACCCAACCTAATTCACTCCCTCGCCATCAATACACCTTACGCATCCACATGCGCATGCTAACTTGCGCCTGCACAACAGCACGAGAAGCGGCCTGTTTAACCTTTTCAAAACAAACAAAAAAACGAAACATGCACGCATCCCGCATGCCAGCTGCTCCTGCTACTGCTAGCTCTACCCGCCGATTTCTAGCGGGCAGCTACCAGCTTAGCTAGTACTCCACTAGATAGCCGCCGTCAGCTAAGGTAAAGCGCAAGTACACGAGACGGGTCCTGGACCAGCTGGTACGGCCGGGGACTTAACCGGCCGCGCCGTGTTGACACGAAACTTTTGCTCGCAGCGTGCTGCATGCCGGAGAATCGTACGCACTGTTGTTCGAAATACATATAGATTGTCCCAGCCGACCGTCCGGTATGTCGTATGCTCGAACGTGCAGCGTCGGTTGCGCCCCCGATTTATAATGGATCGCATCGGCGCATTCGCTCGCGCGCTACGTACGCGCGTCGCCAGTGGTTACTGCTGCCGGTGCGTCCACCGTCGTTAATGCTGGCGAGAGATACATACGCACCATCACTATTAGATTCTCTACGCCAACTATCAGTATCTGCATCACTATCACTATTACATACACCATCACTATCAGTATCTGCATCCATCGAAATTATTTCTGCCTGGTTACTTATCCTCTTCATCTGCTTGCTGCTAGCTGTTCTTGCATATAGTGGTGGTGTGGTGTGTGTGTGTGTGTGTGAGTGCGCGCGCGCGCTCTCGTGAGCGAGCTCGGCTACCTAGCTCGTGAGCATCTCGTTCTCCTCAGCTGCAAGATGTATCAGATGAGGCGGCGGCGGCAGTGCATTGTTGTTCTTTGCTCGGTGCTGGTCTTCTCTGTCCTGGCAATGGCCGTCGCCTCAGGCTCCGGCTCGTCGTCGCAGCCGCCGTCTTCAAGGTCGTCTCCGTCTCCGGCGCCAGCTGCGAGGTCAAACTCCCCTTCTGCAACGCCGGCTGCGAGAGCGCCTGCGCAACGGACGCCGCCGACGCCAGCGCCGCCAAAGGCACCATCCCCACCGGCGAACTCGCCGGCGCCAAAGGCGTCGTCCTCTCCACGGCCAGCCGCGGCGTCAGCCCCGAGGCCTCCAGCTCCACCCGCGACGTCGCCGGCGCCAAAGCCGTCGTCTCCACCCGCGCCGAAGCCATCTTCTCCTCCTGCGGCGACGCCGTCCACAAAGCCGTCTCCTCCACCCTCCTCACCGGCTCTGAGACCGTCTCCTCCTCCTCCTCGGAAGCCACTTCCGCCTCCTCTGGCTCCAACGAAGCCCACGACGAACTCCTCCTCGCCGTCGACGTCCTCACTGGGCCAGCTCTCGCCTAATTTCTACGCGCTCTCCTGCCCCAGCGTGGAGCTGGCGGTGAGGGATGTCGTCGTGTCGGCCTCCACTTTGGATTCCACCATCCCCGGCAAGCTTCTCAGGATGCTCTTCCATGACTGCTTTGTTGAGGTAAGAAACTGATGCCATGACTATGTATCTCAATATCTAGTAGTATACTGCTTGCATTTGGCAAATGCGTCACATTGGCATTGCAACAATGGAAGTTCTTGTGCATGCAAACAATTGGTGAAACGGCTGTCCGCCATGTAGATGGTCATATCACAAATCCAAGTGCTAGATCTGGCCAAGTAATGCGGTTCCTGTTTTCATGGCACTGGATTGGGGTATTGCCATTTGCCTCAGTTTCTCATATTACCAGGGCGCAATGGTGGATATATAATGCAGTAATGTGTTTTTGTTCAAATTTATGATGACTATAGTTCCTTTGGCCCAAATTACTAGCTGCTGAATAATAGTTTTTTCATCCGTTTTCCTACTAGAAATGCTGAAGAGTTGAAGAAATAATCAGGTGCTCATTCTACTAGCTAATTTAGAAAATTCCTTTGCTCTAGCTAATATTCCCCAGAATAGCTATGACTTATGTGGCACCAATTGCATCGGCTAATAATTTGACATTATTCGAATGTATATTTTGTCGACCGAATAATGGTCCAGTCTAGAATAATTATTGATCACTAGGCTAGATGGTAGCTTAATTAAGACACTAATCCATCATGCACGCTTAGTATAACCAAACATAATGTAATTCTCCACAGCATGCACATATTAGTGTACCCGCCGCCACAATTATAGGAACAATTGCACTTGTCTTACAATTGCAGCTCATCCGGTTTGTGAATCGTGAAAACATCCACGATTGCGTGATGACAAAAAGTCAATTCTCAGAGTACAATTTTTCTTGGTCTCAGGGATGTGACGCATCGGTGATGATAGAAGGCAACGGCACAGAGAGGACTGATCCTGCAAACCTCTCACTTGGTGGGTTCAATGTCATAAATGCAGCCAAGAGGCTGCTTGAAGCCGTGTGCCCTGCAACCGTTTCCTGCAGCGACATTTTAGTCCTTGCCGCAAGAGATGCTGTTACATTTGTAAGTATCATGGCTATCAATTACTCCCAATATACTTGCTGTCTGCATTATGTGGTTTCTCTTGTTAGCTGCTACAATCCACTCAAACGGTAAATGTGCCGAATAATTAATTTGTTGCGTGAGATGAATTTTCCTAGAAATTGCTAGTACTAATTATAGCTAAGCAGATGTACTACTCTTCAGAAATAATCCACATTAATACTGCAACAGTTAGATCTTTTAAGCATCCAATGTATTGAGTGTTCCTGGTCCCATACGTTACACGACTATACCTTTGAAAATATTTGGAACCACTATGGTTACACCCAAATACAATCAGACAGGTAGACCATGATGAACTTAAGTAAGTGAACAAAATTCTGTTTCCATTAGTTTCATGATTGTCATCCTATGTTGTTAGACCACAATCTTTTATGTGCGTAATTTTGTGGGGGATATGATTAATGGTCCTAAGGGGATTGATGAAATGAACTAATGAAGGCGGACACAACTAGAACAGTGAAACTTAAGAACAAATGTGCTTTGAAACTGCATTCCTTTGTAGTAACTATCAATACAGAGTTTGCAGTAATATTCCACCTTCACCATTTCACCTACATCATATAGATATTGATTTGGCATAGGACTTAGTAACAAAAAATTACAGCAAGAATTATAACATGGTTGTTTCTACATAAATATTTCTGGAAGTCTAGCAAAAACCTTGTTGGCATGTTAGGGCAGATTGGTTTACAAAGCAGATGACTATCTAGAAATGTAAAATGAGTGACATTCATGAACGGGCATGCTTACACATTCACCTTCTGCAAACCAGACCGGAGGACCATCAGTGCCGGTCTCATTGGGGCGGCAAGACGGCCTGGTCTCGTTGGCCTCCAACGTCAGAGCAAACATCATCGACACTGGATTCTCCGTCGACGCCATGGCAAGGAGCTTCTCCGCCAAGGGGCTCACCCTGGACGACCTCGTCACCCTCTCAGGTACACGCACGCTCTTGCTGGAGAATCAACTGCATTTGACCATTCGATGGCACATGCAATTTCCACTGTTCACCTGGTCTCACCGAGAGCACGGCTGTGCCGGCGTGGCGTGCAGGAGGGCACACCATCGGGTCGGCGCACTGCACCACGTTCGGGGAGCGGTTCCGGGTGGACGCGAACGGGAGCACGGTGCCCGTGGACGCGGCGATGAACGCGGACTACGCCGGGGAGCTGATCAGGGCGTGCTCGGCGGTGAACAACACAGTGTCTTCGACGGCATCGGTGGACTGCGACGAGGGGTCGGCGTCGCGGTTCGACAACGCCTACTTCGCCAACCTGCTTGCTGGGCGGGGCCTGCTGCGCACGGACGCCGTGCTGGTGAAGAACGCCACGACACGGGCCACGGTGGAGGCGTTCGCGCGGAGCGAGAGGAGCTTCTTCGCCAGCTGGGCCGCCTCTTTCGCCCGGCTAACCAGCCTCGGCGTCAAGACCGGCGCCGACGGCGAGGTCCGCCGGACATGCTCCCGCGTCAACGGCTAATCATGCACGGACCGGCACGATCAATACATACACGCATAGAGGGATCGACATGATATGTGTTGAGAATGATCCGAGAAATTCGATTGGTTCGTCGTCGTCGTTGTTGTTGTGTTTTTGTAGTAGCAGCTGGGTTTTTTTTCCCCGTGCTCTGGTCTGGTGGTTTTGTTTTAGGTGGGCATCATGATGTTAGCGAAAGGAGATTGAAAATTAAGTGATCAATATACATAATGTAGATGGCGAGATGCGTTTTATCTGTAACCAAGTTAAGCTCAGTGATCACCAAATCTCTCGGATTGGGAGTACACGTCTGAAATTACTTGGCAGTACGCAGCAGGCTAATTGGCTTGAAGCTTGCCCGCTGGTCATGGGATTGATACTTAGGAAATGCGTCTGTTATTAGTCGTCAGAACCTGCAAAAAAAAAAAAAACGATGTGCGTGTCATGTCCTCAGATAGTCACATGCCCTTTTCTGGGCACATGAATGACCGGCAGCAGACGAGCCTCGCTGTTAAAACATCAACCCCATGGAGGAGTTGATAGTCGCGCAGCAGCAGCTTGGGCTGAAAATCCTTGAAAAAACGACCTGGCCTACGGGCTATGGCGTGGGGGCCTCGCAGGCCGCTCGTTTCGCCACGGGTGCCAACAACCAACTTCCGAGTCCACGTGGAATTTTTTATTTATATTTTTTAATTAAAATATTTATAAATATATATTTAAAATTTTATAGATATATACCAACGTCATCTATGAGGTTTTTTTAAATAAAAAAAACAAGATGGTCTCGGTTCGACCAGGCACATAGGCCCAGCTATTTAACAGTTGTGCCGAAGTAATGACCAACACCATGTTTAGCCTATAAAAAATTAAAAAATATACAATTTTTTTTAAAATAAGGGAAATAGAAAAAAAATATAGAATATTAAAAAATATAGAAAAATATATAATAAGTGAGAAAATTTAATTAAAAAATTCTAAAATTACAAAATGGATCTGGCTGAGCTAACTCCGTGAGCTGCACTGCTAGCTTAGGCACGCCACGATCAATCGTGTCGAGCAGCACGGGTCGTGCCATGCATGGGCCAAGCTAGCAGTAAAGGGCCTTGGGCTGGTCTAGTTTGTCATAGTCCATTTGGCCATCTCTACTCCTATGGGGTATGAATACGATGTGACAAACACCTATTAGCTCTTATTAGCGGTGGGCTAGCAGGGGTAGAAAATTTACATACAGTCTTATTGTTGTCTAAGGGTGTTTTTTTCCTGTGATAGGAGTGTGACTACAAAATACCACGGCAGGACACGCAAGGGAGGAGGGGACTTGTCATTTTTGTAAGTTGCCTCCTTGCTGCTCTCTGCTTAAATGTTTTTTTATCCACAGGGCATGTGTAAAATTGTTAGACCTGTCCATGGGAGATGAAGGTGTTTGATAATTTTGCAAGTGGCTCATTTTTTGTTCTCTATTAGGGTGTTTTTTTGGCAACCTGCTATAAGACCCCTCACAGTCATCTAAAAATCCAATTTAATCTAAAAAATAGAAAAAAGAGAAGATAGAGTTGAGGAAAGGTGAAGGGATGTGGCAAAGTTCCGCTAGCTCATGGATTCGTATAGAAATGAAAGATTTATACTATTTATAATATTTATTCTTTGTGATGAAATAAAGTAGTATCTGTAGTATTGTTCTAGATTTGTGAATAATTTCGTTCATAAATCTATAGAAAGTTTCATTCGTAATGTTTGATAACATATCAATGTTAAAATATAGAATGCACGGTATTAGATGTAATGATTAATTTCTTAGTTCAACTCTAATTTTTGTGAATGGATATATCAAATAAAGTAGTATTTTGGTTATGTAACGATCGAGAAAATGTTAAGTACGATCTATATGGTGTATAGATCTATCAAAGTTTGGCTTAACTCTTAAGGGCAATAAAAGGCTAAGTGAGATAAGTTTTTAATAGTGTACAACTGGTTAATATGAATTCAACCCCAAATCAAACGCAATAACCGTGTATGCTCTAGTGAGTCGAGCAACCAATGGTTTTTTTAAAGAATTAATATCGATGGATTTCACTGCTAATTGAAGATAGTATGTGGAGACTACATTGCAACAAGGTTGGCCAAAGGACACGAGTTAGACAGAGCACTAAGAAGGAGGAGGAGGAGGTGGAAGAGAAGACATAGAGCCTAGAGGATTAGCAGACGAGGGAGAGAGAAACAATATTATTGTTAAGGTAATGGATAAGAAAGATTTCGATAACAAGCATATAGCAGATGATAAATCGTCGGACGAGGAGAGCAGTAATGCAAGTCTCTCAAATGGTCTAATGAGGACTTCTTTAGACTTGTTTATCTTTATCTTTGAGAGGCGTCACGTGCCATGAGAGTATAAGAAGAACAAGGTTATTTAAGGGGCTAAGTATGCATATAAAGAGAAATTGATGGAGGAAGTAATCACTGGGCAGTATCACTTTAGAGAGATAGATAGAGGGTAAATGCATTGAAGAATAAATGGAATGATTAATAGAAGGTGTCAATCGTTATCGAACATATTACTTATAAGGGATTAAGAAATACCATAAAAATATAACATCTATATTTATTACAACAGAGATATACTTCGATATTGTGAACAATTTAGGGTACGAATCAAGGTTTATTATCTAGCACATTGATGATAAATTCAAGTACATAATTAACTATGCGATGGCATGAAGGATAAAACAAAATATTATGGAGATGGTGTTTTGTAACACCCCAAACTTTTTGAATAATAAAAATTCATAAAATTTTAAACTTTTTGCATCATGTTGATTCTTTGAAAGCTTTGGGTGGAACTAGCCAAGTAAACCCCTTAAATAATTTAGTACCTTTTTTCTTTACTTCTTTTTCTTTTCTTTCTTTTCCTCCTTGGCCGGTAGCCATTCCACCTAGCCATGCTCATGTGCCACGGTTGACTTTGCCACCCTGGGCCCACTCCTGTAGCACCTATCCCTTGGCTCAGGCTTATAGAGTTCCATCGATTAGCCTCCTTCTGTAACCATGTATGCACATAGGTATTTGTTTCCTTCCCTTCCATCACAAATCAAACCAACAAAGTGGTAGCAGGCAGTTAGTAGAAAGAGTAGAGAGGAGATAGGGAGAAGAGAAACTCATAAGCAAGCTTACACATGTGCATCCCATCGCAACGAACTCGGTAAAAGTCGATAGAGGATTCACGTGATTTGTGCGCCGCGTGGACATTTATCGTGTCTCGACCTATCATGAAATAATGACAAAAACTACAAAGCACTAGACCCTCTTCTCTCCTTACCTCCGAGCTACTTCCTTTTGCTCTGGCTAGCCACCAGCCTCGCCGCCTGTGCCCTAGCGCAACTATCTGTGCCTTCCTGCTACCGTCGTTGCCGCCCAACCAAGCATCTCTCAGTTGTCGATAGCCCCATGCCCCCTGTTGCCTCCCTGCTGTCGCCACCCCAAGCCACTGCCACCATGGACCAGCCACTTGCTCTAACCCCCACTGCTTGCACCATCCTCCGAGTTGTCGCATGCGCCCCACTCGTCACTAGCGTCGTCGTCCCTGTCGGCTACCACCGGGACCACCTCCTTGCAGCTAGCCACCACACCATTTACTCTCCTGTGTGAAGGAGAAAGAGGAACAGGGAGAGAACAAAAGAGAGAGAGTGAAAGAAAGAAAGGAGGCAGGGAGAGAAACAAAGAAGAGGCAGATAGAGAAAGAAGTGATAAGGAAGAAAAAAAAGAAAGGAAAGAAAGAAAGAAAGAAAAAGGAAGAGAGACGGAAAAAAAAGGAGAGGATGGGATCCACCAATAGGACTCACATGTTCGGCTAATCCCGTGCAACGAGTTCACTCGACCATATCTCAAGATTCTTAATAGACTTCGTCTACCATGGACGGTAGGCATATGAGTGTCTCTCTCATTAACAATATACCCTACGCGTTAGTTCTTGAGAAGGAATATTCCCTATCAAATTTAACAATTCCATTTTTGTCTATTTTTATAAAATAGTTTATTCTTGTAAGTAGATTTAACTCCATTAAACTTCTAATTTCTTTTCTAAAAATGATATATCCAATGGTACTATTATTTGTCAATGTTTTATTGTTTTTTAATGGTTTTATTTGGATTTCTCACATTTCACACGTAGTTCGTCGTCGAAAAATTCTCGGGCGCCAATCCTAAAGAGTTTATCATCGACTAAGAGCAAAACAAGTCACCCTTGATTATATTGCTTCTAATTTATGAAATATGATTGTTTACAAAGTTACATATTTAGCAAACACAATTAAATTGATCGGTATCGGTTTGTGCACAACCGATGCATCAATCTAGTAGTTGCATTATTATTTTTAATTTACTAAATCCTATCCTTGTAACTCCAACATAATGATGCTTGAAAATTATTGCTCCTTAAGCTAGAATACCATTATCCCATCTTACATTGTTGTTTGTCGTTATGAAAAATATATGTTGTGAAATCTTTTGTGAAAACCCTACTCGTGGAGTTGGTGTGTTTGAAAAGAGAAAATATTTGTGAAAAACCACGATACAGAACCTTACTTGTGTGACTTGGTTTTGTAATCGCATGTGAGGACCGATTCCTTAGAGAATTACATCCGAGCATATTACAGTATGACCACACGAGTATTTATAGGATGCTTATGGTAGAGTAATTAGATAGCACATGAAAATCTTTATGTCAATAGTTATAGAATGTTGGGATGAGGAGATAGGGTTGTGGATCTTTACTGTCTAAGATGGGTATTTTCCTAGCCTCTTTTAAAGCAATTGGTTTGGTATAGGATACATCCCTAGTATGTTCTGAGTAAATGAAGTCATAAGACTTTCCTAATACTCGATTTTAAGAAATTTGATCTAACTATATGATATGGGATATTCATTGGTTAGTTTAAGAAATGTCTTGTGACGAACTTTCAGTACCGATGGGTATTTGGTGTCAGTTTTGTGTCGTGTGAGTAAAGCGTACAAACTCTGTAAACTTAATATATTCAAATAGTCATGCCCACGGTTAAGGATGAATGTTAGATTGTTCTCCTAGCGCATATTTATTTGTCAATGTTTTATAAAAAATATTTGTGAAGAATAAAAACCGTTAGTAGAGTCGGTCTTGATGACTGACAAATGACCTTGGTGGTCGAAAACAGGTTTACGTGACCTGAGATGCCATGAGGACATCATGGAGTAGACTTCCCGAGTGGTAGCAAAAACTAAAGCTTGGACGTGGTTCTGAGAAGGAGCTAATAGGAATAAAGATATTGGTTTAGCTCTAGATAAAGCGAGATAAATGTTGTATGCATGGGTTAAGAAGCAGTGCTTTGTTAAAGAGATGAAAAATGAAAAGAAACTATTAATAATACAAAACTTTGTTATCATATTTAGATTATGGCAAAGTAACTCGTAACGGATCGAGACAATAAGTCTCTTTCCAAATGAGTTTTGAAACTTCCACTTGCGAAACATTTTATCAAACAAAAGATTTGTGAAATAAATTTAACCTTTCTTTACAACTTGCATACTCACGTTTCACGTGTCTTGAGAGTACAAAAGTACTCACCCTCCTTATTTTGTTGTTTTTTCTCTTTCCTCCTTAAATTCAGCTAGAAGATGCTAAAGAGTTTGGTTTAGATTGGTGTGCTAGCCATGGTAACTTTCATTGTTATAGTTTTACTTAGTATTTGCTGCTAAGGATCTACCCAATATGATAATAATGTATAATGTATTAGTTTAGTTTTTGCAATGATTATTATTTTGTTACCATGAGTACCAATTTGGAATCCTAGCAATAACAATGACATGTGCAGTTACGCTAGGGTTGGTTCGACATCCTCAGCGACATGCTCTATCTGGCACTGACTTTCTAGTGGTGTCAGATTGGGGTGTGATAGGTTTGGCACATTCAAAGATTTATACGATAATTTGACTCATCTTCTAGCTTACATTCTTCAAAGGAATCCGAGGAGCTGCTACAACTTCAAATTACTACCATCACTTGACCATCCTTAGTAGAGTATGCTTCAACAGACTTTCTTCGCATTAAGTGTGTATTCACACATTTGTGCATTATCGTCATATAATCTGTATCAATAGGACATTCTCAACTAAGAAGTACAGAGAGTAGATATTGATGGTAATTATAGTTGATAGGAAAAATGTGGTATTACCTGTGACTTTCGCTTTTGTTTAGAGTGAAAACACTAAAAATTAGTACTGGTTTCTAAAGAAGGTAAATGTATGCAGTTGTGCATATAAGGGCAGGTGTATGTCTTATTCATGACCATCATGCCAACCTTCTATAGGCTATTAAATATTTAAGGGATGGTAACGTGAAGAAAGGGTATGCACAAAAGTGGTGAAATGTTCATAACAGATGGTGCATGTATTATATAGATGCTAATTTCTACAAGTAGTTTAAGAACAAATACCTTATAGTTCTTTTCAAGAAGCTACATGTCTAGAATCAATAGAAGAAATTCAATAATATTTGGAGGAGATTGGATGAGATGACATCAAAACAAATAGATGAGTAGTCCAGAAGGCCAACACTTATAAGTGACGAGACTCTCGAAACTCTCAGATCACTCCCTAGTGATGATCATACTGTGAGAGAAAGGTAGGCATCTTAGATTAGAAAATTTTTATACTAGATTAAAAATGAGCCAAAGAAGAAATGATTATTATTATATGATGATAGTGGCGTTATGCTTGACATAATGACCACTAATTTAGTTGAGATTTACATATAGGTGGTTCATGATATAAGAGGTTAATGGCTTGTTACCATTTTTGAGTTTATCATGCATAAAACATAGATCAGTAAAAGCAGCTAGGCTCTGAATGACAGATAATGATATTTTCTTTGGTATATTAATGACAAAGTATTTAGAAAAAAATTATAAAATACCAAGAGCATCGAGTTATAGCTCAAGATACATAGCAACATAGATTCAAAATCTTATATGATGACAAGTCAAAACGTGAAATCTATCGTAAGAGAGTTGTAACTAGGAGTATGTCCTAAAAGACATAGAACTTGCTTGTGTTCGTACCAAAAACTAAAACTATACTAGAAGTCATATTCTCATGTTATTATCACAACCTCGGTGTGTAGAATACTGATCCGTCATTTTGCCCCCTCTTTTGCCACGGGTGGATCTAGCAATTTTGTAGACGGTTCTCTAATAACAAAATAAAGGTCCAATTAGAGAGTGGCAAAGAGGCCATCTATAAATAGTAGACATTCATCCTCTCTTACATGTCC
This sequence comes from Oryza coarctata, assembly GCA_030770085.1. NCBI lineage: Eukaryota > Viridiplantae > Streptophyta > Magnoliopsida > Poales > Poaceae > Oryza > Oryza coarctata. The sequence goes on along the minus strand of CM061469.1, from coordinate 13,187,652 downwards.
TGCTGCAGCCTTTTATATACAGCCTCTGAGAAAAAAAAACATGCTCGGCTAGATTGGCAAGAAGCCAGGTGCAAATTTCATAGTCTTCTGATGATCATCTGCTAACAAAGACTAACAAGTATTTGTCATAGATTTTACAATCTCTAAGAAAAGAACACTCCGAGAGAGTATTATGAGTATGGATCTATAAATTTTTCAAACCAAATTATATATTTTAAAATATTTTAATAAAAAATAAATAGAAAAAAATTCGCCGACAGGCGCGTTCCGGCCGAGCCGCCAAATTGTGCGGAAGCTTATAAATTCGTTCAACGCGGCACATGCACGCGGCCCAGGTGTGCCGCAGCGACCGAGCCTTGGATTCCGTCGGTCGCCTTTGTCTTTTCCCGCGGCGTCTATGTAGCCAGAAGCAACCACTCCACTTGCCGGCCAACGTGTGGGGGGAGATCGATTCCCTCTCGGCTTTTGGCGACGAACATTGTTTCCATCTCGCGTCCGATCGGTAGCTCAGTGCAGGCCAGATCACTGTGTGTCAGGTTTCGGTCAATCAATCCACGGACTAGGCCTAGGCCTAGGCTACGTGCAGTGCGCGGGCCAAGGCGGAGGGAGGAATTGACACGCCTGGTTGGAACAAACGATCCGCTCTCTGTGGCTGGGAATGGAGATGCTCTGATGGTCCTATCATATGGGCGACGGACCAGGGCATATTCCCCGGAGATGTGGCACGTTCTTTGAGCAGCTAGCTGCCTACCTGATCGCCTTCTAGGGGGGCGGTGTGAGATTAGATGATCCCCTCCCCAGCATAGATGCCTCCACGGCTCCACCTGAGACCGACGAGACCGAGGTAGTAACAGAAGCAGATTAAACAGCTACGTGCGGCAACAACAGCGACAGAGCGCCACCATCCGAATCGTTATCTGGTCCGAACTCAGAAGCGTTCGACGACGGCACGCGTCCGTGATCGAGACCGAGAGCGTAATCTATCCATCTGTTTCTTTTTTCTTTCGCGCGTCTCAACGAAACCGAACCAAATTCAGCAACATGCAGTTTCCAGAAAGAAAAAGGGTACTTATTGAGCAACAGGCCACGGCATAATTCATGGGTACAACTTCACAAGCAATAATACAGATATGGGTGTCGCACTGGTCGCTGCATTATCTTCCAAGTGCGACCAGATCAAGATTCCAAACGCAATTATCAGATCAGATAGTACATATCCAAAATCCAATTAGAGTGCAGTCCCTTTAAATTACTGATACTCCTATATATGATAACAAGGGGACAAAGTAGAGAACAATAACCAAATACATAAATCATGCCAAAAAAAAATCGAAGTCAATGTCGATGGCAAGCAATGGGGCGGCAAGACTTCACACCTAAGAGCCAAGCATGCTGCACATGTTCTTCGTCCAGCCATATCTTGCAGAAGATAACCATGCATACGGCAAAGGCCAAGCATGCTGTTCTTCCAGCTATTTCTACCTTACCTAAGGCTGCATATAAGAGCCAAGCATTTTGCACATGTTATTCTCCCAGACTTTTCATTAATATACTAGGATCAAAGGAGTATTATTTGACCTTTGAGTTATGCCTGTGCCATGAGCATATGCACAGCCCTCATCCTATGGAACAAAGGGAGCTCTTGAGACTTGAGATAACAAGAGGGGAACCTTTTGAAATTCGTTTTCTCGACAGATTCTCTAAATGCGAGTTAGGAAGTTAGCCGACACCAGCAGCAATAGAATTTAATAATTGAGATCGGCAGGAACATGAGTAGTGAAGGCAAAGGAAATTCCACAGCAAATACTTATTCGTATGTTTTGACAACATTTCTCCAGACGCATGCTCATTGTGGCAGACGCAGCTGACCACCTAGAGCTTTTAGTTCACCATTATTATTAAGACCAAGCATATGTCCCAAGATCAGAACGCATGCTTACAAGCGAAAACACTAATAGGCTGGCTGGCTGCTTCACAGAATAACCATACGACAACCTCAACAAATAAAAATGCCACGGAACGAAAACAAAGCAGCAAATCGTCACCAGAAGTCCCGTCTTACTCATCAAACACTCCATCCTCCTCCAACGCATCCTCTCCCCAGAGGAGAAGATTGCACAGTTTATCTCCCTTAACAGGAGCAGGGTTCATCATATTCTCGGCCTCGAAGCAATGCAGAACAGATTTGGGTGACCCAACAGCAACAGGTCCATCTTCAGTAGCGCCAAAGCTCTGGTAGATGAGGAGGCCGCCGCAGGGCAGCTCCTGCTCTACCATGTTGTTGCATTTGTAAGCATCAGCATTGAGCTTCTTCGCCCATGTTCCAGCATGGCCATGCTTGCCAAAGATGGTAACAGCAACAGAGAACTCCGAAGGGCCAAAGCACCTGAGGATCCTCTTCACCAGGTCGCCATAAGCAAGAGAAGAGGCGTCAAAGCCCATGACCTCATAACTGGCATAGCTGAAGCCATCCTCAGGAGTCACATGAATGGTAGAGAATGATGAGCCATGGATTGCATTCATGGAGTAGCCACAGGGTTCAAAGTCAAAGTCGCAGATCTCCATCTCTGGGATGATGTCAGAGATGCTGGAGAGCTTTGTCATTTCCTTAGCACATGAAGTGTGACCATCACCAGAAGTCTTGAAAAAGACTGAAGCTTTCTTTTTGTCCAGTCCGGTCATGCACATCTCAAGGGTAACCATAGGTTGCTCCAGGTGCTGAGTGGCATAGTAGATATGCCACTTCTGGCCAGGCTTTGATGGATCTCCAATCACATAAGCATTACCACCAGATTTCAGGCCGCCAAAATAGCAGTTCAGGACAGCAACTTCCTCAGAGAAGCTCCTGTGGGGGGCAGGCTGAGCAGTGGGGAAGATGAACATCCCACGGGAGTACTTCACAGCAGCAAGTGGCATAGACAGCCCTTCAGCAAGCTCAAGAATCCTTGGAATAGTGAGCAGGAGCTTGGTAGTCCCACAGGTCTTAATCACAATCTTATGAGGATAGATAAACAGGCTGGACTCAGAGAGGACATAGGAGTCAAAGTCCTTGTTGGACAGCTCGGACACAATGGTGCACCGTGCAAGATCCAGAACAGAGTCAATTTGGGAGCTGGAGAGGGCACGCAAACCCCGACCATCAGGGTCAGCAAAGACAGGTGCCTCAGAGAAAGTGATCTCAAGGCGCTTCTCATAGCCCTCAAACCCAATTGCTGAGACTGGGGGAGGGTCAGCAACAGACAAGACACCCATTGGAGCAGGTCAGAACACTGTGCCAGAGATGGAGGGAGGAGTGCAGGGAGCAAGACTAGAGAACTGGTCGATTATCAGGAAGCAGCAGCCAGAGAAATAGGACAGAAGAAACGCGCCAAAATGGTATTGCAGAGAAATACTAAACTACTAGGATGGAGAAGCCGAAAGGGCTATCAGGATGGCTTCTTCACGCACTGCATCAAAAGGGGCAATTGACATGATTAGCAACACATCTGAAGAAACAAAGGTGGGACTTTAATCTGTGTTGGATGCTTACGTTGGAGTAAGCAGCAGACTGGAACTTCTTCACGCCTCCGGCAGGTCGGACGTCCTCAATGCTGTAGCCAAGGGGAGCTTCATACATCAAGGAACGACTACTGCTAGACTTCTTTTTGCCACCCTTTGACTCCATTAGTACATCCACTTACTGCACAAGTATAAAAGGTAAATATCAGGTTCAGACAAATATACATGGTCCAAAGAGAAAAAAAAGGCCTATGTTTGTAGAAGATATATGCCAGACTGAAACATCTGAGTCTTTAACGCAAAAAAGTAAAACTGAGTTAAGAAGTCATCAAACGGCACCAAAGAGTAAAAAGTTACACAACCATATGATCAATTCAAAGTTCTAACTTAGAGAAAATATGCCAACATATTTGTATTGGAACCGGTGCCTCAACAGGACAGGTCAATTAATATTTCACAATCTGATTCAATTCCTACAAGCCACAGCGTCCTTTACAATGAAACATATATCAGTATTCTTGCCTATATTTAGATTTACCATTGAGTTCTCACTTGGATTCAGATTTAAGATCTAGTCGGATTTACCATCGTGATGTCATGTGGATTCAGATTTAGAGTTCAAAATTTTCCGTGGGACATATATAAGTGTTCCTATATTCAGATAGGTTTCGTCCCTGATCCTATCCCATGTAAACTCGTTGGTGGCTAGCGAATTTGTCAGAACCTTATGTTGATGATAATACCATACATTTGCACCAAAAAAAAATTCGGCCATGGTGTGTCACAGAAAAATCACTTTTTTTTTCTTGAGTCCTATAGGGAGACAAAAAAACATTTTTTCTGTCTTAGGGATCTGAGGACAGAAAAAATCTTAGTACAATCTTTACCAAGACAAGAAATTTTAATCTGCAAATCACGAACAACTCAACAGGATAGCCTAGACTGTACATGCAAAATCGAGAGGTAACCTACTGAATTTTTTTTTACATAGATACACTTTTCTAAACCAGTTAACCAGAATTCCCATCATACACAATACCAACACATAACAATACGCTCTACAAATCACCAAATCTCTAAAAATCAGAAGGATCAACCTACGGGGAGGGTTTCAGCAAAGAAACTTACAATTCAACGAAGAAGCTATGTTTGGAACCCCACAATCCCGAGCGCGCCCCCGCGTGATCCAATTTCGATCTCACGAATCCCCCCTTGATCCCCTCCTCTTCACAAATATCTCGAAATAAGACTCGCGGAAGTTTTCTCCCTCGTAGGAGCCTACGGATTTCTTATCCTCTCTCCGAGAGAGCGGCGGCGGGGGTGGGGGTGGGGGGGATTCTTAGGCAACAAAGCGTGCAGTGCGGCTGGGGAGGGAAACCCTGATTTGGCCCGGTATTTATAGTGGCCGCTATCGGAGCCGGGTTCTTCGTGTTCACGACCGCCAAGGAAGCGAACGGACCGATCCGCTGCTCGCGTGGAGGCCCATGGACCGGCCGGTGCGTCACGGGTGGCAGGAGGACCCACACATACGATGCCACGCTGGTGGGATTCGCGGCTCTCAGCGTCCGTCTCCCCGGTCCCCACCACACCACCCACCCGCTGGTCGCAAAGCGGATGCAATGAGGTCGCAAAGCGCGAGAGGATTTTCCCAAAGCGCGAGAGGATTTTCGCAAAGCGAAGTAAGTTTCGGCGCTGCATTCGCAGGAACAAGGGGAAAAGACACCGGATTAAGTTTTCCAATTCTAGCTCGAGATGACTCAGGAGCTGCAGGATAAAAGCTCACGGCTGCGTTTGCCCAAAACCACATGAATTTTGTGGGGCGTGAAAGAGATCGCTCCATGTGTTGCACTGTTGATCACCAGAACATTTATCTGCATATCAGATCGGGTTACCTGCATGCGTGGATCCTGGAAGCTCTCACAAAAACGCAATCTTTTTTAATCACCCTCTCTCTTTGTTTCCCTTGGCCTTTCTTTCTCGAAGGCCATGTAATTTTAAAACCAAAGAATATGAATGGGTAGATTGATAAACTGATGGCATATATCTTCGGTGTTTTTCAACCGTTTGGCAATGATAATTCTTGTCCATGATTCCTTTCACCACTTGGCCTTTGTCTTGTTCCTCCGCGCAGCTAGCTAGATACAATATTATGCTTGTTATGATTGTCTTTACTCCTCCCTTTTTCTGCTAAGGGCTGTGCATCTTCTTGTCCTCTCCTGTGTTACTTCATTCTGGAGGCCCCAGCTGTTGCCTTTCCTGCCTGCGTTTTTCTGCCCACTGGCTACTGCTGGCCTTTTGAAGTTTGAACAAGGAAAAGGTGCGATGAGCAAACAAGAAGATCTATACAAACATGGAGGAATTTGTTACATGGGTTTGGTCAGGTTTGACGGGATGGGGCAAGAAAAGGCTATTGTTACTAAACTGCGTAAGGCCATGCACAACGCTTCAACGTGGAGCATATCCTAGCTCACCACATAGGAGCCAAGCCTTTTTCGAGCCAGGACCATGGCCCTGTAAGGAAACGTGATGCCTCTATCAGGTATGCATGCCCTGTGCGCCTCGGCTCAGCCTTTTGAAACCACAGCCCGTGGTTCCACGTTGGGCCAGCCCATGGCTTTGCCCGCGGTCCATTCCCCCTGTTCGAGCGGTGACGAGCTAACAGGCACCGACGAAGAGAGACGTCGGTGACAGCGCAATGAATGGACTACATGGCCGAAGACGAAAACGAGATACAGCCGGAAACGAAAGTGAGAGAGAGAACGGCCAGAGATGAAAACGAGAGAGGCGAAATCTAGTGGATTTCTGGCGCGGAGGAGAGAGACGCTTACCGTCACGAACGTCGGTGAGCTCATCCCCTCATCTATAAGATCAACGACCACGTCCTCCATCGTCTTTGGTGCTTCTCGGCCTGAATCGAGGAGCCGCAGCGGCTAGACCACATGCTGTCCTTGAAGCTTGCGAGCAATAACGTTTGTGTTTTTACACCTAGAAAAACTATTTCAATAAAAAAACTATTTACAAAATTTGGCTATTATTTAAATTCTTAAAGCTTGTGTTAACCGTGGATCTCAAATTTTTCCTTTAAGTCAACCCTAGGACTCTCTCTAAAAATTCCATATATTTTCCTATTTTTGAATATCAATTTGTTTTTAAATTCAAATTCAAAATCTTTAAATTAGTTTATAAAAACACTATTTGTTTGGGCCGCTTTCATTCTCTTTCTCTTTCTCTTCTCGGCCCACCTGGCTTTCTCTCTTCCTTCCTCCATGTGCGACCTGGCTCAAGCATAGCAGGGCAGTGCGCTCTGACCCAACTTCCTTGGCTCGGCTTGTCTCTCGCCCGAGCATGAGACCTACCTATCAGCCGTCTCTTTTTTTTCCTATCGTCTCTTTCTTCTCTTGAATCCTCTCGTCCTCTCTCATCTCTCTCACACTCCCCCAAACGAGGTGTCGTATGCGCCCCTATACCACGCTATTGGCCAACTTATTCCTCGACGTCCTCTTAAACACCTTCCATAGAGATAGCCCACCACAAAATCCTCTCCGCCATCCACCATAGCATCTCTGGTAAAAAAACCAATAAGCTTGGGAAATATTTTCCACTGATGAGCTCTGAGGTCAAAAGCACACACGATGCTCCCGTCTCGTCCCATCATCGTCCCATCTGCCTCATCCTCCCTTTCTTTCCATTGCACGAGGATGACGATGACGATGGCCATAGCACCACGCCATCAACACTTCCTATTGAGCAGTCAAGCCATAACACCGCATTTAGCCACCGCCATAGTGTGGCATTATCTAGCACTGCCACTCTCTTATAAATAGAGGGCGAGCCCTATGGCTAGCTCCCTACCTTGAGACCTCGTACCAACGCCACTCTCTCTCTACTTATGTGTTCTTCTCTGATCTGTGTCATTCCACCATCTCCGGCCTCCAATCAACCAAGCCACTGCTACCATCGAGTTCTCTATCCTACTTCGACCCTCTTTCACCCCTCACAACATCCCAAATGCCGCCAAGCTCGTTTTCCCCAAACCCGACTGCTGTCGTCTACCATTGTCGCTAGCCTTGAAGCTCGACGTCATCGAAGGTATAGCCATATCCTTCTTCTGTATTCTTCCTCTCATCATGTTGCGCCTGATTGTCTCCATCCCGAGCTCTTCCACCGCCCAAATTGTCGCCATCAATGACCTCTTGTATGCGGCTCTCACCAATGAAAGACATCGCCAATTCCCTTCATCTTCACCCAATCCAAACCATTCATCAAACTCATTGTGCCTCACTTCTTCTCCCGATGTGCATCATGTTTCTCTCCTTGCCACCATTAACCATATCGGCTTCGCCCGCCACCGGCCGTTGATCTGTGCTAGGATTAACCGACCCTAGTCGATGCCAACATTGCGAGGCCATATGGCTGCACATCTCGACATGAGGGCCACCTCTTGCCACCTAGGTGATGTCATCCTGTGCCAGGCCACTGGTCACTGGATGGCCTAGACTGCACAGTAGCCTACCAAGCCACTCTCCATGACCCCTTTTTCCTCTTTTCCTTACCCCGTAGCCCAACAAGCCTCAGCCCAATAACCTTTTAGCCCGTCCACTCAACAAATAACAAACAAAAGTATATTTTACCTCCCTTAGCCTAACCCAACCTATTTTTTTATTTTTTATTTTCCAAAATTCTTTTAATATTTTTCTATTCTAAAAAATATTTTAATCTTTAAAAATTTATAACTTTTAACACTAACTCAGTTTAAGTTCATTTAACTCTCAAAAATTTTAAAAAATTGAGATCTACATGATGGTGTTATTAGTTAAGATTTTGTGCTATTTTTTTGCCTTATTTTTGTGATGTGTTGTAGTTGACACCGAAAAGCAACCAATCAAGTAATACGAAGGAGAAGTCCAAAAATTTAAGCAAGGCAAGTCACCGCTTTAACCATATTGCTTCTAATATTTTATAAAATATTTTTTTGTTTATGAAATATAAATTCCTAGGTACTAGTGTGGGCGTGGTTCGCAAATCAATCTGATAAGCCTAAAACCTATTTATTGCATTAGCCCTAGCTCTGTTGTCATCCTTGAACTCCTCGAGTATAAGTATTGACACTTATCACATATCATATCGATAGAAAAAATTTGGTTGTGACACGATTTTAAAACCCAGTTTGTGTGGATGTGGGTTTATGAAATAAAATGGTTTTTAGAATACCCTTGGTCAGCGCTATCACTGCTAGTGTGGCTCCAACTTCACATGGTATTTGCTTCAAGTAATTAATATGACCATACGGATGATATGAGATGCTCTCGCTGAGTAATTAATGGAATCATGATAATCTCGGTTGTTAATAGATGTAGAGTCATCAGGGTGCCAATTGGGTAATATACCTACAATCCTAGGTACACAAAATGTGTTTTCTTGGTATTTGCTTCAAGTACCTGGGCAACATAATATCCTGAACTTACTTTGGAAAAGTCTTGTAGCGAACCTTACTTCACTGATAATATCTGATCAATACGTGTTGAGTAATTGGAGTAAGCTCACATTCTGTGGGTAAAGTGTATACCCTTTATAAAGGATAAAACTATTCGAATAGTTATGACCATGGTTATGATTAGATGTGAAGTAATTTCTCTAGCATAAATTCGTTTTGTAAAATATTTATAAAAATTATTTATGGGTGAAAATCGTTACCAGAATTAGTATGAGTGATCGATGGAAGACCTACGTAGTTTAAAATATGACTATGTAACTTAGGGTGTCATGTGACACTATAGCTGAGATTGTTTGAGATAAAAGTTGAAATGTAGTTGAGATTGAAAGAGAAAGTTTAATGCAACTAAATAGAGATATTGTGTGGGACAATACACTTCGAATTAGATTGTGACAAATTATTTTAAAGCGACATGTGGAATAGGGTCGAGACATGAGTCTCTTCTTGATAATTGTGGTGGGTTGTTGAAAAGTATCTCACGAAATGAATTGAGATATAAACCTCTTTCCGATAATTTAAATATCATACTTAAAATTTTATAAAATATTTTCAAAACCAAAACTGTTTGTGAAATAGACCAAAGCCATCCCTATTTCTATGGCTGAGTACTTCATGTACTCACCCTCACTACATTTCCCTCTTCAAAAGAATATAAAGATGAAGGTATAACCATTGCTGAGTTTTTTCAAGAGCATTGTATATGAGACTTTTGAGATTTTGGTCTACATCATAAGTCATGCTTATGGTTAAGTTTAACTTTTTTTCAGCCTTTTGTTGTCTCATTGCATACTTGGATTATGCCTATGGCTACAACCTATATAATTCTCTGTATAATAAATAAAACAGGTTTAACTGTGATTTATCGATGTACTGATGTACTGTCTATACCGAACTGATCCAAGTGATAAAGGTAAAGTCATTCTCTATGTATTAGTTAATACAAGAGGACCTTCTGTTTCTATTGTCGATGCATATAAAGACGGATTGAAAAAACACTGGTCTCCTTAACCCGTCCGCGGGTACCACGGTATGAGGAGAGATGGCGACAGGAGAATGAAGCAGCGACAACTCCGTCGAGCACATCTAGTGGATCGTGGGCAGAGGGGAGAGGGCGAGCAGAACCAAGTCACGGAAGTAAGGACGTTGAGTGGGTGTGACGGTGTGAGCTAGCAGCTAGACGCAGTGGTCAGTTCAACCGAGGTAAGCTAATCCTTGTGTCCCTTGCCTGACTGCACAATAAAGCCCTGACCCTGACAATACAAGGATACCAGAATTTCTTCAGAGCTTATTCTTTTGACTGGTAAATTATCCAGGGTTGATCATGACTTGGGGACGAGTTCTCACTTCACAAATAACAGCTGTGGCACTGCCGTCTATACTTCGTTAGAAAAATCAGATGAAGACGATGTCATCGGCGATTTCATGGCAGGCCATAGGCTGTTCGACAGGGAAAGCTTATCAAGAAACCTCCGGTCCAATCCAAACATCCAAATGGCTCTTAGGATTCAGATCCGTCACCTGTGAACAGAACCAATAAGCGATTAGGTTGCGCCGTCGCTTTGGCATTGCACATTTGCAGCGCCCACGCCGGATTTCTGCCGAGCCTGCGTCGAACAGATTCGGATCGACTGCGTGATTTTGATTTATCGGGCATGCACGAATCCAACGCAATGTTTGGCAGCATCAAGATAGCCAACACTTGATTGAGGTTTAGGGTTTAGAGAGAAATTTTTCTCGTTTTTCCACATGTTTTTTTTTCAAATGGTTAAACGTTATATTTTTATTAAAAAATTTAGAGAAAAGTTGTTTTAAGATATTATATTAATATATTTTTAAGTTTAAAACAATAAATATTTAATCAATTATGCACTAATCACTTGTTTTACATATCTGGTCTTTCTCTCTTTTACTTTTCTCTTAAACACACCTTTAATATATTTTTTTTAAAAGAGGGAATTTATATCACCGAGTTGGGCCTCTTCCGGACCAACATTATTATAGGCCTTGCCACTATAGCTCGTCTGGTTGTGGGCCCACAAAAATTAACGGCCCAGATCCGAATATTAAGCCTCCGCCTTTGACCAGGCCCACGCTCTACCACGTCTTCGTCGTCGTCCTTCCCCCTTCCTCTCGGCCCGGTCCTCCGCTCCGCGACGCCGCGATTCCTCCCCCTCATCATCGCCTCCGGTTTCCCGTCTCCAACGCCACGAGATGGCCGAGGTGAGGGATCCCCTCTCTCCCGATCAGATCCTGCTCTGTGTTGGGGTCTGAGCTTTCGTATCCGGCGCCGCGTCCCCGTGACGTACGTTGGTTCGATTTGAATCTGTCGATCGCGCGGTTAGAGTTTGGTTGTTTTCGTATGGATCTCTTCAGTGTGTATGGCACCTGGATGTCTAAGCCTGGTGTGAGTTCGTGGTGGATGTGTTGGTTTCTGACGAGCACTAGGTTCTTCTGTTTCTGCCCGTGTTAGATGGTTGTTCTGGTGCCTGCTCGATCCAGTGTTTGGTCTTAATTTCCCTATCATTTTGTCCGATCCGAGTGCCTCTGTGTTCGAAGATTAGGGGATTTTGATGGGTAGATCGGGCTATATCACTAGAAGGATTGCGCAATGAGTTTCGAACAATTTTTCGTTGTGTGATGCTTACTAGTCCATCGTCAGGGATGATTTTATAGACTAAAGTTCTTCTATTGGGTATGTTGACCATGCGATCCTTTATTTTGGGGGCAGGGAAGATTGGCTCGTTTTTTGTTGTGATGTTTCTGAAGAATGGTTCTGGTCACTGAATAATATCGTTGGATGTTTCATTTTAGAATGTCAACCTGTATGGCTTAATCATAGTGCATGATCTACATGACTGGTATAATTGGATAGGCTAGACAGCTTGAGAAGTTGAGAGAGTATGGAAGATGGGTGGAGTGATTGCTTTAGCTATCTGCTGGAAAATCAGACAAAGCTACTTGCAATTGTGTTGAGTGCTGCCATCTACTAGAATTCCTCACTTTATCCTTAATCAAGGGAAAAACCGGCTTAGGGTTTCCCACCCCTTGCCAAGATGGTGTTCCTCGTGGGTTTGCAGTGTGTGTGTTAAGTGTCTTGGGTGTGTAGTGTGTATGGTAAGTGAAGTGAGCACCTTATCCATGTCCCATTCGTTGAAAATTTTACCATCGTAGTGATTCTCTGATTAATCCCTTTATTTCATTTATCTATTATGAATCCCATGATATATTGTTTTCCAATACTGTATTTCACATTAGCTTGTTTGTCTTTTCTGTTCCCTTGCACTCATTGCTGTTCATATTATTTTAATTTACCAGATTGAGATAAAAACAGCACCTGCTGATTTCCGCTTTCCTACAACAAACCAAACCAGGCATTGTTTCACACGCTATATTGAGTACCACAGGTATATCGGATGCAATAATTTTACATTCACAAAATATGTCAGCAAATTTATTTACTAGTTAAACTTTTTACGAAATCAGGTGTGTGAATGCCAAAGGGGAAACAACTGTAGACTGTGAGAAATTTGCCAAGTACTACCGGTCTCTCTGCCCAGCAGAATGGGTGAGTGTTTTTGCTGTCCTCCACTGGCTACCACCATTATATTTTATTATTTAACAGTAAAAGCATTGTACCTGATTATAAACTGGGCAATCTTAGCATTTCAGTTCAATAGTAGTTGAACTTGCCGGAATGTGACAAATATATTATCCGAATTACTGAATCTAAATCTGAAACGTTGCTTCTGGATTTTAAAAGCTAATGTAAAATACCAGTCCATAAAATTAGTTGTTTCCCACCAACGTGTCATATCACTAGTCAGAAGTAGAGAACAGCACATTCCCTTCAGTATATTTGGTTATGCATGTTAATATTTAATTATTTTGTTTCAGTTAGATGCTTCAGTAGTGATGTGAACATGCTCTGTAGAGTAGCAAGCGCAAACGGCATCTGAGTAAAAAACATATCTGCCAATGTAGAATCATTAGGATTCAATAAATATAAACTGATTCTTGTGAATGAAGTAGCTTGTCCAAAATTATTCATCTGATAAACGGGCTATAGAATATGCTGGAGATTTACTCGGTTTGTCAACAACTGTGATGTTGATGGCCCCTTTATGTAGCTTCAGATGTGCTTTAAAAACTTCTTTTTCAGCTGGCTGTTTCATGTGCTGAGTGCTCTGGCCTTCAATTGTTCAACTAATGTTATACCTTTGATTTCATTCCTCTGCAATTTCTTTATTCTTCTGTTAGTTCTTAACTAGACCTTTCACTATGGCTCACAAGCTATTACTGTGATGCATGACTAGGAACTTTAACTGTTAAAAGATCCACAGTTTAGTTTGTTTTCTTGGGCATCATTAGCTTTTCCTTTCTCCTCAGGTTGAGAAGTGGAATGAACAGAGGGAGAATGGGACATTTGCAGGACCACTCTAAATCTCCTGTTTGAGTCTTCTCAGACCAGTCCACTGCTCTCGTCCGTGTCACTGCTATCTTCTGTTTTGAATCTATGCTGCTGCTTTTGTTCTTCAAGCTTGTGCTGCACAGCAAGAGATCCTTTTATATGTGTTGCACTAATAATTTAGCATGGTTGCTTGACATGTTGTTTCACAGATCTGTTTATTCACATGATTTTATTCAAAATAAACAAATTTGACACCTCGTTGTTCACTGCCCAATTTTCTGCCATGGCCTGTAGTTAGAGTATTTCTCAATTTGACAGTTTCAATGGTGAAATGGATAAAGTTAAAGGGATTATAATCCAACAATGGAAGTAATGGCATGAGAGAGTGGGATCTACATAGAATTGCCAAACGCCAACTTCTTTTGTATGATGAATGCCCACTTGACTTGAGACGCAGTTTATATTCATCAGATAGGCTTTGCCATTAGATATCACCTCTTGCACAGTTGCACTTGATTTTGTGAAAGCATGAGTTGATTTTAATATCGATCCAATTGAGTCAAACTAGTTTATGCCGTACGAACATAACTTTCCATGTGGTTCAGCAAATCATGAATGATGCGAACTGAAAAGTAGACCGGATACATATCGTAGTGTAGTTAATGTGAGTTCTGAATGGCCTGGCCAGTGTTTATTCTGTATGGTTGTGGCCATGGCACTGTTGGTTGGTGGACACTTTGTTGCTTTGAGGGTTGAAACCTATGCAGGATTCAGTCAGATGGTACAGAACATATTAAGAACGGCCACCGTACACACATGCACATACAAATATGCCCAACAAATATCGTGCTTGCTTTTATGAGAGAGTTTTGATGGTTCAGTGTAATTTATGCTAATCGTCCTGCATCCGTCCTCTCGCAAAATAACTGCATGCAGCTACCAAGAATGCAAGACTGAAGGCGTTTGTTTCTGCTGAAGGTAAGTCTAATATCGTGTTCTTAAAGCCAGAGAGTATTAGTGAAGTAGTGAACATCTTGTTTAAGTATAGTAACGAAAGAGAGCATGTTCTCTAGAAGATTGATGCTTCATCAATACAATGAAGAAAGCTCTTCAACACATATAAACACGTAGTCTACATCAAGCAAGATTACACCTTCACACATGAAAAGCAACTCATTAATTTGGAACTAAAAGCTCAAGAGGGATAGACATGAATGAGACGGAGGAGATGGGTGGTAGGGGTGAGCATGACACAGACAATATGCAGAGAAGTGTCACACAAGATAAAGTCTTGCAAGATCAAGAAGAGACACTCCTTATACCATAGAGAGTTTTTCTAAGGATTGATGCATTGGTCGACGAAGGTACATGACGATGACAGGGCTATAGAAATGAGCTCAGAGAGGATAGAGCCATTGTTAGATTAACATGACACGTTGTGACAGCACACCATAGGCTTGGGCATCCTCTCCTCCAACGAGCTCACCAGCAGCCCGACCATGGAGGAGGACATCATCATCAGGCAAGAACCAGCCGGGGAGCCAGCTGGGACCACAGCAATGGCGTTGCTCTCTATTGCAAACTAGGACGCTATCTAGCTAGCTAGAGGGAGGAAGCCAGCAAATGTGTGCTGAGATATTGTGAGTAGCTCTGTGGAGAAGGCGGCCATGGAAGAGGGTCCTTTTTATATAGCAGAGAAGGGACATAACCACACAGCTAGTGCTGTGAACTGTGAAGCGTGTGTGGAGATGTACGTGGAGAGATGTTGGTCGCAATTAATGGAGAGAGTGCAAAATGGTGGGAGCACAGGGGTGTCCGTGGCTCGGACGACGATGCCCGAAAGGATGAAACACGACTTTATGATGAGACGCTGCAGCTGTAGCGTTCGATCGAGGGGGAGTCGGTACGACGCATGTGACGATCGAGATGGCGACGACGCATGTGTTTCCCTCCGCAGCGGGCGATCCGGAGTTTGTGCCATGCAGTATACGTTGGCCCGGGTCGCGTGATCGGCCATGATGGGCGCATGCAGATGCAGCTTGCTATCTTCAATTCCGGCTTGGGTTCTGTACAAACAGACAGTGGAGAAGTTGTTTGCGATCGACGTACGTACGCGGTGATCGATGGTACGTTAAGTGCGTGATCTTCACATCATCACAAGAGAAAATTGACGGCTCTAGCCGAGGCGGCGGCAGGGTCTTCAGCTTGTTTAGGATATCGAGCTTAAAGCTTGCAGTGGCTATGACGACTGTACAAGTACATAACGACAACTACACGCACGTTGGTTGTCTAGTGCTACAAGTACCACCAGTGGTAGCCACGGTTGTTGGCCTCTACTATGCTAGCCGTCAGGGCCGTACGTACCGCGTATCAGCGTCTCAGAGCATCGCGTCTCTCTTCGTCCGCCATACTCACGCGAGATACAGGGGCCTTTCGATAGAACGTTTTCTCAAACGGGTGTGTTTTATATAAAATTTTTTATATAGAAGTTATTTTTTAAAAATTAAATAAATCTAATTTTAAAGTTTTTAATAATTAAAACTTAATTAATTATATATTAATGATTTGTCTCGTTTTACTGCACACTTAATGTTCATACTATACTCTATATCGAACAGGGCTGGAAAGGCGGAGCTCTCGCTAGCTGCGACCCCAAGAATTACCGTTCTGCCGCGCGCCGGCGCGTTCTCAGGCGGGCGCGTCGCGTGCACGCATGCGTAGTAGCGGATACAGCAGCGAGCGAGCGTGAATTCACCGAGACAGCGAGCTATCTGCCGGCGATGGAGTCGGGTTGGCTGCTTGAAAGCGAGGGCCACGACGCCACGTTAAGCTGGGCTCCTCTCGATCGCTCGCTGCCTCGCTCTGCAATTCAATGCGTGCCTGGGTGTTTGTTACTCCTCGCATTCACTGCTCGATCGATGTCTGCAGGGGTAGTCGCGGGTGCGCAGGCAACGCTGCGATCGACGGTCCGCTTTTGTTGTGTTGTGCAGCTCCGGCTCGGTTGCCCCGTTGTGTGTAACGCGGAATCGTCTTCAGTGCCGGACGGGCAAGCCGATGCATGCATGCCCTTTCGCTGTCATGTTCTTTAGTGCTACTGCTAGATACTACGGTAGCACCGTAACTACGCAAAAACGCAGCGATCGATCAATGTGCCAGCCGGGTATATGCGTAGATGCAGGGAAGTGCAGTTGTTCGTTATTTCAACGTGTTTGGACCGTCTGGCCAACCTTTGCGTGTACTTCAGCAAGCTAAAATGTAATTTGAGATAGTATGTGTAGAAAAAAAGAATGAAAGCTATCACAATTAGCTATTCTTAATCTTACTTTGACTGATCAGAAAAGAAAGGGGCTTGGTAGTTGTTGCATTGTGATCATGGAGGAACAATTAAAACTGAAAAACAAGCTCCGAAGGATGGTAGGTTTCGCAGCTGTTATATGACTGAAGAAGTGATCATAATTAAGCCTGAACATTTCGTTTCGTCAGCTAACCGCGTCTGATACACGCATGCACTCTCGATCGACATGTAGTGCGTCGGCGGCGTCGCTGGCCGATCAGTTCCGACGGTGCGGCGGCAGCGGCGGCTCGTGCGCCTTGCATATGGCGGTGGGTGCCGCGAGCATGTGGGTCAACGTGTTGATCCACCTCTTGTACACGCCGTAGTCGTCGGCGCGGAGCTCCACCTTGCCCCTGCTCGTCGTGACCTCGATCGGGTACGTTGTGTCCTCGTCGCGGCTCGGCTTCTCCGGCGCGCACGGCTGCACGTCGTGGATCACACCTGCTCGTTTACGCAAGGTCAGAAGATGAACAGAAATGGCAGTCGCATGGTCGACTTGTGCGTTTGATTCTTACTTTCTTTGGCGTTCGAGAACGCCATGACCAGGTTCATCTTCTTGATCAGCAGGACCACCTTGCCGCCTTTGCTCGACTTTGCGGACACCGTGTGCAGCTTCCAATTCCCTGCATGGAAGAAGAAAGATCGATGCAGAGACGCCGCGATCGTAGTTGTATTCGGCCATTTGTGGAGACGAGGAGATGAAGCGCTAGCTACCGTCCGGCATGGCGACGAACATCTCGTCTCCCTTGGTGAGCGCCGCCTTGGACCTCGCGTAGTTGAAGTCGAAGTCGAGGTCCTCCTGGGACAACACGGAGCTCGCCTGGTCCGTCCTCTCGTTCTGGCTACCGCCGCCACTGCGCCGTCCTCGCAGCGCCGCCGCGCTCCGCAGTGCTGTCAAGAGGTTGTCCCATAGAGTTATTTTCGGGGTGTTCGTGGCGGAAGACATGGCCGGAATAGGAAGGAGGACAGTCAGTGAGAGGCATACAGGTGGCGGCGGCCGCGGCGAGCGTGATGACGTTGCTGGCGTCCGTGGCGGCCACGGCGGCGTTGACGGCCGCCGCGACCTGATCGCGCGTGGCGCCCGCGGCCTCGGCCACCTTCGCGCACTGCGCCGCGACGAGCGCGGCCGCGGACGCCACCGCCGTCTCCTTCATAGTCGCCTCCGGCGTGGAGTTCTCCGCCGCGATGGCGGCGAGCGCGGCCGCGACGCCCGCCACGGACACCGCGGCGTGGACCTCGGCCTTGTGCAGGCGCGCCTCCTCCTTGCGCTTCTGCTTCCGCTCCTTGACCCACTTTTTGAGCGAGATGCCGCTCCATGGCGTCATCTTGCGTGGGAGCTGCACGCGAGTTCAAATCTTTAAGCTCGAACAGAGACGTCACCAATGGCAAATATATTTCACCATTTCGATTTCTTGCATAACTTGGAAAGTTAGAATCAATCTGTGATCCTCTTCGTATGTGAAATTGGTAGAGAAACTTGGAAAGAAGCGTGGCAGCCATGGCTTGTGCAATTTCGTGACCCGTTCCATTTGCAACACGATCCTGTTTTCTTTCCTAGAACATGGTAATAAAAATTGTGTTCTTTCACTTACCCATTTCTTCTTGAGATCATAATCCAGCTCTGGATGAATTGCCTTCTGAAGCGATATCCATGTCTGGAAAAAAAAACAGATCAACACGAAATCCACGAAAACACACATTTTAGATCAAGCTAAAGGAAAGATTGCATATATACTGATACATGAGCAACGCATTTCATGAAATGTGTACCTTCAGATCATCATATTTCCATTGCGTCGTGCTAAAACCGCTACTGTCGACAACCAAACTACGATCATTCTTCTGCAAAGCATCCACAGATGTAGTGTATCATGCATTTCAATTTCCATCTTCAGAGTAATATTCTGACAAATATTTGCTACAGTGTGAAGTACTAACACTTACTGGCAACAGGTCTCTCCTATCATTGTCAAGCGCCATGACCGGGTTCTCCACAAGCGCCATCGAGCAATCCATCGGTCCCGTCTGAAGAACTTTTATAGCCGAGCTGCACCACGCGCTCGAGAGAAGGTCCATGGGCTCCGAAGGCGGCTCCTCACAGGCAATTAGGCTCCTGTCAGGCTCCATGGCCAAGGCAGAAGCCAAGATAGTCCCCTTAGAAGCAACTGGTGAAAGGCAAGGGCCAGAGATTTATACAGATCAGTGCTTTGAACTCTGATCTCTGGTGGTTGTGCTTGTGCAGGTGCAGCCTCTCTATTTCTGATGCTCACCTGCAGCCTAGCAGGAACCAGATCCTTGATCAAATCACTAGGATCGCTCCAACCACTTCAGGCCAACTTTTAGCTGTAAAAAACTTAAACTAGACAGGTGTCACAGAGGAAGACATTTGTTTAAAACTCTAAACACCAATTGGCTTTTTTGGAGGAGTAAGAGTGGGGTGGATCATTCGCTTCATCTATGCTTTAGGTGCACACAAAGAGGATGGAATCAAAATGGGGACCTCGAAGCCTTTTCAGTAGAAAATTAGCGGCATGGCCGTCCTAAAAACATTGAGGAGGTTTGAGTATGCACTTTTAAGTGCTGGATTTTATATTTCTGCCAATTAAAAGAACTGCTACAAAGAAGTGATATCTCAGGGTTTGATGCAACGATCCTGCATATTTTATCGCCGATTAAATCTCCTAAAGGCAAATGCTTCTGTGGGAGAACATGAGGTGTTGGGCTGCCACTAGCGCAAAAGAAAATTAGGGGCAGCAGGATGAGGGTGTCATGCATACGATGTTGTGGAACTTTCTTAGCATCATTGGCTCATTACCATGCGTGCAGTACTGCGATATTGTAGCAAAGAGACGTACACTTCATGGGTCATAGATTGTAGAGCTGTAGTGTAGTATCCTGTATCGGCATAATGCGAGAATTTAGCCGATGTTCAGTGAGCTGGAGTTCAGACTTATGCTTTTGGGAACTGTAGGTAGAGTGGTACTGCCAAGGGATCTCAGTTTCATGTACCTGTTTCTGTTGATGTTACTAGCATACGTAATGCAAAAATTCAGATGCTGGAGTTCAGAACTTCAGAAGTAGTATATGACTGTTAAGTTTTGACGTATCACTAAAATAAGGCATCAATTCAGCAAATCGAGTTTAGCAAAGTAATCCAGTGCTACAAAAAGTTAGCTATTTAGTGGATCATTAGCCCCCAACCTCCAGAAATACCAGCATGATGTGCAGTAGGAATAGTGTTTCAAAATGATCCAAACCCAGAACCAGTTGCCACTGGTTAGGAATAGTTGAGCTACTCCCAGTAATGTTTCTTCCAGATTGCAGCGAGAGTTGAAGCTTCCTAGTGCTGGATGATGCAATTATCAAATTCTAAAGCAAAATCAGTGACCTTAATCCTCAGCCTAAGCGCATTCATTACGGAGATCTTTTTTTACATATTGACGCCTCAAGAGCATTCCAGCTGACGCCTCGTAACCATTGTTTATTCTAATCCTCATGTGTAGGCCTCTAATCCTGTCTGCTCATCATTCACCTTTTGAAAAATCCTTCGCACAGATTTTATATGTTACGGTGAGTCCCCTTTGATCATGGATAGGAGTCTGATCGCTGCACTTTACAACTCCTTTTGAATGTAAAGTTTGCCGCTGCAGATTCATATAGGCTCTCACAAGGAAATTGCAGGGGAAGCCGGAATCATGTTAATTAATTTGTCGATCTGCAGTTGTTGTCAAGGGTTTTACTAGCTTCTGTGAGGATGAAAAATGAAATGCAAATTCCCATTTTTGCCATTCTGTTGTAAGTTAGTAGAATAATAAAATGCCTATAAATTTCGTCAAATCTCTCCGTTCGAAATTGGCATGATTCAGAGGTTTCGTCAAATCTCAGTTCGAAACGGGCCTAATTTAGAGGCCGAAACCATCTTTTCATTGGGACGAAATGGAAAAATTAACCGGAGAGATGTGAAGTAGGCAATTATGCCAAAACCACCTGGGATTCATCATTCAACACCGCTGCTTGCAGGCTTGCAGCAACTAGAAACCCTGCTAGCTGTAGGCCTTCTTCGTTGGACATTTAGCTGAGTTGTTCTCATTTCAGATGTTATATACTACACTGAAGAAGGAAGTGGCATGGAAATCTCTTAACAAATAATCCATCTGTGATGTTTTGACTTTTTTATAAGTTAAACTTTTTTAAGTTTGATATATTTATTTTGTGTTAAAAATAATGTTATGTTTTTCCGTAAATTTCATCAAAGTTTTAAAAAAAATTGATATAGAAAAAAATTAAAATGTCCTATAATATAAAATGGAGAGAGTAGCAATTTTGAAATAACCAGCTGCGGAAAAACCAATCTCAAATAAGAATTGAGCCAAACACTGTCCAAACCCCAACTTTATTATAAAACAGTCTAACAGAAATCAGAAATACCGTAGTTGCTTCTATTCTCAGGAACCACTGAAACTTACACATACGAAGGATTTCATGACTGACTATTCCCTAAGGACACATATCATAATTGTCAAGATCCACTAATTGTACACAATTGAAGGACTGCAGATACCTGTTTCTGCCATCTCTACATTTATCTAGTGAAATGGCTCTGAAAATATATCATCCTAAAGTGCTAAACTATCTCTCCATCAACAATGAAATGCCTCATAAGAACAATTTCTTTCACGAGATTCCTGTAGGTGAATGGTCGGACAGCGGCCCTCAGAAAGTGCCCAGGAGCCTTGCTCTTGCCCATGTCATTTACGCTTCTGCGCCTTGGACTCTCCATCTGCTGATCCTCATACTCAATCTGCTCCTGATGCTCATCCTGCTCCTGCTCCATAACCGTTGTGTTTGAACCGGCCATTTTCCATTCCATATCTTTCTCCTGCTGCATCTGTCCTTATTATACTCGTTTGATGCCCCTTGCCTTGACCAACTTGTCAACTTTTTCAGAACTTTTCATCGCCCGCTTCCATTGCTCGTTTTAGTACTTCTTACTCTCCTCATGATTTTCTACTTCTTCTGTTTACTTCCTCATGATCATAACCAGGTTCTTTATCATCGGTATCACCACCCTTATCAAACCCATCATCCTGATCTACTCGCACTAATATATATAATTACAGAGGGTAATAATTACGAAAGTTAAAAATAAAATTTAATAAATATTGCTAATCACTGAAACAGAAATATCGTTTTATCTAGCCGTAGATCCATAACTTCAGTCAGCTTGAAATTTTAAGCTAATAAACTAAAAAATATTACAAAGATAATGTCAATAAGACTTATGGATCCCAATATATTAAAGAAGCAATATTACTAAATAGAAGATTGACATAAATTAATTAAATACTATTAATTAATAATATGATATCTAAAAATAATTAACAATCAAAATTTTTAGATTCTAAATAGATTTTAAATCAAACTAAATCATAAAGAAAAATAAATTAATCTAAAATTAATCGCTAGACATGTATAAAAATAAATAAGAAAGAGATATTAATTATCATACTAATCTTTTATAAACTTTATCTTTATTATTAATATTGTGCTTAAAAAATTCTATTAATATCCCTGAATAATCGTAACACTTTACCCTTAGTAATTAGAAAATCTTAAAGAAAAAGATCTTAAATCCCTTAAAATTTTATAGCCACTACTTAGCCTATTTGCAGTCATTAGATTTAAAATCAAAGATCTAAATTACGTCACATCATCAGATACACTGAGGCTCACAAAACTCGACACGCTTCCACATAGAATCTCGCTCCTATTAACATTCGCATTGATTGCGCCAATTGCATAGCAACATGTGTTTAGGACAAATCACCTGTGCACAAGTGCTCACTCATGCCAGTTACCATAGCACTAGGGCCGCCTATCAGTCACACCACTTCACACTCTCATCTACGCTCACGCCAGCCATCACCACGCTAGGCTTGCTTTGTCAGCCACAGTGCTCCCATGTGCTCCCACGCTTACTGGGTTGGCTATCTTCATGGCGTTGGCCCATTACGCCAGCCTACCAGCCAAGCTGTTGCTAGCCCATGCCACTGGCCTACTTGTTCATCGCCATCAATCCACTCCATCGGCTCGCCAATCCATTTCAATAGTAAACCAGCCTATGTCAATAGTGATATATAATAATAATAATAAATATTTTTTAGACGTAGGTTATTAAATTTGATCCTAGTTGATATGCACAGCGTTCGCTATATTTTGTCATAACAATTTTAATATAAATTAATTATACAATACTAATTTTAATATAGGCTAATTTACTAATTTTAATATAATCTAATTTTATTAATTTTAATACATACCAAAAATTTAAATACTTCTAATTTCACACCAACCCAATCAACAACGTCAGTTCCAGTCTCATCACCATCCGCATCGTCACTCTCATTCTCATCAGGCGCATCACATCCAAGCTCCATCTCCTCTAGCTTCACCTTCCATTCCTTGGTGTACGGGTGGAGCAGTTCCATGGGATGGTTTGTGAGCAGGAACTCCAGGCTCCGTGATTTGTCAGTGTCACTCAGCTTCAAGTATGCATTGACAACATCATCCACATAAGCCTTTGGGCTCACCTTCACAATCCTGCAGAGTCCACCGAAGTGGGTAGTGCGAATGACCAGGCCATCGTGCTCGAGATCAAACAAGAACTGGTTCTCCGTTGCGGGATCAACCAATGGGCGGAGCTGGCTGTAGAAATCCTTCTGCGGCTCGAACCGCGACTGGTACAGCGGACGCTTGACATGTATGATGTCTGGGCGCGTCCAGGCCGCGCACCGGGTGATCAGCTCGCGTGTTGGGTTGCCAAGCCGCCCCATGAGGTTCCACTTGTCGAGCCGCTGCTCCTCACTGGCCACCTCGGCGGAGAGCGTCCACTGCTCCCAGGGGAGCTCGTCGGGGCGCCACCTAGGGTGTCGCACGAAGACCCAGTAGTACCGGAACCCGACGGCGGCATCGAGCTCGTTGAGGCGGTTGGAGAACTAATTGGACCTGTCGAACTGCTCGATGCGGTCCCACTCGTCGTGGTCGGAGACCTCGGACATGAGGGAGACGCGGTCGTCGGAGAAGCGGCCGCGGATGGGCGGGCCGACGACGATTCCGCGCCAGAAGTAGGGCCCATAGCGGCCGAACCTGTACCAGTCGTGCGGGTGGCGGAGGCGCGGATCGTCGGGCCCGTCCAGGAAGCGGGCGGACCGGTCATACCCGAGGCTGATCATCTCGAGCTCGGCATCGGTGAAGGCGTCGGCCTGGTTCTCCTTGGCGGCGCGCCGCTTCCTACGGTAGAAGGCATTCTCGGCGAGGCGGCCGCTGCGGATGCGGGCGCGTGACTTGGCCTTGCGCCGCACGTCGCCGCTGCCCTCTATGCTGCCCCCGACGCCTTCTTATGCTTCTTGCTGCGGCCAGCGCGGGCCACGGTGGAGTGTTCCTCGGGCGGGTCCGTCCGCGGCGGGCAGGGAGCCGGGGTCGGGGAGGAGGGGAAGGAAGCGGCGGAGGAGGCATGGATGGTGGTGGAGTTGCGCCTGCGTCTGGTGGCGGCGAGAGACGGGTGCCCGGGGCGGGACGGGGAGACGGTGGCGAGGAGGAGGGGGTGGACGAGGCGGAGGCCGGAGTAGTGGGGGTTGCGGCGGAGGAGGCGAGGGGAATGCGAGGGTTTCGGGTAGAGGAGTTTAGCCGTGCCGGACGCTGACGCGGACGCCATGGCTGGCTCCGGCTGGAGCTTCGGCCTTCGGGTTTAGGGCGCTGGCGATAACTGTTTGTACCGTCAAATTGTCAATCAATTCACTGGTTTCCCTCACTGTAAACAGGCGAAGTTTTGTATGCACCTTTTTTACACACGATACATACGCATGTAATGATATAAATATACACACACTCGTTATATAAATACACATGTATATCTTACCTTATAAGCACCTCAATCACAAATCACTTGATTTGGTTTTTTTATTAAAAAATAGAAAATTTACAAGTACAAATATCTCATATTGTCAATTGTTAATATGTGTTTGGATCTAGTTTTTTTTCTTAATTATATTATTCTATGGCTTTAGTCTTATATTCTTTTTCTTACTATATCAATAAAAACTTCCTATTGTCAGGTGATGTTTCTTTTTCTTCGAAAAGAAAGATGTGTTTGGGTTTTTGTTTGTGGAATACTCTGGTTTTGCCACTATTTTGTCCACGGCTGCTATTTTTAACTGCCACAGTGATACAATAGATGGATTGACACTACAAGCGGATGCACTGTTCCGACGATACGAATTCCTATGAGTTTTACACATATCTCACGAGAAAAAGGTTCAATCCACACTGCACCTGGAAATTGCATTTCACTCGTAGCCTTAATTCTTAGTAAACAAAGGTAGCCAACCAAACACATCAAAATTAGTCTAAAAAAGGACGCAAACATAATAAACACACCATCGGCGACATCGAAACAGATATGGCATAATAAAGAAAGACGGCCTAACCTCCTTCCTGTCCTCCTCGCCGTCGCGTCATCTCTAATTGCGACACCGTTACAACCAACAAAACAAAGACATGCATGAATAGAATCTTAATGCGATCGATGCAACAGCTGATTACTGATTAGTAAAATTGCAATTACAGATTAGCAGCAGTTCTCGATGATAATATACATGCAGGGATGGGAGGATCAGAGGAGAGAGAGAGGATTGCAAGTCCGGATCGCTTCCGTGCAATAATCATACAATTGATTAATGCTACAGAGAGCATTTCCCGCGCGCGCGAAATGCATGCAACAAAATTACGGCCCAATGGGGAAGGAGGGCTAGTGTACACAGGGCTTGGTTGGCGAAGATGGCACCCACCGATCGATCTGATCAGAAGGTCGGCACGACGCCGTCGACGCCGTAGTCGGCGTCGGAGCCTGGCACCATGAGCGCGGCGACGGCGGCCGCGGCGGAGGAGTACATCTCCTCGTCCTCCCCGTCGGCGTCCGCGCCGCCCGGGGTGCGCTTGGCGAACCGGCCCTTGATGCGCGGCCGCGTCTCCGCGTACGCCTTGCGGGACGCGTAACGGATGGTCTTTTCGAACCGCCGGCTCTTGCGCTTCTCCCTGTACCGCATCAACCGCGCCTCCCGCTCCCGCCCCTTGCTCACCACCGGCATCGGGGTGGCACCCGCCGCCGCGTCCGGCACCACCGCCGCCTCCGAGGATGATACCTGCGTTGCCAAGCATCCATGTCGTCTCAGAACACTTCACTGAATAGCTAGCTCATCGAGATTCAAGAACTACGTGGTGCTAGAGTGGTAATAATCTTTAGTTGCTTACGCTGTGGTTCATGGAGTGGTCGGAGTAGAAGAGCTTGCCGCCGGTGATGTCGAGCTCGGGTGGACAGTTCTGGACGCCGATGGCCTTGATGTCGTCCATGGAGCGCGCGAAGTCGAGGTCGAGGTAAGGGTCGGAGTCGGCGTAGAACACGTCAGTTGCACCGACAGCGCCAACTTTCTGCCCGTGGTCGGGCTCCGGGAGGAGCCACGACGCGGCCTCAGCGTCGTTGCTCCCATCATCGTCGACCGTCGCCGCGGCGCCGCCGTGGGCACCGCCCCCCGGCGTGCCCGACGAGGCGAAGGGCTTGGGCGCATCGGCGAGCGCGCCGAAGAAGGGCGCGACGGGGAGCCGCTCGTGGCGGCGCGCGAGCGGGTTGGCGGAGTGGATGTCGGCGTCGCAGGCAGCGCAGAGCGCGGCGGCGTCGGCCCTGCACGTGACGGCCGCGGGTGCGTGCTCGCAGACCTCGCAGAGCCACACCCGCGCGTGGCGCGACCCGGTCCCGTGTGCCCGCGCGTCGCACCCGGCGCAGAGGAACGCCGCGTCGGCGCGGCAGAACAGTCGCGCCGCTTCGCCGCCGCACGCGTCGCACGCCCTCGCCGCCAGGCCCCAGTAGGCCCGGCCCACAGCCGACTTGTCGTCCCCCTCCATGGCCACACCACACACTCCCCTCACTCACTCTGACTCGCGTTAGTGGCGTCCACGAGAAGGCGAGACGAGGCGAGGCGAATCTCAGCCAAGCTTTCGGCCCCCTCCTTCCCTCCCCCGGCCGCGCATTTGAGCTCCGTGCGCCCCGGTTGGGCTCGGGTTTTCGAGGCGGGCGAGCGACGTGGACGCGCTCCCAACCACGGAAGTCCCTGTCCCGGCGGGCCGGGGCCTGTTTGTTCGCCAGTGACGCCGCACGGCTCGACTCCAACGGGGTTGGGTCGCTTCTCGCTTGGATGCGTGAGTCCCAGTCTCGCGCGAAAGGCTGCAAACGTGCTCGTCGTTGTCGAGGCGAAAATTAGGCCGGCGTCGTTACACGGCAAGTTGCGGGATGCGACGGCGACCGGCTGCACACGTCGCTCCGATTCGTCGCCGTGGGGGGCCCATCGCGGGGAACAGGTGTCGGCGCCGGGTTGGCTCGCACGATCTCTCCCTTATCTCTTCTTCGGCTCGGGAGAGCGATGCGAGCCCAGTGAAACGCGACGAGGCAGGGGCCTTGATTCTTCTCGCCGGATACAACGGTGGCATGGTAGGCCGTTCTAGAGAGCAGAGACGCGACGTGAAGTTAGATCGCCATGAGAAACGAGAAGCAGTTTCTCTGATTCATCTGCGAGCAGCAGTTCGGTTCTCCGTTCGTCATAGCTTCAGTTAAACAGAGATCTTTGAAGGGATAATTCTACCAGATTTTGGGCAGATTTTGCACCTGTACCGTTCATTATACCCTCACTGGCCGTTCTTAAGACCAAATTTTCCTCAAGTTATGATGAATTCATCTAGGACGATCTCATCGCTCATAGCGTACGCGCACCATTAGCTAACCCCGAACGCACGCATGGATAACTCTGAAATCTGAATCCTAAAGAACGCATCCCATCCACCATCGTACAAACCTGTGTTTGTTTTCTTGGTTGTATCATTGATCATCGTCTTTGGAGTGTCGGTTTGTTAACGTCAAAATTTAAAGTATAGAAAAGATTGAAAAAGATCGACTGAAACAAATTACAGGGAGGAAACTGATCGGATGAAGCAAAGAGATATTCTATCCAAGAAAAAAAGATTATCTAAATAAGATCGAGTTTGATGAGTAGTTGGGGTTTTTTATCTATATAAATCGTATCTTATATAGGAAGATTCAGTTAACTTTATTAGAAATATTTTTTTTTTATATTTTTAGTAGATAACGTTCGATGGTTGTTTTAACCGTATTGGACTATGTAATACCAGGGTATAAATATAGATACCTGAATACTTGTAAAAAAAATTAAGACATCTTTCAATCAATACTACTTCGATACATCGCCACTTTATTTTATTTAGGTTTTTACCGACGGGGTCTGATTCTCGACGCGGGGCTATATCGGTTAACTTCGATCTTCGGAGAAGGGGTAAGTCCCACCAATATCCCGATATGTCTCACTCTGTCTAAGGCTGCATCATTTAGATTCGACCTTTTAGGGCGATCGGATGTATCGTATCACGTCCGTGTAGGGTCTATCGGTCTATCAAGCTCTCTCCACCATCATTGGTATTGTGCTACATCGGTTAGATTCAATCTACAAGGTTGTCGACGGTAGATTGAGCTTTAGTTTTATAGGTCTCTATACGGCGTTTTATCGGAGTGTTACCGATCAGTTATCTACACATTGAGCGCCACGCCCAGTGTATCGGCTCCTCGGCCGATACGCACCAGTCTTTAGAGACCTCCCTTATGCGCCACGCTAAGCGCATCGGCCTTCCAGCTGATGTGTGCCTGTCTACAGAGAGACGTTCTCTCATCGGCTCAGCTAGCTGATGGGTTCGTTTCGTCTTTGCTATATCCAGAGCAACATCGGCTTTACAGTCGGTATGTCTTTTATATGATTTCTTGTCACTTCACATATGTCTTTATTGGCTTTCTAGCCGATGAACGATCGCTACAGCTTCCGTCAATTACACCCGTATCCGTACCATCGCACTGAAGCCGAGCAAACCTCATGGGCCCTGACATGTATATCTTAAGTCACAGAGAGAAGCCGACCGACCTACACTAGAGCTAAACAGACCTTCTAAATGTCAGTGTATTCGTGCCACGCGCGTGAGATCTGGTATGAACACGTTGTATGATTCGCCTTTGCATTTGTTGGAGGAAGATAACGGGCATATACATCTTTGCTGTTTAATGGGTTAATGGGGTCCATTTTGGCTTGTTTCCAAACAGTCTGATAGAGTGATTTGACATGAACATGTCGGCATGTGTATCATTTGGAAGGTTATTGTGATGCCTTGGTTGAAATGAAACCATGGTCACTAGTCCGAGTGATGATGTTTCGTACGGTTACTCTGCTTATTTTTATATATCAAAATTTTCATGCGTTGTAACAGAAAAACTAAAATTACTCTATAATTGACATGACACGAATGAAGTACCGTTGTCATAACTTACGTTGCAAAAGATATCTCTCAATGGGTTAGTGCACTATGTAGTACATGAGGAGCCCGATGTGAAAAAGGATAGAAAAGAGATGAACCGGTTGAAACCCAAATAAATTGAGTTGAACTGACCAAACCAATCAAAGTGATGGTTTAATTCAGGCACGTGTTACTGTTCAAATGGTTCGTCAAGTTGGTTAGATGAAGCTGTATTTGAACAGTACCTTTGGGTTGAAACACTTATAGTATCGAACGACTTTAGTTCAAACACTTATAGTATCGAACCACACGTGCGCTATACTTCTTCGTTGCAAAGCACATACACAGACGAGAGAGAGAAACAGATGGAACTGGAAAGATGGATGTGGGCTGTGGTGGTGGAATGATGAGAACGTCTGAGCAAAATATGTTCTCGAGTGCTGCAAACTCGACGGTCTTATCGGTTTCTCTAGGGGATGTCCATGCTTAGAGGTGAAAACAGAGTCGATACGGATGGATAATGCTCATACTATATTTATTTTTATACTTTTAGCCAAATACAGTGAATACGGATAGCTTCGATACAGAAATAAATACGAATTATCTCAAATACAAATAAGATTGAAATAGGACAAGAATATGAAGACAAATATTTTTAGAAATACGAAATCACATAAACTAAACAAAATACCATAGCTCGTTTTATATAACAAGTTTCATTCAATGCCAATTCAAGTTTACCACATACAATATTATCAATATAAATACATATCTAACTGATATTATCACATATAATATAAATTATAAAAATATTTTAAAGTGTAAATAATATTAATGGTATGGATTAATGTTATGAGATATGTTATTATTAAAATCTAAAAATATAGTTTAAACGTATAGTAGGGTGTTATGTTTCATGTCTTCTACGGAATAGCACTATTCATCGGATATTTGTATTTGTCTAAAACTTTGATACCGTATTCATATCCGAAGAAAAATATTCATGTTCAAATCCATATCCGGATTATCTGAGAAATGACTGCTCTAAATGTTATCTCTATTCTTTTTCTCCAGTGCTAACGGAAAATATCCGCTCCATTTTTATCTCTATCCGTGGTGGCCAAAACGCTACTAGAGATTTGAAACCATGGCAACCCAGGGGCATGAAAGCGATGACTCCGGTCTGGAGATAGATGAGGGAGCATCATGTGTTCCCAAGCATGATTCCGTTTTTTTGTGTTGTTCCAAGAAGAGGAGGTGTGGGTCATACCACGACGATGCCATCCAAGAGGACGGTGGGAGGATTAGGCGTAGTGCGGCCATAGCGGCTTCCTCCATCTCTTGTGGAGCCGCAATCCCGGGTGGGACGGACGGCGCTAGCACAAGCGATGACGGGCGGATCCGTAGGAAATAAGATCGAAAACGTTCGCTAACTAACAGAAATAGATACCGATTTTTCGGACACAGGAAAACAAAAGTAGCACAGACATGCGATGGAGGAGGAACTCGGTAAGGATGGTGCTGCCGCTAGCTTGCGTCGCGTAGGGATGGGGACACAGGAAAAATCTAGATGATGACGCCCGTCGCTCGGACGCAGATGGACGAAAACCAAGAGGACCGATGCCTAGACTTGGATGACGGACGAAAAGATGTTGGAACGAACAGAAATATCTGTATATTTTTTAAGTAGGTTAGATTAGATTTTAATGGTTTAGCTCAAAATGGTTGCGTTAAACAAACTTTTTCCCTGCCGATAATCCCTCTTTGTTCGGGTGTTATGAATCAGCTTATAAGTCAAAAAGTTGAAACCTAAATAAGATGTTTTTTTTTTCATTTTGTCTTTTCTAATGCTATAAGCACTCTTATTATATGAACTCAAAAATTAGGTTTCAAAAGTCTTTTCTTTTCATATGAAGATTGTAGTTAGGACTCTACTTAAACCATCGAAACCATAAAAAGTAGTAAAAAGTTAGCTTAAAGCCTAAACCAAAACAAAAAAAATTAGGGCTGAGTTTGTTTTAGCTGTTTGGCCAAGCTAAATAGCCACACGGGAAATAAAATAGCTCATTAGCTAATAATTAATTTAGCATTAATATAAACTTAATAATTAATTTATTATTAACTATTAATTAATTTAATATAAACTTTGATGTATATAGTTTTTTTTAAATAATGTTTACCAGTGTAGAAAATACATTAAAAATAAACTGAAAAATAGCTCTTCTATAAGCAGATTAGTACTTCCATTACTTCCTCATCCTATTAAAATATAGGCCTTATGGAGTAGAAAAGGGAGAAGAGAGAGGATGAGTCTCTTTATGTGAGACAATCTCTACCATTGAATTAAGAGAAAACAAATAAAATAAAATTGTTATGATATATTAGGACAATTATATTAGAGAAAATATGTTATATATCGAAGCAACTCTTCTGACTTAAATTTTGAGGACTTAAAAGATCCTAATAGGTGAGGCTCATTAGGGTTTAGGCGCACATGTCCCTCTTACATATATCAGAGCAACCTTATTGGTTATATATATTACCTTCTAATTAATGAGTAGACGATGTGGATAAAATTAAAAATTGCTATTAGATGATGTGAATTACACCTTAGGTCACCTTTTATTACTAAAATTTTAGATTGAACTACTCTTTATTTGATCTTTTCACTTTGGGCTACTATTTTTTGCTTTTTTTATATTTTAGATCATCCAAACTCTCTTCAAGAGTACATCACCAGCCCTAAACACGTCACCATCCTCATGCCCATCATCTCCCCTATTTACATGTTTATCGGATGAGAGGTTTTATGTGACTATAAAAAAAATATAAGAGTGGTCAAAGTAAAACAAAAGCAAAAATACATAGTCTAAAGCGAAAAGATAAGTGAGTTGTTCGGTTTCTGAAGATTTGATGGGGAAAAGTTTTTGGAACCAATATATCTATCTTGAGTCACTGTGGGCATATTTGTCCAATTGATACATCCAAAGAAATCAATGTTGGACATGATGGATCTTAAACTAATTATGTAAGAATTGATCACTGGTAGGATATGTAGAGAATCCGTTTTATGAAATATCGGACAAAGCAAAGAAAAAAAAGAGAAGTGGTTTATTTATCATCAAATAGAGATGAGTATTATATGATAGCAACATGTTGAGAAAAGGTGTTACAAGATAAAACTTGGTAATTAAAAGTGGTCTAAAATATAATTTACTTAATCTTTTTTCTTGCAAAGCTTCTCAATAAAACATGGAAACTTTTCAGCAATCAGAACAGAACCCTTTAGCGACAAGAATTTCGATCTCTAGTCATAGAGACACATACACGTCAGTGTTCTCCCTTTTGGGGAAAAGAATAAATTCGAGATTTATAAATTCGCACCTGACGATTTGCTTAATATAATAAAGTTCAGGCCCACATGACAGCGGGATATTAAGACATGAACGATGGAGGCCGCTCAAAATGAGTAATCCCAAATGCCACCTAGGCTGAGGCTATTCATACGCGCTCACTCACAATGCAAGTTTTTATTTCAGCCCCTGAAGTTTTCTACTTTAGCCCTCACATTCTTTCAATTTACATATAAATTCAAACTTTTGTACTATAGGCCTAAAAGACAATAAGTAATATAAAAATCTTACCCTATGTTCACTCAAGTAGGCAATATTTTCCCTTAATCCCACGATGAGTCGACAAGGCCACCAAGCTTCCATCTCTTGGTTCCTCTCTCATCGAGCTCCCTCGTTGGCCATTGGTGAGCTACTACTGCTTAGTCGCCTCCCCTTTCTTCTCTAGTCTTCACGCTAAACCCCTCCTCTTGCCTTCTCTTTCTCCAACGGTACCAATGACGGCTAATTCAACGAAGCCTGCACAGGACCTCGCTAGTGGTGGCAGTTTTTTGACCACAAGCGACAATCTCATGTATCAGAGGAATCGAGAAGTGGTTCCTATCTTATGGGTGTGGACGACGATGTTACGCATAGGAGGTAGGTGACTCTTGGCCCTCGAGATCCGACAGTAGGGTGCTCGCTTTAGTGACCGTGTGTAGGGTAAGGGTGTACCATGAGCGAATAGTGAACCACTACAACAACCCATGGAATATCGTCATCGTAGTTCCTTCGAATCTAGAAAGAGGTAGAAGCAAAGGCGAAAGATGGAGGAAAGGGAGTAGTGACATAGGCCTATGAGTCCTAGTGGTATAGGGTGACGTGGGACGACATAGCGTTTTAAGTGGTACAAGACGACGTGGACTAGTAGCAAGTTTTATGATGACGTAGATCGATCAATAGAGACAAGCCCAATGGCAATGTGGCAGGCGACAAGGATGAGCCCAATAACAATGCGATGGGCGATAAGGGCAAGTCCGATAAAAGCTCAGGACTCGGCGCTGGTGATTTTTTTTCAACCCACTTTTCCTAATACAACATGAGCGAGACGCCTTGCTCACCCAATATGGTCCCTAAGCCATTGCTTCACGTATTTTTGATGAGGCTATTGTTTCATCTGTAAGACCTGAGCATCTTGCAGAGCCCAATCATCCTTACCATAGCATTATTTCTACGTGAAGTTATAATCATTTTTCATATAGAATATTATTTATGCTCATCTCAACAGCACATATCTATAATAAAATTCCTCATAAGACAATCCCCAGTCCCCGCCATCCTCGTAAAACCCTAACACCTTCTCCCCCAAACTCGCTCGAGCCATGGCCACCGCTGCCACAGCCGCCGCCGCCTCGCTTGACGAGGCCAAAGCCAAGGATGTTCTCCGCCAGGTTTGCGATTCCTACCCCGTTCCCCGATCCTGCCCGTTCTGGTCCCTCAAATTTTTGGGGATTTTTCGGATCAAAGTTGCTTAGCGTTCTCTGTTCTGTACCGCAGGTGGAGTTCTACTTCAGCGACAGCAACCTCCCCCGCGACAATTTCCTGCGGAAGACAGTCGAGGAGAGCGAGGACGGCTGTAAGGGTTCATCTCCTCTCTTTTTTGTTGGTCCTTCGCTCTGTACTTCGGGACATCTGGTGCTAAGTATGGCGTTGTTTTTGGGTGGGTTTGGATTGGGCAGTGGTGAGCTTGGCGCTCATCTGCTCCTTCTCGCGGATGAAGAAGCACCTTGGCCTGGACGCGGACGTGAAGCAGGAGACCATGCCAGAGGAGACGGTGCTCGCCGTTGCCGAGGTGCTGCGGCGTTCCTCGGCCCTCCGTGTCACCGAGGACGGTAAGGAAGTTATTTTCTCACATACGCGTGCCATTATACAGTCGACGTTCATGTTTTGGCAGCGAAAGAAGCTTAACTTCATTTTAATTAGATTGTTCAGAGTGAAAGTTGTAGTTCATACTATAATGGATAGTCAGCTTAAATTCCAATCACATGTTTTTCTGACAGGGAAGAAAGTTGGTAGAGCAATTGCGTTGTCGAAACTAGATGAGATCATGGAGCAAGTGGACTCTAGGACAATTGCTGCATCACCGTTTCCTTACACTGTAAATCTGGAAGATGTTCAGTCTTTCTTTGCTCAGTATGGCAAGGTATGTATGACTGTAGCATTGAGTAGCAAAGCAAATATCATATTTGGTCTGCAAAACTGTTAGAGATTCAAAGCTGATACATAGGATAGACAAGAACTTGAGATTACCTACTATCATGCCTAAAAGATTCATTAACACAAAGACCTATTCTTGAGATGGAAATGTTCTGTTATATCTGTGATGGTATACATGTTAGTAATGGAAATGATAGCTTAGCAAATTCAGCAGCCCCCCTAATAACATGGGGCATATATGAATCTTGGAATTTTAATTATGATGATGATGATGCTATACTGCATCTGAACTGTTTGCATCACAGGTGAACAGTGTGAGGCTACCTCGACATATTACTGACAAAAGACACTTCTGCGGCACTGCTTTAGTTGAATTTTCTGAAGAAGAGGAAGCAAATTCTGCATTAAAGAATAGTCTTGTTTTTGCAGGGGCGGATCTAGAAATAAAGACAAAGTAAGCCAACTACCTGCTCAAGCTTCTTTTCCTCGTACAGTTATGCTGATTAGTTAGAGATTTATGTTTCCATGCTTTGGTCAAATTCTTCATTTCTTATTTTTCATGTTATGTTTATAGAGAAATTATCAGTTGATGATTGCAACTTGCTTAACTGCAATATGTTCTAATGCTTCTTTATCATATTTAAACCAATTCCTCATTTCACATTGTTCAATATATTTTTAAATTGAATATCATTCTGATAACTGTCACAATCTCGAAAAAATGAAGGAAAGAATTCGATGCTGAAAGAGAGGCTAAGAAAGAAGCTTACGAGAAGTCACAACCTAGTAAGAATGGTCATGATGAGCGGTAAATATTTCTTACTTTAGAAATGTTTTTTTTAAAATTCCTTGAGTTCAAGATAGCTGAGTCATCAAAAATTGGTTATAGATATCCAAAAGGTCTAATTGTGGCCTTCAAACTTAAGAGAATTAAAGTGGATGGTGGCATGACAGACAATGGTGGGGACAAAGAGGGTGAAACTGTTGATGCCAATAAATCAGGAACAGGGCATGACAAGAAAATCCCTGAGAACAGTGATATCAAGGAAAAGTTGTCAAATGTTGTTGAGAAGTCAAAAGATGCAGCTGCTCAATCTGTTAATAAGGGAGAAAGTCCTTCAGAAAATGCTGATGATCCAATTTCAAGGGAAGATTTTAAAGAAGAGTTTGGCAAATTTGGCACAGTGCGGGTAATTTTTTTAATAATCGATGATGTTTTTTTTCATATTGGTTTTATTTCACCAGGATTAACCTCAGGTTGTGTCTGCTATGCATTGCATAAACTGTCCAGAATAGATGGATTGCATATTTTATTTGGCCCAACTAAAGTTTGCTGCAGATCATGGGATTGTTATGATGCATAAAACTGAGCTTGGCTTGTTATTTTTTTAATGAGAAGTACTTGGCTTCAATGATGGATTCATATACTTGCATGATCACAATAGCATGCTATTATGTTATATCTATTCAGGTTATTTTTGTAGGATTCTGTAAATGTTATTATTACTTGGTTCAATGTCGATCACATTACCTTTGTGTTAATTGGACAATACCATGAATCTAGTCAAACATGTAGAGCTACAGTGAGATGATCCAATAGTTTGAGTTCTTACTCTTACTGTCTTTTGTAAGCACATATTTGTCTGGACAGAATACAGGAGAGACATAATGCTTCATCTTGTAAAGACATTGTCATGATTATATGCAATTATGTATCCTTGCTTTCTAGTCTGTACAAGTAAACATAATTTCTTTTACCTGCTGATTCAGAACTCCTTGTTTTTATTGTTCCATCCCCCCTCCTCTTGTAGTATGTGGACTTCAGCATAGGGGAAGATTCAGGATACATTCGGTTCGAGGATTCTAAGGCAGCTGAAAAGGCCCGTGCATTTGCAGCTATTGCAGATGAAGGTGGTTTGATTATGAAGGGCCATCTTGTTACTTTGGAACCTGTGTCTGGTAACAACTACAACTTCTTTCAGTTAATTATTTTTGTTAGCTTTTGTTGAATTGGGTAACTAAATCAACTGCAAAATTGTTGCCTTCTTATAGTATCCTCTGGTGGTCTTGTTTAGCTGTAGTTGATATGTGATGATATGGTTGGTATTCCTGTTTTAGTTGTATTTAGATGTACTGTTTTCATGCAAACATAAGTGTTAGGCAGAATCTGTTTTTTGAATAATCCTTGAAGGATTCTTATTGATGCTTGACTCTAGAAAATCACAAACGAGCCATAAAATTGGTATAGAAAGAGCAGAATAGTTCAGCAGATTTGAACGCTATGTTTCATCACTATTTTGATGATATACTGTTCCATTCATTCAGGTCAAGCTGAGAAGGATTATTGGAATGCGATAAAGGTTGGTCAAGGAAAATATAGAGACAATAGAAGTAACAGAGGAAGGTATTACAGTTTCTCCCTCGCAATCATTCTTCCTGTCTGTTTTCCCTGTTAGGGCTGATCCTCTTAAATACCTAATGCACCTAGAATAAATCTTAGGAGTGTGCTGAAACTTAAAATAGAAGTTAAGCTTTATGGCACACAAGAAATATCAACACATTTGTTTGGAATTATATTATCATGGAACTGGCACTAATGTTGTTTATCTGTCAATAGGATTGCCACCCCTTATTACTCACCAACTACAAACCTATGCTTTTTTTTTTCAAATATATGCTAAAAGATGCTACAGGCATGTCATGCAATGCAACCTCGTATACACCTTGTTTCATGAATTGATAAGCTGTTGGCAGAAGATAATGCTGGCTACTTTGTGTGAACTTCTCTAGGGATTGGAAGAATAATAGGGGCGGAAAGCACTTCGGAGGGAAGCGGGGTCGCCACTCGGACGGCCATGAAAGGGCTTCTAATAAAGCTCAAAAAGTTGATGCTGCTGCTTAGAGGCCCCGTTGTCTGGTACTCTGATACTACCTGAGCTTATGAGCTCTAGTGAGGAAAAGAAATGTTTGCTCCGTTGCTTGCTGCCACAGCTTTTGAAGCAAACTTTTGGTGTTGGTTTATGTTTGTTTCTTGTCGTGAGCCATGTTTTTTTGGAAGTAAGAAACGGTGAACTCATGATGAAGCGGAAAATTTTGTCCGGTCAAAGCTTTGGAATGAATCCTTACATGTATCTGATGCTTACAACTGACAATGAGTCCATGCCTCTGAGTAGTGTTCCGCTAAATTTTTGTGTTGATTTCAACATCCAAGAGATGTTCATCAGAAGTTCCAAAACATTCTGATTTTGACTCGATCGCTCGATGAATCCATGTTTAAGTGTTGGGACTACCTGCCAAATCCCGAACCAGGCTGGCCCGAGGGCCCGAGGCGAGACAGCCCAGGTAATACTGGTGATTCGGCCGAAATGGGCGCTTGCAGTGGCAGTGCAGCTCATCTCCACAGTACAACCAGGCCTGTTTCGCCGCGACGTCATCCGCACTACTAGAGGAGAGCAGCCAGATCTTCCCCCGACTTCCCGGGCCGTCTCCTCCACTGCACCCACCCACCTACCGGCGGCGATGGTGGCTTCCCCTGCGACGACGTCATCCGCGGCCGCGAGGCCTTCCTCCTCCTCCTTCTCGCGGCTATCCGATGGTTCTATGCGCGCGGCGAGAGCCGCCGTCGTCTCCTTCCCTTCCTCCCGTATGCACCAGCCAGCTAATTGTCTCGCCCCGCTGTTCCATCGGAATCTTACTCGTCCTGATTTGTTCCCTCTGTTTTTGTCTACTTCGCGCAGCACGGCCGGCTGCGCTGGCCGCAGGCGTTCGGGCCTCGCCGATTAGCCCCGTCGTGGTCGCCGCCGCCGCCGCCGTCGGGAGACACCAGCTGCTTATGGGGTCGTTGACCAACACCCAGGGGCTCAGGTTTGGAGTGGTAAGTGTGTGTCCTCCACCTCTCCCAATGTTGACTTGTGTATGACTGTAAATTGGGCTAACTTTGAGTTGATGCGGCTCTACCTGGACATACGACATTGCTCCCGCCCAATTTCTAACTGATTAGTGAAGTTTGATAGTGTGTTTCTGTGCTTCACATAAGACATTGCTCCTGCCCAATTTCTAACTGATTGTGTGTTTCTGTGCTTAATTGTAAAGTTTCTTTCCCCAGCTGAACTCTTTTGATTCGTTTGCTTTGTGATAAAGTTGTAATATTCAGGTGTATGGTCTCAAAAGATGTTGCTTTACTGAAACGCGCTGCTTTCCCTGTTTCCTCAATACCTTTTACAACGCAATTGCCTAACTTTGTGGTTGCTTATTATTGTCTGACAGGTTGTGGCACGGTTCAATGAGATTGTCACCGACTTGCTACTGCAGGGAGCTCTAGAGACATTTGAACGATATTCTGTCAAAAAAGAAAATATAACAGTATGCACCTTTCTTGTTCTGAGTAAATTTTAATTTTAAAAAGATCAGAGTAATTCTGTGCCATCAAAACACCATATGATAACCATTATGCATGCATGCAAAATTGTTTTGCTACCCTCGTTCCCAATGTTAAGTTAAAAGATGCTTTTGTGATGAAGTATTGCCCATGAGGACATGACCATGCATAACACTCTTGTTGGATGACTTACCTACTTTGTTGGGTTAATATATGTTTTTTGTTGATCCATCTGTTCCTTTCTTTATTTCATTCTGCACAAGTACTTTCTGAAGCAAGAATGTAATGCAGCTTTTATAGGACCATTAATTATTTTCCTTTCGTTCAATGCTTGACAATGTATGGAGTATGGACTACATATTGGCTGATGCATTACTAGCTCATTTCATGGATTTGTGATTGTGAATAGCCTTTTGATGTATGAGATGAACTTCAAACATGTAGCATGCAAAAGTATATGTTCACTAATACTAGCATGGTGTGCATTAACGCAGGAAAGCTTTCTGTATACTACCATTGTTACATAAACTGATCTACACAATGTATAAATTCAGACTTTATCCATGATTGATAATAGCCTTAGTAGTTAGTTCTGATATCGCTGTTTAAATTTCTGAAAAGTTG
Organism: Oryza coarctata; assembly: GCA_030770085.1. Lineage (NCBI taxonomy): Eukaryota > Viridiplantae > Streptophyta > Magnoliopsida > Poales > Poaceae > Oryza > Oryza coarctata. The sequence continues at coordinate 13,147,971 of CM061469.1, read as the reverse complement.
CAGAAACTTTTGGAACACATTACCTTTCACTAATTCAGATGATTGTTTAGGTTGTAAGTGTACCTGGCAGCTTTGAAATTCCTGTTGTGGCACAAAAGCTGGGGAAGTCTGGAAAGTTTGATGCAATTTTGTGCATTGGGGCTGTGGTAAGTTGTCTTTCTTTTTTTGGTTTCACCTGTATATTACATCCCTGAATTTTTAACGGACACTACAGTCATTTTGCTTTTAATGTTCATATCACCCTATTGCATTGCTCCAAGATAGTGTTTAAGGTTCTTTTCCAGACACATCATAATCACATATTTTCTTATCTAATTCAGATACTATACAGCCTGGTGAAGTACGCCAAATAAGGAGTTCTGAAATGTTTATGTTACTCATATTTTATAGTGCCCTTTAAACAATGCCTTTTAGGCCTCATTATTTTTGTTTCACTTTTTCTACTTGTCTACAATCACACGTCTAATTTACAATGGACAAAATCCAATAAGGAGCTTTATAACTAACATAAGTCTAGCTAGCAATACTAAGTCACTAAGTGTTTCCTCTTAATCTCACTGCTCTTGGAATGATAACACCTTCGTATCTATTATTTGTAAGCCCTTAGTTATCAGTAGTTGATGCGATTCAATTACAGAAGTCCTCATTATGCCAATTTGCAGATTAGAGGTGACACAACCCACTATGATGCTGTTGCAAACACTGCTGCATCAGGCGTACTGTCTGCTGGATTGTCCACTGGTATGTTGCTTTCACCTCTTGGCCTCCTTGGGTACAGTGCCCATAGGAACCTAATTCTGTATGCTTTTTTCTTTTTTTGTTTTAGCTGGGGTAATTCTCATCAGAACTTATGGCATATTATTTACTATTTTTTGATTGTTGCACAGAGATCCCATGCATATTTGGTGTTCTGACCTGTGATGACATGGACCAGGTACTTCATGAGTGGTTAACATGTATCTTACCCAAGTTTCTATTATTCCATATTCTATATACTACTCATGGTTCTTCAGATTAACTAGTGTAATTTGAGGGGCAAGACATTGTGGGAGTCTGTAACTCAAATGATGTTTCTCATGTTCCCAAGCCCTATGCTAACTCTAATGGAAGATGGATCACCACTTTTGCATGCTATCATGTGAAATTGTTTCTGTGAACATTTATTAAAGTGAACCTGAATTGATCAATCGCTTGTGAACAAATGATGTAATAGTATCATACATGCTTTCTGATAAAACTGTGATTCCTATTGTACAGATCTTGTGTTGATTGTCTGGTCACCCTTGAGAAGTCATGGACTCCTTATCTCCTTACCTATCAACTTAAGTTTCTTTTTTTACTGACAAAATAAATGCCTCATTAAACCTTTACAGGCTCTAAATCGTGCTGGTGGCAAGGCTGGAAACAAGGGTGCTGAAGCCGCTCTGACTGCAGTGAGTACCATTTCTTGACAAGTCAGATAAAACGTGTATTCATTTTTACCATGACAAACTGTATTTCCTGCAGATCGAGATGGCCTCGCTGTTCCAGCATCACTTGGCCTGACAGTCCGGACTACTGATTTCGTCGGACAAGTTCTTCTCCTATCTGGCGCTACCTAAATTTTTTGCTGATAAAGATTTTCACCGGTAGCTCTAGCATCCTTAGCTATCTTCCCAAACTGGTTGGTCGTGATCTTGGTTGTGTTGTTTATCACTGTTGTTGATTATTTGCAAGACTGGAGAGGTCTCCCTAGCCAGCTAAAGTTGCTCAACTGCTGTACCCAGAAACGCGAGACCTTGAATAAATGTCAGTACTTCACCAAGTACACTTGATTTGCCCATGAATAAAAAGCAGCATTACCGTTCTTGTGGATAACTCTGCAATGAGCTTTTCTAGTAATCGGAGTCCGCATAAACGAGCGGGAGGGGAAGGAGGAAGAGGAAGTTGAGGAACAGTTGGGAACGATGTGATGCACAGTTCAGCGGCAGGTGCCGTGCCTGTGTCGTTGCTGGGCAGAGTTCGTCCAGCCCTTGCTCGCTGTTGCTCAGCGCATTACTTGCGGAGTTGCGTCGGCGGCCGTCAAGCATCCAGACCATCCCGGGCCATCTCCTCTGAACCTGCAGGCGGTAATGGCAGCTTCTATTAGATAACCCAGGCTCGGCCATGTGTTCTGATCGGCATAGCGAAGTAAAGGGAGCTCGATTTTATCGGATCGAGCGCGTCGTTGTAAAGCCTGGCACATGTTGGGTTCATATGGAGGCTCTTCTTGTTCTTAGCTAGTAGTGGTCACCGTGCAAGGCAGTTCGTTCGTGGAATGGCGCGGACCTGTCGGAGCTCGTGGCATGCGCATCTTAGTGGTAGAAGTAGTGGTGATCAGAGCACTCGAAGTCGTGGGATGGCACGGCAATGGCGGAGCGTGAAGATCATGGGTCGTGGCTGTTCGTTTTAAAGGGGAAAACAGAGTCCAGAAAAGCTGCCCAGTTTTGCAGCACACAATCATCTTTGAGTTTCCACTCTGTTCTCGTGCTTGCGTTCGTGATCCCAGTCGTCTTACTCGTCTACGGCGACGGGCGCTGGCGAGCGAAAAACTTAAGCTTCTCCCGGAGAGAGCCGCCGCCGTATCCTTCCCTTCCTCCAGTACGCGGCCGCCGTTATCTCGGTTCTCCCGACCGCTGCTCCATCGCGCACACTCACTCGTCCTTTGTCTACTTCGCGCACCATGGCTGACCGCACGCACCTGAGCGTCGCGCCGAGGTGCCCACGGCCGCCGCGGGGCAGTGGCTTATGGGATCGGCGATCAACACCGAGAATCTCAGGGTGACGACTGACGAGTGAGCGTGTCCCTTCCCTCTCCCATAGTTGGCTTGTGCGTGACTTCGGGAGCATTGGAAGATTTGGTCGAACGCCTAGCGAGCGTCTGCGTCCACGACTACCGCTTCTGGTTCAAGTCCCCCCCCCCCCCCCCCCACACCCCCAAAAAAAAAACACTTGTGGTTTCCGTGCACAACACCGGTAGTCGCCCGCCGCCGATTCCCGCCACCGTCGCGAGTGTGCTTCAGGTCGTCGCCCGCCGCTGGTATCCTATCCCTCTCTAACGATGGGAGGCTCCTCCGTGAGGGATGGAACTATGCCTCATCGCGACTTCTTTGCCTGAGCAAAGGCTTTGATTGAGAAGTGGAAGGAGATTGATGTTGACGACGCTCTTCCCGACTGGCAATGGAAACGTTTCTGCAAGATGGGCGTTCCATCTGAGGTTGTGCTCTCTGATGACTGAACTTGATTTTGCTTTTTCAGATTATAGCAATCGTTGATCTTCTTGTTCTTGCTTTCTCTTTTTGCAGGAAGAGGGCTATCTGGCTCTTGAAGGTGTATACCACTATAATGGAGGAAGCCAGGTCAGTACTTCCCTGAGTCAGTATGACTTACGAGTGGTGTGAGCTTGCAAATTAGTGTCGACTAAAAAATGTCCTCTAGGAGCAGACTGAGGATGGTGATAACTTCGATGATTCAGACACTGTCAGGGATGATAATTGGGTAAAAGTTTAGCATATATTGTTCAATATATATTTCTGTTAAGTGTTACCTGTTTATTGGCCTATGCCTTTCATATCTTTAAATCTTTTTTCATATAAGAAAATGTAATTCTTTTGCCAAATTGTAGTATAAAGCAAAACAAAAAAAAATCTTAGAGACTCACATTTTGTACTAAAGACTAAATTTAAACTGGAGCCATTCAAAATGTAGGATAACACTCAACTCAACTCAAAAATTTTTTTCAATTCCAAATAAGTTAGAATAGGCTAGGTTTATGTACATTAATAAAACCTTAAGTTATATTTTACTCTTTTAAATATATTATTATTGTCTTTTCTTAACATTAGTTTTAGTTTTTCTCTAGCTCTCTTTTATCTTATTATCTTGATTTAAAATTCTATAATATATTGATGTCTCTGAGGGTTTTTTATATGACCAAACCATTTTAATCAATATTGCATAAGCTTTTCTTTAATTGGTGCTATTCTTAGTCGATCATGTATTTCTTCGTTCTAAATCTAATTCATTATTATATGACCACAAATTCAATATAGTATACGTATTTCTATAATATAGGTATTAAACATAACATCTTTTTTAGACTAATATTCTGTTCCATATACCATAGTAGGTATAATTATCGTTTTATAAAACTTAACTTTTAAATTCTGATATACCCTCTTATCACAAAGGATGTCAGATGTTTGGTGTCATTTCAACTAATCTATTTTGATTCTATGGTTATTGTCTGTATTAATATTTCTATCCATCTATAGTACAACACACATACAAAAATATCTAAGTAGAAATTGATGGTGATAGTCTGATCATTTGATGGACATCATCCACTGTTCCAGTGTTAGCTATTTCTTATGTGGATGTATGGTTGTTGGATTGTGGACTGTGGGGGTACTAAGCATGACCCAATGAACTAAAAAGGATCACTTGATTTCACATCATAGGCCAGGTTTTAGGCAATGCGATTAGTTCTCAACTTTTTCAAAAAGAACTGAGATGATTTTGGGATTTTCTTTCAAAATAAACTTTATTTCTTCTCTTTGCAGGTTCAGAGCTGTAGATATATTATTCATATTTACAATTACCATATCGTTTACAGCCTTTCGTACAAGGTTCTAGTGCTATACTTTCAGGGTCATCGGTCTGGTATGCATATTTCAGAACGCAAATGAATGTTTTCTTTCTTCCTGTCCTGTTTGACATATGGGGCTGGTTTTGTTCATGGCCTAAACTAGCCTTATCAATTTTTTGTCACATAAATAGTAGAAGGAAAGTTTTGATATGAATCTAAACTTTGGCTAGCCTATGAAAAAAACTGCCAATGATAAGAGCCAAATAATTGAGAATGTCAATTTTAGCTCCTAATCAAACATAATTTGGCCTTCCCAAATATTGACCATACCATAATATGCCTATGACCAAAAAATGATAAGGTTTGTTTTGGCTTCAAACCAAACCAAATCCACGATCTCTACAACATTTTCCTAGGTGGCCAGCTACTAACTCTAGATGAAATAAAAGAGGACCTTCCTTCTCACTCACTTAAATTGTTAGGCGGGACATTTATTACTCGAGAGGTATGAGTGAACCACACACTTCTTTTAAGTTTTGACTGATAGTAACCTTTTGGTGGAAAGTTTTATACTCCCTACACTTATTTTTTTTAATGGAATCCGTATGAGATTGTGCTATTTGATTGAATAGACAGGTAAAAAATACAACCCTTAGGGATAAAGGAAGGAAAAATAGATGCAACTATATAGTATGTGACAGTAATTCTTGTAGCTGCTTTGCTGCTGCCATTGTCCATGTTTTTCTTCCTCCTTAATTTTTGCAAACAAACTAGGTGTTGTGGTCTCCTTATGCTTGAATACTGGCTGAATCCTCTCCTTTCATATCTCCCAAACAACAAAGAAGATTAGGGTACGTAGTCCTCTCTCGGGGTACATCTTTTGCGTTTGCTAGTGCCTCCTACCAGGCTTGGACGTTCTAGCTTGGTTCCCATTGATTAAGAGCCAATTGTTGATAGGCCACCCAAGTAGCGATTATGCTTCAAATCTTTCTAGTGTATCTATAGTGGACAAGTAGGTGAAGCATTGATTCGTACAATGTACATTGTTTGGCCATCCTCTAGTTGTGAGTTGGTCCAAAGCCCATACTCTATTTTGAATTACTAGTCATGCATAGAATTTGCATTTTCCAAATGTCCATGCAATCCAAATTAAGGCGTTGATATTGGTGCCTGTGGTCCTAAGGCACTGCGCCTTATATGTCAACAATGCCGAGTACTAACCGTGGTTTGTTAGCTTACATACAATTTGGTGGGGCTTATTGTGTTCCAAGTTGATGCTCTAGGTTGCATTCCACAAGGCCACTAGCTGGCTGATCAGGTCCATCAAAACGGTGGGTTGACTTCTAGATCTAGGATGTGAATCCTAGAGTCATTTTCTAGTCCTTGGTGCAGTGACTTTCCCCTTTTCTTGGATATCATGTAGGCTAGTTGCATGATGTATTTTAGTCTTTGTCCTTCTATCCATGCGAAGTCCTAGAATTTTTGTGGTTGCGGCGAAGAGAAGCTTGTCTGTTTTGTTGTATGGCATTTCAAGGCGTCCACTCTTGGCTTGGTAGGGTCTTTTCACTCGTTCCACAACCATCTTAGCTGTAAGGTCCTCATGAACTTCTCCATTTGAGTGCCCTAAGTCCTCCTTGAGAGGTTGGCAAACACATCTTTGCCCGGTTAATCTTTCATTTTCCCCAAGTGATATCCCCTGTGCTAGCCCATAAGAATCACCTCCACTACTGATCTAGCTGGCCTAGGGCTTCATTGGTGACTTTGAGCGCGATGACTAGATAGATCATTAGCACCATCAATATCGATTTAACTGGTATGGATTGCCTTGCTAGTCCCATGTTTTTCCCCTCTAGCCAGCTATGCGCCCAATGATCTTGTCAAAGACCGGTTGCAAGTCCGTCTTGCGCATCCTTCCTAGCACAGGAGGTAGCCTTAGATATTTTATTGGGAATTGCACCCGTACAACCAGTACGCCTCCAAAGTGTCATCGAAGTTTATGTTCTCGCATCTGATGGCTACAACCTAGTACTTTGTATGTTTGTGACTAGCCCTATGGCCTATCTAAAGTGTGCCAACATGGTTGTGAAAGCCTAAACATTTGCTTTGGTAGGGTTGATCAAGACCACTATGTCATCGGTGTACATGGAGATTCATAGATGAGTTGCTTTGCTCTGCAGCTCAGATATGGCATTTAGCTTAGTGGCTTTGGATATGAGGCGTTGGAGGGGGTAAATTGCTAAGTTGAAGAGGAGTGGCGACGGAGGGTTGCCTTGCCTTAGTCCTCGCCCATGACATATTTTTGCTCCTAGGACATTGTTGAGGAGGACTTGCGAAGTAGAGGTGGATAAGAGGCCCGTCCACTTTTGCAAAAATCCATGCTATTGAAATAGAGTTAGTAGGTAGCCTCATCGCACTGCGTCGAAGGCTTTTGTTATGTCAAGCTTGAAGAGTAGCATCGAGTGTCTCATGCGGTGATATCTTCTAGATAGGTTCCTAACATAGAGGAAGTTGTCATAGATGCTCCTTCCTTTGATGAAGGCACTTTGGTTGGCCTAGATTAGAGTCTGCATGTGAGGTCTTAGGCGCAACACCATTAACTTAATGAGGATCTCTGCTATACTGTGGATCATGCTAATAGGTTTGTGAGTCTCGACACCCTCTGAGTTTTTCTTTGGAATTAGGGCAATGTTGGCTGAGTTTAGGATGCTCATGTTAGCGCATCTTAGGTTATAGATCAAGTTGAATACTAGGACGATATCCATTTTGATGATATCCCTATGAAGTCGTTAGGGCTTAGCACCTTATCAATTGGCATCTCCTTGATTGCCCGGTGTATCTCCTATTCAAGGAAAGGCTCGTCTAGGCATGAGAGGTCTGCTGGGGGAATGTCAAGTGCCTGCCAATTGAGTTCGCGGGTTCTTGGCTTCGAGTGGTCCATTATTCTCGTGAAGTGATCGAAGATTACAACTTCCTTTTCCTCATGAGTGACTACCTAGCCACTTTCTTTGCATGATCTTTATGTGTTGTTCTTCCTTCTTCATGCATTAACTTTGAGGTGGAAGAATTTTGCATTCGTGTCTCCCTCTCTTATATGTGTTATCTAGGAGGCTTGTCTTTTCCTTGCTCGCTCAATTGTTACCAAGCCAAGTAGGCAGTGCTTAAGGGTCACTCTCAAATAGAGTTCCGATGCTATGAGGTCCCTTTTTTCTTATGCTATGTCTAGGTGATGTATGATATCAAGTGTCATGTGAAAATTGTAGCTTGGCTTCTGTGCAAATTCCCATGGACCATGTCTTGAGGCTCCTCGCCGTATGCTGTAGTTTATGGTTTAGACAATGCATGGGTTCTGTATGCGGTGTCAGTAGGTTCCAGGCATCACTCACTATATCTTTGAAGCTCGAAATCTTTGTCCAGAAGTTCTCAAACTTGAAGGGTCGATGTTTGCGCAATCCCAAAGTGTTGGAGAGGAGCAGGGGATAGTGGTCTAATGGCCTTGTTGGAAGGGCATGCATGATGTGTTGGTAAAAGGTTAGGCCCTAGGCCTTGTTACAAAAGCACCTATTTAGAATGGGTTTGTTATAATGCATGGGCATATTACTAGTATTTAAAATAAGGGATAAGTCCATTTAACCCTTGAACTCTATGTTTTCTTTTAAAACACATCCCCAAACTCCAATATCGAGTATTTTACACCCTCTAACTTTCAATACTAGACACTTTAACCTCTCCCCCTTAAGCGGTTTTAACCTAGGTTTGGTACACTATAATGCCATGTTAGATGACACATATACACATATGCCATTTTAGTGGATTAGAGAGAGAGAGAGAGAGGAGGTCCCACCTGTCTATCCTTATCTCTTCTTCCGTCCTCTTCACACAACTCAACAATCTCAATGGGAGGAACAGAAGCTATCGATGACCTCCCTCTCTATACTCAGACTCCACCACCATATCACCCCTCATGCCTCCTTCTACCTCCTCCCTTCCTCTACTCTCCCACTGCAAACGAGGAAGCGGAGCTAGCCCCCTCTCCCAAGGTTAAATAAGATGGGGTTGGCCAAGCTCAAAGAAGACAAGGCCAACGCTGAGTTTGACACGGATCCCGTCCCCTTGGCTAGGTCGGAGAAGGTTGCCATAGCGGTGGAGGCAGCGTAGAGGCAAATCCAGCCAATGGGTAGGGGTCAGTCGGCCTAGCTACGGCCCATGTTGCCCTGCCCCCTAAGCTGCCTGCTACCAAATCTTGTTCATAGTTTACCCACAAAGTGACCAGCCCAACAAGCCAATAGAGCAATCAAACATCACATTATCATGATGTCAAACAACCCATTATCGAATAGCCCAACAAGCCAATTAGCCAAACAGGAAACAAATTGTTCGTTGGAGACGAAGCAGTGTTAATCTAGCGTGGTGACGTCGGTGGCTGACACAGATGTGAGCACATGGAGTGTCGAAGGTTTATACCTGAGAATGATATTTTAGGGACGTAGGGTACGGTTTGTACCAAGGTATACACGAGATTGGAATAAAGAGACAAAAGACAAGGGTTTTTTATACTAATTCAGGCCCCTAATAAGGATAATAGCCCTAGTACAGTTAATATGTGTTGGAATATATCACACCGAGTACAAGAGAGGAGCAAGCTAGCTATTCTAACCTACTAGACTAATCTCAACAAACGTTGTTGTAGGTGGCTACTAGAAAGGTTTTCTCTTGGTGTTGACATGATGTGACTTATATTTATAGCTTATGATTCGATATCCTTCTCTCCTGAGAGGCTCTATATTTATATATGAATATAACCACTTGTCTAAGTAGGACTCAAGGACCCAAGTAAGATACAATCATATAAGTTCTTATCATCATCAGGTCAAACTCCGATGTACTATCTTAACTGGGACGGACTAATTCCTTATCTATAATTTTATATATATTCGAGTATGCCTTTCTATAGAATATTAGTTACGTAGTATTCTCGGTGGTAACGGTATAACACTAACACATAGGACTTAAGTGCCTTGACATTTTAAATCATATGAATAGAAAAACATAGAAAAATTACAGGAATGACCCACTGGATGGAATATAGAAATCAGAAGAGGGACACAAAGTAATTTTTTCAAGAGGTTGAACCTTACGTTGAAAATCCTCCAAAACTCCTATAATTTGAGGCAATCCAAAGGAATTTCAAAGGAATTTAGAATAGACATTCATGCATTCCAAAGGACCACATATGAATTCTTTCCGTAGGAATCTAATCCTTCAAAATTCCTCTAAAATTTCTTTGTTCTAAAGGAGCCCTCATATTTTGGAATGTAGGGAATAATTTTAAAGATATTTGATTAGTTAACTATCACCCATGTTTTTATAAATTTACTTATGTTTGTAAATTGATAGGTTTACTATTTTCTTTTAGTCTATGTATGAAGAATTATATAAAGTGCAAAGATTATTGGTTTATTTTAAATTGAAAGGTATCATCTTTCATATTCTTGATTGTACTATATGTTTTATGTGATTGTAACATAAATACGGTATGTGTTGTGTTCGGTTGTCCTTATCGAGTAAGCATCTCCGCCCCCATTTTTTTAAAGCTATGTCTACCACCGATAGAGACGACAACAAAGGCACGAGGCAGCCGAGTTTGGCGACGTTGAGGTCGTGGAGCTCGCCATCACCTACATGCAAGCTCATCAGCTCCCGTATCGCCTCCAACTACCAGAATTACACAACTTCCTCTAATCCTCCACACCATCTCATCCGCCGCCTAGGGCCTTATGTTTCTACCTCCATCTTGGCTTGTCTGTGTCGTCCTCCTCTTCTCCCACTAATTTGGAGGCATGGCTATTGCCTTCTTTCGCCTACTTGTCAGCCACCATCGACTCCTCACGATGCCTCCAAATCTGATTGGTGGTGATGTTTGCAACCAGTCACCAATGCCTTGCTCACTAAGCTTGTCACCATCGTCTCATGTGGGAAAAGAGAGCAAGGGGAAAGCGAGAGCCAGAGAGGGAAAGAAGTGTGAGCTCAGCTTGCTAATAACCTCCCTGAGCTTAATGAGGAGAATGGCGATGGTAGAGCGGGGGCTCACTGCGGTGGTAGGGCTCAAGCTCCTCCCTGAGTCCTTGATAGTAGAGGAAGGGAGGAGAGGGATGATAGTGGTGTGAGAGGAAAAAAAGAAGATATAGGGGTACTAATAGGTGAGACCCTCTCTCTCCCCTAACAACATGGCATCTTTGTACAAGTGGCATCCAACATGGCTTCCTAATGTACCAAAACAAGCTAAAAATCACTCAAGAGGTAAAGTGAACGGTAAAGTGAACTGTATCGAAAGTTTGGGGGTGTCAAATAATCGGTTTTGGAGTTCAAGGGTGAGTTTTAAACAAATAGAGGGTAAATTGGACGTATCCCTTATAATAAATCAAAGATTTTTAGTAGAAAATAAAATAGTTTTACAATGCAATCAGATGATTGACAATTACAAATTCTAACCTAATATTTGGAAAGCTCTAACACCGCACCTGATATCCTTCTTGATATAGTCGAATATCCTTTCACCTCTTTTATTATTTTCATATCAGTCAACTGGCCACCAACACAATTATGTCCTATTTTCAATAGAAAAGCTCTATAACAATAAAGTGTGACTATGAACTTTTTATAACAATATAATGTAACAATTAATACGGCTGCTTGGAAATCCAATAATTGGTCCAACATCAATTTAAATTATAGGTCTATGAATTTTTACTAGCGAAAAAACATGTTTAGATGGGTGGTAACCTACTAATTTTATAGGCGTTTTCAGCCCATTCCGATGAAAAAATGGTGTGATGTTGGAGTCCTCGACAATCAGGATGAGCATATTAGTAAGGTTTCTCAAATCAATTACACCCTAGCACGTACAAACCATCAGTCATCAACCAGCCTTCATCACTATATGAATTATCAAGATTAACCTTAGCAATAGTCATCGGTAATTAGGTTTATATCCTATTCATCCTGTGTATATAACCCAAACTTTGTACTCATGTCTTCAAATATGTAAAGATTAGTAGGATGTATGGCTACTATCTTGCAGGAGGCCCAAATAGGTATAAAATCACTTATGCAGGTGAGTCCACGATGAATAGCCTTATGCAAATGACCCATGGTGCACAGAACAATTGTCGGTTTACTAATCCTCAATACTAACCATCAGTCGGATTGTGCAACATGACAAGGTCCCAAAGGTGAGGTATGGGCCTAATACATGTGTACTACCATCACCCGGATCATGCAACATGGCAGGGTCCTGATGGTTAGCTACGGAATATCTCTGACATCGAGACCATCTAATGATAATTTCCAATATTGTAACTAGAATGTGGAAGAGTTTTCCTAATTGAATAGCTTGGTGTTTTTGTTGTTTAGTGCCCACTGATGGTGCTCGCAGGTGTGTTGTTTGAGTTTCTTTCATCCTAATGTGGTCTTGTTTTTAAGAGTAATACGTATGCCATGTCATATTTAGGCTTTTTTCTTTCGCTTTATTAATATAACAGGTAGTTAGTTACAATACCCATGCATATTATATGAAACAAGGTGAGTAATCAATCAAGTTCTAATAAAGCTAACGATATGTACTTAAGATATCTTATATTCCTAATTCCAGGTTTAGTATATCACACCCCAATCCATATGCAAAAGTTAAAAATTGAACTAATCAACAAAAAAAAGTCCCATTTCAAACTCTACATAGCTCAGATTCCTCAAGTAAGACTACATTTCACGTACTAAAGCAAAACCAAAGTAAACAAAATAGTAAAACATTACTCAACTGGATAAAGAGGAAAAGCTGAAAAGTAACACGGACTTCTCACAACAAGATTCTCATGCAACGGCCGAAAAATTGTTCTAAACCACATAGCAGCAGTTGAGTTAGACATAACGTCCACAGGAAAATCAAGTGAGATCTAGATCTAACCCACTCCTAAGGCCCTCGCGTCATTCCCCATTTGATCAACACAAGTGCCCTGGTAAACTCTAGCCACCGCCTCACCTCTCCCCTCCTCCACCTTGCTACTGCTAGAGCGAGCGCCCAGATCCTAGCATGACAAGTTAGGATGGTGGCGGCAGAGCATAAGGCCATGCGACAGTCCTAAATCTACTTGGGAAAGAGGGGTGTTGCGACGAGCGATGGCGACCGTGGTGTCCTAGCAATGATGCATACCAATTGCAACAACAGTCAAGCGACAAGTTGTTGGCAAGGTAGAGGTGGCCAAAGCGATATGGAAGATGGCTACATGAGGGCAAGTAGCGAGAAGGTGGAAAAGATGAAGATGGTTAGAGGTGATGGCCAGCCTGGCCTCTCCAAGTCCAGATCCGGCCATTTCGACTGGATATGTCAAGAGAGAGGCTTTCCGCGGCAGCAAGAACAGTGCAAGCATAGGTGGAAGATGGAGTTGGGACTTGGCGTAGGTGATGGTGGCACATGCATAGGGTTATGCTGCTGTAGTTGTATTGGCATAATTAGTGTCAACCAGGGTAGCCGACGGGGCATAGATGGCCGATGGAGAGGGTGCATGGAGAGGCCACTTATTGAGGTGGAGTTGACGCTAGAGAGACCTGCTAGTGCTGCTCATTGGACAGAAGGCCATTGGACCCGGTGAACATTGGCACAGATGACGGCCTTGAGGATGGCGAGTAGGCCTCTTTTGACCGACTGGACCCCTCACTTTTCCTAGTTCTTCTTGCCCTCTAATGGTCAATCTACTTCTAGATTCTAGTCGTGGGGAGCTCTATGGCAAGATGAAGGTTTTGGTTTGGTTGAAGGGCTCTACTTGGCAAATGACAAGCAACCTTCAACATCGATAGCGTTTTGAAGGAACTTGCAGCAGTGAGGTGTTCAAGCTAGTGGAGTTGTGATGCATGAGGCTTCCTTAGTATGGCAGTGCGATGGTGTGTTGGAGTAGAGTCAGAGCTGCTTGGCCAGTGTGGCAAGCTCGGCAACAATAACTCTCAACTTCTTTCAAGTCAATGCTGAGGGGTGTTAAGCATGTGGCTTTTGTTGCGTAGTCATGCATTGCTTGTTAGGGTAGAGTTGGAGCTGCTTGTTGGAGTGGCAAGCTCAGCAACAATAACCATCAACTTCTCTCATCTCAACGGCACTACAACTGCTTTGAAGTTAGTGGTTGGGAGATGGTGGGAGCTTTGGACAAAAGCCTAGCCTGGTCTTTGACCAGCACTAACGATGTCGACTCCTATGGGTCCCGTTCTCCTTGTTGAAGGCATCGTTGTTTTGCCGCTCACTTTTCTTCGAGTGAAAACCTAGTTTCGTTGCTCAAAAGGGTGTTGTATGCGTCTTTGACACTGTTTTTCTCCTTGAAGGCCTCACCTAGAAGTTTTTGCCCCACTTTGTGGTTGTTCTAATGGTTTAGGCTAAGGACATAAGAGCTTGGTAACGTTGTCTTGCGCTAGGCCTTAGTAGTTGTTTGCCTCAAGTTTTTCACTTGTTCTCGGTTTTTGCCGGTTTCTAATTAACCGAGCTTTTGTGAGGTTTTCAAATTCAATTTTCTTTATAAATTAGGCTAGCTCTCTTCTTCTTAAATAAAAGCAGGAACTTGCTACCCTCTTTTGAGGTTTACATAAGAAAAAAAAGGAAAATCAAGTGAATGGGCAGAGAAGACGGGTTCACAGCCAAACCAGTGACTGAAGAAGCTGAACTTGAAGTCTATCTCTACAAATCCAACTGGGTCTAGATTGTTGACAAAATTTTTGAGTTATCAACCTTTCCAGCTGGCACAAAAGGATCTCAAGGGGAATTCGAATAATTAATTTTAAAAATCAAAATAGAATTAAAAATCACTTAAAAATAAAATTTCCTATAAAAACTATGATATTATTAGAACTAAGTGGCATAATTTTTTTAAAAAAAGTTGACATTTTGTATATTTTTCATACTCTTTTTGTCCTTTGTTTTACAATTTTCATATTTTTCTAGAATTTTTGTCAGTTCTGTTGATTTTCCACATTTTTATAACACATATTCCATGTTTTTTCTATACTCAGGAGAATATAATTGAATTTTTAAAATTTTGATCAAATTTTGAGTGTTTCGAATAAATTTCTAATAAACCAAATGAATTTTGAGCAATCTATTCCTTCATGATTTTTTCAAACAAATTGTTTGAAATTCAAGTATCTCAGCTAAAATTTGATCACCTTTTTTGGAAATTGCAAGGTTTTGTATGCAAATTTATGTTTTTGAAGTTTGCTTCAAGATTCTTTGGGAAATTGTGAGGTTTTGTATGCAAATTTTGGTTTTTGAAGTTTGCTTCAAAATTTGCAGATGTGGTGATTTCGATGGACATCATATTTCGGTTGTCCATCAAAATAATTAGTATGCGAGCCTCACAGCTGATGGGGTCCGTTAGGTCGAAATCAAAATGGTTACACATGACACCCTACATACCTACATTTAACTCTCTTACGTTTTCATTTTCGTTTCGTGAAAAAAAATTAACCGTTGTCAGGCAACAGTCCTTATAAACCAGTCTTATTCAATGCCAATTAACGAGACGGTACTAATGCTAGCTGCTGCCGACTGCTGCTTTGCTCTGCTGCCTTGTTGCTGCTTGCTGCTTCTACCGCTGCTCGAGCTAGGCCCAAGGCCAATGCATGCCGCTGCATGCTAGCTCGCTCGCCCAAGAACAAAAGCAACCATCCCACTAGTAGCTCAACGCCCAAAGCCCAAAGCCCAAGGCCAACTTGCTCTTTTCTTCTTCTTTCTTCTCTCTCTTTTTTTTTCTAATTATTGTGGGGGCGTTACATGGTGTTTTCCTTTGTGCTAATGGAATAGAATTGAACGAATTAATGATTTACAATAATTATTTGAGAGTATAAATAAATTAATTAACTATTATAAAGTAAAAAAGTGCGAGCACCGTATATTTTGTTCCATTCCTTAAAAAGAACAAACAGAACTGCAAATCCTATGGCCTCCTCCTACCACTTGTATTACTTTCTCATCCCTGCCACCATCACAACACATTGCCTTGGCTTGTCATCTTCTACCTTTACCACAAATCACAAGGAAAACGGCCTCTCAAGCCACAGGCCCACAAGCGTTCTATGGATCATAGCAGTTGGTACTGTCGGTGACGATTAATTTTTTTTCCACGCTACATATGCTTGCCGTTCATGCCGATTTTGTCGGTGTCTGAATTTCCTAATGTCCACTGGTTGGCGCTAACAACTCGATGATAATAGTTTTTTAGCCCCTGGCCAGTGGCATGTCCCCTTCTCGCGTTCTTCCACAGATCCAATCAAATCCATTTCTATATTCGCTCGTACCAACGCTACTCACTCAGTCCTGATTGATTAAGCGCTCTTATATTTTCAGGAATCAAGGACATTCAGAGGAATTCAATCTTACAGTAAAAATTTCTAAAAAGGTAGGAAATTCAGAGGAATTCAATCTTATAGTAAAAAATTCTAAAAAGGTTTTTTAAAATAAAAGATTAAATTCTATCACTTTCTTTACAATTATTATGGAATGAAGAACACTATAGAGTTTAGAGAAAAGTTAACAAAAGCTTCAATTTATTAAAAAAATTCTTTTGAGTCTATCTCTTATCTAATTCCTGCGTTATTATGCAATGACTATTTCTATATTTTTCTTGTATTTTATAATCATTTATTTTACACTTGAGTTTTTATTAAAATTATATATTTTTATTACTCCGATTTTTTTAATCCACGTTTTAAATAGCCCTCACATTTCACATCTGAGAATACTAGCATCCTAAGCTTCTCTGAATTTGCATGTTGCTTCTGAATTTTTCTCAGCGCGTTAGACACATCCGGAGAAGCCACCTGTCATCTCATAACACATACTGTTCTCTTTAAGATGTGACCAGATATATTCTCCCGGCACTTTAAATTGACGTACAAAATATAACTCAAACTCACGACTCACAAAAAATCTCACAGTTTTAAGACGTAGTTGCACAATGGTTTCCAGTGAAAGGTCGCTGTACAGCCATGAGCCGTCACCTTGATGACAGAAAGATAGCTAGCCAATTGCAACACGAAATGATCAGGAGGATACGCACATCTAGTCTACTAATTATAAAGGTTTCAACGATTCGTATATAATTGGTGCCAACCTCTTGCCAGGCTTGAACATGCTCACAACATGTGAATATAAAATCCAGGGGAGTAGGAAGAAACCAACGCAAAACTCCACTCCATGTGTTCCTCCTATCTTTGACTCCAGCGATCGACCGACACACATAGCCGGATGGTTGTTGAGCTTGCAAACTGCTGTAAACTTAACCCGGCCGTGAGAGGCAGAAGCTACCCTAAATCGTTAACATGTCAAAGAAAACTCTCACTGGACTTTGTTGCTTTTCGGTTTCTGTCTGAAATTCATGTTCGGGATTCAGACTGAAAATGCAGGTGCGCAGCACAGGCAGACAACAAACAACTAACCCTTTCCTTGTTGTTGATTTGATTGCTCACTGATCAAACTCAAGTCTTGATGACGATGCCATATTTACAGATACAGGAGTAAATATTTAGGAGAACGGCTAACATAAGAAAAATTAAGATTGACACGACACAGTTCAGTTAGGTTTCACCAGCTGTGGAGAGGTGATGCTGAAAGCGATTAACAATCAGACGCATCGAACAGACACACACAATAGATTGTTCTGCAATCCACGTCACACGCCAGGACGCATCACAAACGCTAGTGCCTTAGAATATTGCGAGGGGGCAAGTGATCACTCCTGGTGAGCAGCGGCTGGCCCTGGGAGCTTCCTAGCCGGCTCTGCATCCTGACAGCAAAATGGGATTGTTCTTTTGTTCCTGTGCAGCATGAATAGCCAAAACAGTGTACCCCATCACCACCACTCTCATGCTTGAAGTTTTGCATGGAACAGAATATGCCTTCACCAAACACACACACGGAAAGCAATGGTTTTTTCCTCTGTTTTTTTCTTCTTCTGATGTTCACTCGGATTGGAGCTGTCAGGGAGTCAAGTGAGCCATTGCTGTAGCCATGCATCTTGCTGGCATGAACTCCCCCGTGAACGTCGCAATCCAGAAGTCATCAGTCAGTCTGTACAGGACAGATCCCAAAGGCATCTCCAACGAGACGCAGTTAAAAAAAAGGCGGCTCGTCACAAAGGAGCATTTTAACCGAAAAACGAATCAGATGGAGCATAAACATGCATGCTTCGTTACATTTCAGTCCTTCAGATACAAGTTAGAAAAATTGCGTTTGGTTTAGTTTGATTTTACCGCACCAAACCGGCCGCCTTTCCCAGCTCACGCCGGCACAGTGTCTCTCTCACACACACACACACGGGGTCACGCCTCTCGCGGGCGGCCGGGCGCGCCACCCAAGTCAACCTCCGCCCGCTCTCTCCCCCCTTCAAAACGCCCCCAACCCAGCCACCGCACCTTGCCTCCCGTGTTACCCCCCCTTCCCGCGACTCGCCACCGCCCAAGAATAGCACCGCGTTTCATGCGCTGATCGATCGAGGCCAGCAGCCAACCGCAGCCATGTACTCGGCGAACCACTGGGGCGGGTCGTTCGAGATCGCCGCGGACGGGGCGGCGGAGGACGACCACAGCCGCAACATGGACCTCGACCGGGGCGCGCTGTCGGCGCGGCAGCACCAGCTGGACGAGACGCAGCAGAGCTGGCTGCTCGGCCCGCCGGAGACCAAGAAGAAGGACAAGTACGTCGACCTCGGATGCGTCGTCGTTAAGCGCAAGCTCCTCTGGTGGATCCTCTGGACGCTCCTCGCCGCCTTCATCCTCATCGGCCTTCCCGTCATCATCGCCAAGTCCATCCCCAAGAAGAAGCCCCACGCGCCGCCGCCCGACCAGTACACCGACGCCCTCCACAAGGCGCTCCTCTTCTTCAACGCCCAGAAATGTGAGTGCTCCATCACACGAACTCTCAGTCTCACGGTCAAAAAGATTAAAACCTTCCTTCAATTTATCCTTGTGATATGATCTTCTGTCTGCATTAACTAAGGACGAATCTTTGCCAAAGCAACTATCTTTGACTTTGATCGGTAGGTATCTCATCGCATTTGCCATTTGTGTTAGAGCTTCGGAATCTGCAGACGGATTTGCTAAAATGAGTAGAAATACGTTGCCTTACATTTCATTACTGAGTTTTGAACTTTTGATGTGGACAACTGCAACCCCTCAAATAGAATGTTCTGTACTGTTCATAGCCCCTACAGCTTTGCAGAAAGTGACAGACTGATGTGGAGTGAAATCTCCCAAAAATCCAGCTGCGCTTTGGCTTGGAGAGTTGGAGTCTTGGCAATTTGGCATAGCACGCACGTTCGCGCACATGTAGGACAGCCAATTGATCCATTCTTTAACGCAGCACGAAGTACTCCTCTGCAATAGTAGTGTACCTGTAGATCTCGCCGCACGATCTGTTTCTGGATGTTGACAGATACTCTGCACTTGTAGATCTTGATCTTATACTACTATGTACTCCACTGTGCAAATCACTTGTACAAGATATACAGTACTAGTCGTCTGATGCTGATTTCCGTGCTCAAAATTCAGTTTTGGAACGTGCACTGATGAACACAGCTCTTCTTTTTCTGACCAACATTTTTGGCCATCTCTCATTCTCTGTTCTGACAGCTGGCCGGCTCCCGAAGAACAACGGCATCAAATGGCGGGGCAACTCCGGCCTGTCGGACGGCTCAGACCTGACCGACGTCAAGGGCGGGCTCGTCGGCGGCTACTACGACGCCGGCGACAACATCAAGTTCCACTTCCCTTTGGCCTTCTCCATGACCATGCTCAGCTGGTCAGTGGTCGAGTACAGCGCCAAGTACAAGGCGGTAGGGGAGTATGACCATGTGAGGGAGCTCATCAAGTGGGGCACCGACTACCTGCTTCTCACCTTCAACTCCTCTGCTTCAACCATTGACAAAGTCTACAGTCAGGTACTAGCTCCAAATCACAAATTCTGAAAACTTCACTATGAATTTCTTTTGAAGAAATTTTGCTCTGTAAAAATTTGATGTACCGTTACTCTCTTGGTTCTTTGCCATTGTAATCATAACTGGGATACTGTAGAATTTCTAAATGCAGAGCAGCAAACTGATTCTTACAGCAGTAAAGTTTCTGAAATAAGGATTCGTCGTGGTGAGCAACTGATCAGTTTTGTCCATTACAAGCCGAACAATCTATTCCGTCAGTAATTGATTGGCACACCTAACAACCTTTGACTCTTATCACATGGGGTCCAATAGAATAAGGTTCAGCACCCGATCATCTGCATGTGGCTGAACAATATATAATTACAACTTAGTGCTCGATCTTTTCCAGTCTCTCTGAAGTACATTTTGGCAAAAAAAAAATCAAAGATCCATTGGTAAAACTTTGATTCACGTTTTTGTGACACTTGGTTGATCCACCAGCAAAATTATGTAAAGCATGTGAAGTTGGACCTGTTTTTTCGATTATTCACTGAATTATTAAAATATATTCTTTGATCAAAGCTTTAAATAATGTTTCTTGAAAAAAAAACTTTTTTACTGCATGGTTCAGACCACTTCAAATAATGTGTTTTAAACTATTTGTTAATTTTATTTATTAAAATATTTAATTTATTTTTATAATTAAATAGATAGTCCATGACAATAATACACTCGATAATCTAAATCAAATTGAGCAATACTAATAAACTTACATTAGAATCAGTGTTCAATGAAAAACGGTGTCAAGTCCAGCATTGGTCTGACTGGTGCATGCGTTCTCCTGCAGGTGGGCATTGCCAAGATCAACGGCACCCAGCCGGACGACCACTACTGCTGGAACCGGCCGGAGGACATGGCGTACCCTCGCCCCGTCCAGACGGCCAGCTCGGCGCCGGACCTCGGCGGCGAGATGG
Organism: Oryza coarctata; assembly: GCA_030770085.1. Taxonomy (NCBI): domain Eukaryota; kingdom Viridiplantae; phylum Streptophyta; class Magnoliopsida; order Poales; family Poaceae; genus Oryza; species Oryza coarctata. The sequence goes on along the minus strand of CM061469.1, from coordinate 13,127,449 downwards.
CGGCGGCGCTCGCGGCGGCCTCCATCGTGTTCCGTGACAACGCCGCCTACTCCAAGAAGCTCATCAACGGAGCGGCCGCCGTGTACAAGTTCGCGCGCAGCAGAAGCCGCCGCACCACTTACTCCCGCGGCAACCAGTTCATCGAGTACTACTATAACTCCAGCAGCTACTGGGACGAGTACATGTGGAGCGCTGCGTGGATGTACTACGCGACGGGGAACACCAGCTACATCTCCTTCGCCACCGACCGGCGGCTGCCCAGGAACGCCAAGGCCTTCTACAACATCCTCGACTTCTCCGTATTCAGCTGGGACAACAAGCTCCCCGGCGCCGAGCTGCTGCTGTCGCGGCTGCGCATGTTCCTCAACCCGGGCTACCCCTACGAGGAGTCGCTCATCGGCTACCACAACACCACCAGCATGAACATGTGCATGTACTTCCCGCGCTTCGGCGCCTTCAACTTCACCAAGGGAGGGCTCGCGCAATTCAACCACGGGAAGGGCCAGTCGCTGCAGTACGCCGTCGCCAACTCCTTCCTCGCCGCGCTCTACGCCGACTACATGGAGTCCATCAACGTCCCCGGCTGGTACTGCGGCCCCACCTTCATGACCGTCGACGACCTCCGCGCTTTCGCCAGGTCTCAGGTATGCAATCGACGACGACGACCAACGATCACAAATTCACAATGCATGCATCAATTGGGGAAGTTTCTGACGACGACGATGGCTTCTGTCTCTGTCGTGAGCAGGTGAACTACATCCTCGGGGATAACCCGAAGAAGATGAGCTACGTGGTGGGCTACGGCAAGAAGTACCCGCGGCGCCTGCACCACCGCGGAGCGTCGACGCCGCACAACGGCATCAAGTACTCGTGCACCGGCGGGTACAAGTGGCGCAACGCCAAGGGGGCCGACCCGAACCTGCTCGTCGGCGCCATGGTTGGCGGGCCGGACAAGAACGACCGGTTCAAGGACGCGCGCCTCACCTATGCGCAGAACGAGCCGACGATGGTGGGCAACGCCGGCCTCGTGGCCGCCCTTGTCGCCCTCACCAACAGCGGCCGCGGCGCGGGCGTCACCGCCGTCGACAAGAACACCATGTTCTCCGCCGTGCCGCCGATGTTCCCGGCCACGCCGCCGCCCCCGTCCAAGTGGAAGCCGTGAGAGAGATCCAACCGGCTGGCCAAGTACATCGTCAAGCCTAGTGGTGCCGAAGATGTTTGATTACATCAACGAGGGGTTTCTGTTCGTTTGGTCATACAGTTTTTGGTGATCACGCAATTCTTTTGTATTATACACGTTAACTTCGGGAAATCGATACTGTGGATGATGGAATGCTTTATGCATGACCTGTAGATGAAAGATGTTTTCTTCATAACTTATGATCACGGTGGATGAATAAACAGATGTGATTACAATTAAGCTGCAAACAAGTCGAGTTAATTTGGATAAGATAGGCAACAAAAATGGCATGCAAATCAATATGATCTCTTACAACTGCGTGACCACTGAGAACTCGGTTCAGTTTTTCCTTTTAAGAAAAACGAGTTCTGCTCAAATTTCAAACCATATATATGTTCCAGTCAAGGCGATAGTGCGCGTAGAAATTAGAGCCGCTCACAAGGCCACTTACAGATGAGCCGAAATCGCAGAGGCCCGTTGGTGTTTTCAAGGCCTCCACTTCCTCAATGTCACGGTAGATCGCGGCTCGGGTCAACTTTTGATCTCGTACCGGTTGACTGCCCCGGCCGCTCAAGGCTAGCTCTTATTTTCCGGATGGCACAACCAACTCTCGACTGCTTCCGTGCGCGGCATCTCCACACATTGCGATTTTTTTATTTACATATTTTTTAATTCTTGTCTGAAAAATTTATAAATTTATACTCCATTCTCTGAGGTTTATTTTTAAAAAAACGACCTACAAAAAACATAAAAATAAATATTTGTCAGTCTCTGGTGCAGCGACGTATCTAAAAAATCCTTAAGTGATAACCTTTTTTTCTAGTGCCACACACAAATACCGTGCAGGGCGCATGAGGAAGGAAGGTCTACCATTTTTTTACATGGCCTCTTGCTGTTCTTTGATAGGCTTTTTTCCTTAGGAGAACATTTACAAAATTGTTAGGGCTACTTATAGGAAAGGAGAGGATTTAGCAATTTTGTAGAAGATCTTCTTGACGTCCTATGTTATGGTGTTTTTTGACGGATGGCTATAAATCCCATTTCAGCTATCCAAACATCTATTTTATTAAAAAAAGAAAAAAAAGAAAAGATGATTAAGGAAAGACGAAGTAAAATGTCAAAGCTATGCTGGCTTGTAGATTCATACTAACATAAAAGATTTATACCCTTTGTAATATTTATTTTTAGTGAAAAAACAAAGTAGTATGTATAGTATTGTTCTAAAGCTATAAATAGTTTTGTTCTAAAATCATGATTTGATAGTTTCAT